>CM046335.1:10011722-10640022 GCA_025403435.1 Artocarpus heterophyllus
CAAACTTGTTTTGGAAAATACTCTGATGAAAATTTTTTAAAAAATTCCGCTGCGCACTTTGTTTCCAACACATCAACCATATTAGATTCATAACAAACCAATGAGATTGGATTACCTTTCTTCTCAAGCTAACTCTGAAATTTTGCGCAATCATTTTTCATGTGTCCCTTCTTTTTATAGAAGAAACACTTGGATTCCTTCTTAATGACAGCTTTGGGAGGTATTTTACTATTCCCTTTGTCATTGGCTTGATATTGGTCTTGATTCTGATTCTTTCATCTCGTGGTTATTAGTGCAGTTTCACCCATTTCCATTACAAGTCGCCCCTCATCTTGAGTACGCATGGTCAGAAGTTCATTTATTGACCATTTGTCTTTGTGTGTATTGTAGGAAATCTTAAAGGGCCCATATTGTTTTGGAAAGGTGTTCAAAATATGGTGCACCAAGAAAGATTCGGACATATCCACCTCAAGGTTCTTTAGTTGAGCCGCTATGTCCCTCATTTCCATGATGTGCTCACACACACCTCTCACACTGGTGAGCCTTAAGGATGAGAACCTCATGATTAGGGTGCTAGCAAGTGCCTTATTTGAAGTTTCAAATTGCTCATCAATAGCCTTCAGTAATGCCCAGACTTTGTCGTACTGTTTGACAGAACCACGTATACCAGCAGAGATTTTAGTCTTTATGAACATAACGCTAAGGCGATTAGATCGCTCCCAACGTTCATAAAGAGCAATCTCATCCTGAGTGCTGGTTTCAGTAATTACGGGCTCATATTTCCTTATAGCATAATGAATGTTCATCCACCCCAAGTGAAGGAGAATGCTCTCCTTCCATACCTTATAGTTATCTTCTTTCAGCTCAGGGATATCACATCAAACATAAGAGAAATTCACAGGTTGTATGACTGCATAATTAAAATAAACATGCTTATGATCCAAAATATTGAGGCTAATAAACATAAATCATGCTTTACTACTGTAAATCATGCATAATATCATGGATCTATGACATAAAACTTGCATGCGGCTAAAGTTCTAATTCAATTAGATCAATTTCATTGTATGACAAAACTATCAAATTATGTTCCCTTTTCTAATCCCTGTGGTTAAATCAGAAAATATAATTTGATATTTTATCCCAATTAGTCATACCAATATAATAAAAATTCATGTGGGATAAAATTTATTATATTAAGTACAACAAATTACAATAAATGTCATTTAACCAAATATGATCCTTAACCAATTAATATATAATTTTATATAATTAGAGTTGCTGTGGCTAAGCTCCAATTATTTAAAATTATATAGATCACTTAGACATTTAATTTTGTTCACAAATTATTCATGAAAATTACATGTTCTATAGGCAATATAATAATTATGAACAAAATCTCAATTTGTGCTAAATAGGTTAATTAACTTAATAACATGCATAATGAAACTCAAAACTATGCATATAACAATAATTACCACAACAATTATTCAATATGTTTTTCAATAAAATATTCATTAATATAGAACATTTTCTAAATGATATGCATAATTAATTTCATAATTTATGCATAAAAATGTATTTCTAAAATTATGTACATAACAACAACCATAAAATTATGCACATAAAACAAATAATTGGCACATAATGTATAAATTGAATTTCCCATGAAATTATTGCAAAAATTATGTGCATATCCAAAAACCAAAAATTAAATAAAAATATTTTTCTTTTTGATTTTCGGATATATATATATATATATATATATATATATATATTTTAATAAACGACATCGTTTTACTTAAGGGGGGTGTCCCAAAACGACGTCGTTCTGCCTTAAGGGGGGCCTCACGCGAGCCAAAAACGATGAGTCGTTTTGCTGCCCGAATGCAAAACGACCTATCGTATGAGTCGTCTTCTACCTTCAGCCGGGTCGTTCTGATCTGGTTGGGACCTGCGCGACCCAACGAAAAACCCGACGGTTTTTCCTCCCTCCGATGTCTATTTCAGCTGATCCAAATCTCAAAATGCTCAGAAATCAATAATGTGATGATTTATAAATTCACAACACATAATTAACCAAGAATACATATTAATCAAGATTTGATTTTAAAGGCCAAATTTTAGACCGTGCCAATCAGCAATGGTGGTCGAATTTCACGGTTTTTCATCACAGAACATTAAGAAACCATCAAACTCATTGTTTTTAAGCATCAACAATGAAGAATACAAAGTAAAAATCAAAGCCTAAGTCACGACTACATTGTCGTGAAAAAACAGAATTTTTGTTCAAAGATTTGAATATTAAGGCAGAGGTTTAATGGCTCTGATGCCAAATGTTAGTTGTTCAGAAATTTATAACAACCATAAATCAAAGAAAACGGAAGCGTATTGGATCGAATTTTGTTACCTCCTGCCATTGATCTTTTCCTCTGTTTTTGCACGAATTTTGCACACTGAAGGTTTTGATTTTCTGAGAATTGTCAATTCACTTAGATGATGTGTTTTTTTTTCTGAATTATATGCTCAGGAATCAAAACATGAGGCCTTTATATTAACCATGGCCATCACACGGTTAATCAACAGTTAAAAGCAGTTTTTTTTTTTTGTGTCTGAAAAACTGCTTCTAATAGCAGTTGATACAGTTATGTTCAAAATTTGAACATACCATATGGACCATAATTCGTTACAACATGGGACATTATCCAAGTTACAACAACAACAAGAAGAACCGTATTGTTCCAAGGCATATACAGCTTGTGGTGCGAAATGACGAGGAATTGAGCAAGCTTTTGGGTACTGTAACAATTGCTAATGGAGGCGTTTTGCCAAACATTCATCAGAACCTCTTGCCTAAGAAGGTTGGAAAGGGGAAAGGCGATATCGGTTCTGCTTCACAAGAGTTTTAGGGGGTTTTCATTTTTTTTTTCTCCCACTTGGGGAATTAATGTTGGAGTGGAGAGTGATTACAGATTTGGGGTCTTTTATATCTATTTTATGGTTTGTGACCCCTTTAATACACCATGTGAAACTCAAATTCTGGGGAATTCTTTTTATGATTTGAATACAAAAGCATAATAATTTTTCTTGATAATTCCTGTCCTTGTTCGCAATGCCATGACACAATACAAATCATTTAACTGATCTTTGTTGCTCTGCATACTTGCATTTTTGGCATTGTGATGTGATTTTCATGATTTTCCAATTTTCCTCTTTGGCAAGAAAACTCGTAACAATTACAACTTGGGATTTTATTCTCCTTTTTTCCTTTTTTTTTTTTACTTACAGTGATGTGCTGAAACTTGAAAGTACAGGCCTTATTTCGATACAATTGAGGCCTGATATATAGGGTAATGGGTGACTGTGGGAGTCAAGATTTTGGTTTCTGTCGCATTGGTAATGGATCGAGTGTCTGCCTTTTTTACACCCGAGAACCGTTTCAATGCTTTATAAGAAATGCTTGGGTGTCTACTACTTTAGATTATTTGGGTAGGAAGAGTTTGTAACTCGGGGATGTAGCTCAAATGGTAGAGCGCTCGCTTTGCGTGCGAGAGGTACAGGGTTCGATCCCCTGCATCTCCATTTTTCATATTTACTACATTGGAAAAAAAAAAAAAAGGAGCGACATCACTTATCTTTTACCCGTCCGAATATCAGCCCCTCCAAAATGAGCCGAGGACACTGGCACCCATTCCCGCCAAATTTTGGAGCGTACGTTCTCCGTCTGGCATCAATCTTCTCTCTCAGAAATGGCGGTTCGTCCGTTCAATCTCGCTCCTCAACTCTCCGTTTCAAGGCTCCGCTTTGGTTTGTCATCTATCACCCACTTTTTTTTTTTTTTAACCCATACTCAAATCTTGTCGAATACTCCTCCTCCTCAGGATCCAAGACTTTTGGCGAGCAGAACTTGCTATCCCAATCATTTCGCCTCCTCGACCAAGCTTTTGACGCCGGAATCAACTTCTTCGACTCCGCCGAAATGTATTCCATTTCCTCTCCATCTGACACAAGTCCTTGCTGAGATTCGATTTTCTAGGGTTTCTGTGATTGCATTTTTGCAGGTAGTTCCTCAGCGTGCCCAAACTCAGGGACGAAGCGAAGAATTTCTTGGCCGTTGGATTCTCCACCGGAACATCACCCCTGACCGCGTCGTCTTGGCCACCAAGGTTTCTCACTCTTCTTCTAAAATGTCTCTATAATGCGCTCTGTTTCGCTTTTGCTGATGAGTTTAGAAAAATTTGGTTTGATGTAGGTCGCGGGACCGTCGGGGCAGATGATTGGATTCGAGGTGGGCCAGGGTGTTTGGATGCCACTAATATCACAGACGCCATCGACAATAGGTTGGTTTTCTTTTGTTTTTGTTTCTGTTTTTTTTTTTTTTCCTTTTTACTTTTTTTCTTTCTCTATTTTGTATTGTGAAGTTGTCGTTTGTTTGCTATTTTTTGTATTCACATGTTGTCCCAGTATGCTGTGTGCAAATTTTTATGTGAGTTGTATTTGTTATTGTTTGCTTGAACCTGAGATGAACAAACTTTTGTCCATATTTTATCCTTGAAAATTTTGTGTTTTGTCTGGTGGGTAATATTTTGATTTGATGCAGTTTGCTGCGGCTGCAGATGAACCATATTGATCTTTATCAGATTCATTGGCCTGATTGGTTTGTATGTAGATTTGTCCCTGATTTGGGTGTAGGCAGTTGATTTACTGAGTTAAAGAGACGTTATTGCTTTGATGCTTCTTGGGGCGTTAACGACGCTTCAATGGATTTATTGTTGCTATTTGTTTTTGTAGCTATGTCCCCATGTTTGGGGAGACGGATTATGATCCGACCCGACAGTTTTATTGAATTAGTATAGAGGAACAACTGGATGCTCTTGGTAGAGCTGTTAGAGCTGGTACGGTAAGTCTGACGCCAGTGTGGCTTGTGCCTTTGTAATTACCATTTCATGTACATGGAATTTTCAAGTAAGAAGGAAAGTTGTGTTTGCAGATCAGATATGCTGGTGTCAGCAATGAAACACCTCATGGCATTATGAAGTTTGTTCAGGCAGCCGAACGAGACCCTCAGCATCCAAAAATTATATCTGTGCAGGTTGCATAAAACACCAGTTTAAATCAGTGAGGCTTCATTGTTTTTGGTAATTTTGTTCCCCCTATCTGTCTATAGATTTTGAGGTGATGAAACCCCTTTTTTATTTGACAGAACTCATACAACTTGCTTTGCCGAACTATTGATTCTGGAATGGCTGAATGTTGTCATCATGAGAGGTATTTGATGAGTTAACCAGATTGTAATAGTTAGCCTTAGCTTTGAGAGAAGTGAAATATTCTTATTTCATTCTTATGATTCAGTGGCCCTGTACGAAACAACTAGCAAAGAAGATTTAGATTCTGAAAATAGATACTTTTACATTTGTGAAAAGTTTTGATGTTTTGCCTGAAGTTATAATTGGTAGTGTGACCAAGATAGAGAGCAAGTATTCTAATTTCAGTTTTCAATACACAACATAATAAAGGCAAATGGTGATATGTTTATTCACATTTTGAAAATTTGTTTACTACGACTTCCAATTAGAGATTTATCTTCTGTCTAAACTCTAAAGTGCTTCAACCTGCTTCTTAGCTATTCTATGTTGAGTTCTGATCTGATCACATCACTTTCTTGTAGAAGAATCATTGAATATTTCATCCTCTGCTTTATTTATGTTTATTGGATTGTTGGACATTTTCAGGATTGCCTTGCTTTCCTACAGGCCCCTCGCAGTGGGTTTACTTTCTGGGAAGTATTTTTTGCCTGATGGAGGTCCAGAAGATGCTCGTTTAAATATCTTTAGAGGTGTTTTATCAGATTGTTTGATCAGTCACCGTCAAAAAAAAAAAAAAAAAAAGATTTTGATCAGTCGTTGGATATACCGGCAATCTTTCTTTAGTCGAGTGGTGATGTCTTATGTATCCTGTTTTCTTATTTCTTTTCCAGGAAGATATTCAGAAGGGGAATCCAGATATAATCTATCCAACAAAATTATAAAAGCAGCTGCTATGGTATGCAGATTCTTCTGAGTGTTGATTGTGGCTTAAGTTTTTGCAACTATGGTCTGAAGTTCAAAATTTTCTTTTACAACGTAACTGTACATGTGTTAGTGCATCCTGTTGTGCTTCTTTTTGGGAATCTGTAGTTTTAGTCTTGCTGCCAAATGTTGGCAATTCCACATAGTCTGCAACTAAAAGATGTGGATTGCAAAGCGAATAATGCAAAAGCACATCGTGTTTGTTTTGCTGAAGAATCTATCAATTGGAACTTTGGTTTTACTTGTGCAAATTGGTTTGTCTTCAATTCATCTCAAATGCTGTTTTTTTCATGATTATTACTCTAATAGACTATTATGTTTGTTGTATGGTCTACAGGAATACCTTGATATTGCAAATAAATTTGGTCTTCATCCTGTATCTCTTGCAATAGGTTTAATCTCTCTCTTATACATGTGCATGTGTTTGGTGGAAATTGCTGAGTTTTCTATACCTCAAGTCTCAACAAATCTTTCTGCAATAGAGTTGAGAGAATTTCTCTCACTTTTGATCATTTGCTTCTTATGATCTCTTTTGTTGTTCACTATGCTATATTTCTGATCTGTGTTTCATTTGGGACGTGGCAGCTTTTGTCTTGAGACGCCCTCTTGTTGCAAGTGTTATTTTCGGGGCTACGAAGTCGTGGCAGCTTCAGCAGGTTCTAGATGCGCGTAAGGTTAACCTAACGATCGAAATAATTGAGGAAATTAACAATGTTCACGCAAAATATCCTAATACATGCCCCTAATCAACATTCATACTGCTGTCTTTTAATTATGAAAATCAAATGGCACGTAACAAACTTAGAATTATGTATGCTGGGATTGGATATTTCCATTTTTATCTTCTTTTTTTTTGGGATAAAAGGGTAAATAACATGTTGATGAAGGTTAATTTAACAACTAAAAATGCTAGCAGTTTCAAAACTTTGTTTTTTTTAAAAAATCAATTTTATAAAAAAATTTCAAATTATATACCACTGTGATTAAAAAAGTTTGACAATTGATATGTATTGTTCCTGGCATTGTTTTGATTACTATTATTTGTTTGTGTCGCGTGTGCATTCTAAAATTAAAGTAAATACTATTCTTACAAAATTAATTGCAAATAAATAGTAGGTTTTGAAAATATTTATAGTAAACAGTAAATTTATTAGGTAAATTTAAGTAAAAATCTATTAATTACAAGTAAAAAAAATAAAAATCTAAAAAAAAAAAGAGAAGCATTTTGAGCAGTTGTTTGCCAATTACCCTTGCGCTCCTAAAATCCACCCTTCGGCCCCACTGGATCCACGCATCTGTTATAAAAGTGGCTGAGATTGGGGCTATCGATGCATTATTTTTGTAGATATGGACACGGACTGCGCTTTTGAAGCCTCTGAGTGCGGATGTATTGATAACACCTTTTATACTGGACTCTCTCTCTCTCTCTCTCTCTTATTTTTCTCCCTCTCTAAAGTAGATTAGATTCACAAT
Organism: Artocarpus heterophyllus; assembly: GCA_025403435.1. Lineage (NCBI taxonomy): Eukaryota > Viridiplantae > Streptophyta > Magnoliopsida > Rosales > Moraceae > Artocarpus > Artocarpus heterophyllus. The sequence continues at coordinate 10,019,264 of CM046335.1, forward strand.
TTCAATTCAAGTTCTATTGTCCAACTAATTATATTATTATATAATATAATGTGATAATTTCTGATTTTTTTTTTTGCTTTTAGCGTCATCATTTATGAGCTCCAACTCATCGTTTAATTAGTTGTTCAAGCATGAAAATACTAGTTAAAAAAGTATTTTAGAATTTTTAAATAATATGATTGATTAAACAAGGTCATTAAAATTAAAGAAAGAATCTGAGTTGATTGGATTCTCCATTGGGAATAAATCACGAGCATTTAGGTGCCAGTCCTAAATGACTGAGGCCACTTGGTTTTATAAATAGCACTAGCGTCGTTGTTTAGGAGTTATTTAATGCAGAATGTTGAACAAAATCTAGACAAGTAATCTATGGGAACATGGCCTTTACTTCGACAGCTTGTAAAGATAACCTAAAGCATGGATGGAGACTGTGGACCTACACTTCCTTCTCTCTCTAGTTTTCTCTCTTTTTTTTTTTAAAATCTTTTTGTTTCTGGTCATGAACTCAATCATGACTCAGCATTGGCGCTGGTTGGATGTACATCTAAATATAAAATTCAGCCACCTACGATTATTGGATACCACTTAACATATGATATCACTATTAAACATAATGTTACTTTTTTTTTTTTTGTGTTAATCTGATAATATAGAATTGGTTAGGTGTTTGGCAGTTGTGGTCTAGATTATTTTTTCATTTATAAACAACGTAAATTTTTGCATGTTTTAGTAACAATAAAAAAATTGATATAATATAAGCTCTTATATGCTACAGTAAAATTAGTTTTAACTAACGGTTTTAACTACTTATCAAACATCCTATTAGTCTTTAACTTTATGTCAGTAACAATAAAAAATTGTTACAATGTGAACTTTTATGTTGTTGTAAAAACAATTTTATTCACCTATCAAACACCCTATGGGTTTCTAAGTTTATGTCTATTCATTCCAAAATTTGATTATAACTGTCAGGTTCACGTCAGAAAAATGATGGGGTAATGTTTTACATGCGTTAAGCACGTGCGGTGGTCTTCAATTCCAAGTTATTTCTTTGCCGTAGCTGTCAGCTATATTAGCCCCATCTCAATTAGTCTTTTTTCCTTGTTGAAATCTTATCTCAATTAGTCAAGACATCCATTTAAAGAATCGAGTATGAATCTGAACAATCCAAGTCGACAACCAATATCACTGCACAAAAGCCGTAAATGATGAGGTAATAAAACTGCTCCTTTTTTTTTGTATAGTTTTATATATGTTAGTTTCACCACAATGAATAGAGTATACAAGTGATGCAATTTGTGAGAAATTTATATACCATGATGGAGATTGAAGATAAATTTTTCTCCTATAATTATAGAAATGCGTCATTTTTATTTTTATAACCTTTTTTGCTTTATATAAAAAGTCAAAACTAGGTGGTAATTCATTAAAAAAATGTCACGGTTTGGAAATTTAGTGAATGTGTCGTAGATTCAAGTTCTAGAGAATAGTGAGATATTATTTGGTTCATGATTTCACACCATTTCATATAATTTAATTGTAGGAGTATAATCCAAAAAGGTGCTTGGAAGCCAAAGAAGCGGATCTAATTTATGATGAAAAATTGATTTAAACACAATGAAATTTATTTTCAATCCATATTTTTTTATCATTTTTCATTTTCATTTTCATTTTTCCTATTTCAACACCTATCCCATTATAAATCCTTGTTCAAATTTACATTTTTATCTACGTATTCAAATGCTTGTGTTTTGGATTACAATTTACAACGTACTTTTTAGATTTTATAGTTCAAGCAATCACAATTTGAGTGTGCATCTAAACACACTAAAATATTTAAAAAAAAATACAAGGAAAATGTTGATGAGGGAAAGGTCTTTCAAGAAGAAAAAAAGGGCGGAGGACATGAACTTTTACGCTCTCTTTTCGGAGCCAAAAAAAAAAAGAAAAAGACATGAACTTTTACAGGATCAAGTAGGCCGCAGGCTGTGCGCTAGCATTTCTAGAAGAAGACCGTTTTGCTCTTTCCTTGTTGGACAACATCATGGAAGTTAGCCCCTTTTCTGGCAGGAACAAGCAAAAAGGCACACCTGCAACTATTCTCACAAAGATATTCATCACCCAAAAAAAAAAAAAAAAGATAGAAAAATTCTCACAGAGATTCATTCAATAGAAAAAAAAAAATCTAAAAAGGCAGGGGAGAAAATCTAGGAATAGCACATTTGATATTTTCATGTTCATATAAAGCTCCTTTTTAAAGTTAGTCTAAATGAACTCCCATCCACTATCATTGCTTTTATAAAAAAAAATTCCATGTATTTTCCCCAACATACTCTTATCTCTAATTACCCTTTTTTTATAAAATTATATTAAAAATTATTATTTTTTTCCAATAAATCAAGCAGATGTAATATTGAATATTCATTTGGAGACCGGTAAGCATTAGGCTTTGACATTTACAGTCTCTTTTACATTTACTGTGTCAAAAACGCTTTTGCTTTCGGGGAAAGTGGGGCCCATTTTATCATCATCATTTTTCTTTTCCACCTTGTCCTTTTTTTTTTTGTAAAGAGTTAAATGAAACAACACATCCAATTATATTTATTCAATTAAAATATAATTATAATTTGTAAAATTCTATAAATATCTTAATATAATACTATTAAATTATTATTATAGAACATATAATATAATATATAAAATTATTAAAATAATTATGATATTATTAAAAGTTTTTTAAAAATATTTTAAATATTATATTAAATTTTAATTTTATAATAATAATTTCGTTACATATTATAATTTTTTTAATTCATTTATTTAAAAAATAAGATTCGCTGAGATTGAGCTTTTCCTCCGCTGTTACACAGATGACATACAACTAAGAAGTTGTGCTGCCTAAAAAAATAATTAAATAAATAAAAAATAAAAACAAACTTCTCCCGAAAACAGTCCGTACTCCATCCCCAAAAATGATCTAAGGTCGTCTCTGAAAAAATCCTCCCAAAATTTGTTAATTAAAAAAATAGAAAAAGAAAAAAAAAAGACAGATGCAGTTCTCCGCCAGATCAGAGGGTCCGGAGCCTAAGCCCGGGCCCCTCCGCCTCCGGCGTCGTCTCCGATCTTAGGGTTCCGACAGTTTCTGTCCCTCCTATCCGTTACGCTCTCTATATATAGCAATCTGAATCGCGTAATTTGACCGGAATTTCATCTGAATCGGAGAAAGTCGAGGAGTTCATGATCTGACGACCGTCTGATCCTTTTTGGTTCAGATTATGATGGGCTCGAAGCCGTGGCTATATCCAGCTCCGACCTATCGTCCGTTGGAGACCTACTGGGATACGGACGAGGACGCTCCCGGTCCGCGCTGCGGCCACACTCTCACCGCCGTTGCCGCCACCAAGACTCACGGCCCCCGCTTGATCCTCTTTGGAGGCGCCACCGCCATCGAAGGCGGCGGCGGCGCCTCCGCCCCTGGCATCAGTACTTTCTCTTCCATCACTCTCCTGCTCTTGCCTTTTCCAGTGTTATGTGATATCTCATTTTCTTTCTTTTTTCCTTACTTGATTTTGGAATTTTTGGCTTGTTGTAGGGCTAGCCGGTGTGACGAATTTCGTTCATTCCTACGATGTTCTCACCAGGAAATGGACCAGGTAACCGTGAATATTGATTTTGTTATTATTTTTTTGAGGTAATTTTGTTAATGAAATAGAACATTGTTGATAACTATGCTGCTTTTTTTGTTTGACAAAATTTGCTGCTTTTTCAACGTTGTGGATGCGCAGAATCAGGCCGGCTGGCGAGCCGCCGTCTCCGAGGGCGGCTCATGCAGCGGCTGCAGTTGGCACAATGGTTGTCTTTCAGGTGCTTAAAGTAGTGTTTTTTGACAAGGGAGGGGGAAAAAGATTTTTGGGGTTTCTGTTCCAGTGTCATTGATATTAGCTTGAATTTGTGAATTTGTGGTCTATGTTTAGGGAGGCATCGGTCCCGCTGGGCATTCTACGGATGATCTTTACGTGCTTGACTTGACAAACGATAAATTCAAGTGGCACAGGTGAGATTTGATAAGCAAAATCAAGCTTGTCTTTTCTTTGTGGATTTTTGTTATTGTGGATTGGAGTTGATTAAATAACTAAGCTTTTTATGCGTTTTCTTGAATGTGAATGTAGAGTGGTGGTGCAGGGACTAGGGCCTGGGCCTCGCTATGGTCACGTAATGGACTTGGTTGCCCAAAGATACCTTGTTACTGTCAGTGGCAATGACGGTGAGAGAATTTCCCTGTTGGATTGAACTCGAGATGCATGATTTTCTGTTTTGTTCAAAATTTTAACTGGAAGGACTTTCTCGAGCACTGTCAGATGACTTTATAGTAAGTTGTGTATAGTGTGTGCGGTAGGAGATCTTTTCGGGTAATTGTGTTGTCGCGGTACTGGAAGTTTATCATACTGAATATATTTGCGTCATTGAATTCACTGATGACCTATGTCTTCCAACGGTGCTTCCTAACTAAAGAATTTGTAGACCTATGCGAACTTGGGCTGGGCTAGAAGACTTAATGTTTGTTATAGAGAGACAGTTTGGAGGTTCTGTTGCACGACATATACTAAACTTAATGCACTTTCGAAGAAATTTACTGTTTCAGCCAAATTTCTTTGATTTTTGTATGGAAGGATAACCCAAGTATGTGTGCCACTCCTGAGTCCTGAGTCAGCATTGTGGAATATTAATATCTTTCTCAAGAACCAGAATTTTTGCTTATTGTTTACTGCCAAAATTGGGGTTGGCCACAAGTGAAATTGATGGAGAAAACAAAAAGGAAAGAATTCTTGGCGGTGTTAAATTTCTGCAGTGCTCAATTAGGCTAAATAGTGTCTTAAGTTTAAGCTCTTCTTCTCTAAAACGTTATCCTGAAGAGTCTGTATTGATAGGTTCTACATGTTGGGGTGAATTATTGTTCTTTCAGGAAAAAGAGTTATACCTGATGCTTGGGTTCTGGATACCGCCCAGAAACCTTATGTGTGGCAGAGGCTGAATCCTGAAGGTGATAGGCCTTCAGCTAGAATGTGAGTACTGCTTTCCATATAGGCAAATCACGATTTTACTTTCTTCTTCTTCTTTTTTTTTCCCCTTCTTTCAGCCTTTTAAATTCGGATATTACATTAACCGAACATGGTTTGTAGGTATGCAACAGCTAGTGCCCGATCAGATGGTATGTTTTTGCTTTGTGGTGGAAGAGACTCTTCTGGCACGGTGCGTTGATCCTTTTTATTGAAGCTTAGGATGAAACAAAATAATTAATGCATGGCACACTATTACTTATAGTTCTTGCATTGTTTACTTATTTATTTGTTTCTGATTTTTGCCTAACTGTGAACTGGTTGTGCGTCCAACTTTTGAATATATATGCATCCAAACCTGTGAATGGAACTTAAATCTCTATGAAGAAAATGTCTGAATTGGAACTCTCTTTCATTCAATACGTGTGTGTATAATTCATTCTGTCATAGATGCGGTTGGAAAAATTGGACGTCATACATAATAAAGGTATCACACGTTCTTAGTGCTTGGTAGCAAGTAGAGTGATTCTGGAATATATTAGAACTTGAAATGGACACCATTTGGAATTGCATAGGAAAATCTGGGTGCGAGTAGAAAAATTTATGGAGGATTGTGGTGAATTTTGGTTAAAGTGGAGGGGAATAATAGAGGAATGGGATACAAAATCTAAATCTTTTAAATAACTTTACTAATTTATTGAATTTGCATGTTAAGTTCTCCCTGAGGCAATTTTATGAAATGTTTGCTCTGACAGCCCCTGGCGGATGCTTATGGGCTGCTCATGCATAGGAATGGTCAATGGGAATGGACCCTTGCACCTGGAGTGTCTCCTTCACCAAGATACCAACACGCTGCTGTAAGTGATAAGATGTGTATCTGGAATGTGTGGTTACTATTTTTTTTACTGGCTTATTTATATTTGTTAGCATAGGATGTGTATGTACTTGGTATTTGAAATATATCGTCTGAAGTGAAGCAAAGATATTAGTTCATTTATCTAATTACGTGGGCATTGAAACACATTAGTGCTTTGAATTTGATACTCGTTTCCTTTGGCATGTATTTGGTTTTTACTTTAATGAGATGGCCTATTTTGTTGAGCCAACTTTAATCATCAAACTTGACGTTACTTGCTATCAGGTTTTTGTTGGTGCAAGATTACATGTTACAGGAGGTGCTCTAAGGGGAGGGCGTGGGGTAGAAGGTGAAGCAGCTATTGCAGGTATGCTTTTGGCCAGCGCTAATTACAAATGGTTATTGTGATTTTAATACCTTGTTACAATTAGTATGTTTCTTATTTTACTTTTTTCTTACCCTTAATTTTTTCTTTTGTTGGTAGTACTGGACACTGCTGCTGGTGTTTGGTTAGATAGAAATGGACTTGTGACTTCCTCACGCACTAGCAAGGGACATTCTGACTATGATCCTGCCTTGGAGCTTATGCGGCGCTGTCGCCATGCGGCTGCATCTATTGGTGTTCGTATTTATATATATGGTGGTCTAAGAGGAGGTAAAGACATTAAACACAGTTCACAACATGAAGATTGTAATTAAACGACTGAAAATGTATACTCTTTCTTCCTAAGCCTTGTGTGAGATTATTGGCTTTGAATTCCTGTTAGACTTTGCTTCCCCATGAAGCGAGAGTTATCACTATGTTTCAAAACAAAGTTAGTGAGAGCTGTTTTTAAGAATTTGGATAGTCAATTGCTCCACATTAGATATGTATATGATGTGCAATATTGGTATTGTTGGATTTGTTGACCACTTAACCAAAAAGGCTGGTGGGATATGACTAGGATGGCTTGTGAGAGTAATGATGGTTATGAGTTGCAATTAGTGAAAACCAATTTGTGGAAGAAGCCGTAGGAAGCAATGAGAGCTGCATATCTAGTGTTTTGATGATCGGTCAGGAACAATATCTAGTTAGATAGTTTCCATATAAGGGGAGAATGAAATTCATGCTGTCTTGTCTAGCAATTCACACACACACACACACACACACATTGTTTATTGCGTTTTACCATGTTGTGATGTAATATTATTATTTCTTTCGGTACAGATGTGCTGCTTGATGATTTTCTGGTTGCTGAAAATTCATCATATCCGTCTGAAGTAAATTCTTCTATTTTGACATCGGAAAGATCATCACCCATAACAAGTCCCAAAATACATCACTCTAATCTTTCTTTTTCAACAACTCCAACTCAAGATGGTGGATCCGAGACTCCCCAATCTGGTGGCATGAGGTATTTTTCCATTCTCTGTTCTTTAGTATATTGCTTCTAACCCAATGACCCAAATTCCTTGACACCTTATGTTATATAACTCTGGTGATGTGTTTTGCATCGTAAGGAGCATGGATAAAAATTCTTTAGAGAAATTAAGAGAGGCTTCTGCTGCTGAAGCTGAGGCAGCTACTGCTGTGTGGCAAGCATTGCAGGCTTCATCTGCAGCACCGGAAGAAACATCTTTATCTGATGACAACTCGCAAGCTGCAGAAACAATTTCAGACGGTAGCGACAATGAGGCAGATGTTCGGCTACATCCCAGAGCTGTATGTTCTTGTGCATCAATTTTTTATTAAAACTACTTTTTGGCACTGAAAGTTCACAATTCACAATGTATGTTCTGTTGTATACTTGTATCACAGGTTGTAGTTGCAAAAGAGGCTGTAGGTAACCTGGGCGGGATGGTGAGACAATTATCTTTAGATCAATTTGAAAATGAGAGCAGGAGGATGATTCCATCAAATAATGACGTGTCATATCCTGCCAAAAAATTCAACAGGCAGAGGTCTCCTCAGGGCTTACATAAGAAGGTCAATATTATTATACATGTACTGCTCCTTTTCTTTTCCTTCTATGTCTTGATAAAATTTCTCATTGTATCTCTTCTTGCAGATTATTTCCACATTGCTGAGGCCCCGGAACTGGAAAGCTCCTGCCAACAGGAGGTTTTTCTTGGATTCTTATGAAGTGGGCGAGCTTTGTTATGCTGCCGAACAAATTTTTATGCATGAGCCAACTCTTCTTCAGCTGAAAGCTCCTGTTAAAGTATTTGGTGATCTTCATGGACAGTTTGGTGACTTGATGCGGCTGTTCGATGAATATGGATTTCCATCCACAGCCGGAGACATAACGTAAGTACAGAGATTGTTGCCATGCTATGTCTGGCTTGTAACATTATTGGGCGTATATATCTGGGTCTATGTAAAGAACTGATTGTATCAGGACATTTTGTGTGGATTTTCTTTAAATAATAAAAACTTGTATCCTATTGTTTATCTTATCCCTTCTGTTTTGATAACAGAACGTCTGTGCTAGTTGATAGCAGACTATGATTCTCTGTTTAAAGAGTCAAGAACAGTGCAAATGGTTGTTTAATTGCCGAGTCTGTCTGTTACAGGTATATCGACTACTTGTTTTTGGGAGATTATGTTGATCGAGGACAGCACAGCTTGGAAACCATAACTTTGCTTCTTGCACTCAAGGCAAGCTTTTGTTTTTCAGCATTCTGATTATGGTATAAAGTCCTGCATCTCACTTCGTGCCCTCTTGATGTTGCAGATCGAGTATCCAGAAAATGTTCACTTAATACGTGGAAACCATGAGGCTGCTGACATAAATGCACTTTTTGGTTTCCGTATTGAATGCATTGAGAGAATGGTGCGTATATTTATACATATCAAGTTGCCTTTTTAGTTTTGAGAGTGATAATAATTATAATAATGCTACTTTGTAGGGAGAGAACGATGGAATTTGGGCATGGACACGATTCAATCAACTTTTCAACTATCTTCCACTTGCTGCACTTATTGAAAAGAAAATTATCTGTATGCATGGTGGCATAGGGAGGTCCATACATTCTGTAGAACAGATAGAGAAGCTCGAGAGACCTATAACAATGGATGCTGGATCTATAATTTTAATGGACCTTTTATGGTATGCATCTCCATTCAACTTTTCGTTTGCTATTCAACCATGTCTGACTTTCATTGTTTGGCTGGAAGTTTGACTTATGGGTTTTATGATATCTGTATGAACAGGTCCGATCCTACAGAGAACGATAGTGTAGAGGGCTTGAGACCAAATGCTAGAGGGCCTGGTCTTGTTACATTTGGGGTATGCATGTTTTTATTCATATAAATGAATCTTGATACACTATATCGTGCCTATATTGGTGTTCATGTGCAATCGTTTTTTCTTGCAGCCGGATCGCGTTACGGAATTCTGTAAGAAAAACAAATTACAGCTAATTTTAAGGGCCCATGAATGTGTCATGGATGGGTTCGAACGATTTGCCCAGGGACAGTTGATCACTCTTTTCTCAGCAACAAACTACTGCGGTAAGCAAAATTGCTTTTTAGCCTTAAAGGAAGGAAGAAGCATTAAATGGAATTAAAAAAAAAGTGTTTTTTTTTTTTATGTGTTTCTAATCTTGGCAATGCTTGCAATTGGAATTTCCTACTAAATTTTCAACAGGGACGGCAAACAACGCTGGTGCCATCCTGGTAGTAGGTAGGGGATTGGTTGTGGTTCCAAAATTAATTCATCCCTTGCCACCACCTCTACAATCACCCGAGACATCTCCTGAACGTGTTATAGAGGACACATGGATGCAGGTGAGAATTTTTTTGTTTCTTATTTTTTACTTTTGCCCTTGTAGAGAAGGTAGATTTGCCTTAAGAATATCATGCATCTTTTGTGAATTTCTGGTGTCCTGCAGGAGCTTAACATTCAAAGACCACCAACTCCTACTCGTGGTCGGCCCCAGCCTGACCATGACCGGAGCTCTCTTGCTTATATATGATTTTTGCATCTTTGTAAATTGCCAACTGTTGACGCGCGCTTGTCTGGAGATCTAGTCCTTTTCTTGATTCAGCCTCTAGCGGCATGTGCGTGTTGGTTCTCGTGTTGGTTTCAAGCTACAGAAGATGAATGTAACATAGGTTGGAAATACTAGAAGTTTAGCTGTTAGCCGAATCACTACTCCCAAATTGAGTTTGTAATAAATGTAGATTATGTTAGTCCACCATAGATATGTATTTTCTGCCGTCCAACATAGAGATAACTTACAGGGAGGAAATTATTATTTTTTAGTTTGTGGAATGTAGTATAAATAATTATGTATACCATTTGTTTCCTTAAAAAATAATTTATTTTCTCTTGGTTAGGCATGTTCATATGGTTTGTCAAATACTGGCTGTCATATAATTTTCTGCACTTGTCATTGGAAAGATTCAAAACAATTCTTCGCTTCACAACTTTACGGTATCTGCATCACGATTCCGTTCTTATAAAAAAAAAAAGAAAAAAGAAAGAAGTAACCAAAGCGTAAAATACCAATTATTTTACTTCTGACCATAGTAACAATAAAAAAAAAAAAAAAACAAAATAAAAGAGCAGAAAACCCAATTAATATTTTGGCGGAAAGATGCGAGAATGAGGAGAAACAACAGCTTCTTGCATGTATTTGTTGGAATTATTGGGGTCAGGAACCCAGCGGATTTCGCTCATGTTCGGCGTCTCAACATAAGTCATCGTAAATTCGCCAACTTTTTCTACCTTCCCTCTCTTGCCTGCTCTCAACACAAGATTGTTTCTACTGTAAGAGAAAATCCCATTAGACAAACGTATAATGTCACCTGGCTCAAAGGCATCACACTCGTCCCCCCAGAACTGGAAGTGAACAGCAGCCGTCTCATCCGCCACAAGAGCCAAGCATGCCTTATTCTGACCTTCTGTCGTCGTTGTCGTCGTCGCTTGTTTGCCTTTCTCCAGAAGTATGAACTGCGTGCTTATGTTGTTTTGAGCTGCAGGTACTATGTCTTTGAGAGAGAGCATCTTTGCTTTGCCACTACAAGAATCTAAAACATGCAACACCAAAACTTTGTAAACAAACATTAATCAACAAGACCTTATGGGATCAGCAACCATGATTCAAACTGAAGCACAACAATCAAGTACTCCAACGTACTAAATAACAAAGACAAAGTGCCGGAACAAGGTTAAAGATCTCTCAGACGCATTTCATCGAACATTTTCTACGCATTGTATAGTCTAGGTATCCATGTTGATACAAACAACAATGGTTTGTCTCAAAATCATAAAAGTTCAAAGATTTAACAAAAATATAAAACAAAGAGAAGAGAAAGACATGAACAAGAAATACCTTTAGTTGATATAATGAGGAAAATGCTTGGTTTGGAACTGATAAAAGTGTGAAGTTTGTGGTAATAATTTTGTTGTACAATACAAGGTTGTCGGAACCACTACATGTTAGTAGACGATGAGCTCTCTGTTGGTGCTGTTTGTGGGAGGGCAGGTTCTACTTCTCTTGTTTGCCTCCCTGCACTTTTTGTTTGTTGCTGTCTAAATTCTGAAGGACAGTCCCATGCAAGGTGCCTGGGTTCGAGCTATGTAGCCAATTTACTTTGAAAAGAATTTAGGATTATTTTTATGTTTGCAACTATGTCGCTTGTGTCTTTAAATTACACCGTTTAATCCACTCAAACCTACGTTATTATGTTAGTTACCATTTTCATCCAACTTCAAAATATATTTTTTTTATTTTTATATTTCTCTCAAAAACTATTGGGTTGTTTGTTTTGAGTAGTCTTGTTAAGAATTCTTTAGACACGTGTATATTTTCTTTAAAATATAAATTCTTTGAGTATCGAGAATCTAAGTTTTCAGAGTTATGACTCCCTTAAATCTTTAATACTCGGATATCTCTACTACAGTAAAAACTAAAATTCTCTCCCTTATATTTGAGGAAAAAAATCATAACATTTTCATTGAATATCCAATTGATATGATTCTTTTTTTATTATGTTCCTAGTGAATAGAGAAATAAATTAATATCTATATTGTATATTTTTAGGATCATTAACATTAAGATTTTATTAGATTTGTTAATAAATCAAAAATTATTTTCACTACTTTTTCAAACACAAATTCTAATTTTATTCCATACTCAGATTAAAACTTAAATACATATCCAAACGCTAATTCGGATAACAATTCATCACTTACTTAAATTTTAATTCAAATCAAATCACTAATTTAAATCTATTTACCAAATAGACCTTGTCATTTATATTGTTTTGCCCTCCGATTTTCAATACGTGTCACTATCTCTTCAAATTTTGTTTTGTTAACCAATAACTTCCTTTATCTAATTTCATTCAAGTTAATAAATTATTTTTTTTTCCATTTCAACTTTACACGACCTTTGTGTCAAAGCAATTCATATACATACAAATTACATGAATATTTTTTGCAACATACCATTCAAATATAAATACAACGAACAATTTAAAGATGGAGAATAAAAAACAAAAACCCTGCAAAATCCTTTAAAATAATGTGTTCTTATCTTTAAAAACTTTATGGGCTCTTTTTTTAAAAAAAAAAAAGAAATTTGTGGGTTTTTTATCCTTAAGCTCTCTCTCTTTTGGTTTGAATGTCTATTGCAGAAAATACTTCTTTTTCATTGAATTATTTTATCCTTAATCTCTTTTTTTTTTCCTTAAACTCTTTTTCATGTTTTCTTTTTTTCTTTTTCAAAGTTAGAAGAAATGAGACGATTGACTTATAAAGCCGAAAATGATTAGACAGAAAAATGTTATTTATTATCAAAACAAAGTTTAAGAGAATATAGGGACACATTTTAAAAGTTGGGGGCAAAATAACATAAGGAACATAGTTTCTGTAGAAAATCTTAAAAAAAAAACCAAAAAATGTCTAAAAACTAACAAAGTTGGATGGAATGATGTTACTTGTCAATAGGACAAAGTTTGAGGAGACTAAGTAGTATATTTTAAAGTCAAGGAATAAAATAACATAAGTGACATATTTTGATGGTAAATATGAAAATAATCAAAAACTTTATTCTTTGTTAAGTTTTGCCTACCATTTAAAAAAATAAGAAACTCAATTCAAAGAGACATTTAAAAACAACATAATTTCAGTAAAAAAGAAAGATTCAATTCAAACCTTCCAATTTTGGATTGATGCTCCCCTTGAATTCACACTTGTTGAGTCAATTTTATAGCGACAATCAAAGGAAGAGATTCCCAAATGAGTGCCCTCACACAAAGGAAGAAAAGAAAATGTTGTTCCAAGACCACGTCAATTGATAAAAAGTATTTTGATCCTTTTTTTAATGCTTTTCTATTTCTTTTTAAACTTTAATTATTTTAATTTTGATTCTTTTTTTAACTTCAATTTTTTTTCCCAACCATCCAAACACATTCAAAGTTTATTTAAATTTTTTAGTGAAAATCAACACTAATTAAACCACGAACCCAAAAGGATAATAATATATACATATATAAATTCACCACATGTTTTTAAGACCATATACAATCCCTATACATATATATATATATATATATATATATATATATCTGCTTATTGCTAAATCAATAAAAGAGATCATTAGTATTATCCTCCCCCTCTACCGTACGTTGCATAGAAGAAATTTTGAAACCCGTCCATCAAACACAAAGAATAAGCTCAATTTTAGAGAAACTACTACAGATCCAACGCTGCACAATCCATTGAGCAGATAAAACCTATATTAAGGTTGCCAAGATATGAACCTAATAACATCTTGTCAGGAGAATAATAAAAGACATCTTTACCGCTATGAGATACCCTGGGTATACCCCATCCTCTACACCTATAATCCTTTTTCTTTGGTGAAAAAAAAAAACAAAAAAACAAAAAGTGAACGAGGCACGTAATTAGTCATCCTTGACATGGGAATCTTTATGGCTCAAACATTTCTCAATGTGACAGTTGATGATGTCATGTTCTAGACTAGAATTCATTTAAAATTTTCTCCTTCTGTAAAAGAAAAAAGAGTCCAACTACACTTGGTACAAGTGACGGCTTAAACCTAAGGGGAAAAATAAAAATCAAAACAAAAAGTGCGGCCACTTGAACATTGCTATCATTTATTTAGAAACTAGACCGAAAATTTTGCTTGAATCCCACAACACTCTCATCACACCAATTCTTGTTTCGACCTCCTCGAACGAGCCACCGGTGGCCACAGACGGGTATGGAAGCCTTGTCCCTCTCTTTACTTTGAGCTCTTTAACATCTACAACACATGTCCGTAGCTCGTCCAAGTTCTTTCCGTACCATTTACCGTGCGTCTGAAACACCTTTCCTTTAGCCATCTCCTCTCCGGCTGCATTCACAAGAACGACCTGTTGCCCAGGCTCGCATTGAACAAAATCTAAAGGAGCATAGGCAGCTCCTGCTGGGGCAGCCCCAGACGTTTCAGCTGCATTGCTTCTCCACGTCATTGCTTGAGGATCTCTACTCGCATTTGGTTGGACAGAAGCGTCTTCACCGGGACTCTCTGGTGAGTAATTGGACCTTAGTACTGGGCCGCCTTGTTTCTCCGGGAAAGAGCTCTCGACCTCCAATGTTGGACGGACATCCTTACCCGTTCGAGCAAGCCTGGCTTTTCTGTTGTTCAACCTGTTTATCGAACAGACAACGATGCATAGCTACAATGTCAGATCAAACCAATCAAAAAAGTAATGACATAAACGCATTAGGATAAAGTCGATCCAATGAGTAAATCACTATGCATGATATAGTACGTCACCATGATGCTTCCTTACCAATTTTTCAGCTGTGAACATGTAACTTCTGAACCCTGGAAAAAGCAATGGAGGAACTTCGTAAGGGGAAAAAAAGGGTGCTGCTATTCACTCGCAAAGAATAAAATTCACTTGTGCTGTACATAAAGTTTGAGGTGCAATCGACATACATGAAAACTTAATCTATCAGCCCAGACTTGAATTAAATGAGCATTTCGCTGCATATCAGGTTCATCTATAAGGGCCCTCTCCATTAGTTCCACCTGCTTATCATTCATTATGGTTCGCTTCCGTTTTCTCCTTTGCTTTTCGTCACGCTGAGTGGTTGCAACCTTTTTTGCTTCTGCTGCATTTCTTCCGTACCCAACTTCTTTGCTAGAAGCACCAGGTTTTGGAAATTCATTATCCATTTGATCAACATTTTTTCCTCTTGTGGAACTAGTATCCGAACCACTTGTTTCAACATTTTGTGCATCTTTCTCAATTTCTGCCGTGCCCCCAAATGTGCTCCTGCTCGATTTACCTTTGTCTTCCCTTACGGCATCACTGCCTTGAGATGTATGTTCAATGTTTAGATATTTTTGGTCTGCTTCTTGAAAAGCTGAATTCTCGGACATCTCCTCCTTCGAGTTACTACTTCGGTTAGTAAGATTAGGAGGTTCTTTCCTCAACAAAGGTGATGAGCTTCCCCCTGCACTCTGAGCCTCCTAAAAGAGAAATCAAGCTTTACTTTTCAATTCACTAAACTGAGAACAGCCACATGCCGACAAGAAACTTAATATACCAATTTGATAATTATTTATAATTAAATACTAGTGATAATAATTATTATTATTAAAAAAAAAAAAACCATCAACAACCATAGGCGATGGTTACTTTAAAACAAAAATGGAGATTTGGCTAGTCATTTTATTTACAACAACGACCACATAGCATTTGGCACTTATTTAAACTTGCGCTTAAGCCACTTTTTGAGGTTATTCCTCCCCCCACCCCCACAACCCAAAAAAAAATAATAATAAAAGAAAACAAACAAACAAACAATGTTTCATTTTCACTAGCAAACTATCTGTTTTGAATATCAAGTGTGAAATAAATGAAACGAGCTTCCAGCATTCACCTGATGATGCTCGCTGAGGTTAAGTTTAGCAAACTTATCCCACGACATTGACTCCTCAAATTTCCTTTCCTGAATTGCTCCCGCGGAGTGGATTGAGATACTCAATTATTGCCAAAAAGGAAGGAAGAAACTGAATATCTAAAAATAATTAAATAAATAAAGTTTTACTTGAACGCGGTTCTCTTCATATTCAGGCGAATTAAGTAACGAGTGTAGTTGGTTGAAAAAAACCCTGCAATAAGAAGATGAACAGAAAAAGTAAGCCATGGTAGCAAAAAAGGTTCTGTAACAGAAACACGATTGAGAATATAATCACCTTAATAGCTGTAAATCCTCCTCATTTAAAAAGTTAGGTATTAGAGATTCTGCATGACTTAACAAGGAACCTGCACAAGTAAGCTGATTGTAAGAAAGAAAATAACATATGCAACTCGATTCATTATAGAAAGTCTTTCAGAAAAGATAATTACGCAAATTCCTGCAGACAGAGGTGGCTTTAGGAGCATCAGAAGTAAAAGAAAAACCAGGCAAGGCATTAGATGGATCCATTTGCAAACACTCCATGAATTTGTTAAGAAACAGGTTCCTTTCCTGTTCTGTGAATGAGGAGCGAAATCCTATTAGCACATTTAAACAATGGTGCTCTCCTATAAACTCGTGATAACAAACTGAAAACATTAGACAAAGAGTCAACCTTCACAGATAGTGGGAACGAAACAATGGAGATTTGCAATTACTTTGACAAATAATGAAGTTCTCTGATGTGCATATGAAGCCTGCTGCAAACTATTTGAAACAACCGTAAATTCTAAGCTTGTTGGATTCTGCAGATTGATTGATGAAAATATATCCAAAACCCATCCAGCTGATGCAAATGAATCATATTCAATGGATCCATCTTCTTCCTTTACTGGGAGTTCGGAGGAACACCAACTAGATAAAAAATCTCCATGAGGAAGCGAAAAGATTGCAGTCAGCACTCTAGTCTGGAGGAACATGTAAAGATAGGGTCACAAGTTTCTTCAAGACGGATTGTTTCAAGGAAAGTACGTGATGCACGCAAGTGAAGCAAGAAATGTATATGACATGGTGAATTCTTGTTAATCAAGAAACAATAGCTTCTTTGAGCTTGAAAATATTAAACCACTACGGCATTCTTGAAAATAGCTGTAGTACAAATAGTATAATAAAAAATAAAATTGAAAACTTCTTCAGCAAAAATAAATAAAGAACACTATCTGTCAAAAATAAATAAATAAATAACACTGAAACTAGAGTGTTAATAATGGCTTACAAAGTAAATAGTAATGTAAGATCGAAAGTTTGAGTCATCAGAGAAGATATCAGCAAGGCGCATTGCATTGAGTTGCAATAATCCCATTGGATAATTTCTGTCTGAGACAGCGGTAAGAAGCCTCTGACCTCTACCAAGTGCAGTATTCAACAGATCTAAAACCTACATCATGAAAACTTAATCAACATCTAGTAGGACGACAGGTGAGGTGCGCTTTTCACACATAACGAATAACGAATAACGATTAACTTTGTTTCTCTGTCTGCCAAGGGTGTAGCCAAAAGGTTTTGGCTTAGTGGACCTTCCAGAGATATTAACAAAACAGGGAAACTCTGATCGATTGGCCCACAAGAATCAGCCCAAGAAACTGCATGCCATTTATGATGGGCATGTGAGAAGGATTCTGACTCCACTCATTAAATAAATAGTAGAAATCTTACCTCCGACGCGACGGACTTAGCCAAATCCATGGTACCCGGTGAGCTGGCAACTTCGTCCAGGTAAGAAATGCTTTCTGCTTCACAAAGATTCACCAACTGCAAAAAAGTAGTTATGACTGGGTATGCTCAGGGGAATCAACAAGAGGGAGCTATATCTAAAGTAGTCCATACTTCAGCAAATAGTAAATAGGTCACTGAGACTCACAATTGATAGCACTTTGGCTTTCAGCCTAGATATGGCAGCCACAACTCTGGGAGACTCTATAAAATGTGGTGTAATATTTAACCTCAGGATAGCATGAGCCACAAACAAAATGCCACCCTTTCCGCAGAGCTCCTGCATTTCATCAGAACCAGATATATTTCAACGCATGGTAATCAATAGTAAGACTTAAACACTTCAAAAGAACCCATAAAGACATTTTGACAACATGGAGGTATTGAATGACTATAAACACTGTCCGATCACAACAATCATCTTTTATATCAAACATAAACTTTGGTTTTTAGAATTCACTATTCCTCCACCTAGCCACATGATTTCTAAATACAAGTGCACTTGTGAGAAATGATATTTATCCCCAGTATAACAAGGGAATTCTTTCATATAGTACAGAAAAAATTCATTCATACAATAGACAGCACCTGAAAAATTGAAATTTCTGATCTAATCTTAAGACTAAAAGTGTCCTATTTGAAAACCTTATTCCTCAAGAGTCGCTCACGAAAAGTTTTTTGCTCGCACAGAGACTGAAGAAACTGTAAAGAGGCCTCGCATTGCTGGGAAAGATAATTCACTTCTTGTTCAGCAGTCAAGCTTGTGTTTGTGCAAAAATCAGTATGTTGAGCTGATAGCCTGATCTCAAGAAACTTAATGGCTGCACAAACTGCTCCAAAAGCCGCATCCATAAATATGTCAACCTGTCACAAAAAGCTTTAAGATTAATAGGTGCATAGATTATGGAACACGGAAAAAAAATAAATAATAAATAAAAAAAGATGGACAGATGATAAGCACAACTTGTTTTGAGAACACATATTAATCTTCCTTTTTTTTTTTTTTTGATATCCAGAAATCCCCTATTGAGAGACCGAATTTGAAACTACATATTAATCCAATTAACATGACAGATGGTTTGGAAAATAGACTGTTAGAACTTTCCACATAAAGCTTGTTTCAGTGAGCAACAGCAAAAGTACACCGTTTATGCTGAATTTACCTTAGGATGTGCGAGTAATACATGAACAAGATCTGGCCATTGTGAAGCTATAAATCCTGTTAGCAAATGTAGACTGCATGCCACCAAAGCCGAATGCATAAGGGGAAGACCACCAAAATCATGGTTTTTCTGCATGGTGGAGGCAAATCTCAGCATGCAAAAACAGAAGGCAAAAATAAAACCCAAAAGTGAGGATTTGAAAGTACCTGTTCAACTCTGCCACAAACAATTAACAAGTAGAACACCATGTCAAGAAGCTGCTCTGATACTTTTACATCATCTAACAAAATCTGTAACATCAATTGAGAAAAAACGTATCAAAAAAGGTTATGTTCTCCTTTCATACTATTTAAAGAAGAATCTAAAATATCAGTAAAATGTATCATTTTATTATTATGATAAAACGGTGACTGTGACAATCTCAAGTACAACAACAAGCTTCAAACCACATCAAAAAGAATACAGTGACATAGTCAAAAAGACCAAAATCAGGTGCGATGCAATAAGCCCAAATCATAGCCGTTCTCCCTCTACCTCTTTCCCTCAAAATTATCAGCATCACAATCATGTAATAGTAATGACCAGAGATGCAGGTTTGCAAATCAATCAAAGGGTATAGGAAATATGTTGTTTCAAGACATTTAACCAAAATTGAAATATACATCTATATCTGATAGTGCTTGAAGTTCCTATAGCACAAGAAAAGAAACATAAAGCATAACAAAAAAGGAAGATAGTGAAATTTGAGAAAAACCCCAACCTGTTCAAGCTTAGCATTCCGAGGTGCTAACTCACACAAGGAATGCAAGAGCCGGAGACCACATAACAAGTATCTGAACAAGGCTTCATCTCTGCCTGAGGACATCAGCACAGCAATAAGATGCAACGGTAGAAAGCCGACAAACTTTTCCATGTCAATCTGAAACATCAAACATGACAGACAATTTAAAGATGAGAAATCCATCAGAATAACAAAAACAACTTAATAGCAAAATAATGTCAATGGAAGTGCAACAGAATGGTGTCCAACCTTTAACACTGAGCCTTTCTCAGTAACATGCTGAATAGTAAAATTTTCAGAGTCCCTCAATAATCTGTTAAGCTCTTGAGAATTGAGTCGATGTAACTCCTTTACTGCCGAAATTAAGTCTACGACCTGTTCATAAAGTTAAATTATACGTCTTGCTGCTTGTGGAAAAGAGATGAACAAATCCTAGGAACATACTGAGCTTGAAAGACAAGGGAGTAAAAACATAAGAACCAAAACTAAACAACCAGCTAAATGCCAGCAGGGGACGTACTTGTGGAGCACTACTTGACGTTTCTTCCTTATTATTTCTCATTCTTCAATATCTAAGCCCAGTAAAATGGGCAAGAGAGAGGAAATAAAAAGAAAAGTCGAAACAACTAAAAATAATTGGGCTGATCAGAGTTATTTGAGAAGCAACATGGAGATCAAGAAGTCTTGGCTTCAATAATCAATAAATTGAAGAGACTCCTTCTAGCTGCACAATGAGGGAAGACATGGAACAAAGTATGAGCTAATATCCACGTTTATAAGCATACGTGTACAGTATAAATTAACCCATATAATATATGTGTTAACATTTTTCTGGGAAATTTGCAACTCAAATTCGAAAACACGTTCCATTACTTCAAATTACCCAATTCTCTAAAACATTTCAGATGCCACTATTTGAAAAGGATTCACGACATTGATTTTATATTTCCCCAAAATATTAGGAAATTAATAAATTAATGACCCATAACATACATAATATATATGTATACACATGAAAAGAATAAACGACCCAATATGGTGGTTTGAAAAGTCACGTTCACCAAACATTTCTATAATGTGCACCATACTTCATATACGTTTGCATGATTGTCAAAAATCCCACGAACGAAATTCACGGATATATTTTTCAAAAATATCTCCAAAAAAAATAATATCAGACAAACTCGACGTTCCAATAATGTAACTAAATATTTACAAAATATTCACAGGATTTATTAGAAAAAAGAAAATTAATGGTTGAAAAATAAGTTAAACTAACGTGAAAAAGAAACAGCGACAAACGATCAATTGAACCTACAACGCACACACTGATATTACCAAATAGAGTTGTTGCAAGTATAATAAAATAATCAGAAGAAATCTCGAAGAACCCACTTCGAAAACCCTAGATTTAAACCAAAACGAAGCTAATTGAACGTTAAAACCTATAAATGCATTAACTTTCAGACGCCGTACAGTGCGAACATGAGCGGAGAAGGCAAAAATAAATAAAAGAACTTTCGTGTTATTATTATTATAATATAATAAACTGCGAAAATCCAGATTGAGGAAACTTACCTTCGACGAGCTTGGAAGGCAAGATTTGAAAGAAGAAAGAAAAATGGAAAAAAGAAAAAGAATTCGCGGGTTTTCTTGGGAGAGTTTTAAGAGTAAGGAAGGAGTGTTTTTGTTTTCGGATTTGAGAAAGGAGATATTGATGAGGACCACCACGTCAGTTGTTTTGTTAAATATTTTTGCCGTTTTGATTTTAATTTCACGCTCCTCACTCTTACTGCTGATCCGCACTAACTTGCGCCGGTGGGGACTTTCATTTCCCCTCCCCTTCTAATCATACGCCCCCCATATAGTTTTTGATTTTATTTGTGTACATGCATGCATACATATATATATATATATATATATATATTTTAAAGAAGGATATATATATATATATAGTTTTTAATTTTATTTATCTCCATCGAAAAACATAATTACAGCTTCATTGTGAACGAAAAGAATTGACACATAGATGATAAGAGAGTCCTGATAGGTCATCTTTTTTTATCATACCACCGTTAGTGGTCTCTTTAATATTTAGTTAACAATCAAATAAATTACTTCTGCGACAAAATTTAATTCTAATTTGCACAAAAACGGTGTGGGTGAATATCTAGTCTTCATAAATGGTACTGAACCTAATTTATGCTTTTAAAGTTTGTTGCTAAATAAAGGAGTCATATGAATTGTATCGGCCCATTAGGTCAGGAGCACGAAATTTTACAAGAAGTATTTAGAATGACACGATGTACTAATATCCCAAGGACCGTGTTTAGACTTAAACTTTAAATATATTGGGCTAAATATGGCTCAATGCGGCCTTTAATATGACTTGACACGCTAACACGTATACACGACATATTTAGTACGTGAATTATATGATTATTGTTCAATGCATTTCTTTTTTATAATTTAACTATGAGAGACGTGCCTAAGGCACATTCCCCGTCCCGGGATTTTTTTAATTTATTATGTATTCTTTTTCAAAGAAAAAAAAATCTTAAATTATAAGGTATGTTATCAATGTTTCAGTATAAAAACTATTTTTTTTCTAATTAATGATCATTTCCAAATTAAAGTGCCAAATAGTTACTCTAATTCAACTTATATTTAGAGTAAAACTCAAACATATATAGTATTTATATTTTTATACATAAAGAGACAATTATTAATTCAATATAAGAACTCAATTGGTTTAAATTTCAATAAGAATATAATAAATTTTGAAATAATCGTATACATTTATTAGAAAGTTGTGCAATTTAATTAACATATATAAAATAATGGTTAAACAAAAATTAAAAAAATTATATAACCTGGTTGAAAAAAGTTAGTTAATAAAATGAATGCATTTTCTCTTGTATATTTAATGATTACATTCAAGAAAGAAGAAGAAGTTGAGAGAGTACATTTTTATATATAAAAAATTTGTTAAAGCAAAAAAAAAAAGCGGGCAAGTAAACAATGAATACGTTAAAGTGCAAATTTGGTCGCAAAGTTGTCCGCTAGTAGACTGCCACTTCTTTATAATCTTACATATATAGATATGTGTATAGATAACAAACATTGTAGTAATTGAGATGGAATAGGGAAAGATATTTCAATGAATTATATTTTCGATTTTTTTTAATCAAATATTCTAGCTTTTTTAATAACGATTTCTATACTATTTCCTTACTTGTATGGCTCTAAATTTGTGGTGTGATGTAAGTCATTTTCATCTTGTTGATAGACCCTAAAATCTAGCCGTAGGATAAAAAAAAAACTATTTTTTATATAACATATGATTATTATATTTTTCAATTAATTATAACCACTCAAAGTTGTGATTTATTTTTTTTTAATATATAAGGGGAGAGGAATGCCACCTATTTTTGAGTGAGACTAATCGTGACTCGAACCTTCAACCTATAATTAAGATGGAGGGACTTACAACCAATTAAACTCCCCTCATTTGTCCAAAGTTGTGATTTCTAACACAACTCTCTAACTACAAAATTATTTATCCCTACCATCGCTAGTTTTTAACCCTTAATCCTTGGCATATGGTCCATGAGACTTTGCATCACAGTCGATAAGTCCCTAGTAAATTAACATCCAATATTGTAATTGATTAAAAACAATGCAATAATAATTGGTAAATGATATATAGCATTGCTTTTAAATAAATGATATATAGCATGGGCAAATGATATATTCAATAATCCAAAAATGAATGGAATTCAAATCGGTTTTGATATGACAAGCGAGAGCAATTAGTTGGTTGTAAGTCCCTCCACCTCAACCATAAGTTGAAGGTTCGAGTCATGCTTAGCTCCACTCAAAAATAGGTAGTATTAGTCCTCCTCTTGTATAAAAAAAAGGGCTTTGATATCATTTAGAAAATAAAGAAAAAAATGAAGGAGAAAAAGGAAGAGTAAGGGATTTTACGTGGTTAGGTAATTTACCCACGTTCACAAATAATTTACAATAAGTTTGTATATGAGCACAAATAGGGATGATTCTTCAAGAATACAGGATGTCAATAAGTAATCATTTCACTCAATTAGGAAAGTTTTTTAAATTTGATTCAATGAGGCCTAATGACAACTAGTGAACAAATGATGAAATAATAGGAAATCAAGGAGAATAATTAACAAATCTTAACAAGTAATATTAAATATCTTAATTTTTATTCTTTTTTGATGTCGACTTACCTTACGAGTAAGTCGTCATTTTTTTTTCTAGTATATGCAAATTTTTAATACAATGATCTAAAAAAACATACAACTTACATGTCATGTTATTATTTCACACCGGACTAATCATATTTGATGTAAAGTCTGAATCCCTATTCTTAAATTCCAATACATATACTATCTTAGAAATTTTCATTTATTTTAACACTTTCATTTATTAAATGATCGGAAATTTGATGCTGCTTCATAAGGAGAAAATAATTTCATATGCACAGTTATTAGTTGGGAAATCATGGTTAAAAAAAAATATTACTTTATCTGTTAGAATAGTGGATTGTCGGCAGTAGTTTCATTGTCTATATTCGATGTAATTGGACAATTAAAAAGGGTTGATTGTAAACAATTATTTCCTACCCACTACCAAAAAGATTGAGAAATCGTACAGTGAAGTGTAAAAGGAGGTTGTGATTTGAGGCTTATAAATTCACACTCATTGAGACGTCTAAAGTTTAACTTCTCCTATTTAAAAATCTCTGCAATAACGCGTACATCTAGAATATAAAAACAATGTCAAATTTTTATTTATTTAAGAGTACGCAGTGCTAAGAATGCTATTTATAATCTCAATTTTCTTAGTGATTTTAAGTTGTTGTCTTTTAATTAGCAACACATTCTTTTATTAGTAAGTGTTATTAGTAAGTGTGTTGGTCTTTCAAACAACTATCATAAATGAAAAATCACAACTCAAAATTAATACAAAAATAGCACGATTAAAATTGGTTAATCACTCATTGTTTCTACGTTTTCTTTTTTATTGTATTCATTATTTATCGCAACGTCGTACGATAGGTAATATGTTGCATCACAATGACAAATAAAATTTTTCTTAATGAGTATCGTGAGCCATGATATTGAAACAACATGTAACATGCTAGATTACAAAATAAATGTCATTTTTTTCTTTCTTTCTTTAAAATTCAAATTTAATGACAAATACAATTTTCAAAAAAAAAAAAAAACAAAACAAAACAAAAGGCATAGTGGGATCAAAGTGAAGTACTGCTTTTCAGCTACACTTCCACCCAATGAAGGTATTGGCGAAATAGAAGCTCGAACTTTAAACCATACCCTTTCATGCAGAGATAAGAACATACCCCTTAGTGAGAAATGCCCTAGTTGCTAATGTTATCAAAATTATTCATGTCCTGGCGTAGCAAAACGCAATATGCTGATCTTATTGCAAGCCTGATTTAGCATATCTACTAATGAAATGACATACTAAACGCATAATATTCAAACAAGTCTTTCATAGGAAAAAATTAAGAATGAGTGACCATAACTATTATTATAAAACGTCACCAAAAAGGTTTCATATGCTGTTAAACGCCCGTATTGAGCAATAATTACTTGCTTTAAGCAATAATTACATGATAATTTAGAAATTTTTTAGCGTTTCCTATAGAATTGACCCTAATCTTTGGAGATAAGTTCCATCTCATCAGGATATAGCACTTCCAAATGAAAGTGATAACTTCAACTTCTTGTTTCATGATAGACTAGTGAGACAAGAAGTTGCATTGTGTGGTTAAAATGTTGTGCATGGTAATAGAAAGTACATATTATGTCATGTTCTTGACCACGTAGTTTTGAATTGTCGTTTATGTGGTACTGTTTTATATATATATATATATATATATATATAAAACAGTACCACATAAACGACAATTCAAAACTACACACCCTTTTTAAATGACATGTTTAATTTGATAGTTAATCACAATTTTTAAAATAATATTACAATAGAGCTTTGGCTTCAGCGACTAATTAGACGAAGCATAAAAAGTACCATATATCTTCCTCTTTCTCTAATCCTCCAGCGATAAGCTAGAAACTGAAAGCGAGAATATCCAATCATTATGACATGAAACAACGACAAAAAAATAAAAGATAAAAAAATAAGAAGTACCAACCAAACTTAATGGACTCTAATACACCCCATTGAGAAGCAAAAATCAACCACTCATGATTAGTTGCACAGTTAAGATAGTTTTAGTTATTTCCCTTTAAATAGGTTCAAGGCTCGATACTTCAAAGTCTTTTTTTAAATTTTTCATGTGTAAATCTTCGAATTTTAACAATGGACAAAAAGAGATGGACAATGAAATAAACATCTATATTCTTATTTTTCTATCAAGAAAAAGATTAAAAAAAAAACCGATAAGATGTATGAAAAGTGTGGTTTAAACTAATTTTGATTAAAAATATTGTAGCGTGCGATAACTTTATACCGTTATTTATTTTTTATCAATATTGTAATATATAAGAGTTTTATATTATAATTAAAAAAAATTTGATTGGAACCAAAATTGTCAAACACACTATAATCTAAACTCAACACAAGAGCCATCAAAGCCAGCTTAATGAGTTTATTGACATTGATAATGGTATTATTAGTACATAGCGGGTTATTCACCAGCCCAATTATTACATGCAATTTGTGTGTCAAACTCGATGACATAGCTCACTAGACCAACATACCGTTGATATCTTGCTATCCAAAGTGGTTCTTCTTCGCCTTTACACCAAACATCTTACTTACCTTGATAAGAGTAATTTTAATTATTATTTTAATTATAAATGATATAAAATTTTAACATATTAAAATAAAAAAATTATTATAATATAAAATTTTTATTTGTTATAATAAAAACAGTTCTAACAAATAATAAGTGCTGCTAAAATACCAACCATCCAATTAGCCGTTATCAACACTCAACTAGCTCACTTCCATGCCAAATTCTGAGGCGGTTTTCATCCACCCCAAGGGATAAACAAAGATAAAACTCAAAGACCAACGTGATAATCACAAATCCAACTTTGCTAATCATGGAGTCTTGCACCACCATGCTCGACTTGAAGCTAATCCAATCACACATGACCCGCACCGGCCTCATCGCCCACACGTTTCCCGTTAGCAGGATCTTGGCTTTCTGCGCTGTTGCCGACGCCGGCGACATTCGCTACGCGCATCTTCTTTTCACGCAGATCGACAAAAACCAATACTTACATGTGGAATACCATGATAAGAGGCTACGTAAAAGCTCAAGTTCCTGTAATGGGGTTGTCGTTTTTCCGCCACATGATTTGTGAAGGAATAGAAATGGGCGGCCTGAGCTTTGTTTATGCGCGAGCAGACACCGAGGGTTTCGGAGGGAAACTCGGTATTTTGTGTGATATGGAAGATGGGTTTTGATGATGGCTTGCTGGTGAGAAATGGGTTTATACGTTGTTATGGTGAACGTGGGTGCATATTTCATGCACGTAAAATGTTTGATGAAAGTCCTGTGAGGGATGTCGTTGCTTGGACGACGATGATCAATAGGTATGCGAAGCACGGTATGTCGGACGAGGCTATTGAAGTGTTTGATTTGATGTTGTCGAGTGATGTTCGGCCTAATGAGATCACCATGATCACAATGCTATCGGCATGTGGTACTAAAGGAGATATTCGAACGGGAAAGTGAATATATGATTACAGTATGATGGAGAATGTATATTGCAGCCTAAATTTGACCAATGCTACGTTTGATATGTTTGTGAAATGCGGCTGCCTGATTGAATTGAGGAAGATTTTTGACGATATGAAAACCAAGGATATGTTCTTATGGACTAGCATGGTTGAAGGGTATGCAAAATGTGGAGAGTTGGATGCTGCAAGGAAGGTTTATGACGGCATGACCGAAAAGAATGCGGTATCTTGGAATGCAATGATTGCAGGCTATTCTCAGAATGATCGACCGAAAGAAGCTCTGAAATTGTTTCATGACATCATAAGAGCGGATTTGGTTCCAACCAGGCATACTTTGGTATATGTGCTCTCTGCTTGCGGTCAACTGGGTTGCCTGGATTTGGGCCAGTGGATTCACCACCACCACATCAATCCTAAAGGGATTCAACCAAGTGTGATATTAAGCAATGCACTTATGGACATGTATGCTAAATGTTGGAGTATTGATTCAGCTACAAGTTTCTTTAGTGAAATGTCAGAGCGGGATTTGGTTTCTTGGAACACCATAATTGCTGGATATGCTGCACATGGTTCTGCCAAGCAAGCTCCTATCCTCTTTGAGCAAATGAAACGTACAAAACTCGAGCCTGACTGTATCACATTTGTAGCCATCTTGTCGGCTTGTAGCCACGATGGATTAGTTTCTGAAGGTAAACAGCATTTCGAAAACATGGTAAAGGAGTATGGAATAGAACCCAAAGGGGAACATTACGCGTGCATGGTAGATTTACTCAGTCGAATTGGTCATCTTGAAGAAGCTTATGATTTGATTGGAAATATGCCGATGGTACCGAGTGAATCTGCTCGGGGTGCTCTTCTTAATGCTTGCAGGATGCATGGGAATGTAGAGCTGGCTATGATTTCAGCTCAGAAACTTTTGGAGTCGGATCCCAAAGACAGTGGTGTCTATGTGTCGCTGGCAAATGCATTTGCTCGTGACAAAAGATGGGTTGATGTGAGGATGGTTAGGAGCATGATGAGAGGGAGAGGGGTCAAGAAGAGTCCTGGCCGTAGCTTGATAGGGATAGAGGGTTTGAGGAGTTTTTGGTCGGTGATGAATCACACCCTCAATCCAAAAAGATTTACAAAGTGTTAAACGACATATTTTTGCTGTCTAATTTATATCCCAAATGTGCCTCAAACTTGCAAACAAAGTTATGTATGTGGTGGTGAGTTCTTATTATAATTGACCTTTGTGGATTTCAACTAAGTTATGGTTGAGTAATACATGAACAATGTGACATCGTGCCTAATTATGATGAGGATCGAACTTACACTTTCTCTAAGCACTCGGCGATCATCTAGGTATGCTTAATTATTTTACTCCTTTCTTTACCCTTTTTTTGATATAGAGGTAAATGTCCTTTTTAAAAGTACTTTTAAAATAAATGATCATAGTTTTTTTTTAAATTAAACAAATAGCCGTTTATCAGTAATAAACTTGAGTTATCGAGTTTAACACTGATAAACTTGAAGAGTTTATCAGTTTAACTTAGTTTATCACTGATAAACTTGAGTTTATCAGTAATAAACTTAGGTTTATCGAGTTTAACACTAACAAATTCAATAAGTTTATCACTAATAAACGGTCTTGTGTCTAATTTTAAAAATGATAGTTTATTTTAAAGAGAGGTAAAAAAAGACATCCAACCTTCTTTTTTTTTTGTTTATTTTACTAGTTAACTGGAACATGTGACAGCGTATTATGGTTTCTTTGAGTACCATTTTTTTTTGCCCTAGTATCTTGGTGAAAATTCTTGTTAATATTTTGGAATTACGGAAAATATATA
Organism: Artocarpus heterophyllus; assembly: GCA_025403435.1. NCBI lineage: Eukaryota > Viridiplantae > Streptophyta > Magnoliopsida > Rosales > Moraceae > Artocarpus > Artocarpus heterophyllus. The sequence continues at coordinate 10,048,395 of CM046335.1, forward strand.
AAACATAGGATTCTTCAATATCTATAATCTATTTTTGTGTAATAATATCAATAATTCATTAATAGTGAAAAAATATATGTAGTATTTGTGTTAATAATATCACTAATTCACTAATCCATAGTCTATATTATATAGAAGAGTGAATGGGTGCCTCCCTCTAACTTGACACTTGGCAAGGAGGTTTTTTCTTCTTGCTCTTTCCTTTCCTTTCATTTTTTTTTTTTTTCATTTCAGGTTTCTTCCTTGGCTCCTCTCTCTCCCTTCCTCTCAGCATCTAAGACTAGTAAACTCCAATCAATCACGTACGTTATCATACCACTATGCATGATAGCGCCTTGAAGACTAATTAATTTTGACAAGGTTCAGTTACGCATATACTAGGTTTTTTTTATTCTTTTTATCTTAAGAAATAAGTTTATTAGTTAAGTGTTGTGGAGTGTGTTTAGCAACGTAATTAGAACTAAAAATTAAAGTAATTTTAATTAACATATGAGAGTTATACACTATAGCTTACTTTTACGTTATATTATAATAATGCTATATAGTTGAAACGGACCTTCCAAACACACCACATATCATTCCTAAACTAAAAACCACTCATCATCCTTTTTCATTAATCTATATATATACTCTTTATAAAGAAGCGATTTTTTTGTTTTCTTTTTCATTTTTTCATTTTTTTTTTACTTTTTTAGGTTTTTTTTTCATTTTCTTCTCTTTTTTGATTTTATTTTTTTTATCCGTATTCTTCTTTATCTCCATTTTTGGCTTGTCTCATCCTCCTTTTTTTTCTTTTTGTTTTTATCTTCTTTTTTTTGTGTGCTTTTGTTCCCTTTGTTAGAGTTTCGATGGCGCTTTAAGCTCGACAAGGAAGCTTTGATTCAATGAGCACGGTGACAACAATGTCAACATCGGCGTCACCCCGATCTCGTGAGGACTTCAATGGCGATGACGTGGGAGCTCGGAGTCTGTGGGCACAATGGCATTGGTGTCGACATCAGCGTCGCCCTGATCTCGCAAGGACTTTAACGGTGACGGTGTGATATTGCAGTGACGAGAGTGTAACGCCTCAACCCTCCATTATGTCCTTTATAGGTCGACCTTCCATTATGTCCTTTCTAGGCCCACAGACTCTTGTGGGTCTTATACTTGTTACTCATATGTACTATCTCCTTTGAGTCCCTTTCAGCCCTCAGAGTTTTCTTTCGCATCCCTTAGCCCTCAAACCCAGGACCTTCATTCTTATAAGGTTCTTAAGTTGAATGCTGGTGCCAGTGATCAATTGATATCAACACTTGACTTGAGAACCTTATAAGCAGAAGGCCTTAGGTTTGAGTGTTGGCAAACATGAAAGAAAACCCTAAGGGCCAAAACGGGTCCAGAGGGGGATAGTATGGATGAATAACGAGTATAAGACCCGCTTATGTCAGGGGTCCCACAAGGTAGGCCTCATGGAGGGTTGAGGTGTTATACTAAGAGAGAGTGTGTAGTGGTCATAAGGGAGAAAAGTGTAACAAACCTAATATGAAAGTGAGGATAAAGCCTTTCAATTGGCTAAGTGGTTCACGTTTTCCACCACAAACTCAGTTATGAACAGTGTAAAGCTCTCACATGCTACAATAACAATTAAAAAATTGCTACAGTGTAAAACTCTCACATGCTACAGTAAAAGTAGTTCTAAACAACGGTTACCATCATCTTTCCAGACACCCTCTTAGTTTTTTGCTTCAAGTTTTATTATGTCATATTGTATTGAATCAAACAGTTTTATTGGGAATAGCATAAATCAATCCACGCTAAAAAAGGAGTGGCATGCAGCATGAGACCTTCGCTTGAACTTGAATTGCTATATGGCATGTCGCTTTGGGCCTGTGCTCAGCTTGATGGTTTGCTCGTTGCGACAAGTAAAAGAGAGATTATTTTTGTTCTCATTGATATGAAATAATGGAAACAATATATGACCACTGTGAGAACCACTCAAACTTTAGATTTCAGATAAATTAAGTTCGAAAACCTTTGGAACTGACCAGTTAAATAGGGCTTCTAATTCAATAAAGGGTATATTTCCTTCTACTTTGCACCAAATGCAGGGAACGTTATTTGTCAAGAGAGGGAGGATGAGAGACCATAATTTGTCATAATTTATTGGGCGTTTGGGAAAATGATTTGCACTTATTATAGCATTTGAAAGCTTTACGCTGTATTATACTTTTATACTATAGCATACTTTTCTTTTATACTATAGTATATGAGAATTTTAAATTGTGAATGATTTGAACTCATGAGTTTGAATTTATTTTCCAAACAAAAATTATATATTTATAATTTTTGTCAATCACAAATGTAGAAGTTTATACTTTTTCATCTATAACATATATATATATATATATATATATAAAGTGAAAATAAGTTTCGCACTGTGCTTCCAGAACGCTTGAAACTCAAAAACGTTTCGTCTTTTATTTTACCAAATATATATTTTTTATTTTTTTATTTACCTTTTGAAATGTTTTTTTAACCAAAAAACACATTTTTTTTCCTTTTTTTCCTGAAAAGTGTTTTTTATTTGAGATTTTTTTATTTTTCTTCCAAAAACTTTTTTTTTTTAATTTTCAAGTTTTGTAATACACTCAGATCGCATGCTCCTCCATTAGTATTCAATAAATACATGTAGTATCGTATATTGTTGACTTATTTGCTTTTTTATTCTTTGTGACCACAAGTCTCCGCCAATGGAGAGCATGGGAGCATTTTATAATCATTCTTTTTTTTTAATTTAGGACGAGGTTTTAAATTTTTTATCCTCAAATAAAATCTAATATGATTTTATCGTTAAATTATTCCTACAATCCTGCTACTTTTTTTTACTGCAATTTTATAACAATAATTACAATAACTATGTGAAATAATTTATTAATATAAAAGTGTTATTTATAAAATATTTTTTAACACTGTTCTTAAAATTAATTAAACCGTTAATTATTGAATCATTATTGTATATTAAACTTCAGAAACTAACCCTATCAAAACTGCGGCTTTTTCATTTCTTTTTAATTTTTCTGTTTTTTTTTTCATTTATTTTTTAATTACGCGCCTTTCTTGTTCCGCCACCAAAAACCCTTTTGCTCGACCGCCAAAACCCTAAAGCGCTCAAAACCATTAACACACGGAGCCACCTCTCTCTCTCTTTCACTCTCTTTCTCCCCTGAGCTCCTTCAATGGCGGAACACCAACTCTCCAAGACCTTCCCCGTAATATCACAGCCCAGCAGAAACAGATGCCGGAGTCCAAGTACTGGTCCTCCTTCAAGACCCAGCAGATCCCAAACCTCATCTCCTCCATAACGTCCCTCGCCTTCTCCCCATCCCCTCCCTTCCCCTTCGCCGCCGCCCACTCCGCCTCCCTCACCCTCTTGCGCTCCCAAACCTTCTCCCCTCCGCCACCATCTCCTCCTTTTCTGACGTTGTCTCCTCAGCCTCCTTCCGCTCCGGAAGCTTCGCTCCCACACTCGCCCCGCGCGCTTCGTCAAGTACCCGATCGCCGACAAGCTCCACCTCATCTCCGGCGGCGACGACGCGCTTGTCAAGTACTGGGATGTCGCCGGCGAGACACTAATTTCGGAAATGTTAGGGCACAAGGACTATGTCTGTTGCGGCGATTGCCCGCCGGTGAGGGGACGTTTTCGCCACCGGCTTGTACGATCACTCCGTGAAGCTATGGGACGTTAGGGTTTCGGATTCGAGTAGGCTGGCTATCGATGTGAACCACGGGAGTCCGGTGGAGGACGTGGTGTTCTTGCCCTCGGGACGGCTCGTTGCAACGGCAGGCGGGAATTCGGTTAAGATTTGGGATTTGATCGGAGGAGGGAAGATAATCTGTTCCATGGAAGGCCACAACAAGACTCTGACATCTCTCTGCATCGGAACGATGGGGAAAAATACCGGCGAGGAGTCTCGGCAATATCGGATGCTTAGCGTGGGGCTTGATGGTTACACGAAGGTTTTCGATTTTGCAAAAATGAAGGTCACGCATTCGATGAGGTTTCCCACCCCGCTAATGTCGGTGGCGTTCTCACCGGATAGCGCGGCAAGGGTGATTGGGACATCGAATGGCATAATCTACGCTGGGAGGAGAAAGCCCAAGGAGAGTAAGGAAGAAGAGAAGAGAAAGTTGGGGGGTTTTGCTGGTTTGGGAATGGTGGAGGACGACAAGCCGCGGAGGCGGGTTTTGAAACCTTAGTATTTTCGATACTTCCAGAGAGGGCAGGGGGAGAAGCCGTCGGAGAGGGATTACCTGGTGACGAGGCCAAAGGGGACGAAGTTGGCCAAGCATGACAAGCCTATTGAAGAAGTTCAGGCACAAGCAGGCTTTGGTCTCGGCGTTGGAGAGCAAGAAGCCGGCAAATGTGGTGGCGGTGATGGAGGAATTGGTGGCAAGGAAGAAGCCGTTGAAATGCGTTGAGAATTTGGATTCGGTACAAGAGCTCGGGGCATTACTGGCGTTGTTGCACAAGACTCGACCTGTGCCCGCGTACTCGGCATTGTTGATGGGGTTGACAAAGAAAGTTGTGGAACTGAGAGCTGAGGACATTAGAGCTTCTGATGTGTTGAAGAGTCATGTCAGAAATCTTAAGAGGTCTGTTGAGGAGGAGATAAGAATACAGCAGTCTTTGCAGGAAATACAGGGTATTATCTATTCTTTGTTGAGGCTTGCTGGGAGAAGATGAAGAAACTTTACATTGATTTTTTTTCTTTTAATTCATAAGTGAAAATTTGCCTGCTGTTCAGTGTTCGCCTATACTATCTGTCCTTGTTTTTCCATTTTTACAAGGGAATTTTGGTAATTTTGCTGGGTGGGTTTAAGCTTAACTCATTTACCTCTGTATGTTCTTGTTTTCCACATTCATAGGTGCTTTGGGTAGTTTTCTTGATAAGAACCGATAATTATAAATGCTATCATGTATGCTTGTTATCCCTTTTCAAGGACAAGTTTGATTTTGCTATGCAACTTTTTTGAAGATGTGCGAATGTGGTAGGCGTATCACTTTTGTTTTTAAGGCGTTAAAATCTTATACGGTTTTTCATTTTGCTGATAGATTCACTTTAATTGATATAGCAGGAACGGGTTATAATTTCTGACTGTTTTGTTTTTGCTTTATGAAAATGCCAACATCTAGTTATGACCTTAAGTAGTCGTGCCTTGACAACCTCGCTAATTAATGTTGTCACAGTCTAAATCAAGCTAAGGGCATGCCTTAAGCTTCAAAAAAAAAAAACAAAGATGAGAGAGAGAGAGATTCACCATGAAGATGCTGGCAGTAACAGCGGGCCAATTTTGCGTGGATAAAAGAGTAATGGGCTAGCTATTAAGATAAAACCGCAGAAACTTTACAACAGTCTGTCAACACGAATATATTATATATACATGCTCCGACAACAATAATTCTTACACTGCCAAAATCCAAAGGATAAAACTAAGAATAGGATCATCTAATTTGCAAAACCTTCTCGACCCACAAGCCATACCGCGAATCCTTGATGTAACAAGGTGCAAAACTTGATTTTAATTTGAGGATCCTGCTAGAGAGCAAACACATTTGTCGGGCATGATATATGATGTACAAAAGAAAAAATTTAGTGCTTTGAGTTTGACTACATCCGGTTTAGACTCAAATGAAGCAGTAAATTAATAAGAATATACATGGAAAAAGTGGTTCTTCAAAACCTCAATCCAGGAACATTTTACATCATTTTCCAGTACTTTGTGAAGACCTTTCTTAATAAACAAGAAAATGTCAATCAAGTTATACTTGGGAAAGAACAAAATCATTCGTGCCTGATTCTAGAAGCAGTTAATTAATCTTTAGCTCTACTGGAATCTCCTGTCCTTTTCTGGCCTTGGTTTTCCTCTCTTGATACTTTCAATGACCTCAACTTGGATGACCTAATGGAATGAATTAAAGGAGTATTTTCCTCTTCGTCATCATCTTGCTTATCTTCTTCATCATGAGCATTTCCATGGTCAGATGTGCTGATTGAATCCTCCTCTTCGCTTGAACTTTGCTCATCAAAAAGTCTTCTTCCCTCTATGTTACGCTGTTTACGTGGACGACCCCTTCGCCTTACTGCCACCCCTTCTTTTTCATCTGCCATACCCATTCCCGGAATTAAACACAAATTAAAAAGGGGACAAGCCATGAATATATTTGGCAAAAATAAGAGTGCAGATTAGCAATTTAGCATCACTAAAATATAATGACAAACTCAGTATTCTTGTAAAATTGGTGAGAAATAACGGAACGAGATTTAGTTGCCCATCTTTGACCAAAAGTAGAACATAGGAAACACCAGGGAAAAAACACCATTGGAAGTAAAGAGAAGAGAGAGTAGAAGAAACTAAACAAGCGATCGCTACATATTAAAACGGAAGCTTAGTGAGGAAATGAAGTTAAAATTACCTTGGAGACCTTCACTCTTCCCATACTTTTCACGTAAACTATCAATAAACGAGTAATAGGGGCGCCAGCCACTGGGATCTTCATCCGTATTTACATTCTCAGTTCGTTTTTCAATATCTTTCATGCTATACACAAGGAAATTTCAAACTGAAGCGCTGCATTCATGAAAGTATGATTTGGAATGCTCTTAAAAGACTATTAGATAATAGAGATGCTTACATGTCCAGGATATCAGCTGTAGGAAGTCTGGATACAAAATGGAGCACTGAACATTCAAGAAACGACAATTGATTTGGAGCATCTACAAAAGCATGTTCAATGCCATCCTTGACCATGTTTAAAATATCTACTTTATGCTTGTTCCGAGCAGCACCTAAAAATGTTCCAGATAGCCGGGCAGAGAGTTCTTTACATTCTCGAAAATTCTTGGTCGCTAAAGATTCATCATCATTTCTAGAAAGTTCAACCATATAGCGATGATAGGCCTATTGAAAGGCAAAGCCATTAGTATTACATCCCAGTGAGAAGACAAAAACTAAAGAAAAGGGAGGAAAAACTACATTTTATATAATCTATTTTCATCTTTAGAAAAAGTGTCAAGAAGAGAAAGAGATTTCAGTTTGGAGAGATCAACATAAGAAAAACCCAAGATTCTACCTTTTTAAGGGCGTCAAGAAAAATTTTGGAGAGATTGTCGTCTCTTTTTTTAAGAGAACTGATCAGAGTCTTAACAGTCTCTGTGACACTTGCTCCATGCATCACATAATGAGAAATGATCTCTGGGCAAAGATATTCCTGCATTGAATGTGGCTTATTTCAGTTTTAGATAAACTTGAAATAAAAATCGAGCAAGATAAAAATAATTGGACGTTTGAGTTTATTCCTTTTCTTTTTTTTTTAATTGGAATTCGAATGCTCCAATAGAAACCACAAATTAATAGATCACACATACGCATTTAAGACCACCTTTCCAACCGTTTCACGAATGAAGCTGATGAAAACACACTTACAGAGTTTCTTTCTTCCCCGTTTAAAGAGGGAAGTTTACTACACTTCAATATCAAATATTGTAGATTCACCTTAGGGACCGTATCATTAGCAACCAACTTTGCAGCAGCAACCATGACCGCATCTCTGTTCGTCTCCTCAATATACTCTCTGTTAGCATCTTCATCTTCTGTTTCATCTGTGAAAAAGTAATCGACATAATTAAGATTTCTAAAAAGCACAAAACAAAGAAACATTAGTACTAAAATCTGTTTTATAATCCAAATAAATGCGCATAAACTTTAAGGACAGAGCCAAAGATTTATAGAACGTGAACAAGAAGAGGAAGTACGTACAACTTCTGATTCACAAAGGCAACCTCAATAGTTTGAAGTCATTCCTGTTTTTAAGAACGAGGCTTGTGCCTCGACATCTAAACATGAGGCATGCACCTCTCCATATTGAGATGTGTACTGAGGCTCAATCCTAATATTTCTGGCTTTTGGGACGAAGTTCACCGAACTTCAATGGAAAAAAAACAATGAAATAGGGCCCAAGACGATGGAGAACAAGGAAGAGGCATCTTAAGCCTCACTGCATGCAGGCTTCCCCATTGCATGTGGGTTTTATTGGGGCATGTAAGAAGGTTTGCAAGTGGGTATCATCACAGTTCTACTGCAGGTCTATTTCCTATTCTTCTCAAATACTTTTGTCTATGCTTCTTCCATGTTCTTTTTTAATTTTTCCCTACAACTGTATTGAATACTAAACTCTCTTCTTATTTCCACTGGCTGGTGACCTATCTTCTTCTCACTTTTTCCCCTTCTTGCAGCTGGCTGCCAAAATTACTCCTGTTTCTTGCTGGCTCGTAAAGTCTCTTTCTTCTATGCTCTCAGTTAAATAATTAGCTTAATAAATAAGTTAACTCGTTATGATATATGGCTTAGGAATTTCTGAATTTACATTAAAAAAACTCATTCGGTTTACTTTGATTCATTTCTCATTGTTCTTTTTTAAATTATTTTTGAGGCTTACTCCTCAATACTCCTTGGGTATGCCTTGCTTCAGCAGCACCACACGCCTTAAAACCAAAACTAGCCATTTTAGACATGACTTGTGTGCTTTAGCAGAAGATAGCAGAAATGTAGAATGTTACTTTAGAGCAACAGAGGAATAATAGGTGTCTGTGTGTGGTATCTTTGTAGATGCGTGTATGTACTTTAGACGTGCATATCATGTATGTGATATAACTGAGTTACCTGAAATATTAAGCTGTTGCTCACAAAGTCTCCAAAACTTCTCGACAATTGACTCATCTGGACAATATGCCAATCTCTCCAGCGGTGTTGAAGCAAAAAGCGTCCTCCTGAACATATGCCACGCCTCTGCAAGTATGGTGCAAACCTGGAGGACAAAAAATGCATAATCCTAAGATATTTGAAACATTATAGAACTCATTATATTGTATTTTAAAGATTTGCTTGCATTCATAAATGACAATGTCGAGGAAAAAACGCTTACCCTGGAGGCAAGTTGGTTGCCAAGGTTTGTCGCTCCCTCCACTCGAGGGTTATTAAGAAAGTACTGTAGTTGCTCAAACAAAGTGTTGCGTTTGGCTAATAAAGAAGTCAAAGATGCCTCAGAGACAATCTCACTACTCATGACTAAATGTAGAGACCAGGCCACATGCAAATATATGTTAAGAAGCAGAAAACAGACAACCTGAATGAACATAAATAACAAATTAATCAGTAACTGCAAGGGGAAAAAACGATGGAAAAGTGCTAATTTGATTCTAAACTAACATTTACTTACCTCATCATCCATGTTTCTAAAATTTTGAAGAGCCTTGACTAAATCTTCATATAAGGTCTCAATTGGAACAGCCCTTGAAAGCTGAAGTTCATACAGCCTCTTCAAATTTACAAGAAGCGAATACTCATCACCACCATCCTGCAGCTTTAAACTTGTTAATCTCATTAATGTCTACTTTTGGTTTGTGCATGTGTGTGGTGGTGTGGGGGCCAGATCTTGACGCATACCGCTACTTCTTTCATAGCAGATTTAAGCTTAGCAACAAGCTCATCTTCAACTTCCTTCAATTTCGAACGGGCGAAATCTTGTAGCTCCCCTTGACTCTCTGCAGAACAAAAGTTAATAGCCTGTACACAAGATCTCAGTGCGTCCTTCTCACCATGTTTGAAAAATGCCTCTTTCATGAGCTGAAGTACATTTTTAAAATTCTGAAAAGAAGATGACAATGTAAGTAACCTGCTTTGAATTAAAATTCAAAGTTATGTTTACTACAAAGAAAAGAAAATCAGGTGCGTCCTTCTTGGCTTCTTACCTGTTCTTGCCTCTTCAGAGAATAAAGTTCAAGATTCATATGCAAAATAATATCAACTAGTGATGGTACTTTTGCTTTGTCAGCCATGAACTTGCGTAGAAGTAATGGGTAATTCTTCATCATAGCAATAGTAATGTCTTTTCTGTTATTTTCAAATGCTTCCTGAGTAATTATCACGATAAGAAATTATTCCCAGCTAATAAAAACTTGAATAAAGAAATCATACGAAGTATTACTAACCAGAACTAGTCCCAAAAAATGGCAACAAGAAAGTCAATTCTCTTATTTAATTTCACAAAACAAAAGCACAACAGACATCCAGGAAACCGAAAAACATAGAATTTCCCATAAAATGAAACTTCTACAAGCGTTATAGGATTTACGGCATTTAATATCAAACATCATTATAATTGATAACATGGAACACAATTACTATCTAAAAAAAACATTGTAACAAACAAGAAAGTGAGAAAATACACACTTTTTGAGCTTTACTGTAATATTGCTTTCGGTTATCAGTTGCAGGAACTATTCTCTCCCCAACAGCCTTTTTGACAGATTGACTGAGAAGTCGTACTAAGTTAGTAGCATCCTCGTCAGTAAGCTCAACTAAAGGATTCTCGTCCAACAGCATAGAAATAATACACTTCCAATCCTGCAAGGATGAACTACAATTCTAAGGAACAACAACAACAACTAACGTAAAAATAGAATATCAGTCGGTTTTCTTTCATGATTCTCCAATCATAAAGATGATCCAACGGTTAAGAGATTGTCAGATTGCAAATAATAGCAGCATCTGTATTTAGGTAAGTTGATATAGACAGACCCTAGGTTTTCCCATTCATCTCAACCATCGGTTTCTTAGGTCAAATAATACCTTCTGCTTCCTTGTCTCTCCATCAATACCTCCATTGACAATATACTCTTTTGAGTTTAATATTTGTTACTTTCACAAAAGCTTAGCATCAGTAGCTGCACAGCACTTATAAGTATAATGTAAATGTATATAAAAAATTTGCAAGAATGTATTACTTTGGGTCCTTTTGTGGTCACTTAAATCGTATCCAACCATGACTCACGTGGAAACTTCAATCAAAAAGTGACTCCAAGTTCGAAGACTCAGTGCAATGCTGCTAGTGGCTTGGTATGACAAGACAACCACTGTTCTAAAGTTAATACCTTCATAGCCTTCATGTACTCCCAAACATCATCCATCACATAGATGCTCAGAATTTGATCTGTCGAGAATTCTCTTAGTATCTGCAACATTCTGCCAAGATGGACCTCAGATAAATCACTCCCTTCACCTGGAAAGAATAGCAACATTATTGTGTAGATAGGAAGACAATCACAAGTTTAGTTGATAAAATATAAGTGATGATCTAACCTTTGGCACTAGGTTGAGAGTTATTGAACTTTTGTGCGATTAGGTGACTATACACTAACGCCCCTATGGCATGCCGGATCTCTGCCGGTTCATCAATAAGCAAATCATATAACGGGCCTAAGTCGTCATCGGGCAGAAGCTGATGTCTACAGCGTACCAAAAGGCAAATGCACAAACTTTAATGAAATTTTACATAAGACTCACAGGGTTCATTAATCCACTGATAAAAAAAAAGGTTTGTGAATCATTTTAATCTATTGCTGAAATAAAAGGTTTGAAAAGTTTAAAGCAAGCAGTTACCGTAGTAGTTGCTTTACAAGACCTATTGCACAAACAGCTACAGAAATCTCATTGTCATCAGCAAGATCAATCATGCGATTCGAAAATCTTTCCGTGAATAGACCAAGACTTGGCACATTATCATCCACCTCATATAAATTTTGCAATGCAAGGACAGAAGCTTTCCTGACGCCAGCACTCTTAAAATGCAGTAAAAGTTAAATGGGAAGTTAGCATTGCCCAGCACATAATCAGCAATAAAAAATAGGTTCACAACTCATCAAAAGTTGATACTCACTTTATCATTCAGTGTCCAACCTAGATATTTTAGGTATAAATCCTGCAAGAACAGAGAGGGATACGACAAAATCCACGCACCCAGGGACTCTATGCAAGACATCCGAATATTTGGATCAATGTCTCGATAACGATGCATAAATAACCTTCAAAAAAGAAACATTATTTTAGTTTAGAATTTAAAGAACAGACTTACAACATAGTTTGCAGATTTGGAACTTTATTAGGCCATATCATTTTTTCTTTGCCTTTTCTGTAATTCTAAGTTGGAAATTCCTACCCAGTAAAGATTTTGCGCATCATCTCCTCCAATGCAGTAATCTTTTCATGAGTCACGGCAAACCTTTTATTTAGCGACTCCACACGAGGTCCTTCAGCTCTTTTCTTTGTTTCAGCATCTAACTGTCTACGAGTTGTTTCTCGTTGAGCACCAAGCACTTTCGCAACAGCTATAAAGGATGTGACAAGTTGGAGTCCAATAAATGAAGCAACTTGACGATAGACTCTTGGAGGAGTACTGCTTAGCATGGAAATGAGGCGAGTTCAACCAGAGCTCAAAGTGCATTATGTGAAAGCTTTAGCTTTGAACTGAAATTTTCAAGTATATGAGCACTAACCATGACAGAGCAATAATATAGTCCATGCACTTGTCAAGCAGAACCTGATCAAATAGAGGGCCATATTGACATTCACGAACCAGTGTGTCCCAAAATGATTGAAGATTATCTTTAAAATTCTTCAATTCCTTCTTTTTTGAACTTTGGTAATCTTCAACTTCACCCTAACTAGGAGTCAAGCCAAAACTTTTGGTACAGACCTTGGTAATTCTGTTACAAAATATTGACAAGGGTCTAGAATGTTGAGAAAATATATAAACTGAAAAATGAGTTTAAATAATAACAGACATGATATTGCAGGATACTCTTCTAGCAAGATCAACAAGTGCAACCACAACATCGTCAACATCAATCTCGCCTAGAAACTCTCCTTTAAGATAATATTTGGCGCCACATGCCTGTACATTCATCCCATCAGTCACACACACAAACTTGAAAGTAACTACTAACTATAACAAGACATTTTTCTCCCAAAAAAAAAAAAAAAAAACCTATAATGAGATGTTCTTTTTATTTGACAAGTGTGTACTAGGAGGGAGCAGAAAAAATAAAATAAAACACTTCACTACTTATTTACCTCGTTCCTGAGTAATTAATTAGAAAATGCATATACCAAGGCTCATTGACCATGTTAGTAGAGATATTTCATGGAACTTCCATATTACCTCAAAGAGCATTGTCAAGAGTTCAACCATTGCAGGTTTTGGATCCTTTTCATATTGCTCAACCCAAAGCTTGACTGCTTGATGAATGTGTTTCCCATTACCCTTAATTACCTCTGTAGAAGAATCAATACAGAAAAATAATTGTTCCTCAGTATCTAAATGTGAAAATTTTCAGAAACCATGCTTCAATAATACTAAATAAAAAAAAAAAGAGTGAAAAAAATAGACTGTTTAAGACGTTTACAAAGTTGAAGCTCGGATAAAAAATAAATAAATAAAATAAAGCAACCAGACCTAACAATTTAAAGTAAATGCTATAATGCTAATGGCTTCTTAAAAAAGCATCATTTTTCTAAGCACAGTAGCGGCTCAACCATAAGGCCAATTAGGTTGCTTAAGGTCCCAAATTCCCCATATATTTTCGGAATTTATTATTATTTCAATATTAATTATTTTCTTAATAAATACAGGCTTTAAAAAAAAGAAAATAAAATAAAAAACTAAGCAACAAAAGAGGTTTGAGAGCACAGCTCCTGGAAGTTGGAGCGATGATATCCTAATTTTTAGGCATTAGTTTTTAAACTAGATCTTCAAACAACACCTTTTTCCTTTGTTTAATGGAATAACTTAATTCATTGTTTACCAATTGCTTTCTTTTTTTTTTTTTTGAACCGGGTTTCCAATTGCTTTTTCAGTTTTTTTGTTTCATGCAAACGGCTCTTATAATTTTATCCAAAAAGATATTTAATGTTTAATTATAAAAGATAAATATGGTTATGTATCTTTTATTTTACACTGAACCAATTAAAAAGCCTTTTATGTTGAAAATTATAGGAATAATAAATTTGTAATGGCTATAGTTCAACTAGAGATTACAAAATGACATAAAAATAGAATCAGGCTTTCATAATTTTGATCGTAAAGCAGAAAATCAACGAAGAATTGTTGATGTAAAATAGAGACGCCCGAAATAGGAGCTTCCAAAACGATCAATCAATTTCAAAAAGGGCAAAAGCATAAAATTAAGCTTGTAAGGCAGATAATCAACGAAGAATCACTCTCGTATTCTTCCAATGCGCGTAATTTCAAGTGAAAATAAATCACTCTAAACTCGAATTTGTAACCCAAAACTCTAATTGAAGGAAAACAGAAAGTCTAGGGTTCGAGGAAATGAGATTACCAATCAAGGTCTGGTCGGTAGACTTGTTATTCCCGACGGAGGTCCCTTCCTTAGAGCGACCTCGCTTGGTGCTGGGACGAGGCTCTTCGAAATCATCAGGCGAACTCTCGCGGTCCGCCTGGTTACTACCATCGCTGTTGTCTGCTGCAGTAGTGCCGTTCCCTTTTTCCCCTTGGTTCTCGGTTCCTTGAGTTGGAGTCCTAGTTCTTTTCTGCTCACTCAAAAGCACCAAAATTAGGTCAAATTTACATCAAAATTCAATGCTACGCACGCAGAGAGATAGAGAGAGAGAGAGAGAGAGAGAGAGAGAGAGAGGAGATTAGCAAACTCACGAAGCGACGGATCGATGTTTCGGTTGTGGGAGCTAGATCGTCCTCCATAACCAGGTGATTCTTGAGCACAGCGACTGATATCTGGCCCGAATTACTGAGGTACGGAGAGGGAGAGAGAGATTTGCCCTAGACCCTTAGAGAGAGAGAAGAGGAGATGATGGAGAGTGAGAGTGAGCGGAAGAAGAAGTGAGAAACTCCCGCCAAAAAAAAAGGAAAAATGATAAATTCAGAAGCAGCTGATGGACATAAGTATCCTCTGCGGGATATGTTTAGTTCCCAAGTTCTCTCCATTTTCTGGCCGACGCTGACTTTACTTTTATTTATTTATTTATTTATTTTACCAGGCACTTTTATTTTTAAGCTGCGCAAAAGATTTCCCCTATTTTTTTCCAAAAACAAATGAAGCCTTTCCAAAAAAAAAAAAAGGGGGACCGAGGAAAAAATTATGGTGAAGAACGGTAAAATTCTCCACCAACAGAGAATAGTCATAGTGGCGTTTCAATTGAAAATCCAAGGTTTAAAATTATCTTCCAAATAGAATGAAAAATAAAGCCTAAAGTACTTGACCATTTCTTTCCCACTACATTTGGAGACAAAAAATACAAGCAAAAATCCTCAACTGTAAAAGTTCTTTCCCTTCTCTTGCAGAAATTCTCTAACGACGGCGTCGACCTTAAGACGGCAATCTTGCCTCCTCTGATAGCAATCTCGCTCAAGGCGATAAGCGACGTCTTCGCAGCCGGCGTAGCTCTGAAGGTTCACGGTTGGGCGGGCTTCGCGGCAGATATGAGATTTGGGTAGTCTATGGGGGGCGAGGTTCATGGCTGGGTTGTGACGGATATGGGTTCACGGCTTCGCACCAAAAACGTGTACGGGAATGAAGATGTGTTGGTGGCTAGGTGGAGATAGCATTTGGGCAGTCTATGGAGGTGGGGTTCATGGTTGGGTTGCGGTGGAGATGAGTTCACAACCGAGTTCAAGTTCGAGCCAGAGATGTGTTTGCGAAGAATCTAGATGTAACGTCCCAATTTTTAAACCATTACTTAACTTACTTAAAAATTATTTCTTAACTTTAATCTTACCTATCAATATAAAAAATACTTGATGAATTTTTTTCTTAAAAACATACTTAAAGACATTCTTGAAATTGTTGAATCATCCTTGAAATTGACATACTTGAAGACATCCTTGAAATTGACATAAAAACAAATATCACTTGAAATTACATCCTTGAAATTGATATTTATTTACACTGTTTGTGATATTTGTTTGGATTTGCAAAACTTGAAATTGACATACTTGAAGTTTTATGAGCAAAGTTTTATGAGAGATGTGTTTTATGTTTTGTGATATTTGTTTGGACTTATTGGGTGTAAGCTTATTATAAGTTTTTTCATACTGTAGGTAGTCTTATGGAAGATCAGCAAGACTGGTTGACAAGTTTAGTGTTACGGTGATAGATGCAATGATTGAGTATGGATACTATTACAAAAGTTTTCTGCTGCTTAAAGAAAAAGTTTTTACTGTTTTTAGAAAGATGTTTTCAAAAGTTATACAAAAGTAAATGTTTATTCAACAAATTTTAAGAAATGATTTCAAAATCAAGTTTTGTATTATGTTTCAAAGATGTCTTCAAGTATGTCAATTTTAAGGATGTGATATTTGTTTATCACATCCTTGAAATTGACATACTTGAATGATGTCTCATAAACAGTGTAATCACAAAACATAAAAACATCTCTCATAAAACTTTGCTCATAAAACTTCATTCTTAAATCATTTCTCATAAACATTTTTCTGTAAAACGTTCTCATAAAACGTTTTCATCGTATAACATTTCTTGTAACATGTTTCTTATAAACATTACTAGTAAAGAAGGCACTTCTAAAAAGGAATGCAAGCAATGATATAATGCGTGATTCTATTTATGTTCTTTTATGAATATTTTATTATCATTCTTAACTTTATTGAACTTCTTATCATCATTCTTATCATTTCTTTATCTTATGAACTTAATATTCGTACCAACATCATTAATTATGAAAGCATAATGTTTCCTTTATGAAAGACTTAAGACTATTGAACAATAAGGTCATAACTTTAACATAACTTGTAAACCTTCTATCAAGGAAGCTGGTATGACACTTATTTAACATTGGGTTTAGATTACCGATCTTGTAATCTTAGTTAATATTATGTATGACATAACTTAACATCTGAATCGTTAAACATAATAATAGCAATCACCAGGCAAACTTTAAATCATCATGCATCATAAATGTGAACATATTTTAAATTTAAAGCATTAAAAATTATTCTTCATGTTGCAGGTGAAGTTTGAAACTTACATGCTTATACATCTAGCATTCCCGTTTCATTCATTTTCCTTTTATTAGTCGACTTAGGTGTTATGATCAAATGACATCCACTTATTAGTTAACTTTTTTTATTACCGACCTACTTGATCGATAACATAACTTAAACATTAACTGTTTATTCGTAATCCTTTATCACATTACTTATCTGTTTATTTCTTCATAACTTATCTTGAACATTTCTTAGGTATATTCCACATTTTACTAGACGGTTTCGTTAGTTAACATGACACGTGTCATTTTCCTTCGAAAGGGCGTTTCACTAACCATTTTAGTGATTTTTTAAAAAAATAGTGGTTTTACCCTTTATGGGTATTCGTAAGTCACATAACTTAAACATTACTTGACAAAGATTCTCGTTTTACTTCATCGATCTGTCAATTACAGGTTGCGGAAAAATTCCTACTTAAGGGCGTTTTCTTAAAAAGGACATTTTGGGGTCCTTTTTGCTATTTTACAAAAAATGACTATTTTGTACTTGACGAATCAAAAAACATTCCGAACCTGTTAAAAATTTAACTTACATTTCTTACTATGCTTAACGCTGTGAAAATCAAAACGTCAATTTTCTTTTCACGAAAAAATCTACTTTAACAAAACTTTACATTTTTGACCTTTATATGAAAATCTTGACATTTTTGCCCTTATCAAACTTTCCTTAGAAAATTCTCAAATTCCTTTTGGGCTTCTAAACATAGATTTACTTTCAAAAAATAACTGTATAGGCAGCCACTTATACTTAGTGCAAATTTTTTATTCCTCTCGGTTTAACGGTTTTGACCTGAGACACAAAATCTTGATATTTTTGCATTCGAGATCAAAAACAACTATTCTATACCAAAATGTTCAGTTTTTAATAAGGATTAAACATTTCAATATATCCTTGGTCTAATTCAAACAATTTCAAATCATTTTCCTCATTTAACTGTTTTGAAATTCTATGTTTAAAATCCTATAAAATTCATAACTCATCAAACAAGCAGAATTTTGAAAAGATGTCTGTAAATTTTAACAGTTTTGACTAGATCTACAACTTTCGTGTTTTAAATTTCCTTAAATTCATACTATACAGTAGAGTTTTTTGTTGATTTATAAATTTGTCAAACTTTGCATAAAACTTTTCAATTTAGTCCTTTTAGAATTTCACAAAACTTTGTCCATGAAAGTTGTTAGTTTCACTGTTTTGGAAAAATTTCATATTTAACTTAAAAAGTGAATCATTCTTTAAGCATGTCAAATTTTCATTTTCTTGAAAGCTATCTAAACCTTGCTTAAAATCAAAATTTGTGAAACTTAAACTTTAAAACCATAAATCCTAGTTTTAAGACATGCCCCATCACCATCATATATATATCATACATTAAAAATGCTAAATAATCATTCCATAGTGTCCTTAGTGCATGCCATGGTCCCTTCATTATACAAATCATACATATAACTCATAAAAACAACATATTATGCCAAACTAGGGTTTAAAGTTTCTACCAAGATTCTTCTCTAATTTTTTGGTCCTCCTTGATAGTACTTAGACTTTGCTAATCCTCCTTAGCAAAAACCATAACAAATCCCTACTAAAAGCCCAAAGCAAAACACTCAAAAATACTAAGAGAAAGGCTTAGGTTTTACTTCCAAAATTTCTTAATCTTCCTTTGCACCTCTTGACTTTGATTCAAAACATGATTTGGAGGCTTGGAATCATCAAAATCTAAAAAGAAACCTTTGCTATAGGGGGCTGGATTTGAGAGGAGGAAATGGAAGAACTTTTTCATGAAAATAAACAAACTTTTATTCAAAAATACCCTTAGGTATTTATAGAAATAATATTAGAGACCAATATGAAAATATTTTTGAGCCATATCCATTAGTCACTACTGGTTTTCCTAGGGGGTGGTGTGACATTTTCTTCACCATTTATGGAGATAAGATTTTATACACTTAGACCTCTTTTTTGCAAAAATAATTAGTCTAGGGGACATATAGCAATTAAAAGATTTTAGAACATGTTCCTTTTGTAGGAGATGTGGCAATTTTTTCACCATTTGAATGTTATCTTGTGGACCCCACTTGTTTCCCAAATTGTCTAAATTTACACTATATTTTTCCCTATGCTATTGGTATACTTCTCATACTACCGATATTCTTTTCTATACTGTTTATAAGGTCTTATAACCTTCCATATTGATCCACGTCCTCTACATAATATATTTCCTATATCGCTTAACTTTATACAGTCTAATTCCTACACTATGTGACTTTTGTAGTATAATGTGACACCCGATATTTTTCTAACAGGTATTGTGGCAATTAAATTAATTATTAGTATGCCAATTAAAAATTTGTTTCATTTAAAATCTATTTCACAATATTTATTTATTTCTACTCATTTTTAGAATTCCCTAAAATTTTCTATACTTATTTAGTATATTTACTAAAATGCCATGGTAGACCATCTTTTATTGTCTTTATCGTGTAATGGTTAAAAAGAAAATAAATAAACAAATAAAGAGAAGATAAGACTTGAATCAAACAAGTCACATGCCTTGGTTCTCCACAAAGGCCTTATCCTCTTTCTTTTCTTTCTTTTTCTGAGTCTCCCAATAAGACTATTCCCTTATATACCTAAAGCCACCAACTCCTAAAACATATCGGACAACTCATTTTCTCTCACATTTCACATCACTCACTCTTTCTCTTCCTCTTTCTATTTCGTTTCTCCCCTTCGCATTCTCAATTTGATCAAAAAGTTCAATCTCAACTTAGGATCTCTTTTCTCAATCAAAGAGTTAAGCCTAATAACAACTTCTCAAGGAAACAAGGTAAAGTTTCTAACCAAGAACCCAAATTCTTCTCTGCCTTCCCTTTATTCCAAGTTACTATGTTTAGATTATGTAATTGTCTTTCATTTTGTGATATGGGCTTGTGCTTTTATATACATGCAAGTTGAATTGTGTTTGTTTTGAGTTTGAAAAATTTCCTATTTAGATCATGTTTTTGTAAAGTTCTATAAAAGTCAATGTTTGAGAATTTTTAAACATGTTTTACGTATAAAAATTTGGAAAAAAAAAAAGATTTACGTGTTTTATTGGCATGATAATCTATGGTTTTTGATTTATTAAAACAGGTCAGACTGAGCTTTGAAGCTCAAAATCTTTAAAAATAGAAAACTAGAGTTTTCTAGATTTTACCTCAGGCAGCAGGCTGAGCTTAATTGGCAAGCCGATCGGATAATCCAAATTTATATGTTTTCATCGTTTTGTGTTATAAATGTTCCAAGGATTTCATATAAATGATTGTGGCAAACTAATAAGAATATATGATAAATTGGTATGATTAGGGATTAAGAATTTTAGTTAAAGTATGGTTATTTTATACGTTGTAGGATGACGGAGTACTTGGAGCTTACGTGGTAAGTTTATTATTGTGAGTTGGAAGTTATCAACAGGGTAATTCGCGAAGAGGTAGGGATTCTATTACTCATCTTTTGTGAGGTTTTTATGAAATTAAAAATTGGTTGTTTTATTGCAAGATATATATATGTTGAACTACTATTATATAAGTACAATATATGAGACAATGACATGAACTCGTCCTGTATTATACAGCGAGGAATAAATTGATTTGATATATATTGTTGTAAATTGAGAAGCATGGTTAGAAAAACTAACTCTATAGATAATGATTGATTATAGAGGAATGGTGAGACGTGAAGAGGGCGGCGGTTACGTCATTGGGCACGAATACCCTAAAAGGTAAAATAGGGGGAGGTGATGACGCTCCCTTGGGTCGAAAGTCCCAAAACACACTGTACAGGAATCAACTTGGTGAGGACTTAGGGCTTGATGTCCCGTCACTGGAACACCCTTGAAATGTTTGGAGGGTGATCAAGTGCGTCTATTTGGGTTTCGTTGAGTTGAGTGATATGATATTCTATTATACGGTGGATACAGATAAGCATAATTGAATCCTGAATTAATATGTGTAATATATATATATATGTATGGAACTTGGTAAGAATGATCATAAGATATCCACCAGAATTGAACATGATAAAATTGATGAATAATGATGAGAACTAACTAACCATGCAGATTTTAATGTGGTAAGGATAAAAACCTAAAGGTGAGTAATGGTTTTCCCTCCTGAGCATATTGTCGCTTATTCCCTCATATATTTTCATCTTTTCAGGACTTACAATGTGTGAGGTGGTGACAAGATACATAGTTAAAGAAGTTATATAGCTATATTACGATGGAATTGTATCATTTGTTGAGAATGTTCTTATGTCCCGTCACTGGAACACCCTTGAAATGTTTGGAGGGTGATCAAGTACGTCTATTTGGGTTTCGTTGAGTTGAGTAATATGATATTTTATTATACGGTGGATACAGATAAGCATAATTGAATCCTGAATTAATATGTATATATATATATATGTATGGAACTTGGTAAGAATGATCATAAGATATCCACCAGAATTGAACATGATAAAATTGATGAATAATGATGAGAACTAACTAACCATGCAGGTTTTAATGTGGTAAGGATAAAAACCTAAAGGTGAGTAATGGTTTTCCCTACTGAGCATGTTGTCGCTTATTCCCTCATATATTTTCATCTTTTCAGGACTCACAATGTGTGAGGTGGTGACAAGATACATAGTTAAAGAAGCTATATAGCTATATTACGATGGAATTGTATCATTTGTTGAGAATGTTCTTCATGGAAATGTAAGCATCGATTGTTACTTTCTGTGACTGTATTAAGATATGCGAGGGTTAAAATGATGACGACAATAGTTTTGTATTATTAAATTTAAGGTGCTACATTAAACTGTGGTTTAATTGTCGTTTATATTTTTATTTTTGATTTAAGGGTTTTCATTTGAGTCCCGGGCAATCTTATTTTTGAAGTTTATTTTTATTTTAATTCATTACAAACTGTTAACTCTCATATAGTGGCGTTACAAATAATTTCTATACTATATAACTTTATCGGTGTAATTCCTTACACTACATTACCTTTGTAGGATAAGTTCCATACTGCATAATTTTATTAGTGTAATTCCTTATACTGCATAATTCTAATATGGTATAATATTTCATATTTTTATGCAATATTTTCCATAAATTGAATTTTTATTTCAATATTTGTTGTAACACATTTTGCAATAATTAAGCTTTTTCAGCTTATTTTCATATCCCTCACTTCTTATATAAGTCCGTGGCATGGTTTTTAACCTTAGAAGTCCCATTTTTACTTTTATGGAATTTATCATAAAATCAAATTAAAACAATAATCCTTGTGATATATATCTTGTTTAACAAAATCTTTAATTATTGCATATATAATGTATTATAAATTCTCAGGTATCACACTAAAGATCTTAGAGTCCAAGCCCCTCATTCGAAAAGCCGCCGAACTCCATCGCCTTTGCAACTTCTATTTTGATTTCTCCATAATCGACGTTGTAAGTTGTTGTTCCAATCCTTGGATGATCGAATGACGCCATGGATTTAGTATTTTTGATTTTGAAGTGGTTGTATTGGTAATAGCGGAATTGTTTATGATTTTGTAGAGAAAGGTTTGTAAACTGTGATTTGTTTAGAAATCATAGCAACTAGGTAATTACTTTCATTTCCTTGTAGAGCTAATTAATATTTTGGATCATTGTATTAGTTATGCACTTTTACAATGCGATTTCGATGATTTGTAGATTGGGGGTTTTATTCAATCAATCAAGTGTAATAAGATTGAGCAAAAAAAAAAAAGTGCAATAAGATTGAGTGGAATGTCCGAGAAGGTGATATCTCATTGCCGCAGTTGATATCTCATCCTACTCCACGCCTCATCGCTGCCCGTGGTGATTGATCGACTCCAATGGTGTAGACAGTGGAGAAAGGAGATGTGTTGATGTGGTTTTTTTTTTTTTTTTTTTTTTTTTTGTATTAGTGGTTAAGTGTCACGTGTTACACATGTGGGGATTAATTTTATATATTTTATCTACATGTCAAAATCTTGAATATTGATTTTTTAGTCTTTCTACATACCATTTCATATATTTAAGACAATGTTTGAATAAGATGCATTTAAAAAATTCCATTCACAACAAGAAATTATAAAAAAAATATTTATGAGAAAATAATTGTTTAAAGTATTAAGTAAAAAATCTTTAAAAATAGACATTTAAAAAATATTTTAGCATACTAATTAGAAAAATTTACAAGGATTACCTTGATATAATAAATATTACACAGGAAAAATATTAAGTAAGGATACATTTCAAAGAAAATGTTTTAACAGAAACAAATCAGATAAAGAAAATGTGTTAAAAAAACACGTTATAAAAAAAGTAAAATGCATAGAAGTTTTGGAGGAAAAACCAAATAGAAAAAAAGAAGGAAAAAATTAGAGAAAAAGTGTAAAGGAGAAAAAAAAGATAACAAAAAGAATAAGGAATAAGGTAGGAACTGCCATGCCGTTATGAAAAAGAGTGAAGAGAACTTTGTATTGTTTACTTTTTCAGAATAAAAGTTGTAAACAGGTACTAGATTGTATGTGAGAGAGTTTATTTTCATTTTGTTTTTTATCGTATTTTATTGATCTAAATCTAAGAATCATATATGACTGTTGGATTATTCTTCGTTGGTGAAGAATGGTGACTAGTTGTAAAACTAATGTTGGCTTTTTTTTTCATTTTCTTAAGAGAGTTTTTTTTTTTTTTAGAATGAACAGATTTTTTTTTTTTTTGAGAGAGAGTAAAATTTTAGGTCTATTTGTTTCAAGAGGTTCAAATTATGATAGTTTGAATTTTTTGAGTTTGAGATAAAAAGTTTAAAAAATATGATTTGAAAGTAAAATTTAAACTAGAATTCAAAATTTTAAATTATGTTTGGATATGAAAAAAAGAATCTAAAGTTTCTCACGTGTGAAAAAGGACGAGCTCAAAACTCTTAAAATTAGAGAAAAAGTGAATTTGAGTTTGAATACTATTTGAGCTCAACTTGTCTTTTTAATGTTTCACGTTGGATTTTAAATTTGTACAATCAAACACTTGCTCAACTCAACATTTGAGTTCCAATCTTTTAAACCCTTTAAACAAACAGCCCTATTTTTGCTGTCGATTTTGTTTAGTAGCTAGAGAATTGTTAATATTATTTTTTTAGGCAAAAAGTAATATTTATATTTTCTTAAACATTTTTAAATATTCTCAAAAAAGCAACATTCATGCAATTATTAGTAAAAAAATTTATAACAAAGAATTCGAATTCTACGTATCCATTTATAAAAATACTGTTAGACTATGGACAATTAATATGTTAGATAATTTCACTCGTAAAAGTATTATTGCCCTAAATTTTTTTTTTATTTGGTCATATTTAGTAAAAAAAATTTGTATTTTTGTTTATCAGTCTTGAATATTGTATAAAATTGCTAAATTTCTCAAGTTAATTAAATAAACACATGCATAGCACTTGTTTTGGTAATTTTATTAATAAGGTGTTTGGAAGAATACTTCAAACCAATGGTTTGAATTGTGAACAGTGTAAATCTCTTACATACTGTAGTAAAAAAAGTTAAAGTATAAAATTTTTACATGCTATAATTTTCAAACTCAAATTGATAGTTTAAACTACTCTCCTAAACACCTTATAAGTGAAACTAATAATGTTAATTGCTAAGCACGCATTTATTTACTTATTATACCATCAATATTGATTTTACTATGGCAATTTAAGTCTTGTTCTCGTTTGCTTAAATTTTGGTGTCATTTCTAGTTGACCTATGTGTCACTTGCTTGGTAAAAAAAAAAAAAATGTTACTAAAGTTCACACTATCACAAATATTACTCAATTCATTTACATTTACCTATTCCTTAATTTGTAAAGTTAGGCCACAAATTTTATATTTTTTCATTTTATTTAAATTAAATGTTAAAATTATTGTATTTAAAAATCTTGTCCATATTTATCTTCTTTTTTTTTTTTTGTAAAAATTTATAATTTGAGTCCATCAAATCATTGGTTTGGGTGAAGTTCAAGTTATACAAATAGATTGAAACCAAATTTCCACTTCTGGTTGATGTAGGATATGAAGGCTTTGTTTCAGAAGCACGTTATAAAATAACGTTTAGTTTGATACAGTATAAAGTTCTCACATATTACAGTAAAAAGCAAAAGTTTGTTATAGTGTAAAACTTTCACATATTACAATTTTTAAGTTTTAGCTTCAAGTTCCAACCGATTTCACAAACATACTCAATGTCCTTCATTGATTCCAGCTCATGTGTGAGTTGACATAACTAATCCTTCTAGTTTGGAATCAACAATTTTGGTTTCAGACTATAGCATATGAGAGCTTTATATAATAGCAATTTTTTTTTTTTATCATAGCATGTGAGATCTTTATACTATTTACAATTATTGTTGATGATTTCAACCATTTTTCAAGCAGTATTTAAGAGGAAAGCTTCTCCTTAAACCCTACTGAGAACCAAACCCAAGAATCTAGTAGGGCTGTTCAAAAAAACCGAAAAACTAAAGTGACAAAAAAAAATTGAAAAATCAATTTTTGACTAAAAACCAACTTTGTCAATTCGAAAACCGACCGACCATGTGAAACTTGTAGTGTGATTTCGAAAAGAAAATTTTGATCGGTAGTAATCGACCATGGTGAAATGTAACATACATTTTAAGATATATATACTAATAATATAATATATATACTAAATACATTGGACATTGTTGTTTTATGATTTTTTGTGTGATGAGACTTTTGTATGGTGTGTTTATTGTGATGAGAATATTTGGTCGACCTCTTGGACATTGTTGTTTTTATGATTTATGTGTAATGAGACTTTTAATTTGGACATTGTTGTTTTATGATTTGTATGTGATGCGATTTTTGCTTGCTGAGCCTATTGTGATGAGACTATATGGTAGTTACTTGATAAATTCATGACTTGTTTTGTATTTGTATGAGACTTTTTATTAGATATGATGTTACCAATTAGAAAGTTAAATTCATGACTTGTTTTGTGGCTGTAGATGTATATTGAGTGGTATTTCAAGCATGGCTATGATGGTAATTTGATTTTGTAATTTAGCTTATGCGATGGAATGAGTTAGGTTTTGGATTTTAGGTATATTTGTTTGTTTTTCTTCTATTATCATTATATTTGTTACTTTGTTTTCTTAATGCATGAAAGAGTATTTACAGTGTAATACAGTATAATTTGTCACGACATATTAGTTAGACCAATGTTTTTCTGCAATAAATTAGATTTGTTTCATTGGCAGGTTTAGTTCCTGCTTGATTTTGATGAGTTTTCTTAGTTATTTTATGCTGAATTAGCCAAATCCTATTTTGTACGGCTTTGTGTGTTGTTGGTGTCATTTTTTACTGGGACTAGTTACATTCAGTTGGGAGGGCTCTATGTTAGTCAGTTGAAATTTCTCACATGGGCATTCAAAGACTAATTAAAGTGGGCAACTCATAAAATTGGAAAGTAGAAATTTTAGTATTATGTCTTATTACTATTAGATGTATCCCGACTGGTTACTATATTTGAAAATCGACTGTTACAAAACCTAACCGACCGACTGACTAATTGGTTAATTTTTGGTTCCACATTTCCAAAACCGAACAATCAAAGCCTGACAAAAATTGATCGATGAACAGCATTAGAATCTACCCAAACACTATCACTTTAGACCCTTATTTTAACAAGTCTCTTATAAATATGTGGACACACCCAAATGGACGAGTTTAAGCACTTACTCGAGATCAAAAATACGTAGGTCAACCCCAAGGTCAAATATGCTTTAGCATCAAATGGTCACTGAAAAACAAGGCACAAATAGAGGGTTAGTGTTGTTTATTTTTGTCAAGTGAGCAAAATATTCTCGTTTCAGTGTTAGTGGTAGTGGTTCAGTACTCAAATGACAATGCAAAATACAAATTGACAGATTATTAGTTTAACTTTTTAGAATTTACCGTGTTTAGTTAGAAAAAGGAAACCAATATATTATTTAGTTGGATAAATAGATAAAGGAGGTGACAAGTCTTCGGACTCACAAATTAAATACTTCTATTAGTAGAAGATTCGAGAAATAAATCATTATCTTACGCTTTAAAAAACGATTAACAAACATGGAACGAGTATGATGGGGCGTTTTTATGGCCCACCGGTGGAGTACGATCTAGAGGCTAAGATTTAATCTCAACAAGGTGTACGTAGACTCCACTACACCCAATTGAAATCTAAATAAATTAAAATAACACAAAAAACCTAATATTTCAAAAAAAAATAATTAATAAAAAAAATGAAAAAGCCATAGCCCCTACCTCCCCCAAAAGCCACCAAGCTCCACCGTCGGAACCTCTCTCCCATATATGATCATCGTCATTGACGGCTTCATCGCAATTTGTACGATCGAGGCATTCGACGAAGCAGCTGAATGAGTTGGTGTTGTCCGTCGCAGCCAACGGAGTTCGATCATGGAATCAGAGGGGCGAGGGCCGGCAATGGGAAGAGGCCAGTGAAGATTTATGATGGGGGATAAAGACAACCGGCTTCGCCGGAGCTTGACGACGACGACGAAGACATTCGGCTTTGCCAACGTCGACAGGCCTGACGCCAACGGAGATTTGTTTTTGTTTTCTTCCTTCGCTGAAGCTCACCCCTCTGATTTTGCTTTCCCAATGCTAACGGAGATCTGATTTCGTTTTCCTCCTCCGCCGGGAATCCACGTCTTGTCGTCGGGGAAACATGCTGTCAGAAGAGGGGCGAATGTACCGGCGCTTTCGTCGGAGAGGGCTACCGCAGTCGGAGAAGATGGGAGTTTTTTCCTCTTTTTTTATTTCTTGAGTACGTTTGTTATTACCCACAACCAAGACTACTTACTAACTTATAGGCTCGCTTCATAATATGCGTTTGATTAAAATGATGTAGGTCTTATTCCGTTCTCGATCGGTATGTAAAAACATGCCCTCAACCACATTTTTTCCCTAACAAATAATAAATGATTAGATAAACATTTAGCATCTATTCTTTTAACTTCTTCCTCGTACCACACACCACGAATATTGCTATAATCCCTCTTCACATTCCGAGCTATTGAAAATCGATGAGTCGATGACAATGATAATATAAGGGCTCGTTTGTTTACATATTTGAATTACGGTTCAAATCATTTTATTATAGTATTTTCTCTTACAAAAATTTAAATCTTCATTCAAATACTCTATTCAAATACTCGAACTAACAGGTCCTAATTCTCACAATTATACTTCTCTTTTCCCGCTGAATCCGATAATAAATAGAGTACTACCAACAGAGGAACGCTACAGAGTTTAAAAAATTGAACGAGACATATAAGGCAACTTCACAGGTTTGTCAAATTTAGAAAGAATTAAAAAAGAGCACACACAAAAAAGGTTAACAAGAATTTCCAAGAAAAAAAAAAGCAATGGCGCGAAATATAAATAGCGCCATTTAAAAACTGCTATACAAAGCCATTTAGCTTTCATAAAAAATGGAAACAGCAGCCGACCATCTTCCGCACTAGTGTGTCTGGTAACTAGATTTAAATCACAATTTTCGGTTCCAAACAACTTTTTTATAGTGTTTCCTCTAACATATGATATCATTTTAAGTTCCACCTTGCGGTTTCAACCCCCTTTCCAAGCGTCGTAGAATCTGCCACCTCACGATAGATTTTTTTTTTTTTTTTTGCCAAGCAAGACACTGATATAAGAAAGTACCATAACAACATATGAACATGTTTCAGATATTTTATCGACACAAGAAAAGAAACATCCAACTACAAAATAAATAATAATATGTGCAACATAATGCTTGAATTTTGACATTGAGTAACAGATCTCAAAGGCTCCACTTGAATTAATGCCTTCTCATAACTTAAAACTTTCCAACGTATAAAAGCCACATTTTTGGGTGATGCCCGGCACCAGAAAGCTCTAATCAAATCAAGCACATCGCTTACCTATGATCATCCTAAAGATAAATATGCAGTCAAGAGTAACATCAAGCATTGGCCAAGGATTCAATTAATAACTTGTAGCCCTCTGGTACGTCTGTCTGTTTGTGCACACACTCAGCTAAAGCAGGAACATCAGAACCGATGTCCAGAAACCTGGCCAGCAACAGGAGCAAATGGAAATCTGAAATTCGCTTCACAAACGGAAGATTCTTCGCATGGTCCAAATGATTTTTTAGCGCTCTCATTGTCACTGAAGTATTCCTGTTCTCGATAGGAAACGTTGATGAAAGAGGCCCCTGTAATTGTCATACAAGATTATGTTAGCATGAATGCTGCATTCTTTGGAGTACAGAAAGAAAAGTGAAATAGGTAATAGCTTCAATACATGGAAAACATGGTGAATAGGATCATGCAGAAATGACATATTGATGATTCTTTGAGAGATTTGAGGAAACAAAAAACAAGCAACTAATGGCTAAAAGTAGTATCATGCTATTCAGTGAACATCGAATAGCAAGTAGGTTGGAACAGCAAATGCCCTGTTCTAGCAAGTTTTTTCAAGCAGGGGCGGAGGAAATTTTAGTTTATCCCTAATTTTTGAGTAATTTTAGTTCTGCAAGCATTTTGTAAAAAAAAACATTTATAATTGTGCCTCCAAGAAATAGTTGAAATATAACAATGTCCCTATTTAAAATAAAATATCTCTGATATTTTTTTTTCTAATGCCCCCACTGAAAATATTTTTTTGGCTTGGACATTGTTTTTGAGATAGTAATTTGTTCACAGAAATCTTATCACCCCTTCTCTTCCTCCAAGCAATCAACTGGTTCAACTAGAATCTTATCTTAGATGGAGTGGATCTGAACATGATGCGCTTGTAGTTCGTTACAAGGACGTAAACAGTTTGAAAAGATTATCAACATCCTCTAAGAAAATCTGAAACCTATACCCTCCAAGCAACAAAATCCTCAAAGATAAAATTTATAACTTAACTACCTCCGAATTCCTGCCTCCCCATTGGGGAGGGCAGCCATTAAAAAAGTCTACTCAATAAGGATGCTAGAAAGCCATGATTCTATCCCTATAAAACTTGAAAGTAAACATGTTAGAAGGCACTGCAACTTGATGCTTAATGCCATAGGCGTCAAGCCTGCACACCAGAAACTTTAAGCAGGAGCAACAGTGGGCAGATAGAGTGGCTGTGGGCTCAATCCTAAGACTCCCACTAAGGGAGAGGCCAAAGGATCAAGCCCTTTGCTCTAACCTGGTGGCACCCTTGTTGATAAAAAAAGACTGCCAACCGTATGGCTCAACCTCCTATGAGTAGACAAACCCAATTCTAGCAACTCCCATCATTTACAATGCCTAAAATCATCACCCTTCTAACTTTTGCAAGATAAATACAAAGCAAATTGGAATTCGATGTCCATGATAGTCCTTCAAGATTCTAAGGAATGGAAGACATACTCTGACAGATGAGAACGAGAGAGGTATAATACACAGCCCCAAGTTTCAAATTCTCCTATAACTCTAAATGTACTAGTCCCCAATCCCCTACCAACTTAAGCATCAACATATAATAACAAGTGCACTGGTTTATGGAACAGCACAAACATTATTTTCCAACTCCGGAAACCACCAACCCATGAGTCTCACAATTCCCAAAGACATACGTGCAACACTATCAAAATTAAATATGGGTAACATTAGTTAAACATCCACCATCTCACTCCCAGCTAGATCATAATTACTAAAGCATTCATCACCTGGTCTGCATTATTTTTGTTTTGGTGTAAGTTCCTCTTCTTTTGCCCTTAGCTATAGGTAGGTCATTACTCATATACATCCTAAACTAGAAACTTACTCATCCGATCTAGAGCTATGACGACTTAAAATTCACAAAAAAAAAAAAAAATGAATAGAACAACAATCTTCTAAGATAACATAAATCAAAAGAACACAATATAATATTTATGGTGGATCGAGAGAGAGCGAAAAGATAACCATACCTGGTGATCCAATATCTTAACCACCACCAAAAAAAAATCATTGTCCACTTCTTTAGTATCCTTGACCCCGACAACAACATCCTTCTTCATCTTTGACAGCTTGGGATCATCATCTTCCCCAATCTCCGTCACGAACCACCCTTCCTTAAACAACCTAATGCACATATCGCTCATCTGAAACGCCTCGAAGTGGATGTCGGCGGAGCCGTCGTCGTTCACCTCCAGCTTGACCACCGCCGTGACCCATTCCTTCAGTCCGCTCTCGGCGTGAAGCTCCGCCGCCTGGAGAACCTCCCTGTTCGACAAAGTATAGTCCTTCTTGTCCTGGCTTATCGTCTGCGTGAAAATAAACCCTACCTTCCTCATCCCCAATCCTAGAGCGATCGCCTCGACGAGCTTCTCCTCGTCCAGATCTCTGAAGAGCAGCAAATTCTCCTCCGTCCCTTGCTGAGGCGGCTCGTAGATGAAATCCACCTCCACCTTCCCCTCCTCCGACACCGTCCCGTACATGAACCCGCCGCGCTTGACGGCGAAGGCGAGAGCCTCATTGACGTAGTGCTGGAACGCGTTGGCGCAGTCGCGATCAAACGAGACGGACTCGCAGTGGGAGTTCTCCTGGCGCGAGACCCTCATCTGCTTAGCGATGAGGTCGTCCATAGGTCATCTTGCGGCCGAAGGATCCCGCAGGGTGGAAGGCAGGGCCGCCGGCGACGGTGCGCTGGCCATCGTAGGCGAGGAAGACGATGGAGCCGTGGGAGAGATTGAGGGAGGAGAGGGTGGCGTTGAGGTCAGCCATGTCGGAGAAGCGGAAGAGATCGTCAGCGGACTTAGCAAGGAGGAGGTTCTGGTTGGTGGAGAGAGTCTGGTTGTGGAAGGGGATTTGGAGCTGGGACTGGATTAGGGCTTTGAGCTGGGCGACGGTGGCGTGGGGATTGTCGATGGTGACTCGCTCGAGGCCGTCTCTGCTGCGAATTCTGAGCATCATCTTTGCTTCTGCTTCAGAATCAATGGCGGGGAGGCGTTGCTTCTGGTAGGGCTTTAGAGAGAAAGAGAGAGAGATTGAAGAATAAACAAAACTTGGGGATTGGAGAAAGAAGAATGGGAAGAGAGGGAATTATACATATAAAATATATATAGGTGAGTGAGAAGGAGAAGAGAACTCCTTGTCGCTGAGGAAATACTACTTTTGTGTTAGAAGGCAGACTTTGTTTTGGACTAGGAAGAGGACTTCAGCGATGGGGTTAAGGAGCCAGGAAAAGAGGAAAAGAAGAAGGAACTCCTCGGAGGAGCTCTTCAGGACTCGGGACTCTGCCTTGTCATTGATTCGAGGTAGATTGGGCTTAGCATGAAATCTGATTTGGTTTCTGGCCTAATTTTGGGCTTTCCTAGTGTTGTTGTTGGATTGGGCTTTGACACCACAACTGGGTGGTGCACCATTTGTTTTAGGTTAATGCGCTTGTGGCCTTTTTATTTATAGAATTAAAATATGTCTACAGTTTATAAATATTCTTTATATGTCTTAATACATATATATAAAGATATTAATTATTATAATAATAATAGTGATAGTTTTAATTTATTTTTTTGAATAATTATAACATACGTATTTAAGATTTCAAACAGGATTATGATATCATTATATTTAAAAAAATTCGTAGAATTAGAGTGTTTGTTGCTTAAATTCAAATTAGTATATAAAATAACGATTTTAAAATTCCCTAAAAATATGAATTTTTTTATCGACAAGTTAGATTTACTAACAAATTAGAATTAGGGTGTTGTAATTAAATTAATGATATAGTTTTACTGACAAATTAAAATTAAGGTGTTGTAATTAAATTAATAACATATTATTATTAAGTCTTTTTATGTGTCTTACTGGTTATAGAATTGATATGCCATTAAGTTAATGATATGTAATGATAATAATACACAATGACATTTATTTCTTAAGACTTCAAGTGAATGTTAATTCCTATTTTTTGTGATATGTAATTAAATTAATGATATAGTATTTATTAAGTCTTTTTGTGTATCTTATAGGTTATATAATTGTTATATATAATTATTATATCATTGGGTTAATGATATGTAATGATAATGATACTCAATGACATTCAATTCATTTTTTTAAGATTTCAAGTGATAATGATAATGCATCAATGTAATATGTTAAAATAAAAAATACACGTGTATATTTTTTCTCTAATTTAACTATTTAAAAAATAAGAAAATTTGTTATAAAAATTTAAATACATGATAATATTTAGTTAGAGGGTATTTTAGGGTTTTGAATATATGAAATTTTAAAAAGGAAACATATATAAGTGATATTTGTATAACGAAGACAGATATCAATTCACTTCTTAAAAAATAGACAGATTATGTAATTTTTATATTTTTTTAGAAAAAATAACCAAATTATTGTTATAAAATTAAAATCTAACAAAATATTTAAAATATCTTAAAAATTTCCTTAATGACATAATAATTATCTTAATGATATCATATATTGTACCATATAATTACATAAAAATAATTTTAATGATATCATTATGAGATATTTGTAAAATTTTTATAAAATGAAATCATATTTTAATTCAATAAATATAATTAGGTCAGTTGTCTCATTAACTCTTTTTTTATACTGGGTTGATAAGAAAAATGACGGGATAATTAGGACTATTACAATCGTATCGAGTTTTGTTACAAACCGAAATAAAATATCCATTAATGACTAGCAAAATAAAATATCTTTTTTACCCCTTGAAAGTAGGTTTTTCTTACACTCTCTTTTCTTTTCCCCTTTCTCTTCCCCTATGTTACTCTTGTCGCCAAGACCTTTTTACTTTCTTTCTCTTTTTGCTCTATCACCAAGAGTGTCTTAGCTTCGACAACAACTTTAGTGACGAAGCTACTACCGGCAACAACTTTGATAACTAGCGCGACTCTGGCGACGAGCTACCCCTTCCGTGACTCATGGATTTGGTCTCTAATCTGTCAGATGCATCAGCTTCTTATACTCACGCATTCATTCAAGGATGATGAGCGAGTCCTCCAATGGCTCACCGATGACGAAGATGAGGTCCTCGTTCTAGTAGAACGACATGCTATGGTTGTTCAACAATCCTTGCCGACTAGAATCCGAGCTAAGCCTTAATTTGAATCTAGATCGACTATTATTTTTTTTTCTTTGTTCGATCTTCAGATTTTGTACATTTTGTGTTTTCATGTAAGATTTGTTGAACCGTTCAGATTTTGCAGCAATGAATATCCTTTTCTTTTTTCTGATTTTTTGTTCTGATTTCTTGATTTTTTTTCCCTGATTTTTTTGTTTTGTTGAATAATTCTAGTAATTTTTGGAATTTTTTCATGCTTTCGTTGGTGGCGGCTATGGAAAACAGTGGTTCTCCTTCCCGCCATGGAGATCTCCTCTGAGAGTTCCGCTGAATAGCTCTATTGAATCTACAACTGGCATTTCCTCCGACGTTGTTTCGTAGAGCTTCGATCTAGAACTAGCATCTCATCTCTGCTGGATCTACAGCTGTTATCTACTCTGACATTGTTCTGGAGAGTTCCGTTGGATCATAATTGGCAAGGCAGACCTTCAATTGACGATTGTGGTCATTTTTTATTTGAAATGTTTTTCGAAACTTGCATGTTAAGGGTATATGTGGTATTTTAAATATATGTGATGACGTGACTGTAGAATTATTTGTAATTATTTTTTTAGTGGTATAAATCAATCTAGGCTTAAGATTTGTGGCATTTCTAAAAAGAGCCCATAAATGACCCTATCATGTTTATTGAATTAAAATGTGATTCTAATTTGTAAATGTTCTACATATGTTTCAAAATGATATTATTAAAATAATTACTATATAATTATATAGTACAAAGTATGATATCATTAAAATAGCTATTATATGATTAAGGATACTTTTAAGATATTCTAAATAATCTATTAAATTTCAATTTTATAACAATAATTTGATCATATAGTGTAATTTTTTCTTTTTTACTACCGTTATTGTGTTATATTACTTTTTTACTTTTCATTTATTCATACTATTTCTCCTAGCGAAAAACGTTAAAATACCCTTGATAACATATATTTCTCAAATTGACATGTATGGAAGGAGAAAAATATAAGAGAATTGTCATAGATATCATCTTTGAAACTTATTTTTTATAAATGCCACGTATTTTTACATGTCATATAACTTAAATATGTAATATGAGCGGTAATATAGCAAACCTTTTTAAGTACAGCATAAAAAACATATTTTTTAAAAGTGAGACATATTGTATAATTTTTTCAAAATAATAACCCATTTGGGAGCTTAGTTCATAGCAATTTTGTTATAGTATATATATTTTTTATAACAGTTGAACAATTACGGCGTTTTAAGCTTAAACCATTTGTTTGAATTGACATCCCAAATATTCTTTTCAGAGGATAAAAATAATCTGGTATATTAGAAAAATTGGTCTACTATATTACTCTCCAATGACTACAGCCGGCGATGAGACAGTGTCTTCTAGCAATATTTAGTAAATTATTGATAATAATCTTGTAGACTTTTTTTTTAACTAACTACGAGCCATGTTTTAGAATAAAAAACTATCATGTACATTATAAAAATTAATCTATCATATTACTTTCTAATACATATATTCATAGATTGAATTATATGGATTATATATCAATATGTAATTCATTTTGTACATTAAAAAAAAAATTTGTGAACATCTCAATCTACAAATTCAACTTAAAAACAACAGATTGTGCGAATAAATTTATGCAGATTCACAAATTGAGTCTTTAAATTTATTAAAAGACTATAAATTAAAATTAAAATAATATAACATAATTCAATAAAATCCAATTATAACCCAATCGAATTAAGTATTTGATAATAAACTAAATTTTAGCATTACAAAGCATTGCAACAAACAAAGTTAAATGAACTTTAGACATGAGTAAATGAAGTTGGGTTAAGCTCATTTTTCTTTTGAAGCATATAAACTTTAGATACAGTGTTGTACGTGTATTTAAATCTTTATTATTATATATATAAATTATATAACATAACAGTTCAATTCATCAATTGCATTGATTATAGATACTTAATTTGTAATCCAATATATATACACACACAAATATTAAAGTATATAATAGTTTAGTGTGTGTGTATGTATATATATATGTATAGTTAATTAAAGTTGATACCTAGTTTTTTGCAATGCACAAGCCCAACCTATATCCTATGATATGACCTAAGGTAATATACGTGGACCCAAGCCATGTTCTGGGGTCTTCTAAGTGGGTCATGGTTAGAAAGCCAAAGAACATGAACGAGCCTATTTTATTTGGTCAAATTAGACTTTCAACTCACTTAGGTGGTTTTAAGTCTATTTGGAATTATAAAATTGGCATAGAGGATATTAAGGTAAACAGAACCTAAAAACCATCCCAAAAGCCTAGCCCAATGTTGGGGATGTTATAAACAAAGTGCGCAGCGGAATTTTTAAAAATTTTTCATCAGAGTATTTTCCAAAACACAAGTTTGACATGTTATATGTATAAATTAAACAAATCTTACTAACCTCAGTGTGCCGAAGAACCTCCGCGACCTGTGTAGAGAAGTAACGTTCCAGAAGAGCCTCAACCAACTGGTCTTCTTTGCTATTCTCTATCCACAACCGGAGTGAGTGTGGGCTCACACGTACAGCTCTTCCACCGGTGACTCTCCTTCCAACCAATAGAGAGAACCCAAAGCTAGTGTTCGTGATTTGTGAACAAAAGCTCTCAGGGAGTTTTCAGATGCTCACTAGAAGAGTATCACTCTTAATCTCTCAAATTGATCTGAGTAAATCATTAGACTCACTCCCTTTTTATACCTATTGGTCCTTGGGGTCAGTCCATATCAGATTAGGTCTCAAAAAAACGAAACAGAATCAAGTTCGGATCAATATCTGATAAGATACGCGTGAAAAACGCGTAATCTTAGCTGTCGCGGTCGGCATGCCGAACTGAGAGATAGGCAGGCCGAACTGGCCAGTTCGGCAGGCCGAACACGTCATCCGGCATGCCGAACTGCCGAGAAAAAATCTCTGCGAATCTTTTATTTTCCACCCGAGATTCTAAAGGATAAAGTCTCAGTTTTGATTCAAATAGCCCAATAGAAAAGATATCTGATCAAAACAAACTTTATCAAGATAATCTCTAAGAAAATAAATCAATTCACAATAATTCTACAAGTTTATCTTGTTCTAATTGTCCAAAATTAAAACAACCGATAAACAGACAAGAATTATCCGAACGCCATAATTCAACAAGTTCATCTTGAACTAATTTCTTACATAATTAATTCAACCGATAAACAGACATGAATTATTTGATTCTTATAAATTTTAAACCAATCTGATAAATCCGACATAAGTCACCAATTATTGGAAAAGCACGCCGTGTCGTTACAGGATTTTGTGAGCTAGCAAAGGGGACCAAAATGGACCTATAAAGTTCGAGCTCATGATAATTATGAAACCCAATATCCCAGATATACATTTCGCAATTATCAACTCCAACGCTACTCCACTAAAAGCTTGGAGCTGCACTCTCGAACTTTATAGAATTACGAAGCTCGTGTAGCTAAGTCTCCATGACATATCATAGTGTATCGCATCCCCATATGATCATCCATAATCGGCTTAAGGACAATTTCTGTCTTACCTTCCCGATTATTTTTATCTTACGTTCCATTGTCTCACCATTAGAAAACTTACCATCCAAAGATAGTATACCATTCGGTTACACCTATGTATCCAAATGGTTGAGCGCTCCAGTTTTCCAATTACAGGACAACGCATATAAGAGGATATCATTACTCCTTAAGAGGAGCTATGGATTCCATATCTATGAATAACAAGTCTACGCTACCAAGAGTCATGCCTCCAACGTACCGGCATGCATGCCACTATAGAGATGTGGGAGTCACCCTTTGGTACATCAAAAGACACAAGTCGAGACAACGGGCCCATTATTCATCTCAGGATTAAGATACAATACAAATGATTGTCTAAAGTGAATCGATTTGCCAAGACAGAATTATTAATCCAAATCAATTCACTTTATGTCCCGATCCAACACATCGTCACCTATGACAACGCGCCAATGTTTCTATTCACGGAGTCCAACTCCGATGGCCAAGACAAACCATCTCCCAAAAGGGATATAGACAACATAACAATCTTTACATGAATAAAGCGCCCAACTTTATTCCCTCGATTGCGGATCATATATTTTAGACCATCACCTTAAGAGTCGTGTCTACCGCATAATCATCCCATCATATGCCCAACTCTTAAGGTTTAGACTGACAGTCTCAGACTACTGTTTGCTTATCATACATTCAACAAATATGAACGTAAAGAGGACAATATTTGGTATATATAAATGAATAAATTCTTTATTGATAAAAATGTCTCCAAAAACGTATTACATTTTTACTCCTTAGAGCATACATGTCTAACAATCTCCCACTTGCACTAAGTGAGTAAATACTGCAAATTTCGCATCCCCATAGCTTCCACATGCCTTTCGAAGACTCTCCCAGAAAGTGTCTTCGTAAATGGATCAGCTAAATTGTCCTCTGACGCGATCTTGCACACCGTGACATGCCCGCTCTCAACGAAGTCCTTTATCACATGATACTTCCGATCAATATGCTTACTCTTCTTGTGAAATCTTGGTTCCTTAGCATTAGCTACCGCCGCACTGTTATCACAGTACAGTGATACCGCTTTATCCATACCAGGAACTACCTCAAGATCCCCAAGGAACTTGCGGAGCCACACTGCTTCTTTCGAAGCATCACTAGCCGCCACATACTCGGCCTCCATCGTTGAATCCGAAGTGCAATCTTGCTTTGCACTTCTCCAACTGATGGCACCGCCACCCAGAGTAAACACAAACCCCGAAGTCGATTTCCTAGAATCCAGGCATGATTGAAAATCCGAATCAGTGTATCCTAGAGGAGTTAAATCCTCACCCGAATACACAAGCATATACCCTCGAGTCCTTCTCAGGTACTTGAAAATATGCTTTACCGCAACCCAATGGTTCGGTCCTGGATCCGCCTGAAATCGACTCACAATCCCGACCGCATAGCTAATATCCGGTCGAGTGCAAAGTATGGCATACATGAGACTACCCACTGCCGAAGCATAAGGTACCTTCTTCATGTATTCTCTTTCTTCATAAGACTTTGGAGAGTCTTTCTTAGAAAGAGTAATTCCAGACCTAGATGGTTGCCCACCTTTCTTGGAATCCTGCATTGCAAACCTCCTGAGAATTTTATCTATGTAGCCGGCCTGTGACAAAGCTATCATTTTGTTCTTCCTATCCCGAAAGATCTGGATACCGAGAACAAAATTAGCCTCACCCAAGTCCTTCATGTCAAACTGCTTGGTCAACCATAATTTGACCGATGACAACGCCCCAACGTCATTGCCAATTAGCAGAATGTCATCTACATAGAGTAGTAGAAAAACCACCTTCCCATTCTTAATGTGTTTGTAAACACATGGTTCATCCACATTTTGTGAGAACCCATAAGTCTTGATCACTTGATCAAATCTTATGTTCCAAGAACGAGAAGCCTGCTTAAGTCCATAAATTGACTTTAACAGCTTACAAACCTTACCCTCTTGACCCGTGACCTTGAACCCGTCTGGTTGTTCCATATAAATGGACTCATCAAGATAGCCATTCAGAAAAGCCGTCTTGACATCCATCTGCCAAATCTCGTAGTCGAGAGCGGCAGCTATGGACAAGAGAATCCGGATGGACTTAAGCATGGCTACAGGCGAAAAGGTTTCCTCATAATCGATTCCTTCCTTTTGCGTATAACCCTTAGCTACCAGTCTAGCCTAAAGGTTTCGACCTTTCCATCCACTCCTCTTTTCCTCTTGTAGATCCACTTACTCCCTATGGGTTTTACCCCTTCGGGAAGATCCACAAGCTCCCAGACCCGATTAGTCTCCATAGACTTCATCTCAATGTTCATGGCCTTTGTCCAGAGTCTTGAATCAACATCCTCCATAGCTTCTGCGTAAGTACAAGGATCCCTGTCATGTTCATCCGGTTCAGCCAAAAAGACCTCCCCATTGAACATATACCTCCCAGGTTGACGCCCGATCCTCCCACTACGCCGAAGCCCCTGAGGTTGTTGTTCAGGTTTGTTTGGTTTTTCTACACCGATCGGAATGGTTTCGTTCGGAACCTCCGGAGTAAACGGATTACCCCTCAACTCCTCAAGCACCACTTTGCTTTGAGGTTTAAAGTCGTTGATGTAACTCTCCTCAAGGAAAGTTGCATTAGTTGAAACCACGACTTTATTTTCCTTTGGGTTATAAAAATAACCCCTTTTAGTCCCTTTTGGATATCCTACAAACACGCAAACTTCTGAACGTGCTTCCAACTTATTCGGATCCTTAAACAGGACATGAGCTGGACATCCCCATATGCGAATATGGTTTAAGGATGTCTTCCGTCTTGTCCACAACTCGTGAGGAGTTTTAGGGACCGATTTTGAAGGCACATTGTTCAAAAGATAACATGCGGTTTGTAGTGCATATCCCCAAAAGGATAAAGGCAATGATGAATAACTCATCATGGACCGAATCATGTCCAACAAAGTCCTATTCCTTCTCTCTGCTACGCCATTCTGCTGTGGAGTGCCCGGCGCAGTCAAATGGGATAAAATCCCATTCTCTAACAAGTGTCCCAAGAACTCATCAGAAAGGTATTCCCCACCTCGATCAGATCGAAGTGCCTTTATGGGTCTACCCAATTGCTTTTCCACTTCAGCCCGAAACTCCCTGAACTTATCATAAGTTTCGCTTTTGTGGTGCATTAGGTACACATACCCATATCTTGAGTAATCGTCAATAAAAGTAACGAAGTACTCATACCCTCCTCGTGCCCGGATGTTCATCGGTCCGCAAACATCACTATGCACAAGTTCTAGAACCCCTTCGGCCCTATTGCCCTTAGACCCGTATAGTCTTTTGGTCATTTTACCCTCCAAACAAGACTCACATTGAGGTATAGATTCCACCTTTAAGTGACTTAAAGGTCCATCCCTTATCAACCTTTGAATCCTATTTAGGTTAATATGGCCAAGGCGCAAATGCCAAAGATAAGTCTTATTAGAGTGAGAAGTTTTAAGTCTTTTTGAGTCATTATCATTTATCTCAGCATTAAGCAATAGGTCCATCTTAGGTTTGATAAAATATAGATTATTTTGCATCCATCCAGAACAGATAAAAGATTTGTTTTTACGAATCACCACTTTTTCATTAAAAGATACCACGTAGGAGTCTTTAAATAAAGAAGATACAGAAATTAAATTCCTTTTAAATTTAGGAACATAAAACAATCTCGCAAAATTAAACTCCTATAATTATCAAAATAAAGATGGACATCTCCCACTGCTTCCGCTGAGACCAAGGATCCATCGCCCATCCGAAGCGTTAAGTCTTCACGAAGTAGACTTCTCGTTTCTTTGAATCCCTGCAGAGAAACACAAACATGATTAGTTGCACCAGAATCTATGACCCAAATGTCACTGGATTCCTCAACCAAACAAGTTTCTAAATATAGAAGATCACACCTACCTCCCTTGGAAAGAAAGTCCTTGCAATGCTTCTTTATATGCCCGACCTTACCACAAAAGAAGCACTTAAGCTTCTTTGGGTTCTTCTTCTTCTTCTTCTTGCTCTTGGTAGCAATAGGAATAGAAGACTTCCCATTTTTGGCCCGTTGCTTCTTTCCATTCCCAAAATTAGGATTGGAACCAGAAGCAGCTACCATATTGACCTCTCCACCAGCAGGAGACTCCCTGATCAGCAGTTCAAACTCTTGTAACTGTTTCATCAGTTCTGTCAAGGTCATATCCCGTCTATTGCTTAGATTAAAAGTAGCTCTAAACGGAATAAATTCCTTAGACAGAGTCTCAAAGACCATAGTCATCTGAGTTTCAGCATCGATGTCGGCTCCATTGGTTTGAGCCTCAGCGAGGTAACCCATGACCAACATCATGTGCTCCTTTACAGATGTCCCCGGTCTCTGTCTACAGTTTAAGAGTTTCCGAAGCGCCCCTTGCCGCTTTGTTATGGCCTGGCCTCCAAACATGTCCTCAAGATTATCCAAGATCTGCTTCGCAGTCTCATAATCCTGATGTTGAGCCTGCAGCACGTTATTCATGCTTGCCATAACATAGCAGCGGGCCTGATCATTAGCATCTTTCCAGCGTTCGTACGCTTGGAATTGCTCATTACTTGAGTCTCCCGTAGGCTCGGGAGGACAAGGAGTTGTCAGAACATATTTCAGTTTCTCAAAGGAAAGGACGATGTCCAGGTTCCGTTTCCAATCATTATAGTTCTCACCGGTTAATTGGTTTTTGTCAAGTATCGATGATAAAGCGTTTTTAGACATTTTCAATCTACAATAAAGAATCATATACCAAACATAAGCAAACATATATAATAATTTAGTAAGATAACACAATCATGTAAAATCATACAAATGTGTTTATGTGTCAAAACCTTGAAAATATCACAACCTTACAACGATAATTCCCAACTCAGAATTCAACAAGCTCCTAGGGGAGTCATGCCAAATTCAATCAGGAACACGGATCCCCTCCTGATTAATATATGCCATCCAGGACCCGTATGATCTAGCATATACTAATAATCGTTTCTTTGGCCATTAATTTTATTAACAGAGCTCCTAGGGGAGGTTAATAATAAAATTAACGTGAGTGTATAACCACCGTTTTAATATTTTATCCATGATTTATAATCACCACCTAGGGGTGTGCAACCATAAATCATACTAAAATATCTTATCATTTCAAAGATCCAATCTGGTACATGATAGAAATCCCTTCCTAGGGGTTGGGACCATCATGTTCTTCCTATGGACTAACGATGGAGGCCTTAGGTTCTCTCTTCGAAAACCTTCTCCCACTCAATCTTTTGAAGTCAAGGTTTTATTTTAAAATTATGCATGAACAATTTTAATATGAGCGGCACTCCCTATTCTATATGACATGTTATCAATATACATGGTAAATCATATTATAATGCAGACAAGCAAAGCAATCAAGCAAAGCTACAAGCATAATAATAATAATAACCGTAATATTATGGTTCCACCCTAGAGAATAGAAAAACTAAGATTACAAGAGAATAATCGAGACATTTATCGATTCTTCATCCTTGAATCCTCAAGCTGTATCCTTCTTCATGTAATATCCATCTTCAAGTCCTCAATCCCGTATGAATCGAACACTTCATATTTCCGGTCATATCCAAATTTAATGTTTCTCAGAATCGTCCCAAAAATAAAATTAAAACTGCACTGAAAAATTGCACCTTTTCTGGACACTTGGCAGCTCTCGGTCGGCAGGCCGATCTAGGTGATCGGCCTTCCGATCATGGAGGTTCGGCCTGCCGAACATGAAGGTTCGGCCTGCCGGCAGAGCACCAAAATTTCTGCCCCACTGTCGGCCTGCCGGACCGTACGTCCGGCCTGTCGATCTGTGACCTTCGGCCTGCCGAACTGTGAGGTCCGGCATGCCGACCGAGCAGAAAACCCTCAATCCAGAAAATACAATTTTAATGCAATTCATCAATTTTATTTTCAACAATTCAAAAACATAAAATTAGAGACTCAGGAAATACCTGGAGGCGCCATCATCAATCTTTAAGTTCCGACTTCTCGTTCCGTCTTCTCCGAATAATTATTTAATTACAAAATTCTTACAAATTAAAAATTAAATAATAATTCCTAGACGGAGATGATAGTCCGCCATCTAATTACATGAAAAACCTAGATACACATTCTAACCTCTAAGGAACCATAACCGGTATTAATTAATTAATAAATAATTAAACAACAATTTAATCAACCATAATTAATTAATAAACATTCACCATATAATCCATGACAACATATATATTATATAGAAACCTAGAGTGCCATCTCTCTATAAAATTTAATTCAAGCATTGGAGAGATTAAGATCACAAAATTTATGCATATAACATGATCACAAACTTGCAAATTTATGTAAAAACCTCGGCTCTGATACCAATTGTTGGAAACAAAGTGCGCAGCGGAATTTTTAAAAATTTTTCATCAGAGTATTTTCCAAAACACAAGTTTGACATGTTATATGTATAAATTAAACAAATCTTACTAACCTCAGTGTGCCGAAGAACCTCCGCGACCTGTGTAGAGAAGTAACGTTCCAGAAGAGCCTCAACCAACTGGTCTTCTTTGCTATTCTCTATCCACAACCGGAGTGAGTGTGGGCTCACACGTACAGCTCTTCCACCGGTGACTCTCCTTCCAACCAATAGAGAGAACCCAAAGCTAGTGTTCGTGATTTGTGAACAAAAGCTCTCAGGGAGTTTTCAGATGCTCACTAGAAGAGTATCACTCTTAATC
Organism: Artocarpus heterophyllus; assembly: GCA_025403435.1. Taxonomy (NCBI): domain Eukaryota; kingdom Viridiplantae; phylum Streptophyta; class Magnoliopsida; order Rosales; family Moraceae; genus Artocarpus; species Artocarpus heterophyllus. The sequence continues at coordinate 10,092,856 of CM046335.1, forward strand.
TCTCAAATTGATCTGAGTAAATCATTAGACTCACTCCCTTTTTATACCTATTGGTCCTTGGGGTCAGTCCATATCAGATTAGGTCTCAAAAAACAAAACAGAATCAAGTTCGGATCAATATCTGATAAGATACGCGTGAAAAATGCGTAATCTTAGCTGTCGCGGTCGGCATGCCGAACTGAGAGATAGGCAGGCCGAACTAGCCAGTTCGGCAGGCCGAACACGTCATCCGGCATGCCGAACTGCCGAGAAAAAATCTCCACGAATCTTTTATTTTCCACCCGAGATTCTAAAGGATAAAGTCTCAGTTTTGATTCAAATAGCCCAATAGAAAAGATATCTGATCAAAACAAACTTTATCAAGATAATCTCTAAGAAAATAAATCAATTCACAATAATTCTACAAGTTTATCTTGTTCTAATTGTCCAAAATTAAAACAACCGATAAACAGACAAGAATTATCCGAACGCCATAATTCAACAAGTTCATCTTGAACTAATTTCTTACATAATTAATTCAACCGATAAACAGACATGAATTATTTGATTCTTATAAATTTTAAACCAATCTGATAAATCCGACATAAGTCACCAATTATTGGAAAAGCACGCCGTGTCGTTACAGGATTTTGTGAGCTAGCAAAGGGGACCAAAATGGACCTATAAAGTTCGAGCTCATGATAATTATGAAACCCAATATCCCAGATATACATTTCGCAATTATCAACTCCAACGCTACTCCACTAAAAGCTTGGAGCTGCACTCTCGAACTTTATAGAATTACGAAGCTCGTGTAGCTAAGTCTCCATGACATATCATAGTGTATCGCATCCCCATATGATCATCCATAATCGGCTTAAGGACAATTTCTGTCTTACCTTCCTGATTATTTTTATCTTACGTTCCATTGTCTCACCATTAGAAAACTTACCATCCAAAGATAGTATACCATTCGGTTACACCTATGTATCCAAATGGTTAAGCGCTCCAGTTTTCCAATTACAGGACAACGCATATAAGAGGATATCATTACTCCTTAAGAGGAGCTATGGATTCCATATCTATGAATAACAAGTCTACGCTACCAAGAGTCATGCCTCCAACGTACCGGCATGCATGCCACTATAGAGATGTGGGAGTCACCCTTTGGTACATCAAAAGACACAAGTCGAGACAACGGGCCCATTATTCATCTCAGGATTAAGATACAATACAAATGATTGTCTAAAGTGAATCGATTTGCCAAGACAGAATTATTAATCCAAATCAATTCACTTTATGTCCCGATCCAACACATCGTCACCTATGACAACGCGCCAATGTTTCTATTCACGGAGTCCAACTCCGATGGCCAAGACAAACCATCTCCCAAAAGGGATATAGACAACATAACAATCTTTACATGAATAAAGCGCCCAACTTTATTCCCTCGATTGCGGATCATATATTTTAGACCATCACCTTAAGAGTCGTGTCTACCGCATAATCATCCCATCATATGCCCAACTCTTAAGGTTTAGACTGACAGTCTCAGACTACTGTTTGCTTATCATACATTCAACAAATATGAACGTAAAGAGGACAATATTTGGTATATATAAATGAATAAATTCTTTATTGATAAAAATGTCTCCAAAAACGTATTACATTTTTACTCCTTAGAGCATACATGTCTAACAGGGGAAAGCCCATTTTTTTGGCCCACCTGACAATTAGTCTATTTGGCTCGCTTGACACATCAGCACACCAACTCACTCGACAGGTCAGCTTAGGAGTCCACCAGAGGGATACAAGGGCATATGACCTCCCGCCATAAGAGACAAAACACCTTTTTTACCAACGCAAGCCAATAGGGAGTCTAAGTCAAACACCTTACCCATGCCCGAAATTACAAGACAAATCCTTCACATTTTGGATCCCTTAATGGCAAGCCACCTGAAGTGGACTTGTTAGGTCAGCTAAGCACTAGAACACCTACCGCCCCTATATTATATTCCTGATTAAATTTGAAGGTTGGAGGGATATTATTCCCGTGGCGGGAAACTACCTAACTAAGTCCACTAGACACCTAAAGTGAAAGGCCTTTGACCAAAGTAAAGCTCCTTCTTTCCTTATAAATATCCCCATTACCACCCCAAATAAGAAGGAATGCAGTCCATACAACTCAAACCATCAAAAGGTAAGTCAAAGAAAAACACTCCAAGCTCCATAACCACTATATTTTCCCTTCATCTCCACCACATCTTTTCCCATAAAACACCATAGCCACAACCTTTATTAGGCTCTATCACATAACCACCTTAACCTTTCCCAAACCATCTCAAAGCACCCATAAACCTCATTATCGACGTCAAACCACCAAGGAAGGGCAATATCACGATCCAAATCACTCACCTCCATTCACTGGAAAACTCAAAACTCCATGCTTTCTAGCAACCTCCAAAGAAGCTCTAACCTAAACACCACCTCCCTTGAGCACAAGACTACTATAAAATCCCATTAAAAGCATGTCCTCCTATGGTTTAAGGGAAGCCCACAACCAAGAAACATCAAAACCACCATCAAAGATTCATTGCCTCTTTAGCCTCTAACATTTTTTCTCTCTAAGTGTTAAACTACCTACCCATCAGACTCTCTCTCTCTTTAGAAACTATTCTAACCATTAGGGGCCATCTCCCAGGAAGTTACTCCACCCATAAGACCTCTAAATCCTATTATTTCACTCAAGTATCATATTAAATCCTATGGACAGACCCTCATTGCTAAGGACATAGGAAAATCCTCCATAACCGCTCACTTTCCTTTCCCACACCGCCTGCACATTTGGGGAACCTCTTCGACAAAGTTCTCATCTTCAATAGAACCAGAATCGCAATGAGCTTCGCTCTCGGATCCAACCGTCCTTGAGGTTGCATGGGTTTAGTTGTAACCTAGCTAGGCCCACTACAAAGTGAGCCTAAAAACCCATTTTGGCCACTCCTAAGCTGGAACAACTACCACAGAATCATCAGCTCCCATCACCCAATGTGCTACCACCTTATCTTTTGACAGATAGGATACTCGAGCCAATCAAAGGAGGCCACGAAGTCTACACCCTCCATTGTAAAGGCCCACGACAAAAGAGACTCAACGATTACATAAGTAGACTTCATAGATTTAACAATTTCTCAATTTATCTCTCTGTTTTTATAAGCTATAAATGTATTTTTTGATTTTAAAAAAACTTATTTCAATTTTATCGATGTGAATAGAAAAAATAGACAAAACAATATGATTACCCTTAAATAGTTATGAATAATATTTTATATATTAAAAAGTCCTAAAATAAAACATCAAATTAAAAAAAATCTTAAGTTTTATGACTTTTAAAATATTTTTAAAAAACTTTCTCAAGAAAAAATATATATTTTATAAACAAGTTAGATTTGAGTAAGGGTACTTTTATTTTGTCTCTATGTTTTTTTCCAAAAAAGTCTGCAAAGAATAAAAATTGAAATGAGTTTTTTGAATTCAAAAAATATCTGTATAATTTTTAAAAATAGAAAGAAAAATAAAGAAATAATAAAATTTAGGAGATATAGTTACGTAATTAACGCTATATGTATAAATATATTCAATTATTGAATTAGTAAATTGGTATATTTATATTTATATAATAACAAATTTGGCATCTTGTATTTCATAAATACTATAGCAATACCTTGCGCCCATTTTTTAATATTATTTTAAATATCACTTATACCTTTTAAATTAATATTTTAATTAATTTATGTAGTACATGAAATTCTAAAAATAATATCAACAATTAAGAAAAAAGAGGCCCTTATGACTTTTTTTTTTTAAATAATGATGCTGGCTTTTCTTTTTTGGTTAAACTTAAATGTTCTCTCTTTTTACCATTTCATCATTTGAAAAGGTGTGAAGGACATTTCTTTTATCGCAATCTTAAGGTACCAAGAGGGTTTTTTTTTTTTTATTTTGTTTTTTTCCTTTCTGATTATTGGTATTTATTTAGTGTCACATTTAGATACTAAAATATTGATCCACTAATTCGACAAAATACAGGATATCGAATTGCAATCTTTCTGTTTTTTTTTATTTATTTTTTTATTTTTTTATCAATTGGCTTGTGCTACTAACTCTAATAAAGGTGGTAGGTCTCCTTACAAAAAGGGGGCAAAAAAAGAGAGGTCGGTAGGTCAAGCGTGTATATTTTATTTATTAAAAAAGCAAGCTTAAACTTGAGTCGATCTTAGAAGCACTAATCTTGCAGTTTCAGGTTGTTGAACTCTGGCAAAAAAAACTCTTGATTCATAAACTGTCAGCAGTTTTATAAATGGCTCTAAAGACCAACTTTGCCATGTTTGGGATGGAAGGATCATGCATGGCCATAGCATTTTAAGCTTGTGTAGACATGTCACGTGTTACTTTTTACTTAAAGATAAATTGTTAAAAAATAAACATCAATTTTTCTACTACAACATAATTCATGCAACCACCGATGGTGATGGTATAATAGTTTAAGAGATGTCAACTAAGGTTTTCTTATACTTCTAACACAAGTTCGATTATTGTTTGTCTCACTTGCGTGTCTCGTATATTTTAGAAGGACGAGATTGGGCTTTAAGCTTTATGTTTTAAAAATATCAAATTAAGAATTCTTATCATATCGTAAAATTACATTACTTTTTTATGCACCATTTTTTTTTTTAGTAAAAGCATAAGTTGCGGGCCTAGCTTACAAAAAGAAAAAAAAAAGTTCTAATAGAAGGGAAAAACTGTCTTACAATAATAAGATAATGTGGGTATGAAGTCCTACAAAAGAGCATTTGCGTATCTGAAATACTATAGAAATTCAAATTGTTCTGGTGAAAATATTACAACAAAACCAGATCCACTTAAAATTTTGATCAATTCTGATCAAGTTGCCAGTGCCCCATAACATGCTTAAGCCAGAAAGCTGGAATTTTGGCCTGAGTTTTGAATCTTTTGACCTAAAATTTATTTTGTTTATTTATTTTTCGTTCTTTTTTTTTTTTTTTTGATAATGATTAACATTTTTTTGTTGTTTTGGCTGACGGGGTTTTGAGCCCATCGGATTGGGGAGGGATGGATCCGATTTGTCTCTTTCAACGAGCTCACCAACCCATTATTTTACCGCAAGAAGGAACATCTTGGTCCACGTCCGAAATCCCATCGGAGGGAATACTATGCAATTGACAAATCACCCTTTTATTGATTTGAAACACACACTACCCTAAAACGTCGACAAGTTAAAGAAGAGAAATTCTGAGTTGCCGTCCCGCCTTTAATGAAACACAACAAAAGAATTGTAGCAAAAAAATAAAAATAAAAATAAAAAATAAAAAACAAAAAACTACACACACAAGATAAGAGAAATATTGCCCCTGTAAACAGAAGTGCATTTTGTCGTATCTTTAAGAAAGAAAAATAAACCCCGATAAAGGAAACGGTGGTAAATAGTAATTTTTAAAAATATTTATAGTAAATATACCCAATATCTAAAAATTTAGGGAAAAAACTATTTACTATGAGTAGAAAAATAATTATTGTTATTTATCGTTATTTACTTTAAATATTAATAAAATTTGTTATTTACTTAATTATGTACCGTAAAAATAATCCCATAAATGACAACTCCTTTGGCCTCTCTTTTTTCACCTATTTTAGAGTGTTTAGGGATGTAGTTAATTGAAACTATAAGTTAGAACTAAAATGTTCTAACATATGAGAGCTCTACATTATAGTATATTTTTACTTTATATTATATTTTGTAAGAGCTTTACACGTTCTAATAAGTTGAAACTAAGTTGCCAAACGCATTCTTTGTCTATTCATGTATTATCTGCAAACACATGCAATTTGGTCCAGTCAAATTTAACTTAAAGTAATTGTTTGAGAAGAGCATCTCAAACGTAAATAATAAAATGTCTTATAATTTGGTGTTCTCTTATATGTATCCATTGAAGAACATTAACATTTAAATAGTACATATGCGTCCAAAGGGATTCAATAACAAATTGCAAAATGGAAAAAAGTATGTGTTAAGGTTGTGTTTGGTTGGGGGTAATGGGAAGTAGGGGTGAACAGCGGGCGGTTTGACGGTTTTTGGGCGGATGCGGTGAGGTTTTTTTAGATGACGGGTTGACGATTAACCAAACCGCAAACCGCCCACTACATGGCGGGTGGTTTCGGTTTGGTTTTGGGTGGTTGCAGGTGGGTTGACGCGGTTTAGACCTATGCTATTGCTTAATGTAATTTTTTGACTAGAACTACCATCCCATTTTCACCTAGAGTATAAGAGAGAACAGTTACCTTAGTTCCAGTATTATACGCAATCAAACATCTTGAGACAAAATCAAGAAAATTTGTTAAGTTCCAGCTATATCTTAAGTCTAGTTTCTTGCAAAAGTTGACAAAAAAATTCCCCTCCTTAACAGAGTCCTAGTTGACCATGAACTGTATATATTGTCAAAAGCAGTCCTTGCTCAAAAAAAAAAAATACAATTTTTTATTTTCTTGATAGAAGAATAAAATTAAAATCAAGGACGTTTAAGTGCAAGAAAAACCTTGGATATGAATCTTGAAAACCCGAGATTGGCTCCCTTCTATTGGTCCTTTAGTTCTTCTTCAAATTGGAACAGTTTTTCTCACGTAGGTGCTCCAAAAAGAGTTTCAAATCTTGAATGACATGCAACTTGTCTTGATGAGAAATATCCTTTTCGTCACTCAGTCTCACTTCAAGCTGCAAGTTTTTACATCAAAACAATTAACACCAAAAAGAGGCCTAAAGATATGCCATAAGCCATCAACGACATGTCTAGTTGTTAACAATAAATGAAGGTCAATTAACAAACTTTTTTTTATACAAATATAAAAGTATATGCTGAAGTTTACTGTCACAAAATATTGCTACTTAAGGCAAGGATAGAGTTTGCACAACTCGACTAGTTCTCACACTAAAGAAAAAATTTTCAAAGTTCCAACATAATCATGTTCCTTTAAATTAAGTAACCATCATGTATTCGTGTACAAGTTCATCATGGTTCGCTCCAATTTGGAGAGCAAACAAAAACACTTTCTACTGAAACATTTAACACTCTTAAAATAAAATATTTTGATGGATCTAAACATAGATGACATTCTCCAGTACAAGATCGTCAAAGCATCTCAATTCTAAGATAGCCACTTAATCTCAAAGTCATGAAATTGGATATAAGTACAACACAGGTTTCTAGTTGGAGAAGCACATCATAATTTATCGCAATAAATGCCCCTTACCATGTACATTAAGAATCCCCTTCTCCGCATTAATATTATTGACCAGCCAACCAACCAAACCCCTACAAATGTAGTACTTTTTTCCTTTCTATAGCCTAATAGTTGTCCAAATATAAAAATCAATCTTCTTCCATCACATTAAAGTACTTTAAATATATTAAATAGGGTTTAGAGCATTCATCTACAACAAATTAATAGGATGGAACGACATGCAGCACAGCCAGGTGAGAGAGACGTCCGAGATGTTAAATTAACAAAACAAAGCACAAATCATAATAGGCCGAGATCATGCCAATCATTATAAAGACATTAATTTTTTACATTTCCAAGCAAAACAATACAAAACCAAAAAATTGAGGGAAAAAAAAAACCCATTCCACTCCACCAAATGAAAGGCATATTTTCGTAACACTTAACCATGAATCACAAAATATTAGGGTTAGGGTTCAAACAAACTTACTACCCAAAATCAAATCCAAGATTAAGTATATGCTGCAGCAATGCAGTGTACTTCGGATTCCAGAATGCAGCTACGAGGAAGGATTAAAAGGACTACAATTTCTCCGAGTGCGATCTGTATTCTGGCCTACTTTCTCAGAGGGAATCAGCTAAGGACTCAAATTAAGGGCGACAAAATTTCCTCCTTATACGACAAGGAGCATGAACAAATAATTGTTTAACAAATCCACCCAAAGAACATCTGTCGTAGTAGAAAAGAAAAGAAGAGAAGAAAAGAAAAGAGAGGCGCAGAGAACTGGGAAGAAGAAAAGCAAAGAGGGAAAGAGGAGGGGCGGCTGAAGGACTCGTGACTGAGCGTGTGGGTGGTTTATGTTTTTTCTTTTTTTTTTTTAAATATATAGGCGGGCGGGTTCACATTGAACCCGCCCGCAAAAACTTAAAACCAACCCGTCCACCTGAATACAACCCGCCCGCCAATGAGTTGTTAATGTAAACCCGCTTTTTTCAAGATAGGCGGGCGTGAGCGCGGATGGTTGACGGGTGCAGGGCGATTTTTGTATAGCCCTAATAGGAAGAACGGTTATTCCTCGTTCCATTGCTTGGTTTCAATTAGCATTTCAGTAACCAAACGGAAACTTGGGTTTCAATTGTTCTTTTAGAAGGCGACAAATGAAGAAGTATAGTTATAGAGAGGAAAAACAAAGCTATTTCTGCATTCTTAGTGTTTCGTAGAAAGAAGTCCATGAAAATGGGGTTAATACAATCATCAACTATCCATTTTCTTCGTCAAACAAAAACTTGTTCCAATGAAAAAACCTCTCCAACGTAAGATTTATTAAACAACACAACGACACGTGTTATTTAGGTTAAAACTCAATCATAAAAAAAAAAGGTTAAACTTACTTGAAGAAAAACATTCTGACACAACTTCTGTAAAGATATTTTTTTAAGGTCATTTTTGGGTAGATATTCTCACAAATAGTATATGTTTTAAAACAATTATATACACGATCAAAATCACATTTTTACTTTTGAAAAATGGATCCGCACTAGCCAGAGAAATCTCCAAAAAAAAATTAAAATTACAAAGTGTCAGGAGGCTGTGGTAAAAACTACATAAAAATTCCAACGGCTACTGAATCCTATGCAAAGAAAACAGTGTGGTTAAAACATAAACAACCAAAAAGAGAACTGTGAGGAGACACTGTAAAATCTGGTGGAGGAAAAAAAGTACCACGAAAAAGATCCTTCATGGTCGGTAAGTCGTAACGACAACTATCAAATGGAAATAACAAATAAGAACAAAATAATAAAAGACAAATATTTTTTTTGTAGAATGGATCTAAGCATGATTTGAAATTGGAATAGTGGGTTTTGGAGGGAGATGAAGGTACGTAAATAGAGAGGGACCCACTCTGCTTCCCAGGATGCACGCATAGATTCAATCTCGTCCGCTCCTTTCCTTTCTTTTCTCCACGTGTCTCTCGCTCTTCTATTTAATTTAAGCTTCGAGCTTTTCTCACCTTTGCCCGTGGAATTTCGTCCTATTTTTGTAATGTGATGTTATGTTGATGCAAGAAATAACAGGAGCGTGAGGTATTATTTTTAACATAGGTAAAAATATTTTTGTATTAAAAAATAAAATTTTTTAAAAATTATGTTGAGAGTGTTTTTAAAATTTTTATCTCAAAAAAAATGTAAAAATGTTTTTAAAAATTCAGAGAACAAAACTTAACGGGGCCAACATTATTAGGATGTTTGAAATAATAGTTTAAACTATTGGTTTAAAGTGTGAATATTGTGTTAGTGTTAGAAGATTCTTGCCTCTTTTAGGTCTCTCTATGGGTCAATTTCGGATTAATCAGGCTAAACCATCCAAATGTTAAAGAGCCCTTAAGGGTTCATACCATTTGTGGTGGACCCTGATGCTCGAGGGTTTCACCCAAAAAAGTTTGAATAGTGTAAATTTTTCATACGCGATAGTATAAAATTCTCACATGCTATAGTTTACAAACTCAAACTGATGGCTTAAGCTATTCTCTTAAACATTGGAGGACTTTATTTATCTTATATCTTATGTCAGAATTATAAATCAATTGGTGCAAGTTTTTTTTTCCTTTTTTCTTTTTTCATTTTATATAATTATTGGGTGAAAGTTAATTTAGAAAGATTTCATTCCTTTGTTGAAAGCAGTTATAGGGTGTTTGATTAGTGGTGTGAACCGTTTTTACTGTAGCATGTGAGAGCTTTATATTGTAGTAACTTTTTTTTCTTTGTACTATAGCATGTGAGAGCTTTACACTATTTATAACTAAGTTTGTGGTGTGAACCACCCTTAGCCAAACACCATTTTAATATCTTTATGAATTCGAGGTAAATGTGGACAAAAGAGAGAGGGAGAGAAAACAAAATGTAAAAATTGTCATGCATGGTAAAACAAATTCGACTTTTACTTCAAATTACACTCTCATCACTTCTAAAGGCATAGTTCAAATAAATTATGCCAAAATAAATGTTGACGTGTGAAAGTTTTTAGTCCCTCTAGTTTAACTAGTTAAAATTTTACTTGAATCGTAGAACATAAAATATGTTAAGCTATAAAAAAGATAATAGATACGAAAATAGATTATATGACCAACGTGTTTAAAAAGGGTTATGAAAGTTTTTTGTTTGGTTTGATTTGTTTACGTAGTTTGAAATATTTAAACCGCTAACCAAATCAATAAACAGGCAAAAATTTCAAATTGATCAATCCTATTAAAAATAAAAATTTTTACAAAAGGAGGGAAGAAAACATGAGGTTATGAATGGTATTGATACTTATGTGATCCAAGAATAACTCCATAATGTATTGCTTGCAAAATGTAAATAAGAGATGATGAATTTTTAAACATTACGTGGGTGCAATTATAGTTTATTATTAAATTTGCATCTCTTTATTTAATGCTAATGTTTAGAGTTTGGAATCTTCGCATAAGTTATTGTTTTTAAAAAATAAAAATTCAAGCATTACATGTCCCTATCAACTAGCATACAAACTTTTTTTTTTTGGTTTGATAAACACTAAAATTCAAACTTTGGTTTCAATTAATTTTGGTGGTTCTAATTAATGAAATAAAAAAAAAAAACCAAGATGCAACAGGGTCCCAATGTTACATACAAAGTGACAAATAATTGGAAAAGTGAAAGAAACAAATAAACTAATGTTTTGTAAAAACTATAAAGTGCTAAAGCAAGAACATATTTAAATTACCTTTTTAATTTCCTATAATCACGCCAAGAACATAAAAAGGATGCCTTAATATTGGAAATATAAAAGTTTGTCCCAGATTCGATGGTCTAATCACAATGATTATTTATTTTTCACCCACCGTCTCTTCAATCTTCTATTTTGCTTTCCCTGAAGTGAACGTATTTCTACGGAATTTCTTCCATGCCGTTAATTAAGATTAGTAGAGGGTTTGATAACTTTAGTTTAAAATACTGTAACTTTATATTATAACTTATTTTTTTATATAATAATATGTTAGAGTTTTATATTATTTGGTTCAAGCTAACTCAAACTATCGATTTGAACAAGTTTTCTAAACACCTTGAGTATTGAATTTTAATTTACCAAAATTTAGCTGTTGAGTTTCTTAGCTTTTGTACTAATAAGGTATATAACAAACATGGTTAAAACTAACTTTTTAATTTAAAATACTATAGCATGTGAGAGCTTTATACTGTAATAAATTTTTCCTTTTTACTGTAACATGTGGAGCTTTATACTATTACTTAACCAAAAAGTTAGTTCTAATCATGCTTGCAAAACATCGTATTGAAGTTTTGTTTAAGCAGTCGTCAACAACAATTTTAATATATCAACTCATACAAAATCATGTTTTTCAGTGGTTATAATTTATAAGTATAATCTAACAGAAATTTTATGTCCGATTCTCCTATTGAGTGTAAAATTTGAATTCCTATCCCAAGTTCCAAAAAAAGATGTTTTTTCACTTATAAATCAAATATCACAGAATACGTAAAGGTCCAATTTGATAATTTTTATCAGTTTTTAGAATGGGAAATGAACCAAACCCCCAAATTCTCTTAAAACTTTTTTCCGAAAAGATCCCCAAATCCAAAAATGTTGAAAAATTACAGTGGCCATTTCAAAAATAAATAAATAAACTACAGTGGCATTGTCGTTATTACAACGAACTAGGAGGTGAGTATCGGAAACAAGGAATAAATAATCCCACGAAAGAGAGAAATTTGAAACGAGTGGCCGTTGGAAGTTCAAAAACCGAACAAAAAGCCGCAAATAAAAACAACATCGTTTCTCTCACTACTATTTCTTCTCCAATTCAATGCAAGAGAGAGAAACTCAGAAATCATCCAAAAACCCACACGCGTCTTTCACCATTTCCAAACCCCATTTCCTAGAGAGAGAAAGCTCGGGAGTTTAGCCTCCCACTAGAGAGAGAAGGCAAGGAAGAGTGAGAAAGAGAGAGAGAGATGACAGGGCTTGTAATGGTGACGAGAGGAGGTGGTTGTGGCGGCGGCGGCGGAGGAGGTGGGAGAGGAGGTGGTGGTAATGGCAAGGTGGTGGCGAAGAGCTCGTCCGAGGACGAGCAGAACCAGCTTCCGCTGGTGGCGTTTCTCCTGGCGGCTCTGAGGAAATCCATGGTGTCTTGTCGTGTCGACAGGGGAGGAGACGACGTCATCTCCGCCGTCCACCAGATGGAGATCGGGTGGCCCACCAACGTCCGCCACATCACCCACGTCACCTTCGACCGCTTCAACGGCTTTCTCGGCCTCCCCGTCGAGTTCGAGGTCGAGATCCCCGGTCGAGTTCCCAGCGCTAGGTGAGATTTTGAGTATGTTTCTAGGGTTTCTGTTTCATAGATTTACGAGAATTTAAATATGTTTTCATTGAAAATTTTTGTTGTTTTTTTAATATTTTTAAAAATGTGTTTGATCCTAGAGAGTAGAGATTGGAGCAGAGAATTTAGCTGGTTTAGCTCCTGAAAGTTGAAATTTATTAACGTTGGGTTTTGTGGGAGTTTGAGATTTAGTCAAAATTTAAGATCAGTTAATCAGCCTAGACTAATTACTATTCTTGGAGCTTAATATTAATTATATTCCTTAATTAATTTATGATTTGAAATTTGAGGTGTTAAATTGACCAAAGTAGGCTTCCCCATCCCAAGTGTCGCTTGTATGTTTAACAAAAATGTGCTTTAATCAGTAAGATTGGACTGATTTAGAAGTAAATCATCTTGGATCCTCTTTAGATGCATTCTTTTGTGGTCTAATTACTTGCAATGAAGAATCTTATTAGCAATTTTTTTTAATTTATTGATCTCTTTTTTTTTTTTTATTTTGAAGTGCAAGCGTGTTTGGAGTATCAGCAGAATCAATGCAATGTTCTTATGATTTAAAAGGAAACAGTGTTCCCACCATTCTCTTGCTAATGCAGGAGCGGCTATACTCACAAGGAGGTCTCAAGGTAATAAATTTTGCCCATAAAAATAAAATAAAAAAATAAATATCCTTTTCTATGTGTCACGAGTGACCTTTCCAGTACCCACCATTCTTTATCTTAATCAGATTTCATTCACTGACATTTTTTTTTCTTTTCTTTTTTCAGGCAGAGGGAATATTCCGAATTAACCCGGAAAACGGTCAGGAGGAGCATGTGAGGGACCAGCTGAACAGGGGCAATGTGCCTAATGACATTGATGTGCACTGCTTGGCAGGCTTGATCAAGGCTTGGTTTAGAGAGCTTCCTTCAGGAGTGCTGGATGGGCTTTCTCCTGAACAAGTTCTCCAATGCAACACCGAAGAAGAATGCATCAAGCTCGTGAAGCAACTAAAGCCGACGGAGACCGCATTGCTCAACTGGGCGGTTGATCTCATGGCTGATGTTGTTGAGGAAGAGGAGTTCAACAAAATGAACGCTAGGAATATCGCTATGGTTTTTGCTCCCAACATGACTCAAGTATGTAAACCCCCTCCCAACAAAAAAAGTACTAATTCTTGTAAATGAATTTTCACTGTTCGGATTGCTTGAAGAACTTGATAGTAATAACATTTTTCCGTTTTTGATAAATTCAGATGTCTGATCCGTTGACGGCTTTGATGCATGCGGTTCAAGTGATGAATTTGCTCAAGACCCTCATCACCAAAACGCTACGAGAGCGCGAAGAGACTACAACTGCAGGAGGATACTCACCAATGTCATCTTGTTCATCTGATCATCATCACACTGATGAAGACTTGTACAGTCAGCCAGAGATGGACTCCAGCAGCGAGAGAGGGCAGGCATCGGATGACAACGATGATGAAAATGCTAATTACAGCCACAGCAGCGAAGACGAGGAGGACCATGATGAAGACATTTACGAGGTTCAATCACTCGGCGAGATAGAGGAGTGCTTCCTGAGGCAATTGGACAACAATAACAAAGGCGTCACGACCAGCCTCACGGACAATTCGCAAGAAAACTACGCGAATCCCAAGTGTTGCTCGGGCCAGAACAAATTAGAGGAGTCTGGCATATCAGTTACCGAAAGCAATGAAGCAAATTCTGGCTTGACTACCACTAGTGATGGAGAAGAAGGTATCATTATTGACTCTTACAAAAGTTTGACATCTTTAGAAAAGAGGGTTGACACAGATCAGAGCTCATCAATAGCTTCTGCACACAACATGGACGATGTGCCATTGTTGGCATCTCGGGAATCAATCTGAATCCAACAAACACTTTTCACTTCTCAAAGTCCTTGAAAATGTACTTTGTTCACTAGATTTTTTTTTTTCCTTAGTTTGTTCAGGTTCGGTTCTGTAAATTACTTAGTTTGTCATGTTCAGCAAGAAGGCTTGACTGGACTGAACGTTGGGAGCGTTTTGATTGTGGGATTGAAAAGGGGTTGTTGGTTCAGCTTCGGGCTGAACAAACACAACCTTTTGTTTGAGCTCTTGGCCTTTGTTGTGGCAAAGTTGAGCTTCAGGAAAGCAGTTTTCTAGGTACTTCTATCTGTAGCTAATTGTTTAACATTTGTCACTTTTAGATTGGGGAAATTCTAGTACTAATACCATAACGTTATTGTGGTAACATTATGGTAACTTGTTGTAAAAGACTGAAAAGTCATGTCGGCTAAACCTTAGGGGACGTCATTTTTTTTTTTTCCAGTCTGGAATTGTGCTTTGCTTGTGATGATTGTTTGACTTTGTATGAATTGTATCATTATTCAACGGAGTCCATGATTATATTTCAAATATCATGCTCAAAATCAGTGCCGACTGAAAGCAATTTCAAGATTGAGTGATTACGTCGTAATTTCAGTTTTTAATTTCTTTCTAATATGTTGTAGACAACGAGGCATTTAGATAAAAGGCTTCAAGAAAAAGCTTTTTTTTTAACAAATGGTCCTTTTTTTTTTATTTTTTTGCAGTAAAAAAAAAGTTTTTTGAGCAGAAAAATTGTTTCAATTTTTTTTTATCTTGTTGAGATTTCTTTTTTTGTTATAGTTTTTTTTTTTATCTTTCTGAAAAAAACTAGAGCAGTTTTCGTGTTTAGAAAGCTTTTTTTTGGTGCCTAAAAAAAGAGGTCATTTGGATAGAAAAACTGCTCTAGTTTTTTTTTTTTTTTTCATCCTGTTGATGTTTCTTTCTTTATTACAGTTTTTTTCCTTATCTTTTTCAAAAAAACTGGAACAATTTTCATGTCCAAAAAGCTTGTTTTTGGATGCAAAAAAAAAAAAAAAGACCATTCCTCCAATTAAATTTTTATTTTGACCCTTTTTTTAAATTCCCGCTAGACGGAATATTAGGAAAGGAAAATGAGAATTTTTTTGGGCATTACATAGCAAGACACATATTTTGGAACAATCTCAAATATTTATAAAATCTTGTTTAGGTTTGATATAATTTTTATTTTTAATGTGATTTTGATCATATTAATGTTTAAAATTACAAAATACTAAGTAGGAATACCTTACTGTAAAGAAAAATAAAAGCACAGAGCTAAATAACAAAGAACTATGACTTGGTGAATGGTTTTAGGGTCCAGCACTATCATATGTGGGGTTTTCAGTGTCATGATTCACACTAAAGAAAATAAAAGTTGAATACGTAAACAAATTCATAAGCATTTGTCTCTAAAACTTTCTACGTTGTACCCCAAAAAAATGTCATTAGGTTATTAACCATTGTAATTTTTTCCCCTGGCCCTAGTAGGTCCGTCCGTCGGCAGTGAGATTCTGAGTTTATCATTTTGCCACACAATGAAAAGTACCTTTTAGAAAATATATACGTACAATTAGATTTTTTCAGAGTAAATTCGGCTATTATATCTTAAACTATTCTTTTTTTTACATAATACACCATAAACTTTTAATATTGATAAAATACACCATAAATTTTAAAATTATTGACAATTAAAACCCAATTGCTAATAGACATTAAAAAATGAACAATTTTGGCTGCGAGATTTGCACTCGAATTTTCTTAAAAGTAGAGCTCATTATTTTAGGAAAGAATTTGAAGCTTAATGCGTGAAAAAAGAGTACTTAACAGAAAATAAAAGTAGTTATTGAAGCTTAATTGTTAATAATTGTAAAGTTTAAGATACATTATACTAAGATTAAAAGTTCAAAATGCATTATGTAAAAAGTTAATAATTTAAGATGCAATAGGGCATTTACTCCTTGTCACACATAAGTTATTTAGAAGTAAGCAGTGTAGTTAGTAGTAACCATTAACACAACTTAAGATTTTTATTTTTATTTCATTGCTAAAGATACCTTATGATGAATTAACAAAGGATAGTGGAACGTGACATTATCAAAATTCATAAATGCTTTTTTAACTATAGGTAAATTAATCAAAATGTTAGTTTTTACTCACATGCTTCAAAAAGCATAGTTCGAAAATCCCAAACCAGATTTTTTAGACTCCAAAGCGCCCTCGGACCAAGAAGAAGGAAGATTGCTGTGTAAAGGCGCATATTCTTCTTCCATTTTTACTGTTCTTGGTTGTATGCTGATTGTACTGCCTGCCTAAAACAAAGAGGAAAAAGGAAGAAAAAGAAAAATTCCACAATGTTTAGTGTATTGTTGAAATTTTGATTTACTGAAAAAAGGTCCCCAAACCAGCGTTAAAGTAATTATTTAAAAGTACAAAGAAAGAAAAACCACGAAAAAAAAAAAAAAACTCATGTACACATTGTTGAACTTGTATACTTTGTTGTTGCTTTCCTTTAATGGATTGATCAAAAGCCCTAACCAAAAGATTAACAGGGACTTAAATAAAAAGTTCAGTAAATTTCTGGGGAGAAAAACGACATGAATCCAGAGGCCAAGCAAGTCTCCCAAACCAATATGAAAGTTATCTTTTAAGGGAACAGAGAAAGAAGAAACACTACACACAATCACAACAAGCAGAAAAAAAAACAAAAAAAACAAAAAACAAAACAAAAACAAAAAAAAAAAAACAAAACAAAATAAAAAACAAAACTTATTTACACATTGTTGAACTTTGTATACTTTTTGTTTTTACTTTTCTTTGATTGATTGATCAAAAGCCCTAACCAAAAAGATTTAAAGGGAGGGACTTCAATGAAAAACTCAATAAAACTCGGAAAAGAAAATATTAAAAAAGAAAAGAAAACAGGAGAGAAGAAAGAAAGAAAAAAACGACATGAATTAGGAGGCCAAGCAAGTCTCCCAAAACAGCCGGTTCTTCTCCATCTCATTCAACGACTCGAATTCTTCCGTCGTCGAATCCTCAGAGACGTTCGATTTCCGTCTCTCTCCGCCGCCATTACTCCACGTCTGAATCTGCACCGAATCCGACGGTTCCTCTTCCTCGTCGCGATCGCATTTATTATCATCATCACCTTCACGATCAATCGCGTCACGGCCGTTCATCGAATCACCGTTCGACGGGCACTGATCGGCCGAGTCCCAACTGCACGATTCGGCGTCGTCCTCGTCCAGAGAAACCGATCTCCCGTCGCGATCGCCGGAGATATCGGGATCGGAAACACTGCACGACTCGGAGTCGCCGGTGGCTTCGAATAGGAAGAAGGAAGAAACGTCGACGACATTCTTGTCGGTAGAAGTGGTACTCCTCGCCGCCATGTTTTTCTTCTGCGAGAGCTGCTTGGTTAATAGGAAAAGAAAAGAAAGGAAAATTTCGAAGAGAGATTAGAAAACTCACTTATAAAAAAAAAATTATAGGGAGAGAAATGCACAAGCTGTCTTGTTTTGACACTGTAAAGAACATTATAATAAAATTTATTTATTTATTTATTCATTTTGTGTTCTCTTCTCTCACAATCAATGATGATTGAGCTAGAAAATGAATGGAAAAATAAAAAAAAGAAGCTATTTTGGATTGAAGAGAGAAGAGAAAGAGAGAGATGTGGACCTGAAAGATAGATTATGAAGGAAAGAGAAGACTTGAATCTTAAAGCAAAAATGGCGTTCTTCTAGAAGGAAGAGTGCAATTGGACAACTAATGTAAAATGATTAAAAATAATAATTTGCCTAAAATCCCCATTTCTTTCTAGAAGCCCACAAGTAAAAACAATGGAGTGTTTCACCAAAAAAGAAAATAATAAATAAATAATGGTTTACGTGAATGGATGGTTCATTTCATTGTCTGGAAAAAACTTCAACTAATTTTGCTCCCCATACGGTAAAACAAAACAAAAAAAAGTTCAAACCAATTTTCTCATTCAACGTGGCGGCAGCCACATTCATTTCTAGTTCCTTAATCTGGTTTTGAAAACTAGGGTCTATTTGGTAATCTATTTTAAGTACATACTTAAAATGTAAAGCTTTTATATGTTACAGTATAAAATAAAAATATATTATAATGTAAAGTTTTAACATGTTATAATAAAAATATTTTTAAGTTTTAACTGTGTTGTCAAACCTGATTTGTTTTATATTTTTGGTTGGGGCGGGAATTGTTGGAAATTCTATTGCGCTTTTGTGTTTAATGTTTGTGACCTCTTTTTAGCTGTTGGGGGTCTCTTTTGACTGCTGATGATAAAGAGAGAGTCGAACTTTTCTTTACCGGATTTTTTGTTCAGTTTTTGTTGCTAAAAGGTGGAAGAATTCTGATGTGAGCTATCAAGGAGATGTTCTTTTAAAAAGATCATCAGTTTTGCATATTTTTTATATTACTGTAAAAAGCTCTTAAAAATTAACACAATAAAAAATTAAAAATTTCTCTGATAAGAACAGTCCTTTGCACGATCGTTAAAACCTATTATTTAATTATTTGATTAATTTTTTAATGGTCTAATTTTGTAAGCAAATTTGTGTTGCATGATAAAAAAACTTCTCCCTCACATTTATTAGACGAAAAGTGTCTACAGGTAATAAAAATGACAGTTTATTTTGTAAAACTTCTCTTGAAATTTAGGTTTTTTTCCTTTTTAACTCGGAGTAAGAGCCTTAAACTCTATACTTTATAATGAAGTTGTGTTAAAATTTTTTATCGCTTTTGAGCCTTAAACTCTATACTTTATAATGAAGTTGTGTTAAATTTTTTTATTGCTTTTGTTTACAATGATAATTTTAATTATCTTTTAGTTTTAAGTATTATATATATATACGTGTATGTATTATACAATATATATTTATATATATATTTTTACTAAAATACTAATTTTTTTTTGAAATTTGAGATTTGAGTAATGTTAATTTAATAAAATAAATCAAAAAATGAAGAAAGAAAATGAAAACGCTCAATAATACGAACTCTAGAATAACACAAGAAATAAATTATAAAAAGAGAGAGAAAAAAAAGGAGACGAGCCTATTGATGCCGCAGAAACTTGATTAATATGATAAATTAAATACTAAATAATTTATTAGGAAAATAAATGTTTGAACTTTGTTTATGTGTATACACAATTTGCAACCCAAAGCCATAAAATGAAATTAAGAAGGTAAGTCGATATTGTTAGAAACGTTTTACTTATTTATTAAATAAATAAACTTTTTCAATTAGGTGGCTTATGATTAATATTTAAAATTAAATTTAAAGCATCAATATTCAGCTCGATGGGGCTCACATTCTATGAGAGGCTCAGGCTCCTCCGGTAACTACCCGCTTGGACTCAAAAGCGTTTTTCTTAGAATTGGGACTCACTAAAGCATTTTATTGCGTCTGTTTTCATTGATTGTATCTCTCAAATTTTTAACAGTTATTATTGGCAGTGAAAAAAAAAAGAAGGGTAAATTAAACTGTTTTTTCCCCGGAATTTATGACATGATTGCAATGGTATCTTAGCGCATGGAAGAAATTTCGGGTTGCTGTCTTGCTGACCTAGAAAATATAAATTTGTCAACATTATGAGCATTGACAATTTGACATGTCAAACAAAATAGGGCTCTAAACCCATGGATTTAGTCAAAGTATATCACACGTATTGTACGAAACTTGAGAGCAATTATACAAATAGATTGATAAGTGAATTTAACAATATTATTACAATTTTAATTGCTATAGTATAAGCTCTTATATGTTATAGTATAAAATAAACAATTATATATATATTACAATATAAAATTTTTACATACAACAGTGATGATAACTTATAGTTCTAACCACATTTTTAAACATACCCGTAACGTGTGAGAGTATGCCTTTCATGTCCATACTCCATAAATACTAATATTTGTCCTTAAATGGATTAGTCAAGGTTCTTATTATCTTTTGGCTTGAATCCCCTAACCAATTGTTGAAGACGAAAAAAAAAATAATAAAAGGCATGGGAAAACTATATGAACATGTCTCCAACAGAAAAAGTTGGCACGAGGCATGTGCATCATGGCGACCTGACCAGAATGAGCATCACAATGGAAAAAAAAAATGAAAAAAGACACCTGTAAAAACGTTAAAACATATTTTCAAACACAAAAAAACATGTCATGAATATTGGAATTTTTATGGGATGACGTGCATTTTTTGTCCTATTGATGGATACTACTGTTTTAACCGTAAAATTTAGTGAGTATTCACGTTAAAAATTTATAATATTTAAATTTGACGGTTTTTGGTTTTTTTTAATCATAGATCATACGGTTGAAAAACAAATTAAATAGTTAAAATAATAATATCTACTAATAGAAAAAAATTGCTTGTCTGCCACTAGTTTGCCTAAAAATATTAGTGTTTAGGGATTACCATCAAACATGTTGTTGTTGTTGTCTTTTCTTTTTTTTGTTTTGCATTATCTTTATGTTTCGTCCATTTTCTGGATAAAAATCAAGCCGTTTGTGAGTCCATATAATGGAGATGGCTACGTGCATCTAAATTTGGTGGCTTAAACAATTATTTCTCTCTTTGTTCTTGGTATCTTTCTTCTTTTACAACAAGAAGAATGATAAACAACCAGTATGTGTTAAATTTATGTAATCTTTAACTTTTTTAAAAAATCAGTAAATTCTGTCATGTAAACTTATGATTTTGTCTCAATTTTTAATCCTTACAGGATATTATATATAATTTATACATATTTTGACTTTTGTCTCAATTTTTTTTTCATGCTTACAGGATATTATATTTGATTTCATACGTATAAAAAGCCTCTTTAACATCTACGAGAAAAGCATTTTTGACATGTATGCATCATTTTCCTTAAGGAAATGAGCCCAGATGTATTATTTCAATTTCCTGTTTTATTAATTGTTCTTTTAATATTACTGGTGAGAAACATGCTCTACTTTTTACATTTTTATGACATTAAGATCTAATTTTTTAAAAAAATTAATAAAAGTATATTAAATGAGGAAAATTCTAATTAGGTTCGTTTGAAGATGTAAGATTTGAGAATGTAAAAAAGATCAAACTATCTTTTTCAATCAAAACATGTATGGGTGTTTAGATTGTCGGTTTAAATTTTCAATTTGAATTAAATATATTATAGTAATTTAAATTCCATGGAAGAAAACTATAATAAAAGCAGTTTAAGTATAACTTTCTTTTGTTCAAACCAAATTAGCAAAAGCGCGCTAATAGTTTGTGTGAGAGAGAAAGTGTGTATATATATGTACAATATTTTGTTCTAAATAAAATAATTAATCATAGAGAAAATTAATTAGGAATTATTACATGAAAATAACAATTAATCAAACCATATTAAAAAATTATTTGATGAGTAGAAACATATGTGAGAGAAATTATTTCAATGGGGTAAATAAGATGAATGAGATTCATAAGACAAATAATAGTTGAAGTGTTGCTATGAGAAAAATATACAAGTAGGAAAATATTTGATAACGAAAACGACAAAATAAAGGGATAGTAAAGTAAGAAGAAATATGAACGAAAGTTAGAGATCATATATGATAAAATAGTATTTAGAGGATATAAAAAAATATGAAATGAAGATAAATTAGCAAAAAAAAAGTATTTCAAAGATACATAAAAAAATTAAAAAGCAAAGTCTAAAATATTCAAGATATTATACTACAGAAAGTAAAAAAAAAAAAATACAAAAAGAAGAAAAGAAAACGGGAAAAAGAAAAAGAAAAGGAAAAATAATAAAAAACCAAAAAAAAAAAAAGAATTTGGTGGGGGGGACACATGTCCATTCCACATGGGGAAGCACATTCGTACTTTTAGTATAGATTTTGACAACTTATTTAAATTTACACATTTGGCCACATACTTAATACTAATTATTAAAACAACTCAATTAATTAAATAAGTTGTCAGAGTAGTATTGTTAAGAAAGCTAAAAAGATGTAAAAATGAGATAGTAAATTTAAATTCCGAAAATAACACAAGCTTAATTTATGTTAATGGAATAAATCCAAAGAAACTTGACTTTTGTAGCAGGGTAGCAGCACACCATTGTCATTGCAATTTGGAGGCCATCATGTTTATCTAATATCGCTTTAATTACATGTTTCTTTCATTCAATTAACGTGCAGTTGAAGGACGTTGAAAACCCTTTGGAGTTCATTATTATTTTTATAAAAAATAGGGTTTGGACCCACCCACCAATTTTCAACCATTCCCACTTATGAAAGCCACTTCAATCTACCACATATCGGCAGATTTAAGCAGCCGTCGATAAGTCCATGATGGAATTTGCTTTTAAGCAGAGTAGGAAGAGAAATATTAAAGTTTTTTAATTAGTGTTTAGATAATTCATAAAAAAAATATTTTTTTATTATTTTAAAAGAGCTTTTGAATATGTTTGGCTAAATAAATCAAAAGCTCTGATTGTTGTAAGAATTAATGTAATATAAATATGCCTTTGAAAGAATGATTGAAATTATCAATTACTAGTGTTAAGCTCTCACGTACTATAGTAAAAAGTAAAAAAAAAAAATACTGCATTATAAAACTCTCATGTACTACAGTTTTCAAACAAAAACTGTTATTGTTCGTTTGAATTGTTCTTTCAAACAACCTAAAAAATATAAATGGAATTTACAATTTATTTTTCACAAATATAATGTTAGAAAATTAAATAAACAAGTTGTTAATAAGCACTTGTTTCATAAACACCAGCTAGATAGTGTGTTTCAAAAGTGTTTATAAAAACCAAAAGCCTAAAAACTTTATTCATCCAAACAGATTTAAAAACAACTTTTGGGTTGAATAAATCAAAATAGCTTATTTTCAAACCATTCCAAATGGGCCTTACTCTACCAAGCTTTTAATGCAAGTACAAATTTCTCCTTAAATTTGAATTTATGACTGATGTAATCTTTTAACTTCTTATTTCTGAAATTCTTATATACAAACTGTCTATTTTCCATACCGAGTGTTGTCTTGTGATTAATTTTCTAACGATTTGATAATCTTTAAATCAATCCAATTAATACAACAATTCATACCAGTGAAAGAAAAAAAAAAGTTCCTACAGTATGAGTTTTTTAATTAAAAAAAGTCATTTTTGGGTGTGAATACATATTGATAGTATGATCAATATTTTTTTAAAAAAAATTTGACGACTAAAAAACATAATCCTATCCACACATTATTTTTTTGTACCCTACCTCATAAACTGCCTAAAAGATACATCATATATAATTTTAAGGTTCGTTTGGTAAATGAATTCGAATTAGTGAGTTAATTTGAGTCAATGTAATTTGAATTAATATTTAAGTTAATGATTTGAATTGCTATTCGAATTGACGTTTGGATGTGTATTTAGAGCTCGTTTGGTTCGAGTATTTGAATGAATATTTAAATTTTTATGAGAGAAAACACTGTAGCAAAATGATTCGAACCGTTATTCGAACCACAAAACAAACGGGCCCTTAAGTTTTAATCTAAGTATGGCATAAAATTGAAATTTGTGTTTGGAGAGATAGTGAAGATAGTTTTTGATTTATTAATAAATCTAATAAAATCTTAATGTTAATGATCTTAAAAAATATGCAATCTGGATCTTGATTTATTCCTCTCTTTATTAAAAACGTAGTAAAAAAAAATCATCTCAATTGGATATCAAATGAAGAAGTTATGATTTTTTTTCTCAAACATAAAGAGAGAGAATTTTAGTTTTTACTGTAGCAAAGATATCCAAATATAAAAAATTTAAAGGAAGATAAAACTCTAAAAATTTGAATTCTTAAAGAATACATAAAACAAACATACCTTTAAATTGTGCTTATTAAGTGGAGAGATATTTAGCGTCAGTGTCTAAGACTTGCCTCGTGTACCAATTATATCACTTTGCTTTTCTCTTGCCCCCTTAAAACGTAATGCATGCGAGATTAAAACGTAATGAATGTTGGACTTGTATACAATAATTTCGTTCCTAATCAAATAACTAAAAACTATTGAAAAGAATAAGAATGAGAAAAGGAGAGCCAATAACAGCTAAGGAAGAATATTGAGATAAAGACTGCTCCTCAGGAGAAAAAAAAAAGTAAACAAAAAAATATATTAAACTCCCTAAAAGGCCTTTTATTCTACTTAGTACTGCCACTAAATATTGACCCAGGAATACTGCTAATGCAGCAATTCTCGACTGACTTTAAACGTATATAATAATAATAATAATAATAATAATAACATGTGATTTACTGGTCAAGCTTTTAAATTAGTCTATGATTGCAAAAGATTGAATAACGACAATAAAAATATGTGGTTATAAAATATAAGAAGTCAAACTGGCAAAAGATCCTTGGAAAATGGTTTTTTGTCAATGTAGCAGAACATAAAAGGCGTCGGAAAAATCCACGTCATATGGAGAAAAAGGACCATCCATTCTTGAACGCGATTTTTAATAAAGCCACAATGCCTGCGAGGAAAGATCAAACAAAAGTCTACACAATTATTTTTATTATTATTATTATTATTATTATTATTATTTGTTCTTTGTTTTGTTTTCCTATCTTTGAGTTGGAAAATCATTGTTATGAATTTAGATCTTCTTTGTTTCTGAGCTGAATCAGTAGTTCAAATAATTGGGATACATCAATAACCAATGACAACGAGTAATATTTAAGAATGTCTTAAGGAAGCAGAGAACGATTCTTAAAAGCACCAAAGGGCAAACGGCAGAATCGAAGAATTGATAAAAGAAGTTAATCACGTAACTATATATCTTCGTTTTAATTATTTTTCATTCATTTTTTTTATTTTAAAAAACTACAAATATATACCTTGAATTTAAAAAACTTGTTTTAATTTTTCCGTTGCATAATTTTTTGAACAAAAATAATTAGATATAAGACAGAAATACCTTAATTAGACTGAGTTTGTTTCTAAAATATATTTTTCTTATTGAAAAAAATTTTAAAAAAATATTTGAACATTCAAAAACCATAAACCTTAACATCTTTTTTTGAAACTTGACACTTTGTTGTAGGATTTTTTTCTATAAGATATATTTCATAGCCATAAAAAGGTAACTATGTCATTTTGCTTAATTTTTTTTCGTTTATAAGGGCGAAATTGAAACAATTTTTTTTCTTGAATTCAACGGATACCTATATAGTTTCTAAAAACAGAAGGACAAATTGAAAAATAGTTAAATTAAAAGGTATAATTATGTAATTAACCTGATAAAAGAAGACAAGCTATATAGAATAAAGTCAACAATTCAAAATTTCTTCAGAGCAGAATAATGAAAAAAAAAAAAGCTAAAAGAATATATGACTGAGATATCTAGGGCAGATGTCAAACGAGGTGAATCGTTACAAGAAATCACGAAAACAACCAGATAAATAGAATGATATTCTCAAATAACCCAGCATACAAAATGGTGGGTATGCTCAACTTTTATGAATTGTCTTTTCCTCAAAATAGTTGAAAAAATCTGAGAGGTTACCAATTAGAGTTACGGTGTGGGCAAAGGGTTGGTGTAAGTTGTGACTGATTAATAGTGTCTGTTTGCAGTTAGTTAGAGTTGTTAATAGTTTCTGTTTGCATTTAGTTAGAGTTTGTTAGAAAGAATTGGTAGCATAAACAAGAGGATTAGTAGCTAAGGAGAGAATATGATACACTTGTAGAGATTGGGAAAACCTTTGGAGGATTGCAGTTTCTAGAATACTTGTTTCATTTGAGCCTTCACTTCCATTCAATGAAGAACCATTTTCTTCTAGAGTTTTGTTGTGAGAATTAGGGTTCCTGTCAAGATCACAAATCAAAGTTATGCTATGAACATGGTAGACAGTAGAGTAAAAGTGAACCAACAAGAAATAAAACTAAAAACAGGTTGATGGAACAAACCTGCATGAACAGTAAGCTTGAGGCTTTTCAATCCCTCGTCCCAGCGACGGAGAAAAAACGTCGATTGTGTCTTAAAAGGCTAGGATATTCTCCGGATAACTGTGTACAAGGGCCCAAAAAAAAAAACACTTTTTTCGATAGATTTTTTTGGCAAGATGATGTAATCAAACTCCCTTTCATGAATTTCACATTACTCTAAAATAATGAAGCAGTTATCACGGACATTATTATTATTCTTTTCATTTTGGGAGAAATCTTTACCCCTTTTTACAAATTGCTTCCGAGGAAGTGCTCTCCAACCAATATCTCGCCTATAAAACTCACTAGGCCAGTTAATCTGTTCAACAGTTTGGTATGCTCCGTCCCTTGCCTCTTGAAGGTCTTTCCCTTGGGCAGCCCCAAGAACATGCCCTCCGGTTGCGACAAAGTTGCCCTCCGAATCCAAGGCAGTCCCGGCATGAAATACGTTGACCAAAGGGGCAATATGTTCTGCGTCCTCAAGGTTCTGGATAACAATTCCCTTCTCGTAGGAACCAGGGTAGCCCTTGCTTGCCATTACTACCACCATTGCTGACCCCGGAGACCAGCTTAGGAACACCTCACTCAGCTCTCCTCTGCAAGCTGCAAGCAGAACTTGGGCCAGATCAGACTCCAACCGAACCATAAGCACCTGTTGATTTTTTTTTTTAACGAATTAGAGAAGCCTGAAAAGTTAGACTGTTGTATCTGCCTCTTGGTTTACTATATCATATATCATAACCGTGCAAAAGTACAACAGATGTTCAAAAGCCTTTCTGCAAGTGTGTTAAAAGTTTTGTTACGATAATTTTTGTTTCCAACCTCGATCACATAATCAGGATTTATTTCGTCCCTAACTGAAATGCATACAAAGATCCTAAAGAGGACTACAGAAAATATGAATTCATCAGTGCATGAGAAAAATAATGGGGATAGTTGCATTATAAATTTATGAGTTGTGACTTGGGGTTCAACTTTCAAGTAATTACTGCATTATTCAATAATTCCACAATCATGCAAAAAATCCTGCCATTTTGCCAGCTTAGACACTCGCAATCTATATCTAAATTGTACGTCTATTTACAGGAAGTATGTTAACTGACCTGACACTCTGGATCTCTGAATCGTACATTGTACTCGATTAGTTTTGGTAAGCCGGACTTCTTCTCAATCATGAGACCAGCATACAGAACCCCAACAAACTTGCAACCCTCAGCAGACATTCCTTTCACCGTTGGGAGAATTATAGACTTCATCACCAAGTCTTGAAGCTCTTTCATCAAGACAGGTGCCAGGGAGTACGCTCCCATGCCACCGGTATTAGGCCCTGTATCGCCCTCCCCAACTCGTTTGTGATCCTGAGCAGATTCCAGAGGAATAGCATTCTCCCCATCCACCAATGCAAAAAATAACGCCTCTTCTCCTTCCAAATATTCCTCAACAATCACACGGCAACCTGCCGAGCTGAAAACTCCTTCAACAAGCATTGTATCAACAGCTTCGTATGCCTCCTTCAATGCCGTAGCCACAATAACTCCTTTTCCTGCAGCCAGCCCATCTGCTTTGATGACTATTGGTGTTCCTTGCTCTTTTATATACTGCTTTCCAGCAGCAGGGTCCGTGAATGTTCAATACTGCGTAAAATAAGAACAAATTTTTCACTCATTGATAAAATAAAGAATAATAAGATTGGTGGTGTTTACAGAATTTCATATCAACTAATGTGAGAATTGATTTGTTGAAATAGAATTTGGCTATTGAAATTAATTATGCATATTTTTTATCAACACATCTTAGATATTAATAACAGCTCCAGTCTTTTCCCTTTGCAATCAAAGACTTATTAATTGGTGGACAAAAATGTTCTAAAGCTCAAACTGTCTGTATGATTGGCAAAACAAACCTTAGCAGTGGGAATTCCATACTTGTCGCAGAGACTCTTCATGAAATTCTTTGAGCCCTCCAAAGCAGCAGCCTCTGATGTGGGTCCAAAAGCAGGGATTTCAGCCTCACTCAGGTCATTCACAAGCCCTGAAACTAGAGGAGCCTCCGGTCCCACCACGACAAGTCCCACATTCCACTTGCGGCAGAACGAGACAACCGCTGAGCTATCAGACACATTGAGGTCAAAAATACAGGAGGCATCACCAGAGTTGGAAATGCCAGCATTGCCAGGCGCACAGAAAACAGCATCACACAAGGGGGACCGCTTCAGTGCATGGCAGAGTGCGTGCTCCCTCCCCCCTCCCCCAATCACCAGAACCACCACTCTCTGTTCTTCACCATTGTCCAACAACAACAACAACAACAATAATAATAAAATGAAAACTCAAGATAATATTAATAAAGGATTTTCTTTTAAGGATGAAGAATGTTGTAATGAGTTGTTACTGGAAACAGACGACTCTGATTTTTTGGCGAAGCAATTGAAGTTGGAAAACGATCTTGAGCTGTTGAGGTTGTAAGAGTTTGGAGGAGAGTGAAAACGGATGGCGGAGATGGAGCAAAGCGGGGCTTGAAAGATGCGTGGCTTGGAGGAGTGAAGAAGAGTGTGATGAGCAGTGTTGGTGTGGTGGAGTCTGAAAATGGCAGCTCCATGGAGGCTGAAGGTGGTGCATGCCATTTTTATTTGTGTGCCTTAGAAAATCTTTAAATAACTACAATAAGAAGGAAAACAAGGACGTTCACAACACTATCGTCACAAACATAATCAAATTAAAATACTCTTACAATACATCATGATAAATGACAACAAATAAAACTGTAAAACACTACAAGCATAACTGAAACCAACAATCAACATTTAACAGGCAAAACAATCACTGTTAATCACCAAACCCAATGAAATCAACATCAGACTAAAAGGGATACTTTCCTAGGCATTTCAATAAGCATTTGTAAGGGTACTTTATTTGGGTTATATTTTTGTAATAATAGTGTGAATTTTCTTCTGATTGTAGTTATATTTTTTTCCCCACTTCTGATTATTTTATTAAATGATCTATGGAAATCTCATAGCTGCTGGTAAGATACTACACATTCTTTTTCAACGCAAAAAGAATTTCAGCACAATTACAAAACTTCGGAAACCAGACTGCAGAAATACAAAACCAAACTTAGAAATTTGGAAACAAGTCTTGGCGCATTTGCAGGAACTAAAAACTCAAGAATAAAACCAAAACCGAATTTAAAAACACAAACACAAACACTAACACTGACACTTAATTGTTAAAACATTTGTAGAAAAAAAAGAAAAAAAAAATGAAAGAAATTTTTACACTGAAATCAGCGATCAAAGTAAAAACCACTAAAAGAGAAGCAGTTGTATGTCGGATTCTCAACTGAGTTATCAAAGGAAAAAAAAAAATTACGTAACAAAAAAAAAAAGAGAGAAATCAGTAGTATTTATCTAAGATTCTAAACTGAGTCGCCAATGGCCAAAAAGAGAGAGAATCAGAGATGTTGGAATATCCATTCAGCTCAATCTCGACGGCGACGGCGAGGGCGAGGGCGACACTGAGGCTGAGGCGCTGAGCGGAACAAGTGGTGGTGGGAAGTAGAGACTAGGGAGAAGAAGAGGAGCGAGTTTAGCTTCAGTGTACTGACCGTTTTGTTTGCGGAAAAAAACCTTTTTTTTTTTGGTAAATGATCAAAGCTTTGTCCAACTTTTGAAATGACATTTTTTTAGTTACTAAAGAGTGATGTACTGACTAAAACAGTAGTGATATGTCAGTTTCACTAGATAATTTATCAACTTTGTTATGGACGAAAATTAGTAAATCTATGGTAAAATTCCCCTAAAAAAAAAACCATTCCCCGAAAATAAAATAAGAGGGTCGTTGACCTAACTTAATCAAAAGTAATTTGATTTTTAGGTTTGAATAAACACTTGAGTTTTTGTAAGAAAAATTATGGTCGTAGAAATGTTTGAATTGTGATTCTATTCAACGAAACAAAAAGGTGCTAAAGATGGCGTGTTTAGTTTGTCTCTTGAAAGAAAGAGAAAGAAAAGGTTTACAATGAATTCTCCACCGTTCTCTGATAAGCAAGACTATGAAGAGAAACATCGTAAAGAAATTTGTCACATGGCGACCCAAATAATGAATGATACAAGTTTACAAAATATATACCGGAATGTAGCCTCCACTCTTATGTGATGTGAGAGAAATTGAAGACAAACATCATGAAGAATTTTGTTCACTAAATTGTGGTAAGAAAAGAATCCAGTATCATTCTATCATGAAAGTTTCGACCAATTATACAGACAGAAGACGTTCACAAGGGAAGAAGAATCAATAAATTGATAAATTGCTGTCCAAGTGAATTTCAATGATACACAAGTTACAATTTTTTGTTGGCACAAAATGCACCATCAGTTACAAAGTTTCAGGAATTCCATTCCCGTCGCAGGACGGAGATCCGCAGATAAGATTAGATCATCTCAATCCATCCCCATGAAGTTGATACTGCAGTGACTGATTATCCAGCTTGCTTCAACCACTTTTTTTTTTTTTTTTTTTAAAAGAATCCTGCCTCCTCCATCAATCACCTCCAAATCAATATGGTTTGTTCTGTTTGTTGTCTCTTTTAAGCTGAACTTTTAATTTCTTGCCACCTAATTGGAATCCATTCATCATACTAATGGCAGATTGAGCAGCTTCAGGCGAGTCATAACTTACAAATCCTGCATATAAAGGCTAATAAGAGATAGAGACAGAGATCGTCGTGCAAATTGTACCAAATTCAAAAGGAAATCAGAGACTGTTCTCACCGAAACATTTACTGACGCCCGTTGCTTTATCGACAAAAACCTTAGCACTCAAGACCCTACCAAAAGGTAGAAAAGCATTGGCAAGATCTTGATCTCCAAATTCTTGAGGTATATGATAAATAAATAAATTAGCACCAGGTGGACCTAAGTAATAGAGCATAAAATGATTAACAAATACCACCACCAAATGTTTTACATCCAAAAAATCTTTTCTTTTAATAAAAATAATATACATAACCACCTTCAACCTGACCTCCAGAACCTTTACTTGCCCCTGGAGACGTTGCAGAGTTACTGTTCATAACTGCTGGTGGCACCGACCCAGGCGAACCACTTAAGGGTCGGTGACTCATCATTCCTCCAGGATATGCCATTGGATGTTGAATGCCTGGCATTGCAGGATAAGCTGACCCCACATAATTGGCAGGAGGCATACCATAATTTCTAGGGGGTATATTAGGGGGAAGATCAGGACTGATTCCACGCAACGCATTTCCTTGGTTTATTGGAGATATCATATTGTGAAAACCAGGTTGATTCTGCATTGGTGAGAGGCGGTACTGCATGAGACCATAAGTTCCAGGAGCCTAGAAAGAATAAAGCTGTCATATAGTTAACCCTTTAAATGCAAATACAGACGTGCTTAAGTGTGACAGAACGCCAAAAAAACAGTCCACATAGGCATCAAAATCCTTAATGCTGAAGCAGTTAAAGTAATGCTAGTACGTTCTTGTTCTCAGCCATAGAACAATAAAAGTCCTTTAGCCAATGGATGCAAATAATGATAACAAGATTAACCTGGTAACCATAACCATTATATGGCGGAATATAACCCATTGGTAAGGCTCCAAATAACGAAGGGTGTTGCGTATCGGAATTTGGCAAATTGGAAAACTGGGGCTGAGCTTTCTGAGCTTTTCGAGCTTGCCTTTCTTTTTCTGTATCTGCCCACTTGACAACCAAAGGAACACTCGAACCCTGATCAACCAAAGATATCAGTTAGATTGCATAACCCTTACCAAAATCATAACTCAAGCCCAAACACAGATTGATCGTCGATCCCTCTCAATTTATTAAAGACAGAATGCCTTATGCCGGCAATGAAATTCTTATCATCAAAGAAGCTCCAAAAGGGTCCATAATCGGTACAAAAACTTTTAGCGCTTTGACAAAATTACCATCTGAAACATGCATGGGAGAGCCATAAATTTTAGGGAGAATAAGGGAGATGTCAGATTTTTTAAACTTTTAAGTAAATATCAGGTTTTGAAAATATTTGTGGTAATAGCAGATTTACGATGCACATAACAATAAAAAATATTTACGTTATAAATAAGAGAGTAAATACATTATTTGCACCATAAATTCATTTATTGTGTAAATAAGAATTATTGACACTTTAAACAAAGGGATAAATAAACTATTTACAATTACACCAAAAATTTGACATTTATTACAAATATTTTCAAAACTTGCCATTTGCTACGATTAGTTTTAGAAAAGTGACATTTCCTACCATTTCTGTAAATTATTCAAATCATATCTCATAGCAAAAGACGGAAGTCTAAAAAACAAGGACACCATTACAAAAAACAATAGTAGACAATGAATAATAAAAGGTTGGTTAGTTAAAAATAATAATAAAAAATAAAAAACTATTAGTACCGTGTGATATGCAGCAATATATGTGCATATGGACTGCCAGAGTGGAATTCAAAGTCTACAACTTTTGCATACAAATGATACATAGGAATCTTTGAATTGACAATAAAAAATAAACAACAACAGCATTTTCCACTTAAAATGATATGTTGCCCAAACTCATCCCCTAAAAGTATCCTTGTGCTGATTTTCTGTTTATTTTACAAGAAAAAGTCTAACACTGTCACTACTGGCTTCCTAAATATATGGAAAGCAAATTTCCAAAAGACCAGGATGAACATTAAACACAAACCTCCATTTTGTGCTTTCCATTGATGGCCTCCAGGGCTGCAAGAGCTTGTTCTTTTGTCTCATACTTCAAAAATGCACAACCTTCCATGGAAAGATGTTTAGAGCACTGATTAATTTAGTAGAGAAACTGAATGTAGCCTGTAGGTTTACTAGTGCCCAAACAATTAATGCCACAAAAGAATTCAAGATTATAAAAGACGTACCTTTGCTTGTTTGTTGGGAACCTCTTAATATTTGCAAGTCCTTTATACTTCCGTACTTAGAAAAAAGGGCAGAAACATCAGCTTCTGAAACATTTTTCGGAAGCATACCAACAAAAAGCTTGTGTTCTGGATTGCAGTACAATTGGATAATAATAATCAAAACCCTTGAAATAAAATGCATTAACAACAGCTGAAATAAATTCAGTCACAACATTGGCAGAGAAACAACTCAAAGAAACCATCTACAGGGCATAATTCACAACGTCATCATATGGAATTATATTACACCTAGCCTTTCCAACTCGCCGTCAGCATACTTCACTTGCAACGGAGTAGATGCCTGAATTGAACAGAAAGAAAAGGATGCCTTCCAATCAGACTAAGAGAAAACATGAACACATCACACAACAAAGAAACTTTAAGTCACACAAGATTAGCGCCTAGCCTATAGCAATAATGCAGGGCAACTAAAATCTAAGTTCACTCCACTCCACATCGAGCTTGTTTACAAATGAACAAAATTACATCTTGCATCGCCCAAATGACAATTAAATTGTGCGGCATTGGCAAGAACCCAACTGAGAAGCATGCCGAAGCAACTACTTGAATGTCCAGCAAAGGCCTATATAGGCTCCTCAAGTCACTCTAATACCTAGACCAGGAAAATGCTAAGTTGCATAAGCACATATCTGTACAAGAGTTGTCCAAACATCATGCTGATAGCAACAGTTCTCAGTGGATAAGCCATTCCATAACTAAATTTTTATTTTAAAAAAGGACCGCTAAAATGGAAACACAATAGTTAACAGTTTAATGAAGTTATCTTTTAAGAAAAGTGGGTTGATTCACGCCTGCTCAGTTACTCTTGCAACCTTTTTAAGCGAATTGTCTTCTAATTATGGTATGTCATTTATGGGAAATTTGTTTCTCAAAATGCAACGCAGAAGGATATAAAATGGTAATGTCCACCCCACGACTTTCAAGTTTTTAACGTATAATGCAAAATTAGTAGGTGACGTAATTATCAGTTGTGAACATCAGTTATGCATGGTCAACAGCAAAACTAGCTAAGAACTTTTTAGTCATTAATATTCAACATGTTGAAACAACTCAGTAGACATGAATTCGTCGCAATTCTAATTGCTAGATCATCACAAATATATTGAACTCTAAGTGTCACGAGAAGGGTATAACTGATATACTTAAGCGGTGGTCAAAATCAGTAATCTGACTGTTGGGCAATGGAGATTCCGATCATTCTAAATCACATTACTCCATAATTAATTAACAAAAATGCCAAAAAGAAAAAAAATGAGCAGAGCAACCCACAAACAGAGATCGTAGTTCCACTTACCCCAGGCAAAGTTTTCTTATTGTGACACGCATTGACTGCTTTATCAGCCTCCTGCCTCGACGGACATATTACGAAGCAACAACCTGCAACAACAACAACAACAACAA
The DNA here is from genome assembly GCA_025403435.1 of Artocarpus heterophyllus. NCBI lineage: Eukaryota > Viridiplantae > Streptophyta > Magnoliopsida > Rosales > Moraceae > Artocarpus > Artocarpus heterophyllus. The sequence goes on from CM046335.1 coordinate 10,127,731, forward strand.
CAACAAAACAGGGAATCAAAACAAAGGATGTTAGACAGAGATCAAACTAGGGTTGCGAAACACGCACTGAAACCCTAAATCTCCATAGACAGGCCTCTAAATCACGCGAATCACAGGCATTTTTGGAGAACCGAAACAGGAATTCAAACGAAAGGAAGAAGACGAGAGCAGAGACAGACAGGCGAAGGTCAATGCAAAACGCGGGAGATTCAAATTGGAGGAAGAAAAAGGCCCAGACCTCGAGAGGCGCGCGTGACCTTGTCCTTGATGATGTTGACCTCGTCGACCAGAGCAAACTCCTGGAACATTGCGAGGAGCTGAGCTTCCGTCATGTTCTTCGGCACCTGGCCGACGAACAGCTTCACGCTCTCCTCGCTTCCGCTCGATTTCCTTTCCTTCTTCGCCTCCGCCATTAATGTCCGAGCTCTCTTTCTCTCTCCACTTTCCCTCTCTAGATTTCTCTCTCTACGGGAATTTTCCTCGTGGAGTCGTCGCAGGAGAGGGGGAAATTTGGGGTTTCTCGATGGCAAAGTCGGATCTTCATCCTTTTCATTGGCACATAATTATAATTATTGTAATGTTTTGCCCTCGGATGCCACCATTATTTACGGGAATGACACTACAGTTGTCCCTGTCTCTGTCCTCGTGTTTGAACGGTTGTACTTGTACAGCTCGACTTGTAAGCGGAGGACTTTGTAATTCCGAAGAATGTTCCACAATATGACGATTTTACCCCTGCAGTTGTCTTTAACGGAGTAGCAGTGTGGTGGGGCCCACTGCGAAACCAAAATATAATATTCTATCAAAATAAGGAAAAAAAAAAAGAAAGGAAGGGGAAATACTAAAATATTATGTGTATTTACTATTTCAAATAAGCAAGTCGAGTTGGTGCTTTTTTTATTTCTTTTTTTTTTTTTTTTTTTGTGTTCTTGGTTGGAAATATAAGCAAGTGGAGTTAATTAATCATTACAACAATATATATATTCATGCAATAAAACAAAAAATGTATATTACGACAATTTGAACTATATTTTATAATGCATGATGGTCAACCTAGTTGGGAAAGCTCATTAAGCCATTCAAATTCAAATCCAAGGGATGCCCAGTTATGATAGCTGTTTTTTAATTTAAGAAACAAATAAAATTATCCTTTTTGTTGTCCTCAACATTTCCAAGGAAGGAGTAAAGGGGGTTCTGAATGAGAAAAAGGCAAGGCTTTCTTATTTGTGAAGTGCTCTGCCAATTAACTCAAGCTATTGGCAAAAATTAGGAAAAAAAAGTGTGGATCTCTTTTATTTATATTTAAAAAAACAAAAAAAGAGTGTCCTAAAATCAAGCTTTTGCTCATATTTGGATGAAAGGTTGTCCCGACCAGACACTGCAATGAAAAGAGGAAAATAAACCCCATTAACGTTTTGGCTTTTTGGCTTTTCTCTTTTACGATTGCTTGATTTGTTATCAACATCCTTATAGTGGCTTTCCTTTTACAAGGAAGACACTTTTGGAACATTCTCCATGGAATTCTCGTAATGTCCACCCACTTCCACCATTTTTGGAAAAAAAAAAAAATAGTTACTCGTGTTGTTTGATTAAATGGTTACTTTAATCACTCATTTTTTTAACAACAAAACAAAAGAAAACTCGTCAATAAATATTTGATGAAATTTCAACAGTTAAATTTACAAAGAAAAATATTTTTGATCATATTTACGGTTTTAAAACATGCAATATCAGTAAGGTTTTCATCATTTTTTTTTTTTTTGCCTTTTTTTCCATAATAAGTCATCACGTCTCAATGCTAAGTTGTGTAGTCACCATGAAAGGACTACAATAATTGGCTGATCATGTATTTGGTATAATTGTGAGTTTGACAACTAAAAGTTCAGATTTTGATTACATTATTATAGATCACAAGAGACCTCCACATGCATTCAACAAGTAAAAGTCTCACTAAGAGGCAGGATTGTTAAGCGACTGTCTCTTCTTTCTTTTTTCATTCATTATTCATTCTAACTTTTTTATACTATGCAAGATTGAACCATATTTTTTTTTGGACCCAAACTTAATAATCATTGATTGTAATTAGGAGAGGTACCCATTAATTATGGACCATGACACACCTATTCTTGAAACTCCTCAAGATTTAAAGGCATGCCTATGGTAAAAAATTTAAATTTTATAGTGTTTTAAAGGGTGTATGACATGCTGGTTTAAATTGAAAAAGATAGTTTAAATATTATAGTACGTAAAAGTTTTACACTATAACAGTTTTTTGCTTTATACTATAATATATATGAGCTTTATTATTGATGGTTTAAAATAATCAGTTTTAACCTATGTCCAAACACTCTATTAGCGTCATATGACAGCATTGATAGATTATCATGTGAATAATTATTGCACCTATAAGGATAATACATTGTATTTTGACATGTGAGCGGCGGAGCTAGATATTTTTCTAGTGAGGAAACTGTAAAAAATGCTAGATATTTTTCTAGTGAGGAAACTGTAAAAAATGTTAAACTTGGTTTTTTATTGAATGGAATTAGGGGTGTTCTTCGGTTCGGTTTCGTCGGTTTTTGGTCGGTTCAGTTACCAAACCGCAACTTTCAGTTTTTAGAATTACAAACCGAAATCGCACTGCATACCAAGAGTGTTCGGTCGGTTAACCGACCATGTTTTGTTCAGTTCGGTTCGTTTTTGTGAAAATGTTATCTAATAGTATACAAGAAGCGTACTATCAGTTTACCACATTTTATTTTATTTTTTTGTTAAAGAATTGCTAAAATAGTACAATGTATTGTGTATTATTTAGGTTCTTTTTGAAATGGTGTTAAAAAAAATACTATAACCAAACCGAAATAGGCTAAAAAAATATTATTTAGCTTTGGAGTAGAATAGGCATTCGGTTTTGGTTCGGTTCGGTTTATAAGAAGTCAAAACTGAAACTGAACCGCCCACAACAGATTCAGTTCGGTTAACCTAACCGAACCTGTTCGGTTTTTATGAAACCGATTTTTTCGGTCTTTTCTCGGGCGGTTCTTCTGACGGTTTCGGTTTTTCGGTTTTTTTGTAAAGTCCTAAATGGGATATAGTTAAATGTTTCAAATATTAATAGGGGTATAATTATAATTTTTCTTATATAATAGAGACACAATGAAATCTTTTTAATATTTTGTGGGGGCACAATAATTGACACTAATTATTTTGTGGGGTACAATCTAACCTTATTTTTTAAAAATGAAATAAGTAAAATTTCAAATTGTAAAATAAGGGCAAAAAATAAAATTTCAAAAGCACTCAATATAAAAATGGCCCCACCACATAGAGTTTTCAATCTTACCACCGGTGGTGGTGGTAGGCACATGGATGATCTATTAGGGCTCTCTCTTTCTATAATTTAGTGATCCATTTTTTTTGTAAATTGAGACTGCAATTATGTCTTTTAGTGGCCTCCTGAATATTGTTTAAGTTGTTGTGATTTGAACTCTTTGGTTATTATTAGACGAAAGCATAGGACAGTTCCTTTTTCGTTCTACTTTGTGGTCATACATGCTGCCTTTTATAGACATTGGATAGAGATGTGAGTACACTATTGATGATTTTTTTTATTAGCAAAAGAAACAGAAAAAAAATCGTTGAAAATTTTAACGTTAGGGTACAAAATAGTGCACATCCTTGAAATAAGATTTTCATCAAATTATATCAAATAATAATGATTTTTCAATTTACCATAAATATGATCATTTAGACCCATGTCCCACTATATATATATATATACATATATATATATATATGCCAAAAGCATGTGTATTGGGAACAACGATCTCATTAAGATTTGTGGTGTGTGCCGTGCATGACGAGGCGTTGACTGAGAGGGGAAAATGTGTTTCTTGTGAACTTGGTCATTTTCACTAGGATGAGGCCTTGTGAGCCAGAGGGCCTAATAGTACGGACAACCTTTTTAATGTTTTGGGGAGCGTACAGGAGGCGGCAGGAGGCAAGGGCTGTAATCTGGAATCAGCAAAGTTGACCCAAAAATAAAAAAGAAGAAAAGTTGTGGTTGTGCAAGAAGGGCATAATGGTAAAATAAAAGGGGCAAGGGTACAATGGTAGTTTTGCGTGGAAAGGAAGTGAAAAGATAAGTACGCCAGATTGTCCCGCCAAGGCTTCTTCTCCTTCAAGGTTCTCACCGTCTTCCCTCTTTGCAACTTGCACGCTTGTAACTTGTATTTTCTCACTTGGAAAGGAAAAACCAAAAAACAGGCCCTGTATTTTGATTAAATTCCAAGTTTGTCCCTACGTTCCCACAATTCAAGAAGTGTTACTCGTGCCTTTGATCTTTGTGTTTGGAAAAAAAGTTCGAATCATTTTTTATTTAAAATATTGCAACTATTAAAAGTTTTATGTTATAATTGTTTGAATCTTACATTATAAACAGTTTAAAGTGATAATTCGAACCTATGCATCAACCATTACCTAAATTTTTTAAAAATATATTTTAATTTAAATTTTATAAAAAAAAACATTGTAACAATTTTAGTTAGAATTACAAAATATAGTTCTAACTTTCCAAACAGTACTACAAATTGTTATAATAACTTTTGGTTCTTAAGTATAAGATTGAAGAAGTCACGTGTTCGTTGTTGGATAATTTGAAAATTAATTGAAACATATATAGTGTCTGTTTGTTTCGTGGTTTGAATCACAGTTTGAATCATTTTACTACAATATTTTTTCTCACAAAAATTTAAATTTTCATTCAAATACTCTAATCAAATATTCGAATCAAACGGGCTTATAAATTGCAAATTTTATATCCCTTTTCCAAACCTGCCTCCTAAATAAAATTGTCTAAACTAAAATTATCCCTAATTTCTAAACGTTCGTCTCCCTTATGTTCATCATTATAGGTAATATAACATCCGTTGATAATGTTATCATCATTGGGATGATCATAATCAAAACTTATGTTCTATGCGGTTATTAATTATAAACTTTGTTTAGCACCTATAGTTCCGCCAATCTACAATATAAAATTCTCTGCAATTAAAATGTAAAGTAAAAAAATAACTATAACATAAGTTCTTAACAGTAATATCATTTTAAAAAAATATTGGTTTCAACTAACGGTTTCAAGCGCTTTTTCCGTGATAGCTTTCATTGGTCATTGTATTTGGTTGTGTTTCTTACTGCAGAGTTTGTATCCACGTAGCACCTTATATTCACCATCATGTGGATGGCAGTACTTATTCCAATGACACTTGCGACTGTAAACATGCCTCTCTTTTAGTGCATACTTGGCTTTACCCGCTTCCAATAATTCATTTGTTAATGTGCATAGAGTATGCAAATCACAATTTTTTTTTACTTTTTTTTTTTGTGTGAAGAACATATTATTTTACTTGCATTATGCATTGTCATTAATTACATTTTTAAGCGTTTAATGATCATAATAAAGACTAATATCATTACGAAAATGGCAAGACTAAAGAAATTAAAATAAAAGATAAAAACATTATCATACATCATGAAGGACTAAAAGAAAAAAAATGAAAAATAAAACTTAAAAGAATAAATATTTATGTAATCTATCTATCTATCTATCTATTATACCTATAAAAGGGTCAGAATTCATATTTTGGTGTTATCCCCAATGTTTGACTATCTCTTACTTTCTCTCTCTCTCTCTTTTTTTGCTTCTTTGTTTCCTTTTGCTTTTTTCTTTTTTTAGGTTTTTTTTCTTTATTCTTCTCTATAACATCATATCCCTACTATTTTTTCCAACCTTCAATTTTTCCTCCTTTTCCCTTGTTCTAATAATAATCTATAATATATACCTCTAATATATCCTAAAATAAAACAATATAATAGGCACATCTTGAAATACTTACAAATTATAAAGATGTAATTATCTTTAATGGTCTCTGATTATGAAACCATTCTCATTGTGTTCAGAGAGCACAGTTGCCCTTAACCCAAAGGGCTCCATGGAACTTTTGTTTATATTTTGCCCCTTGAAATTTTCTATTTGCAATACTTAGTGCGATTTGTTTTTTTTTAATTAATTATACTTTAAATTTTGAGTTTTAAATATACTCATAGTTTAAATTTAAAATGCCAAATAAATCAAAATCAAACCACCACTATATATACGTTCATAATTTTGTGGATTTAAACTTTGAAACTTTAGTTAAATTTGATTATCTAGAAAAAAAATATAAATATAAATAAAAAGAAAAAAAATAAAGACCGTTTGGTATTATTTTTAAAATAGATAAAAATATTTTTATTTTAAAAAATAAGAATTTTTTAAGAGTGCTAAAAATATTTTTAAAATTTTTATCTCAAAAAACATATAAAAATATTTTTAAAATTTTTGAGAATAAAAATAAGCGGGCACGGTGAATTCATGTTTTTATAGCTGTGGGGTTGCCCGGCATGGTCGGGAGAGTCACCAAAGCAAGGCCAGTAGCCTGACCAGTCGTGACAAATAATTGTCATTTCACAAATTGCGACATCATGTGGAATGTGGAGTAGAGAACGGATGTCCTGCTGGCCCAGTCACATTAAGACAGGCCATAATCTGTTTGGCGCATACCAGGACAAGCTTTGACAAGTGCCCAAACAACAATCTACCCACTGGGAAGTAATTGCCCTTTGAAGGGAGGCTAAGGCTATATCGCCACCCTCTATTGGGGAACATCAAGCCTATGGGAACACGACATATGTCGTTGCGATTGCCATGTCTGTACCACCATACGCCTAGGTCCTAGCGGGTTACAAGTCATGCTCGATTATTACCTAGATCCCTCACTCATCGAGGTGTAGGCATTCTCTTATTGCCAACACTCTTTCTCTTTTTGTATATTCCCGATCAGTACATTGACTCAAACATTAGAATGCGAGTTCCTGGACAAGTGCCACACAGGTGTGCCCTTTACTCGGAGACTTTCCCCTCTTTTACAAGACAAACAAGATAGAAGAGGGAGTTTGACTACCATGCACCGCCATACTTGATGTTGTTGTGCTGTTTCGAGGCATCAGCAACCATTGTTTATATCTACCATAAAAATCAAGATAATATTTATTGAGAACGTATGTTGTGCCAAATTCAGTTTCTTTTGAATCGTGCATGTGCCTAAATGTGAAACTAAAAGGATGTAACGTTGTTACATAACTAAGTTTTTGTCATAGTTTTTGGACGATATGGTTTCCAAATTTAATGAAAGCGGCGCTATAGCTGAAAACGGTATGTCTCATTGGCAAACAAGAGTCAATGACGTACAGAAAGCCAAACGATGAGCTGTGGTAGATTGATGGTACCTAAAATGTAAAAAGGAACTTACGTTAAAGCTAAGTAATGTTATATATAGTGTTATCCGTTACATACATACACAAATATATTCATATATATATATAAAATGAAGCAAAATATATTTGAATTCCGCGTATCACAACCAAGAACCAGCTAACAGCGAAATGAAGTGTGATAAGTTAGTTTTAGGCTAATTAATTAGATGATTCTCACTTAATATTTTTGTTAGTTTTGAGCGATTTATAAGAATTTAAGAGTGTTTTATGTTCTTTTATAGGTTTTGAAGGAAAACGACGCATAATGGCAAAGTGCAGGGTAAAACAGACCAAAAATTGAGCAAAAGTGGACTCGGGATGAAATGGAGCCTAGACGTCAACTATTGAGCGCCTAGGCGCTGCTACAGATGAAGTTCACACAAAAAAACCCGAGAGCATAGCGCCTAGGCGTCACAATTTGGGCGCCTAGGCGCCATTTGGGAGGCCAATATAGCGCCTAGGCGCCGTATTCATGGCGCCTAGGCGCCTATTCAAAAAAGCTTCCACGGGCAAGTATAGCGCCTAGGCGCTACAATAATCGAGCCTAGGCGCCGTAATGAAGCCTAGGCGCCAGAAAATCGAGCCTAGGCGCCATTGCGATCCCAATTCAAATTCTAGTGTAATTCGTTCCAAAATTGCCCTTTTAAACCCTAGCCTATAAATAGAACATTATAGAGGGTTGGAGGACGAATTCTAAGAGGGAAAAACTACAATCAAGAGGGAAGAACTTATTGCTTTGGAGAAGAAGAACGGTGCAACCCGGAGACGGAAACCATCTTCGCATCCAAATAGAGTTCTTTTCTTTCACTCATCATGTTTAAGAGATTATTTAGGATTGTTTTTAGTTTCATTAGGAACTAACTTTCTCTGTTCTAGGGCTACGATGTAGCCGGATTATGAATGTTCACTTTTGTTTAATTTAATTCAATTTGATGTTTATTCATTATCTATGCTGAGTATTTAATCTAATCTTAATGCCTGTAAAAGTTTACGCACCTTTTGCATGATATGTGATTTAATTTGAGGCTGAGAAGCGATGATTAAATTAGGCCATGATTGAATGCCATGAGATCATCATAGGATAGAGATATCTATGAGACTTGTGTAACACTATGAATTTCTTGTTCTTAATGAATCTTGGTAAGTTTAGAGTTTCCATAGAGATATAGGAAATTTGCTAACTAAGATAAATTATTAATGCTTGAGAAAGATTAATGACTACTTAAGAGAAATTCGTTATCGGCATAGGAGTAAACATCATTTGATTAAATTAGATAATTTAAATATGATTAATTTAGGTGAAATCGGATGCCCTAGTCTTTTATTGTTTAGGTTTCATTTATATTTTTTTGTTTTGTTATTTTTCTATTTTATATTTTATTGTTCAAATAATTTTAGAGTTAACCAATTTCGGTACTTAGCTAGATTAACGCAATCCTCGAGGGAACGATCTTTACTCACTCTTTATTACTTGTTAACGATACGTGCACTTGCGTTAGAAAATCCACAACAAGTTTTTGGCGCCGTTGCCGGGGACTATTGTTTAATTTAGTTAATATCGATACCAATTAGCTCTAGGATTACTTTGAACATTTTTTTTATTTGTTTCATTTCGTTTTTATTTGTTCTAATTTTTTTTTCTTTTAAGTTATTTGTTTCCCAGGGAACTTCATGATGTTTCATCAGAATATCCTTGCAAGTTTTGCCCAACGACATATGGAACCATTTTATGCGACTTGGGAGCGATTTAAAGAAATGCTTGAGCGGTACCCACATCACAAGCTGCCAAAGTGGGCTCTTCTCCAAATATTTATCGAAGGATTGCATTTTGAAGCTAGAGATTGGGTGAAAAAAGGTGTAGTTTCTGACGGTCATTCTTTCTTTTCAAGAACCGTTGATGAAGCTTACTACTTATTGGAGGATATGGCAGCCTTCAATTATCATTGGCATTTGAATTCTTCAATGCATAATTCTTGTTGGGAGAGGCACCAAAATCTTTCATGGAATATCCACCCCAACATGATGGAACAATCCTGTAGCCAATATCAAGAAGAGAAGACACCTTTGGAAGTTGCTTTAGATCGTCTAAAGGCCACTCTTGAGGGAAGTCATGAAATTTCCAACTCTAGGCGATATCTTGATGAACAAATCCATTTAAAGAGCACAATTTTAGAGACTCATCTAGAGGAGGAAATTACAACGTCAAATCCTTGTGGTGACCATAAAACGATAAAGGATGTGGTTTTGTTTGATGATGATTGTGCAAAACCTCAGGAATTTGAGCCTCCAGAGGAAATGGAACCTCAAGATGAAGAACAAGAACGCTTTGAAGTTGTCTTAGCTCAACCATTTGCTGAGTTGGGATCTTGCTCAATCAACAACGATGTACACTTGCTAAATCAAGGGGAGTCTATCCAAAACTTTGACTTTTATGAAGACCGAATCACAAGCATGCTAATGGATAGCCAAAAGGAAAGGAAAGACCAAATAGAAGGGTTATTAGAGGAATTCTTATATGAGGAGAAGCCACGAGGGTCATTGGAAGATATAGAAGCACATAAGACTATTGATTTGAGCTCATCAATGGTTCCAACATATAAGACACTAACTGATTCCTGTTGGCCATGTTCATCACCACCATCACATCTCACCATGTTCAAGCTCGAGCCATTAATGAAGTTCCCATCAAAAGCACATCATTTAAAGACGTTTGTTGTTGGTGCAACGTGCGAATCACTTCTAAATCTTGCCAAGCTTGAGGGCATCTATAACCAAGACCCATATGTGGTGCCGTTTGACACTAACTATGGGCGAAAGCCGCTCTTTGACAAGCACTTCTTTGAGAGTCAGGCTGATGACTATAAAACAAGCGCTTCTTGGGAGGCAACCCAAGCTCTCTATCCTTTTCAATTTTAGTTTTCATAATATTATTTAGTTTATTAGTTGTTTCTTTTAGTTTTAGTCTTTTTTGCTACTTAATCATGATGTAAGTCTTGTTTGTGGTGATTCCAGGTTTTCGGGGGACATCAAGGTGCTCAGCTTGCTAAAAAAAAAAAATCAAAAACTGAAACCATATCGGCAACCTGGCACAGATGATGAACCACATGGCCATGCATCTGAACATGAACTTGGACAATTTTTCCACAGTCTCTGCTTTCAATGAAGATAATGAAGAGAATGAGGATGAGGAGGAATAGGCTGCCGCAACCTTCAGTTTAGGGAGTGTTCTTTCCTTTCTTATTTTTGTTTTCTTTTTACATTGAGGACAATATATTGTTCAAGTTTGGGGGTGGTGTGTTGCTTTATTTATTTTTATTTTTTTTTGTGTCAATTAGTCATTATCGTTTAATTAGGTCTTAGTTTAGGTTTTTTTTTTCTTTGCATTTGATAGTAATTAGGATAGTAAAGTTGTGTCGTTTGAGCACTATTTAACTTGCATCATAAGAGGCCAATGATAAGACAATGGTTGAAATTGAATATGACTTGTAGGGGATAATAATTATTGTTGGTCTATCCTTGTTTTTCTTGTGATTTTTTTTGCCATGCTGTGATTCTTTGAGTACTTTGAGCACTCACGCCTTGATCACCTAAATATTCTACACTTAGAGGACTTTTATGTTGATTAAGTGATATTTTTGATCTCAAATGAACGCTAGAACCTATTTGATAACCACTCGAGGCGAAATCCTAGGCTACACATCATTAAGGACATGATTTAGGCCATTTTTGGACCGTTTGAGCCTTTCAAGCCTACCATTGACATCATTTAATCACTAGTTACCCCGTTGAGCTTCATTATCCATTTTCTTTGTTACCCACATTATTAGCCTAGCCTTGGATTAATTTTATCATACTTGGTCCCTCACTCATAAGCATAACTAGTTTGTCCAGGAAATTATTTAAAGGTAGTTGGTATGACGGGAGGATGGGTGGAGTTTTGAATATTGTCATGAAGAGATTATACAGTCATGTTTACAGCTTTGGGTATTGCTATCAAGGGATTGTGTATTTATGCTTATTCAAAAAAAAAAAAGAAAAAAAAAAGAAAAAAAAAAGAAAAAGAAAAAAAAAATGATATATACATCAAATAAATGTGAATGACAAAGGGAGTGCAACATAAGTTTGAGGGTGTACTTAGAAAGAAAGAAAGAAAAAATGATATTCTCATAAGGTCCTGAGACAAATTGTGTGTTTGTGGGTGAATTTTGAGCTACATTATATCCTTTATCTCACCTTTTACCTTAGCCACACATTACAAGCCGAATAAAGTCCTAATGATCTTTGATGTTGCAATAGTCTACATTAGTGGAGAGTGGGTTTGAAAAATAGGCATATGGAGTTCATAAATTTCACTAATCTAGAGATCTTTCAAAATAAGCTTGTTGACATAAACTAATCCAAGTGTAGGTACATAAGTGCTAGAGGCATCACACACACACTCGAGGAATTATGAGTATGGTAAACTTGAGATTTAAATTAATTTTTTTTTACATGATCACAGTGGTTAGAGTTTCCTTTGAGTCATAAACATTATGCAATCTTTGAGGCCAAATATGATGAAAAATTAAATTGATGCTTGAACTACGTCATGTGTTAGTGTCAGTTGTGTTCTTTTTGTTTTGTTCTTTGTTTTTCTTTTGTGTGTTTTGCTCGAGGACTAGCAAAATCTTAAGTTTGAGGGTATTTGATAAGTTAGTTTTAGGCTAATTAATTAGATGATTCTCACTTAATATTTTTGTTAGTTTTGAGCGATTTATAAGAATTTAAGAGTGTTTTATGTTCTTTTATAGGTTTTGAAGGAAAACGACGCATAATGGCAAAGTGCAGGGTAAAACAGACCAAAAATTGAGCAAAAGTGGACTCGGGATGAAATGGAGCCTAGACGTCAACTATTGAGCGCCTAGGCGCTGCTACAGATGAAGTTCACACAAAAAAACCCGAGAGCATAGCGCCTAGGCGTCACAATTTGGGCGCCTAGGCGCCATTTGGGAGGCCAATATAGCGCCTAGGCGCTACAATCCTGGCGCCTAGGCGCTACTTCGAAGCCTAGGCGCCGTATTCATGGAGCCTAGGCGCTGTATTCATGGCGCCTAGGCGCCAGTTCAAAAAAGCTTCCACGGGCAAGTATAGCGCCTAGGCGCTACAATAATCGAGCCTAGGCGCCGTAATGAAGCCTAGGCGCCATTGCGATCCCAATTCAAATTCTAGTGTAATTTCGTTCCAAAATTGCCCTTTTAAACCCTAGCCTATAAATAGAACATTATGAAGGATTGGAGGACGAATTCTAAGAGGGAAAAACTACAATCAAGAGGGAAGAACTTATTGCTTTGGAGAAGAAGAACGGTGCAACCCGGAGACGGAAACCATCTTCGCATCCAAATAGAGTTCTTTTCTTTCACTCATCATGTTTAAGAGATTATTTAGGATTGTTTTTAGTTTCATTAGGAACTAACTTTCTCTGTTCTAGGGCTACGATGTAGCCGGATTATGAATGTTCACTTTTGTTTAATTTAATTCAATTTGATGTTTATTCATTATCTATGCTGAGTATTTAATCTAATCTTAATGCCTGTAAAAGTTTACGCACCTTTTGCATGATATATGATTTAATTTGAGGCTGAGAAGCGATGATTAAATTAGGCCATGATTGAATGCCATGAGATCATCATAGGATAGAGATATCTATGAGACTTGTGTAACACTATGAATTTCTTGTTCTTAATGAATCTTGGTAAGTTTAGAGTTTCCATAGAGATATAGGAAATTTGCTAACTAAGATAAATTATTAATGCTTGAGAAAGATTAATGACTACCTAAGAGAAATTCGTTATCGGCATAGGAGTAAACATCATTTGATTAAATTAGATAATTTAAATATGATTAATTTAGGTGAAATCGGATGCCCTAGTCTTTTATTGTTTAGGTTTCATTTATATTTTTTTGTTTTGTTATTTTTCTATTTTATATTTTATTGTTCAAATAATTTTAGGGTTAACCAATTTCGGTACTTAGCTAGATTAACGCAATCCTCGTAGGAACGATACTTTACTCACTCTTTATTACTTGTTAACGATACGTGCACTTGCGTTAGAAAATCCACAACAAAGTGGGACCCAATCTTCTGCATGTTGTGCCGAAGTAACTTAGCCTGTCAAAAATCCTGAAAGTGGTGGATTGTGACTTTCAACTCTTTGTTTCAAAGATAGAAGCATCAGTCCTTACCCTGCTCTAAGGGGCATAGGCCATAATTATCTTGGGCTATTTGAGCGATTTATTTAATTAGTCAGACCCACTTATCCGAAATATTGATTGTTTGATCGAAATGGAAATATGTAATCGCATTTACCTCGTACAAAAGGGCAATTACTATATAAAATTTTTTTCCAAATAAAAGATAAAATGAGCTTGTAATTGACATTATTAGCGAAATGAATCTAAGGATTGGCTACCCAGAAATATAACCAAAGATTTAAAAAAAAAAAAAAACTCTCATTCTTCGTCTTTAAATGCCAAAACTGGGTGTATAGAAGCTCCGACGCATTGGAATTCTGAGGTTTTATTCCTCTCAATGTTGCCAAGCTTCAGTCATAGATAGCCGTTGGTGGTGCGTGTCCTCCACGCTCCAGCGAGTTGGTGGTTCTTTGGTTGATATTTTGGCTTCTTGTTATGCTGCTTACTCAGTCCCCTTGGGACTCAAAAGCCATTTTGTCATCGGAAGCTTCATTCGTGTGGTTTTAGACTTTGTCTTGTATTTAGTGTTTATTTTTGTTATAATAAAGCACTTTTTTAATCCACTATGTACGGCAGTTGTGTGTCTTGTCCGCTGAATTTGTTTTCAAGTTGTAGGAGTGAGCTTTAGCGTGATTGATTTCTTAATCTCCATGGATCGGGAAGTTTCTATTGATTATAAAAATGTTATTGAAAGAATCATATGTGTGTTCCATGCTTTGTGTGCCTACCCCATTTCTAGTTGTTTGAATTTGGTACATATTTTCTTAAAGAAGGTCATTCGCATCGGTATCACTGTTGTATCTCTTTTTTTCTTGAATGCAACTTTCCTTTTCCAAACAAAGAAAAATTAACAAGAAAGACTAAAGTATGTTTGATAAATCAGTTGGAACTTAAAAACTGTAGTATGTGATAGCTTTACATTGTAGTAAACTACTATAACATGTAATAGCTTTACACTGTAACAAGTTGAAACTCTAAGTTCTAACTTTCTTATCAAACAAAGCATACTACTACCATACAGATAAAAGGAATAAAAACCGGATCATCTTCAGAAAGATTAACCAACACTACAGGAAATTTTGAGAAGTCCACCAAAGTCAACGATAAGTTAGGTTTACCTAATGTGATCAAGAAAAATAGATTTCGTGTGGTTTAATATAAGCCTTCCAACTCAGCTAACTCAACCAAGCAGTTTTCTACAAACAATGGGTAGATAGGAAAATTGCCCACGAAAAAAACAACAGAAATCAGGATCTTATTATTGATGTTACAGTAACAACATACCAGTTGGCAACAAAACAAAAATCCACGTGAAAGAGAAGTGGAACACTAATGGGGATGCCTATTCAATATTAAAATTGGCTAGAGCCAGACTCGACTAGGAAAAAAAATTGTGGGGTCAAGCGCAAAACTATAAATAGATCAGATGACTAGGGCCCTTAAATCTGGACTCAAATCTGATGGTAAAGTCCAACAATTCCAACTGGAGCTCCAAAATGATGGTAGGGCTAACTCAACTTGAATGGAAGGGGAAAAAATGGAAAAACCAAACCAAATCTCCTAAAATTTGGAAATTCTTGGAATGGCAATTCTTCGCAACTTCAACTGTAGTTGCGGTAGTTATGTTACTAATTGCGAATAAGTCACTAATGGTCTAACTCTTGTCAAAACAGAAGCATTGGACAATTTGCTAGATTGCTTTTAATCCAGAAAGCTCCCGTAGCTTCTCGCAAAGTATGAATGTGATTGTAGTTTGTGGACCTAATCTTGCAAAAATTGCAAAGCCTCTGCAGAGTTAAAAACCGAACATCTTCCAAAATGAGGATGGAAACAAACATAAAAATGGATTAGGATATGATCCTAAGGGGCTACTGTATAATAACATAAAAGCAGATACTACTGTATGCTTATAGTTTGTTAAGACATTAGTGGAAAATACCAAAATCTAATCCATGAATATTTTGAAGACTGCAAATGACAAATTGTAAAGAAAACTGTACTGTTTAGATCAAATAGAAATGAAGAAGCCAAGAGAAACTCACCCCTTGTAAAGGGCCCTAGGTCCTTCTGTACGCGCAACCTGAAATCACAAGCCAATATTCATCAGGTAAGAGAAAGCAAGAACACCGCATTAAAGAACCAATACCAGGATATAGGATAAAATGCAGTCAAGTGGCTAGCAATTGAATTCTCAGTTGCCAAATATAAGTAAAACAAGCTGAAACACCGACAAGTTGACTTTCACCAACCAATATTTAAAGTCTTTTGCAAAACTTTTTTTCAATGCATTCATTCCCTCCCGTTCTAATCATGAAACATACAAAAATGATATGAAACACCAAAAAATGATAAAGAAGAAGATACAAGAATTACGACCTGATACGCACAATGAAATCCATTCCTACGCGTTGCAACATCAGACGGGTTTTAACCATGTCCATAGGAGCAGTAACGAGGGTGCTGAATCCGCCAGCAACCATACTCAAGCTTCAACGAGTGCAGAGATTTAGTTAGTTCCCAGAAATAGTACTTGATTAGACGAACAATTCAGCATGCTTCATTACATCTGAAGATCGGGCTCGTGTCTTTAACCAAAACACCAATGGCTGGTTTGTAAAAAAAAAAAAATTGATCGTCAATCTAAAACGTGTTGGCACCAGGTTGTAACAAAGTTTGAACCTAATGTAGCTTTTTAACTCTACAAATCAACTGTAATATCTCTGAGAGATGTATTACATTTCTCCATTGTTTAAGCTAGTGCTCTTTCTTATTTATTTTCATCATCCTTTCAGCATTGTCTCAACTAATCTGGAAGGTACTAAAATAACTGCAGATAAGAATTTTGGTAATGCCATACATGAGATGCAACCGAAATCCTTCTTCAAGTGATGTCCACCTAATCAGGCTCTGCATGAAAATAAAAATAAAAAAGAAAATTTAAAAGTCAGATGAACGGAAAATAAAAAAGGTGAAAACCAAAAAATTCTTTCCATATGACCAATTAAAAATTGGTTTAACGATTTGGCAATTACTTCGTGGATATTCAAAGTGAAAATAGCATGCTTAGAACTTGACCCGCTTTGTTTCACCATAAGTTGCCAGTTGTGATGCAGTCAAAGCAGCAGCTCTGGCCATTGCAGGCCCAACACCCTTCCAAAGAGCTCTTACTCCCTCTTCAGAAACAATTCTGCGTAATTCTTTCGCTGGTCCTCCTTTTCTCAGGTTTGGATTCATCTGTAAACGAACCTGGTGACACGGGAATAATTTCTAATAAAAAATTCTATCAAAGCAAAAGAAATCCAAAAGGTTGTAAATGGTCATCACCTTCAAAACCTCAACTGGATTAGTTAGAGCAGTTGCAATGGCACCAGCAAACAAGCCAGATGCAATCTTAAAAAAAATATTGGTGGATCCAGAAGCCCAATCACAAGCATACTTTGAGGGTTCATACAAGCCTAAGCGAAGACCCCCATAAAGAACCGATCTTATCAATGCAGGTGTCAGTCCCAGATATAAAGATCTAGGCCCTTCACTTTTTAGTACTTGAACAAATAATTGCCCCTGGATATGCAATTCTTAGTATTACTATACTCATAAATAAGATTGTGAACCAATATATGAAAGCTAATCAAAATACCATTCCAGTTAAAGGACCCCTCTGACCGACAAGTTGCATTTGCAGCCTAACTTTGAGTACATCTGCATTTTCAATAGAAATACATCAAACTTTTAATAATTGAAAAACACCATAAATGTTTCTTTTTGAAGATAATTTTTTTATTTGGCCAATTCTATTCCACCTTTTAATGACTCTTACAAATATGACAAGAGCACTTATTTCAACTTTAATCTTAAACCCCACTTGATGCCACTTTCTAATGTGAAATCTCAAATAAGGCCATTGTCACGCCAATGAAGGAAAAACTACGCTGACTTGATATCATAGTACATAGATAAAACTTTCTTCATAATTAAAAATTCCCTAGGCCACCAAAAGTAAACCAATTGTTTCCTTGAGCTGCCAAAGATGCTGCATTTTTTGATTGAAATCATGGTCTACTGCTGGAGTGAGTCTCGGTGAGAGAACCCGACTGCCAAAAGGGCCCTCTACTTGGCCATACCAACGTGGAGGGGCTTAAATTCTCAGTCATTACTCATTAGTGCCTCATTCAAAGGTCATAAAACAAGTTTTTTACAAAAGTTTACGTCTTTCCTAGAATACAAAAATAGTTCCTTATGCATCTCATGTCTCTAATTTCTCTAATATGAGAAATGGACCCTCTAAATCTCTAATAATAAACTTAAGTTTGTCATATATGTGTGCCCACATATAAAAGCTCCCTGCTAAGCTCTATGTGCAACAAATTACATCAGCAAAAATAAGATCCCACAAAAATAAATATAACCAAAAGTAAAATTCTTTTGAGGGCGGATCTACCTTTAATCTAAAATACAAAGGTTAATCACAATCACTGTTTATATAATCTATATCTGAAATCAACACACTAGCATTATCCACCTTGCAAATAATTGTAAAGTAAGCAAGCAATTTCAACAAATAAACACAATAAGAACAAGATAAGCCAATGGAAGCCAAATTATATTGTAACCCTGGAAAACAAATATCATCCCCAAATTTTCCTTTTTTTTCAATAAAAATTCCTGTAATTCTTAGTGTCATGATTTTACCTAGAGGATGAGTGATTCCGGTGGCAACTGCCACGGAAAGTCCACTGGTACCGGAGTGGTAAGCGGCATTGGACAGCAAGATTGCAAAACTTTGCTTTTCATTGCCTGTCATGGTCCCTGAAAATTCAAACCGAACCGCAATTAAGGAAAAATATGTATCATATATGTATACATATCAAATATCTTTCTGTTTGGTAGCCCAGAAAAACAAAGCAGCTAGTCTTTTGAACTGCGATTTTAGACCCGACCTGTCACCGCCACCAGCTAAAGCAAACGACGTCGAGAATAAGATTCAGATCAAAACCAATCGTTGCTTTCTCTCTCTCTCTCCTCAGTTTTCTCGGAAACCAAACAAAAATTAAGAACTGAAAAAAGGAATTCGTGAGTGATCGAACCTGAAAGCTGAAATATTTCGTAGCCGTTTTAATGAGGCTCGGCTCTTTGCTTCCCCCGAAGAATGTTGGTTTGCTTGGTGCTTAATACAATATCAAAGTCCCTTTTTTTTTTTTTTGACTGGCGCCATTTTTGTTTCCTTGTTCGCTGTAATATCTTTTATTATATCTAAAAAAGGCACGATTCGACGTCGTTGTGCCTTTTTATTTATAAAAAAGTTAAAAAACACGCGCGGATGTATCAAGTATATTAACAAAAAAGAAAAAAAACTATATTTTTTTTTTGAAGAAAAAACGTTACAGGAAGTTAAAAGAAAAAATATGTTCCGAAAAACAAACAGAAAAATGTTTCGGTTAGAAAATAAAAAAAGTTTCGCAAAAAAAAAAAAAAAACGTTCGAGAGTTTCGATCATACTAAGGGTACCACACGAAATTGATTCTCATTTTATATATATGTTAAAGATTTAGGACTTTTGATTTTGTGTCTAGCGTGAAGGAAAGCGGCCAAAGAAAAATAATGCTTTGTTTTGCAATCTTATTTTAATTATGTAAGTATTAACTTTATAATATAAAGCTTTTATATACTATAATAGAAAGTAAAAATAAGATAAAGCTCTCATATGTTACAATTTTTAAACTTAAATTAATGATTTAAACTACTTTTTCAAACACTTTAATGTTAAATTCTTATATACTAAAATAAATTGATTCCAACTAATTTTCTAAACATATTAATTGTTTCTAAACACTTTTTCTAAGGGACTAAATTGAATGGTGTGAAACAAGTTTTAAAGGCCATATAAGTAATTTCGTATGTAGATGTCAAGTATGTACATGTCAAAGATGATCAAAACTTTTAATGCAATACACCAAGAATGTTAGGACCTGTTTGTTTCGATACTTGAATCACGGTTCAAATCATTTTGCTATAGTATTTTCTCTCATAAAAATTTAAATCTTTATTCAAATACTCAAACCAAACGGGCTCTTAATTACTTTTGCAACTTTTGATCATCAAAGATTGTACACAACATGAATAGAAGATTCAATTTCCCAACTTCTACAGAAACCAGAACCATTTTGTTGAATGGTCAGTTCACATAGGCACACTTTGATTTATGTGGTCGGTTGCCTATCTTACTTGTAACATAAGCATTTGACACGTGATCTCCTAGCCTTAGATGTCAGAAAATTGCCCATAGTGTCACAGATTGCAATAAAATTGATGGAATATATTCAAACTTATTCAAAAACACCAATACACACATTATATAAATTCTTGTGTCCACAATCCTAGTCAGAATAATGAAGCTGCTCATACACTAGCACACTCCTATTTTTAGTAGATGATCGTTTCTGGCCAGAAGAGTTTCCTAATTATATTGATTGTATTTCTGATGTTGCAAGCGCAGATATGGAAAAGTCCAACTAATAAAGTTCATTTCACCTTCAAAACAATAATGATAGTAACAATAATGTAAGTTCTGTAATGACCGAGAAAACGTCATCAATAAAACCTAATATTTAATTAGGTTTAATTAATAAATTTATTCTTAAAAAATATGAAACTTTATAAAAATAGTAATTTTTGTGAAAATTACAATAAAATATGAATGAGCGACATTGATTGCAAATTTTATGACATATGTAATGCAATAGTGTATATTATAAAATACAAATTTTATGAGTTTGATGAATCAGAGATTTGTGCATAATATCCATAAAATGAATTTCATATCACAATTAATTGTGAAATTGTGATATAAACGAATGAATGATTAGAATATAAATAGGACATAGAGGTTGTCCTAACCCTAACCGGGGGTAGAAAGGAGGCCAGAGCAGTATAAGAATACTGCTAAATGAAAACGCAGATACAAAAAATGTTATGATTAGCCTCCAAAAGTAAACGAAAAGTAAGTTAAATATTTTTATACAGTCTAAGGATAGAAAGTACACTGAATTGACCATAGCAGTATAGAAAAAATACTGTGTGGTGAAAAATTACACAGTATAAATTTTTAACTCCACAAAGTGGACACTCCTTGATTTTCTATTAGGCCACATGTCAAGAAAAGTGGCTCAATCACCTTGTGACACCTAGTGGTATACTCATGGGTTACCATGAGTCACCAAATGTGATAAGGATGCATTTAAGGCAAAGTTATCACAAAAATTCTTTTCTTTTCTTTTGCTCCAAGATCCGGCAGCCATGTCCAAGAGCTCTAAAAAAAATTTCTCAGCCCCCAAACTTTACAAAAATACCCCCAAACAAGTTTTACAAGCAAGTACAAGGATTTCCCACAAGTTTTAAGGTAAAATCCTAAACTTTTTCATGAGTTTTCAAGGGATTTTTCATGGGTAAAGGGCAAAAATTAATCTATGGTATTTTTTCATGAAAAGGAAGTCCAAGAAGAAGTTCAAGAAGCCTTTAAAGGTTAGAAATAAAAAAAAGAGCTATTTGGGTAAGTTTTAAAGTTTAAAGTTTTGAATTTTGTTTTGATTTTATTCTTTCAAACCCATGAGGGGTTTTGAGCATGTATTTGATGGAACTTCATGTATATGTGATGATTGGCAAGTTTGAGTTGTGAAACTTTGGTTTATAGTGCAAAATGACAATTTTTGCAAAAATTGTTATTTTTGTAATTTTGATGTTAGACTTTGCAAAAGTGATGTTTGAGTATGAGAATCTTTTGATTAAGGCATGGAATGGTTTCTGCATGGGTAGAATTACAATTTTAAATGGATTTTTGTAAAAATGCCATAGGGACTAAATTGAAAGAAAAAGTTCCTTCTCGGCAGATTTGAAAAATAGTCAAAAACACCCCTGTACAGTGAGATTTTGGGAAAAGTTAAAACATGAAAGTTGTAAATCTCGATGAAACTGTTAGGCCATGCGGACAGTTTGTTCAAAAACTCAATCGTTTGTGAGTTTTTGATTTTTCAAGAATTTATTAAAAGTGAAAAAAGTGTTAAATGGCAAAAATGTCATTTTTCAAAATGATTTAAGGTATGGTACCTTAAGTAAAAATGATCCTTGAGAAAAATAGGAAATTTTGATGCAAAAAAGTAAATTTTAGTCTTGGGGGTAAAATCGTCAAAATTTTCAGTTCAGAGACTAAACCGCAAAGTTTTATGAAAATGGGGCATAATTGAGAAATAAAAAGATTTGACCCACTACGGTGTTATTTTGAAATTAGTATATGGTTATTTTCGTAAGAATAACGAAATCGAGCTTCGATAATTTACTGGACCCACGAAGGGCAAAATCGTCATTTTTGTTCAAATAACCCGAACCGTTTTGAAATGTTTCCAATGGAATAAGAAAACGACTAGAAAGGGGTCCCGCCCTTCGTTAGAAACGATAGGGTAAAATTAGATAAAAATAATAAAAAAACAGTGGTTTTTGGAGTTGTACATAATAATGCAACTCAATTTATAACTAACGGATGTTTCATATTGAAACATAGTGGAATTTGGCTAATGGCTTTGTAATTGGCCAACAGGATCCTAAGAGTCTAGGAGAAGGGAAATCGATGTTAAGTTGCCTGACATTCGCATCAAGTAAGTACCCTTCCCACCTACAGTATGAAATGTAGGTTTAGAAAGAAATGTATGTATATGTATACCTGTGCGTATAATTAAGTGTAAACTTGTATGTTTGCCATGATATGAATACCTAGGGGTATAGTCATGTATGAATAAGTGTGAGCATATTAATATGTACCAGTGTGTACAAGCTGTTATGTACTTGTATGTGCAATAATGAAAATGAGCATGTGTACCATGATTTTGTACCTGTGTGTATAATATGTTGTGTACCTGTGTGTACAATAATGAAAATGAGCATGTGTATCATGATTTCGTACCTGTGTGTACAATGATAAATACTTGAGTATGTATAAAGTAGGTATCTGTGTGTACATTTGATGTTAAGTACCTGTGAGTACATTATGCTATATACCTGTGCGTATATTAATGTGTACCAGTGGTATAAAAAGTAAGTACCTGTGTGTACTATGCTATGCAAGAGAATTTATGTTTCATGGATAATATGAGATTATTACTTCATGCATGGTATGTCAACCATAATAAATAAACTGGTAAATGTATCACCAGAAATTAAGAAAAGTGTCGTACCAACTCCTAACTCAAGGGGAGTTTAAAGGATATGTTACGGTCACGGTGTTACGTAGACCTAAATGAAATTGCGTAATGGTACGAACACTTGAGCCCTAGTAAAGATAAGAAATGATGAGGATAAAGAAAGTTTATAAGAAAACATAATTGATTCATGCATTCATGTAAATATCCATGTGGGATTTATGAGACTTACTGGGCGTTAGCTCATTAAGTATTTCATGCTGTAGGTATTCCGACGAGAAGGTCAGAATAACTTCAAATGGTGAGCTGGCGGAGGGATGGATGGTGTGCAGATTGGGTATGGAGTCCACTGCTGTAATATTTTCCGCTACGTATGTTTAAAATTATTTTGAGATGAAATGTTTAAAAGAAAGATGTTGAAAAGTAAAAGTATTAATTATGTAAATACAAGTATGTGAAAGTATTTTGGGAATTACCAAAGTTAATGTAAGCAAATTATTTATTCCCATTTAAAAAGAAAAAAAAAATTTCCTAAATTTTTGCCCTAAAGTAAGTAAGAAAGAGTTTTATCACAGCCCGAAAAGGCAGATTGTGACGAGTTCATTTGAGGCCTAAGGCTGAAACCGAAACTGCAGACATCTTTTATTGATTTGCAAGCACCATTGCAATATTTTACTGAATTTGTAATAATTTATCAAAATTAAAAAATTTAAAACATAACTTAATGAATCACTAAAGCTCACAGAACAAGTGCCAAAAACCCTTGTAGCTTTCATTT
Source organism: Artocarpus heterophyllus (assembly GCA_025403435.1). Classification (NCBI taxonomy): domain Eukaryota; kingdom Viridiplantae; phylum Streptophyta; class Magnoliopsida; order Rosales; family Moraceae; genus Artocarpus; species Artocarpus heterophyllus. The sequence goes on from CM046335.1 coordinate 10,151,278, forward strand.
CTTTCCTGGAAATGAATTAGTAAATGAAAAAACATTCTAAAAATTGAAAACTTAACTAGTTATTTTGTTCTTTAGATTCCACATGAAAGTCAATTAAGTTTAGAATTTTGTATACTATCTAAGTTTCCAAGCAAGGAGGAAAAAAAAAAAAAAAACCAAAACCAGACAGATTCTTGGTTATCCAAAAATGCGGTAGTACTGGAAATAACTTTAATACACACTTCATACTTGGGTAAAAGATGGTCTCAGTTGCTTGCAAATTCTTTGACATTCTGGGGGCTTTTGCAAAATCACTCTTACAATTGTACATACAAAAATGTGCATGCCCACCTCTTTTCTGTCGGGCATGGTGGTTTGGCTGGAGAGAGCACTCGTCCACAAAGGGGAAAATATCTTCACATTTGTCCACCAAAACAGCAAAATGGTCATCTCTCCTCTGTGTGCTAGGAGCAATTCCTCTTGACATCATTTATGAAGAGCTGATATCTGAGAAGCAAGTATTAGAAAAAGCAAAATGTTCATGAACTGATTAGCTTGAAGACAGCATCAAATTACAACTTCACATGAACGTAAGATGTTCAAAATTTAACTAAAATTGAAGCTAGGAAAGCAATCAGTTGTTATGAAGCTTTTTTAATTTGATGAAATGTTACAGAACAGATTAATATGGCCTTTAAAAAGCTGCACTTTAGCTGTAATTATGTCCTGAGTATGGAAAGCTAAAATCCTAAGAACCAAGAGATATGCACTTTTTTTTATTGTAGTTGTTATAGTGGAGACCTTTTATATTCCAGTTTCTGTGTGATTATCCCATTAAGTAGAAGCTCTGAACTGTAAACTGCTGATCCTGCAATTATGAGCCAGAAATTTTACAAATGTCTAGACAAAGGATTAGTGTTTTATAGGGAGAAACGATGGGCGGTAGATTTATACCTTTCTCAAGGAAAGGCAGACAGATTGAATGATCTTCTTTACAAGAGAGAATCAATAGACCTTCTGGGATCTTTTCATCTTTTAGCGCAGATATCTGAAGTTTCTCCACTGGCTGAGGGACGGTTAAAAGCCATTATCTCAACAATTCATAAGTGAGGCAGAAATCAACTGCCTAGAACCAAGCAGTTAATAAATTACCTGTAGTGGCAAATATACATACCTGGCCATGAACTGCCTTGACCAAATTTATGATCATTTCTTTTTCAGGCTTAACGTTTGGGGTGACAAATACTGTTCGACCCTGCCAGGAAGCAGCAAACAGGTAAAAAACCACCAACCAGAAACAAGCGCATGACCAAAAAAAGGAAAAAAAAAAGAGGCAAAAAGTATTACAATTTCATTAAAACAATACAGCTTGTGAGTTCACCTTTAAGAGAGGGTGCTGATTTGAACGAGCCAATGAAACAGGCATACAAAACCCAAATTCCTTTTCCTTCTTAGCATCCCTCAGAATGTAGTTTCTCTCATCAATGAAACAGTTTGCTTGTCCACAACTCTCCAGCCATTGGTGTGTCACCACTGGCTTACCAAGAGCAATTGCTTCCAACATGTTTTTGGTGCGTGCAAATTTATCTGCTATAAAATGCGTTGCATCCATGGAACATGATGCAATGGATGTGCCCAATCGTGCCCCAACCTTCCAGGATAAAAGTGACATTAAATGCTGGTTTACACTTTACACTCAGTTTTTCTTTGATAAAAACAGAAATCTCGAAGTATTACCTTTTTCTGCTGCTTGACGATATCATCGTCCAAATGCTGGCTAAACAGGATGCGGCAATGTGCCATATCTCTACGTCTTCTCAACTCTTTCCTTGCCAATTCGGGTATTTTCTCAGGGACACCTAGCTTGATAAGCTCTTTCAAAAGGGACTTTCTGGGTACATTTTTTTTGCATGGTGTTTTGTGGTAGTGGTTATATGTATTATTGGATGTCACTACATTTTTTCCTGTTTTAATGCTAATTGTAGTACATTCTGAACCAGATGGCTCAAGAGTAGATGCCATTGAAATATGGTCTTGTTCTGCACCAATTGCCACTGATATGATACATTGTGAGCCAGTAGGAACTATTCTCGTTACAGCTCTTTTGCATTCAGAAATGGGGACTTCTAAGTCTGGTTTGGAAAAACTTTTTCCTGACAATCTTCCTGGGAACTCATTTGTTGAAGAAGATGTGGACTTTGCTTTCTCCATCATACTGGCTTTGCCTATCGTGGTATCCTTATTATGTTTTCCAACTCCACGACTTGTTCTTTTACCTTTGGGAGAGTTCCACATATCTGATTTTGGAAAAGTGTTTGATATGATCTTTCTAGCTCCCTCATTTGAAGAACAAATCTTCGAGCTTTTTCTTCCAACACAAGTGACTTTCAATGGATTAGCATTTATAGGACTTTGCTTTCTTCTGTTCACAAGGATATCCTGTTCTACATTATCTTTCATCTTTTCTTCTGGATTACTAGATCCATCATCACTCAGGTTTAACCAATTCCCTGAGTCCTGCTGTCTAGTTCTGCAGGAAAAAGGAGAAACATTCACACAATGGCCTTTGGACCGTTCATTTACAGGAGGGATATTTTGAATTGGTGTTGCGGAAATCATATTGCTGTTCTTTTCAAGAATTCCTTCCTCACATTGCTCAATAGGCTTAAGAGAACTTCTGCCAGAACTTTCATTTGAATTAGCAGAATTACTAGCATATAACCCAGTCTCAGCAAACAACTTGCTTCTCTTCACTAACCTTGATTTTGTCAACTCAGAATCAAACTCCTCAATTCTAGACTGTTTCTTAGATAAACTGGAAACACCATCCACCAATCTTCCTATCAGACCGCTTTTTTCGCTTCACACTCCCCAAAACGTCACCTACATCATAACAAGCACTCGCTTGAATGAAAGGAGGTTTCAGTTGAGCATTATCCTTAGTAAAACCTCTTAAAGAACCATCCGTGTCGTTTTCCATATCCTGACAGGCACCGTTGGGACCATAGCCAAAATGATAGCCATATGCCTAGTGCTTCGATGGCTTCAGCAGCTATTTGGGTGTTGAAACCAATATCATAGATTTCAAGAGTATCACTTCCCATACCAGTAGCTTCCAACTTCTTTCCTGTTAATTCCAACTCCTTCGAAGAGTTAACTTTAGTTTTGGCTTCATGTTCCCGGGTCATCTCACTTCTATCTTTTAAACTATGCCCTTCAAATATCTTGTCCAAAGACTCCAAACCACTTGAATCCTTTGTTTCCCTATCAAGACTGGAAATTCCTTTCTTTTCTCCTCCCTCATCACCCAAACTCCTGTACGCACTGTCACCTGTATCCTTGTGTGTCTGATTCCTCCTAAAAGATCTCTTCTTTCTAAAGGAATTCAATCCTTCATGTGGGTCATTGTCAATAAAGTCAAACATTGACTTTTCTTTAATTTGGGTTTGCTGATCAATTCTTCTTGCCAGATTTCGAGGTCCTTTAGCACTTGGCGCAGCAGGAGATTTTTCTCTGCAAGTCTTTTTATAGTCAGTCCCTTGAGACATGTCAAACTTGTTAATCAACACAAAGTGGTCCACGAAACCAAGTGCATCAGCTTGGGATTGGGACCACCCCTCAAGTTTCTGAGTACTTTTGTTATCTAAGCTCACAAGTTCCCCATCACATGCCGGCTGCTCAAGCAGATCATTTTCGCTCCCAGAACCTGTTAACAAAACTTCACTCCCTTCAAGGTATTGAAGACGGAACGTTATTGAAACTAAACATGATAAATTTCACACTGGACACAGCAAAACAATTTATTTATTCTTTTAATTCTAAAATCTAATCACACAATGAAACAATTCTACTCACACAAAAACACAACATTCGAAAAAAATAAATAAATAAAAACACAAAGATAATAATACAAGGTTATCTATCATTATATATCCTTCACTTTTTTTTGATAGATAAGCATTCACTATATATCCTTCACTTTAAGCTTATTAAGATACACACCATTTTAATTTTATATTCTCAACACTGTATCATTGGATTTCAATTTCGTAATATCATCTCCGGTCAAATGTTGATTTTATTAGTTACGAGGTATAGTGAATAAGGTACAAATTTAATATGAAATCGAAATTGAAATTCAATATACAATGCTAAAAAAATATCCAAAATGCACAGTACATATATTTGATAATCTTAAAATGTAGAGTGCAAAATAGCAAATTAAGACTAATAATAAGCTTTTTTATGATAAAATTGATATGAGTATTTACCTGCACAACTTTGTTCGGCTTTCTTCTTAGCCTCATTGTCAGGTAAGGTTTTGTTGGTCACAACCACTAGTCGACTTCCATTGATTTCTTCGTCCTCACTATCAAGTACCATTTCTTCCTCATAGTCGGATGGCTGCTCAGCAGACTTTTCTCCGCCGCATTCGGAATCATACAATAGTTCAGTGTCAAAATCAAGATTGCATAACCGGTTTTCCTCCAAGGGGCTATTAAGAGGAAAAGTATCTTGGAATTTCAGGCGATCGTCTTCATTGGCGTTCTGGTTTTCACATTCTGATTATACAAAAAAAAATTTCCGATTAAAACGATTCTGCTACATTGTTTGTAACCGAAGAACCCTAATCATTACTCCAAAAGAAATTTAGCAACTTCATTTCTATGAGAAGTACCATCAATATATCTCACATTAAAACAAAAGCAAAAAAAGAAAGAAAATTTGAGGTAAAGAGAAAATCAGTGTGCAAGTTGAAGGCGATAATCACCGGATGAGATTGAGAGCCGACGAGACGGAAGATCAAAGCTAAGATGATCAATGGCCATTTTCGAATGCACCAATTACATGGAAAGAGAAACTGTTTGGATCATTCTCGATCGGCCTAAAATTAGACTCTTGAAGAGAAAAATCGCCAGGAATTTACATGAACGAGACTAAGAAATCATCGATCAGTTTCAGTGGTGTGGATGTTTGAATTTGAAGAGCTGTGAAGGGGAAGAACGGAGAAAGAGTGGGAAACTTTCGGCCTTGTCTTTTTGGAGGGAAATATTTGTTAAAATTATAGGCCCGGAATACCCCTAATCTTTTTTTTTTTTCCTTTCGTTCCTTTCTTTTTTTCTTTTATGGATTATTATTAAAATTATAACTTTGTAACATTTCACCCTTTAAACTTTAAAATGTAACATCAATTTCTCTTAAAATATAAACTGTTATAAAAAATGATCCATTTATTTGAATTTTAACAAAAATTAACAAATGATTATAAAATTAGAGGTGTTTTGGTAATTATAGTTGTAAAAATAACCATACAATTAAAACTATAATAAAAATAGTCTTTGTTTATGATTAAAAAATCAATTAAAACCATTATACTATTAGAATCCTTCTTTTTTTATGTACCAAAATTTTCTTTAAAATTGTATTTTGTCACACCCAAAAAAGTATTTTAAAAGTTTAAAAGTTATATATATTAGTGATATGAAAAAAAATAACATGAACACAAAATTTTCAAAAAGAAAAAACTCTGACATCATTAATAAAATTTGTTTCATATTTTTAAAGTTTTCATTGTATTTATATCTTTTAAAATTTTAAAATACTTTTCGAGTGTGAAAAAAGTTGATAAAATTTTAAAGAAAATTTTAGTATATTTAAAAGAAGCAGGATCCATATAGTAGTATGTTTTTAATCATCAATAAATATTATTTTTATTATAGTTTTAATTTTGTTATTTTTTTATAATTAAGATTACCAAAATACTCCTAATTTTAAAATTATTTATCAATTTATCATCAAAATTCTAACAAAAAAAACATTTTTGTTAGAAGTTTATATTTTAAGAAAACAGATATTATGTTTTCAATCTCGATGAGCAAAAGGTTACAAAAAGCCATAGTTCAAGAAAAGTTTTTGTAATTAATTCTTCTTCTTCTTCTTCTTTTTTTTTTTTTTTGTGCCAGAAACTCTATTTTCTTTCTTCTTTTTTGCCAGAAACTCTATTTTCTTTCTTCTTGTTCTTTTCCTCAAATATGACTACTGGAATTGAGCCTTTTTATCTCCTTGCATGAGGGAGTGTCTCCAAACAAGAAAAATAAAAAATAAAAAATAAAAAAACTTAAACAAATTGAAACAGAGAAAAATGAGAGGCCCCCATTCAAAATAAATAAACGGCACAAAAAATGAAACAGAGAAAAATGAGGGGCACCTGTTCAAAATAAATAAACAAACGGCACAAAAAGTTGAACATAGGGGCATTCCAAGAATCGAACTCGGGACCTGTCGCACCCAGAGCGAGAATCATGCTAGCAGGCCAAATGCCCTGTTGTATTTTTAACTTGTTCGTTTTACAATGCTATCCGGAAAATATTGGGGAAAAAGAATCTTGTTTTACCGTACCTCAATTGTTTAGGAGATGTAACCCAAAAAGAATCTAACCTAACTATATCCTGAAAAGTAGAAGTGTCGATACTTTTGTTGTTCAGCATGCTTGTTTGTGTGCTTGCATTCAACAGTTATTTGATTGGTTTTTTTTTTTTTTTTTTAATTTCAACTCAATTCTTTGTTGCATTTTCTGTTTTTTTTTTTTTTACATTTTTAAAGAGTGGATTTTCTAAACAAACTCAAAATATATATCATACATACATATTTTTTTTTCAAATATGCCCCCACTTAAACATTTGTTTATATACTTTGCTAAAACATTATTTTCTCAAATACGTCCCTACTTCATTTTTTTACTCTAAACCTCTTCTGAAATAATTTCTAAAATTTCTTTGTAGTTTTATTTTGTTTTAGATTTACTATTTGAATGTTTCATTCAAAACATATGCTTTGTCTTCGTGATGAGCTTTTTTATTGTTGTTTTCATAAAATATTTCAACTTGTGAAACTTTATAAGCTTCTACATCCTTAAATATAATATAAAAGAGTGTATAAATCTTTAATAAATATACTAAAAGAGTGGATAACTTCTACTGTTCAAAATTTGGTAGTCCAAAGCAAACGCTTTGGGCTTTTTTTAACCTTTTTTTTTTTTTTTTACATTTTTGTATCCTTTTTGGCTTTTTTTGATTTCTTCATCTTTTTTTTTCCTTTTCTTTCCTTTGTTTTTTCTATCCTACTTTTTTTTTTTCCATTTGCATCTTTAGTGGTTTATTTTTGTTACCTCACCATTCAATACTCTACCTTTTTTTTTCCTTTTTTTCCCTTTCAATTCTGTATCAATCTTTTTTTTTCTTTTTACCTTTTTTCTTACTTTTTTTGCTCTATATATCTACCATTATCTCATATTTAAAATTTTCATTTCTTTCAACTCCATCGTTTAAAAGCTTTACTTTTTTTCATTTTTAAACTCTATTTGTTTATCAATGCCTTTTACAAGGGTGTTTTATTATTTCTTTTTTAATTTTTTAATATTTTACCTCTTTTTTCTCTTTCTTTCTTTCTCGTCATCTACTTTTTTCTCTCTTTCTTTCTATTTCACTATTTTGTTTTTTATTTTTCTTTTTGATTCTGTTTATCTACCGTAGTCTCTTACCTTTAATATTCTTCAATGTTTTCCTTTTTGATCCTTCTTTCGTTTTCTCTCCATTTCAATTTTATTGATCTTTCTTATAGATTTTTTAAATCACCAATATGAACTATTTCTAGAATAATCTCATTACTTGTAATTCTGACTTATATTGCTGTTAGTAATTTCTTATATTCTTTTCATGGTCAAATTTTTATGTGTGTCTCAGTCCTTTTAGGTTTATCAAAATTGAAGAACTAAATGAAAATTTTATTTAGCCAATGACATATACAATTTCGACTCTGTGGTTGATAAATTGTCTATTTTAAACAAAATCGAACACGATAATGACACATGTAATTAAATTAAATTGTGTCACTTGTTAGAGTATGGTGACTCAAATTCAGTTTGACTCGACAAAAAAAACTCGCGGTGTGATGATTGTGGTGAAAGAACAAATGTGAGATTTTTAAGAGATCAGTGGTGGGCTACGGGATTGAACCCCCTACAGTACGGATCTTTGTATTTTAGGCCGTTTAGTTTATGTTTTGGTGGGCCCATAGGGTTTTATTTTTACCTATATATAATATATTGCATTAGGGTTTCATTATTATCGAATTTTAGCATCCTCAATCGCCTCCATCTTGTAATCTTTTCGAGTTTAATGATTTTCTTCTCCTTTGCCCATAGTTTTTCCCGTCTTGGTTTTCTTCTTCTCTACATAGTATACGCGTGCCTTCCTCGTGCTGATATAGAGGAATGAAAGTCCCTTCATTTTGGTTCTTTTTCCCCTCTTTTAATAGCATGTTTGGAATAGTAGTTCAAACCATGTGAACAGTGTAAAAGCTATTGTATGCTACAGTGTGAAGCTCTCATATGTTACAGCTTTTAAACTAAAATTGATCGTTTAAACTACTGTCTCGAGCACCCTAGAAGTTTCTTTTCTCTTATTCTTTTTCCTTTAGAAATTTTTGGTTTTGCTTTTTCCTTCTTTGTATTGCTCTTTACTCCCTTTTTTTATTTGACCTAAAATTTTATTTTATTTTTGGTCCTTTCTTTTTTTGGCTTTTGTCCTAAAATTTGATGTCTTTTTTTTTTTTTTACTTTTTCTTTTTTCCTTCTTTCTTCCTAAAATCATATTTTAGGATATGTATCATTAAAATTCCATTCTATTTTAATTTGTCTCTATTGAAATATTTATTTCCCTTATTTGTCCCATTAAAATATTTTTTAATCTATCAAAATAACCTCTATATATACTTTATATACTAATTTCCCCAATTTTCATTTGTCCCATAAATTCTTGTAACTTTTGAATCTTTTTTTTTAAAAAATTTTCCCTACTTAAACATCTTTTTCCTTCATTAAAATATATATACTTAATTATTTTTCTAATTGATCCAAGCTTTTCAAAAATATTTTTCCTCAAGTATGTCCTATTTTATCTACACATATATGATATCAAACCAAGGCATACATTTTGATTGAATTGACCATTTTTTACCTCTACTTTTTTTGAAATCATATATATATATATATATATATATATATATTAATTTTTGTCTCTAATAGAATTTTTTTAAATATGTCAAATAAAACAATTTGTCAAATGTGCACCTACCTAAGTCTTTTTTGTTATTGTTCTCTAATATATTAATTTTTAAATGTGATCCTTGTAAATTCGTATGGTTTTTAATAATTTTTTTTCTTGCAACACTCCTAAATACTATTTTCACGCTTGTTAATATTAGCTACATATTAACAATGACCTAAGACTTCTATTACTAGATAAATTAGAAAAACAAAAACAAAGTAATCAAAACTTTAATACGTAGATGAAACGATCACAAAATTGGTCCCATGTGCATCACATACGGTACTCAACTAATATTAATATGTGAAAGTTGCTAATGTAGGAGATTTAGGTAGGTATTTATAATAACACTGCCACTAAAGGTAAAACGCATTAGGATTTTTGAGCGAGAAAAATAATAAGACAAGTTATTATCAAAAAGATTACCCAAATGTGCAGTACCTCATACCTATCTTATAAAAAAATGTCTAATACTCGTTAAGAATAAAAGTACAGAAGGCATATTAAACAATCTTTCTTTACCTACCGAATTTTTTGTATTTGTACGGACGTGTTCATTTTGAGTTGATTTTATTTGGCATTAAAAAGTATAAAAATTACATATTTTACGTGTTATTTTAAACTTTATGATCTAATGCGTATCTATTTTCAATGTTATTTTCTATTTTCTAATGCGTATGTATGTTCAATGTTATTTTCTATTTTTCTCTAATGCATATGTATTTTGATGCTATGTATATAATATTCTTTTTCATACTTATTAAGTTTGTAACTTGTCAAAATAATCTTTTAATTTTGAAATAAATTGAAAATGATAATGTTGTGGTGATTGAATGAAAAGGCCAATAAATCAGCCAATAAAAATTAAACACCAAATCTGATATATATATATATATATATATATATATGTATGTATTTAATGTCAACTTTGGCACCACATGTTAAATTTTTGTTTAAGAACAAATTAAATTGTAGGGTAGTTCTCCTATTCAAATGCTAAAAGTTGTTGTTGACATATGGATTTGAAGCTATGGTAAAGATGATCTAAATATACGAAATAAATAAATAACTCAAAAATTTACTCAATAACTCAATATCATTTGATTATCTTTATTTTAAAACACGGGTAATTTTTTATATTTAAAAATATCATACATTAATGTTAAAATTTGAATTAAAAACGTTCTTGTTTGGCCATGAAAAACTTTCAATTTCGAAAAACATAAGAAATAGTATTTTTCAAATGATTACCTTCAAATGTATATATAATTTTAAAGGATAAGAGAGTCTCACGTATCTCAGCTTTCAAAAAAGAAACAATAACTCCGCTGTCTTACTTATTTTTCTCCTCAAAATACGCATGCATCTATTTGAGGGATAATGCATATATTTTTAGGTGCATAAAGAGATAATATTATAGTAAAAAAGATTCTTCCATTAAAAAAAGAAAAAAAAATATTTCCGTTTTTAGAATTTAGGGTTCTAGTAGTATTAGCTAGAAATCTTTTTTTTTTTTTTTAAAGTAAGTAAAGAAAAACAAAAAACAAAAAAGAAAAGAGATCGCCTACCAAATGTCACAATGGCCCCACATAATCTATTTATGAAATATCATCATATAATATACTTCAAAAAAGTAATAAAAAAATCATCGTATAAATAATATTATTCTCTTTTGCCTCCTTCTCAGAGATGGAGGCCGTATCAACTTTGATCAGCAAAGCCAAAACGCTTTCCATGAAGATGAAGCAAAAGAAGACGAAGCAGAAGCAAAAGCAAAAGCAGAACAGCATCAGGCCATGGTCCGACCTTCCTTCTGAAATTCTTTCCCAAATCTCCGATCGTCTCCGCCTAATCGATTTGCTCCGCTTCCGCAGCGTCTGCAAGCAGTGGAAACTCGCTTCCTCCACTTCCACCGCTGAATCCGAATCTTCGCCGGACCAGTATCCGTGGTTCCTCGTCTACGGCGAGGGCTCACAGTGCCGTCTGACGAGCGAGTCCGGCAAGAAATTCGCCGTCGACATCCCCGATCTCGATAGCGGAGCGACATGCCTAGCCTCGAGCCACGGCTGGCTTCTGATCCTTCTCCAGAATCAGGGCTCGATTTTCTTCCTCTGTCCGTTCTCCGGAGCCAGAATCGATCTCCCGAGCCTCGACAAATCAGACCTCTCCGAGCGCCAGGTGGCGGCGTTCTCCGCTCCGCCGTCGTCGCTAGACTGCCACGTGGCGGTCATCCGCCGCAAAAGCCCTAGCATTCTAGCGCTGAACCTGATCCGCAGAGGAGAGCAAAAATGGACGGCTCTCGAGTTCAGGGCGCTGCTGCCGGAGACCGTCGGTTGCGGCGCGTATCGCGGCGGATCGTTCTATTTCTTCGACGGGAAGGACGGGATGGCCATCTTCTCCCTGGAGAGTCGGGACCTGAAGCCCTACCGCGTAATCCAAGCCAGAAACAACGAAGCGAAGGACGAGAGTACGGAGAGGATTCCGTTCGCGTACCACAGGGACAGCTTGAACGACACGAAGAGGCGGGCGGGGATCGACGACGGCGATTCGGTGGTCTCCACTTGCGGGACGCTTGTGAAGTCGAGCAAAAACGATTACGTCGTCTTCGACGAGGGTTTTGGGGAGGAATCCAGTGGTCGTAGCCTTAAAGGAGTGTGGATACACCCCAGGTTCTTTCAAGTCCCTGAGGAGGAGACCATCAAATGGTAAATAACGTGAGATTAATTTTTTCTTAAATCTACTCTTTTATATTGTTTTAGACGAACTGTGTGGGACTATGGTACATTTGAGAATAAATGGTAGTTGTTTTTTTTTTTTCCTTATTTTCAGTAAGAAAATTTAGAATATAAGTTCTTACTCAGCTTCTTTTAATATGCCACTTTTTTTTTCCACGGTGCTAGAAATCGGTCTGAATCTATCATTTCATTTTACAATTCTGACGTTTAAAGCTCATAAGCCTATCGATAGTATCATTGAAAAACCAACTCAAAACTTAATTATAACACGTAAGAGTTTTATTTGTTTTACAAAGAACTTTATTTTATAGCATTTGAAACTTAAATATTAAAACTTGATTCCTCAATCCTCTTACTCTTCTAACTTAATTCACAACACCAACAACTGAAACCTTTTAAGCTTCGTGAGTGTATTATTTTATTTAACAAACTCAAGGTTGAATATATCATAATATTAGTATTAATGCTGATAATTAGTCTCTCATGCTGTAAAACAAACACTTTTTTTCTTCCTTATGATGCTTGATGTTTTTAATTCTCTTTCTAAACAATTGTTTAGAAAGAGAAACATAAACAACGGTTCTAACAGTTTTTGCAAACAAACCACTAGTATCTTTTTTTTATTGATGAATGAAATGAGATTTAGGTAGCAATCAAAATTCCACACCACAAAACAGAAATATTAGAGAGATAGAAATGGAATATAAATAGTGGGAAAAAATGGATTCGTTTGAATTTGGAGTGAAACCATCAATTTCAATATTTCAAGTTCAAAAAAAGAAAAGTTATCAATCTCAATATTCATTCATAAACATTCTTTGAATCAAAATTACACTCGCTAAAGTAATTAGAAACAAATAAAAAAAGATAAATAACTGAATTCTAGGTCAATCCTACGAGATAAAACATAAATCTATTTCAAATGAAATCTCAATCTATAATATAACTAATAGATAACTAGAAAAATTAAAACTAAAATTAAAAATTCAAATATAATCCTTAACACCTAAGTAAATAATTTTTTAAACAAGCAGGATTGACGACACAATGCTACAGTCATCAACAAATTTTTTTCTAGCCCAATCTTTGTTATGAAAAATGGTAATTCATGCAAATGCTAGTCCATAAACATTTCGGGTCCCTGAATCCTAAAGTTGCAATAAAAACAGATTGACAAGAGTAGATGAAATTGCTTGAACATTTAGCCCTGTGGCACAATGGCAGTCTTGCAGATATATACAAGCCTCGGCAATCTGTATATCCAATCATGAATCAACCAGCCTCCCATAGTATTTAGAGCTTCTATATATATGGATTGAGACCAATAACTAACCTTTACAACGAATATTGACTGTTATATATGCTAAGTGTATATAGCCCTAGTCGTAGATTGACAAAACAAAATTCTCATTTTCCTTGAAAATGAAGTATGTGGAACAACATGCACTTAAAATAAGTACTTATATATCCTTCAACTCACAAGGTAAATTTTGATTTGTGAACGACCTGAACTGACCAATTAGGGCCTTTCTTATGAGTACACACACACAAACGCATCTATGTGTGTAATTCTTATAACTACATGGTGTAAGAGAGATTGTAATATGTCCCTCAAGTGTTATAAGATCAATGACACAAAGAGAATATAAGCATGCATAATTTTTGGTATATTTTCATAACCAATGTTGACTGTTATATATGCTATGTGTATATGACCCTAGTCCTCGATTGACAAAACAAAATTCTCATTTTCCTTGAAAAGGAAGTATGTGAAACAACATACCCTTAAAATAAGTACTTTTATATCCTTCAACTGACGGGGTAAGTTTTGACTTGTGAACTACCTGAACTGACCAATTAGGACCTTCCTCATGAGCGTGCACACAAAAATGCATCTGTGTGTGTATGTCTTGTAACTACATGGTGTAAGAGAGATTGTCACATGTCTTTCAAGTATTTTAATATCAAAGACATATAAGAGAAGATAAGAATACACATTTTTTGGTGTATTTTCACAACCAATACTGACTGTTATATATGCTAAGTGTATATGGCTCTAGTCCTAGATGGACAAAACAAAATTCTCATTTTCTTTGAAAAGGAAGTGTGTGAAACAATATATACTTGAAATAAGTACTTATATATCCTTCAACTGACGAAGTAAGTTTTGATTTGTGATCAACTTGAATTGATCAGTTAGGGCCTTTCTCATGAGCGCGCTTACAAAAAGGCATTTGTGTGTATTTCTTGCAACTACATGGTGTAAGAGAGATTGTGATATATCCCTCAAGTGTTATAATATTAAAGACATATAAGAATACGTATTTTTTAGTGTATTTGGAACTAACATGTAGTATCACTGCCTTAAAAATTGAGGCCATGGTGTTAGAATGAGCAAACAAACTTTTTGGGGCAGAGAGCACCTCGGTCGGATTTGTTGTTGTGTGTTCAGCACCGCAGCGCCTACCTGACCTATTGTGATTTGAAATGTCATGTCTTTTGAGTTTCAAATTGGTGTGCTTGTTGGTTGTATGGTTTTATACAAACTTAAATGTTTATTACCAATAGACATATTTATCTTACTATAATAATTGTGTTGCTATATGAAGAGATGTCTTTACAACAAAAAGGTATGTTTTCGTGTGAAAGGTTGCATGAGTTAACATGGCTGCAATGGTTTATGAAATGACACCCGTCCATGTTATCAAAAATCTCCAAAAACTACAAATTTCATATCTTGTTCTAGAGCTAAATATTGTGTTCAAGAATTTGTTGTCTTTTGAAGGTCATTTGCCATTAAAACCTATTGGCAAACTTAGTAATAGGGATAAAACTTTTAAGAAAAATATTCCTATACGCCTCAAAAATGTTATTATTTTCAGATTTTGGGTTATTAACACTAATAGCCCAATAATTTTAGGGTTTCTCTCACTTTACCCCATAAATTTTAAAAATCACCACTTTACCCCTTAAACTTTCAAAACTTCTAACTTTGCCCTCTGAATTTAAAAAATTACCATTTTGCTTTTGTTTCAAAGTTCCCAATTTTGTCTCCTATTTTCTAATTTTCTATTTAAATAGACAAAATTAAATCCACATGATTCACATATGGGGTCATCTGTAAAGGCAAAAATGAAATTTTATTACTCTCAGGTCTCATTTAATATTTTTTAATTGCTTTCATTTAAGAATGGCCTATATGCATAGTTTTTTAGATATTTTTCACTGATATCTCCTAATCATTAATGCATAACTCATCTTTTTTAATATTCAAATTCAATTATTGACAAACAATATCGACTTATTTACTGAGTTTATGTATTAGAAATGAGAAAAAAAAGTGCAAGCAAACCTTTCATAAATGAGGGTTCTAATAAAAAAAAAAAAAAAAAGAGGTCAAGTGAGAGTGTGAACATGAAATAAAACTTAAGAATGATAAAATCTCATTTCTGTCCTAACAAGTAGCCCATGCGCAAATCACGTAGGCTTAATTTCAACTATTTGAATAGAAAATCAGAAATCTAGAAGACAAAATAAGGACCTTTAAAAGTTAAAGGGTAAAATTGTGACTTTTAAAATTTAGAGGGTAAAGTGAAGAGTTTTGAAAGTTTAAGGGTTCAAGTGGTGTTTTTTAAAGTTCAAGGGACAAAGTGAAGAAGATCCTAAAATTTAGAGACTTATTAGTGTTAATAACCCTCAAATTTTTTTAACCTTCATTTCTTGTTCTACCTACAAATTCTCTAAGGCCTGGGAATGAAAATTGCGATTTCAAGCCTCCCAAACAATTATGTGAAAAGATAAGAACAGATTGAATCCTACATGTGAGTGTCCGTAGAGTGTAACAGATATATAAACAATAGGAAAACTTGGCTCATATAGAACACTGAACAGATCGACCAAAACATAGACGATTAATTGTTTGGTTTCGGACTCTAATGGTACGTAATTCCAAGGCTTTGTCCCTTTAGTTCAAACCGAAACAACTAGCTGCTTGGGAGTCAACATAGTTGTGCTAATTCATGCACGCACTTTATTTGATTGCAAAGTAATTCCAATAATATTTATTTGTTATGTTGCGTGCTAAAACCTAAAAAAGTTACTCACAACAATCCCGCATTGAAATGAATAATATTTTTCCTCTCCAAGTCTTTTATAAAAAGAGTTTGAGGCCTTATTTGCAAGTTCACAACAAAATTTGATTAGATGTGACTTTGTATTGTTTTGTCTTCAACATTAAATTCTTAAATCGTGGATGAAAAGAGCAACAAAGGATTAGGCTTGGCTCTTACACATTTGTTTGTTGCATCTATAGTGCTTACCCATAATTTTTAATGTAGTGTCCAAGTCTCCAATTTTTTTTATAATTTCAAACATTCTCTAAATTTAAGTTTCTTCCTCACTTTTTTTTTATTATACCCTCCTAATTTTTATAATTTCTAATTTTTTTGTAAAATGTATTGAAAATTTCATTAATATTTTTAATTTTTACTTTTAATTAGACATTATTACTTTAATGTTCTTTTTCATATTTATTATTTTGCATATACATATCCAAATAAATTATGAAAATGATCATACAATACTAAAAGGTGTTGCTGTCGCATGAATCAAAATTAATTCATTCAATCTATATACCTATTATAAAAATGAAAAATAAATATATAAATAATGATAAAATATTTGATTTTTAGTGTTTATTATATCGTAATTTAGTTTTATAGAAGGATTTTTCTTTCTCTTTGATGTTATTTTAGATTAGATTAGAACAGACCAAGTGTGTGTTATTATGGTACATATGAAGAATAAATGGTACTTGTTTTTTCTCATTTTTGTAAGAAAAATTAGACTACAAGTTCTTCGTCAGCTTCTCTTACGATGCCTTTTTTTTTTTTTTTTTGGATTTTTCCTATAATGTTTAAAGTCGTTTTGAGTTGTCAATCCATTTTACAATTCCAACATTTGAAGTTGGTAAGCATATTGTTTTTCTAACTTAATTCACAATACCAACGCCGAAAATTTAAGGTTGGGGAGTATATTACTTTATTTAACAATTTCAACGTCCAATTTTGTATGTAAATAATAACATCATACAACCTTTGGAAAACTTAGTTGGTTTAAACCATTTTATTTTAAAATACTGTAGCGTGTAAGAGTTTTATATTGTAACTCACTTTTACTTACGAAAGCTTTACATTGTTTGAATCTAAACCATTCCTTTGAAATAAGTTTACTAAACACACTAATGCTTAGAATTATTCTCCTATGCTGTAGAAGAACCTCCACAGCCATTTCAGGACAAAGCAAAATCAAGTAGGAAACAAATAGACTATTTGGGAACTTTGGAACCAAAGTTAATTTGAAATTCAAATTTTGTTAGAGAAAACCCTATAGAATGTAGCTTAAACTACAACAAATTTTATGAAAAAAAATACTATTTTAATCAACTATACTACAATGTTTTTTCTCACAAAATTTGTCGTGGTTTGTACTAAGTTTTATAGTATTTTTTCTAACAAAATTTAAATTTTAAACCAACTTTAATTGAAACTTTTGGTTTAAATTATGTTTCTAAATAGCCTAACATTCTCATTTTCCTTGAGAAGAAACAATGTAAACAACTTGCAGCTGAAATAAGTACTTCTCCTCCAACTGAAATAAGTTTTTACTTGTGAACAACCTGAACTAACCAATTATGGCGTTCCTCACAGTGACATACAGATGGAGGGGGCCTCTGGGAGGGCGTGCCCCTCCAATAAATATATATATGTATATATATATATATATACACACAGTAATATTTATGTAGTATGTAGGTATGCCCCTGCTGATATGGGTTTTGTCTCATTTAGTTGAGTGTTTTTGGGCTTCAGAACTGATGGGCTCCCTCTCCCCCCCTCTCTCTCTCTCTCTCTTTCCTTGTTTAAATGGAAAATTATAATAAATATCATTTTTTTGAAACTAATTATAAAAAATAATAGGTTTTAAAAATATTTATAGTAAATAATAAATTTAAAATATAGATAATTTATTTATTCTCTTATTTATAATATAAATGATTCTTATTTACACAATAAATAAATTTATGATGCTAATAATTTATTTACCTTATTGTTTATAGAGTAAATAAGATTATGAATTTACACTAAAAATAAATTATTCATATTGTAAATCTACTCTCTAGTATAAATATTTTCAAAGCTATATACTTTAAAAAGTTTCAAAAATTTGTTATTTTCCTTATTCTCCCTATTTTAAATATCGAATCAATTTATCTTGTTATTGCTTACTTTCACTATTTCTTTTGACTCATGTTTGGTATTTTTTTTTATTTTTTTTCCTTTCCATTTTTATATAATCCGACTCTTTATGTCCCTTATTTTTATTGGTTTTTCTTTTATCTCTTATATTCATTTTTTTACCTGTTAACATGAACTTTCTAATTTTAAAAAATAAATTTAATGTTTAAGTTGTACTTCTTTATAATGATAATATTTTAGAATACACATGGTTGGGTATGATTTGGATAGGCCCAAATCAAAATAAAAAGATAAGGTCCAGCCATAACATGTCCTTATGTATGTATCGAACCAAGCGAGCCTATCTAGTGTGCTCGATGCATGTAAAGTGGTTTGAAGTGGATTTGTGCTTGATATGGTCACCATAAATAGATCAAGTTTTGTGTTTGATGTTCTATCTAAGTGTTATAGGTTGGATAAGTATTATATGGAAAAATATCCAACTTTACACTCATTTTACTTGACAGGGTTGATTTGAAATCAAGGGTAATTGAATGGAGGTTAAGACCCACTAACTCACATGGCAAATCTAGAAAAGATGGCCTGAAACATGCGGCAAATGAACAAGTGACGCGTGTCCCACTTCATCAAGCACCACTAAGACCCACTTCCCACTATCAGAAGCCCATTATCTCAAGGAAAGCCTTTATAAATAGGCTGAAGACGCCATTTGAATATTCATTCCAGATCTTAGCAAGAACCACTATAGACCTGTAACGTCCCGAAATTTATTTAATGTTAATGTACTATAAATGATGAATTAGTGTGCCATAATTAACGTTTTAACATTAATTAGATTATTGGGTTGGATTTTGAATTTTGGTTGTTTTGTTAAATTGATGCATTTAAATGATTTCTTATTGTTTTAAAATGATGTTTTGAATTTTAAAACACAACAATTTGTAAAACGTTAAAAATACTCTGTTTTGCAAAACCGTGGGCGGCACATGGTTTTCGCACAGTAAAACCGCCTACCGATTTTCTCTATTTATTTCCCTCTTCTCTCTCTCTCTCCTCACTCTCCCGCAACACCTCTCTCTCTCTTTCCTCTTGATCTCTCTCGGCAGCTCACTCTCTCTCTCAATTCTCTCTCAAATTTTTTGAACTCCATTCGAATCCAAGCTTCGGGATAGCAAGGAGGAAGCTCGGGGACGTGATTCGGCAACCGAGAACACGGATTGAAGCTTCGATTCGAGGTTAGATTCGAAAATTCTAAACTTTTTACAAAATTTTCAATTTTGTGTGTTTTTGAAATCTAAGTTTGTTTAAGCTTAGAAAACCTTGTGTTTGAGTTAAATGAACTTAGAACAACTAGAATCTAAGCTTAGATTGAAGAAAAACGGATTGGATTCATGATTTTTCATTTTTCTCCTCATTTTTTTATTTTCGAATTTTTGAGGATTTCGAGTTTAAATCTTGTTTAAATGAGTTCAAACATGTTCTAGTATGTTTTTCTATCAACTATGATTGTTTTTTATGCCTGGGATTTGAGAAAAACATGTTAGAATCAAGATTTGGATTTTGGGGATCGAGAAACCCGTGGCTAGGATTTCTGGGTTTTCCCAGTTCGGCAGGCCGGAGTGATGATCGGCAGGCCGGTGTTCTTCCGACCGGCAGGCCGAATCTGGGGAAATGTTCGGCAGGCCAAACTTTGCTTCTGGCAGGCCGAAGCAGGACGTTCGACAGGCCGACCGAGGCATGGAAAATTTTGTGATTTTTACCCGTTTTCACTATTTTGAACCCAGATTTAAACCCCAACCTTATAGAATGATTTTAAAGGTACAAATGGCACACTAGGACATCATGAAATGATTTAGTAACATAGAATGTCTCGAACTAGATATTGATCGACTTAGCTTGTATCTAGGATCGTTCGTGGTTCCGTGGAGCTAACGTATAGCGGACCGGGATTACGGTGTGGGGCACCGGCACGAGTATCGAGGTAGGACTTCTATCCTATTTCTTTGGTAGCCTAGTTTTGAAATGATTTGGCTTTGAAAATGATTTCTATCAAAATGTTTTCAACGGTTGTTTGAAAATGGTTTTATCGGTAGTATTTTAATATACCGTGATTATGAAATGAACTTCATAATGAACGTAATTGACAACACTCGGTAATTGGGTTTTGAATGATAATGATAACAAACACTAAGGCATGATGCCATATCAAAGATCGGGTCGTGTGGCGATCGACCTTGGGGGCAGGTCCCGAAACCCAGCTGGGCCACTACGGTGGTGATATCATGGTTTGCCTAGGTAAAAGTAAATTGGTGTTTTGATTTGACGAGTAGACTGTTCTGTGTCAGAACGGTTCTACTCAATTTATTTATTTATTTATTTATTTATTTATTTATTCAAGTTCCCTTTTTGTATAACTCCTGATAATGTTATGTTTCCTTGTATTAAACTATTTTATAAAACATAGTCCTACTGAGCCTTTCGCTCACGTTTTATCTGTTTTAAATCCCCCCCCCCTTCTAGGTGGTTTCCCATTTAGGTTTGGAGAAGATTCTTCGGACCGAACTCAGGAGCAATAGAAGGATTTATTTATATTTTGTATTATTTAATCAAGGCATGTAAGACTCAACTTTATTTGTACCTGGACTGTAATTGTATTCATGATATTGTCAGTACCATGTTTGTGCACAAGTTGTGGGTTGTGGAACCCATATTCGTGGTTTATTTATTAATTTATATTATTTTATAAATTCCTTTATAAAATGTGGTGGAAAATCTTCTTAATTTTTATTTAATTTGATTCTCAAACTCTCAATTTTTAATTAAATCCTCTTTTAATAAATCTAAATATTCCACCATGTCACATCCCGTACTCCGGGGCGTGACAGAATGGTATCAGAGCTCAAGGTTATGAACCTTGGGAATTGTGCACACATAGGTTTGACAATGAAATACCTCTGACAGTCCAAATTTTATTTTCAAAAGTGAGAGAATGGCACCTAGACGTCGTTCGACTGCTGACGCCGAGTTTGGAAATGATGAGAGCATGATGAGGTCTATGTTCGCGGCTTTCCGGCAGATGGCAGCCAGGGCTAGACCGGAAGACTCCAGTGTTGGTAGTCGGCATGCGTTCTTTAAGGAATTCCGACGGGCGTCAATTCCAACTTTTGATGGCAATGGGGATCCGTAGTTAGCAGAGTATTGGTTGGATTCGATCTTGAAGCATCTGGATACTCTTGGTGTGCCTGAGGAGTATCGTGTGGAATTCGCGGCGTATAAGCTTGAAGGTGGCGCTAACACCTGGTGGAAGCAGACTAAGCGTCTGGAGCGCGGTGGCGATATCAGTTGGGACAAGTTCGAGGAGCTGTTCTATGATCGGTATTTTCCGCAGGGGTATAGAGACCAGAAAGCAGCTGAGTTTTATAGATTGCAGCAGGGTGACTTGTCAGTTCGGGAGTATGAAGCAAAGTTTAATGAGTTGGCTAGGTTTGCTCCATCGGCGGTGGCATCGGAGCGTGAAAAATGTATTAAGTTTCAGGAAGGGCTCAAGGCTCCTATTCGGCGGCAGTTGGTTGCTCTACGGCTTAGGAGTTTCGGAGAGCTTATGTCGTCGGCGATCTCCGTGGAGAATGATTATGTGCAGTATTGTGAGGACCGAGCCAAGGCTTCAGGAGGACCGCAGAGGAGTGGCAGGAAGAGCACCAGTAGTCGTCCAGCTCCGGGGAAAGGCAAGCAAGGCGGTGCGACCAGTGGTAGTAGCAGTTCGTCTGGCAGCGGGCGCAACAATCCCTACAGCTTTCATTGTCATTTCTGTCAGCAGCCCGGACACATCAAGAGGAATTGCCCGATCAGGAGTGCTCGTCTTGGATCTCAGACCGGGGAGGATGCTAGTCGTTCGTCTCAGCCTCAGCCTCAGACCCTACCTCCACCTCCGCAGTACCCGCAGTTGCAGTATCCGCAGTTCTCTCCTCAGCAATTCTCATATCCAGCACGGGGGCAGCAACCGCAGTATTTTCAGCGCAGTGTTCCTCAGTATAGAGCTCCGAGTACAGGTAGTGTGCAGTCGTCTCCATCTCAGCAGTATCAGCAGAGTAATCCAGGACCCAGTAATGTCGGTAGAGGAAAAGGGAAGGCGCCAGTTCAGGTTCATGCGATGGCATCTGGAGGGTCAGATTCTCAGACTGGTAACGCGGTTGTCGATGGTATGGTTTTGGTTTCTAGATCTTTAGCTCGCGTTTTATTT
This sequence comes from Artocarpus heterophyllus, assembly GCA_025403435.1. Lineage (NCBI taxonomy): Eukaryota > Viridiplantae > Streptophyta > Magnoliopsida > Rosales > Moraceae > Artocarpus > Artocarpus heterophyllus. The sequence goes on from CM046335.1 coordinate 10,173,596, forward strand.
GATACCGGTGCCTCTCATTCTCTCATTTCGAGTTCTTTTGTACATGCCTTGGGATTAGAGATAGAAGAGTTTAATGAACCCCTAGTTATAACTTCTCCTTTGGGGCGGGTGTGTGTAAATTGCATGTGTAAATCTTGTAAAATAAAGATTGGGGATGAGATTTTGAAAAGTGATTTGATTATACTCCCCATGAGTTCCTATGATGTAATTCTAGGGATGGACTGGTTGTCCAGGTATAGTGCAGTTGTGGACTGCCAACTTAGAAAAGTGACCCTAGTGTCTGATAGGGGGACGGTAATCACTTACCAGGGTGGTGGTGATTGGCTAATGAGTGAGCGTCTTATGAAGTCGTGTCTAGGAGGGCGAAGGAATCTAGGTTGTTGTGCTTTTCTTGCCAATCTAGATTGCGAGCCCTATGTTTCGAGTGGCAGTGTAGCGATTTCGGTGGTTGATGAGTTCGAGGATGTTTTCCCCGACGAGTTACCAGGATTACCACCGTATCGGGAGATTGAGTTTGGTATCGAGTTGTTTCCAGGGACATCACCGATTTCTATGGCACCTTATCGGATGGCGCCGGCAGAAATGAAGGAATTGAGGAAGCAACTTCAGGAGCTTGCTGATAAAGGATATATTCGGAATAGCACATCTCCGTGGGGAGCACCAGTTTTGTTCGCTAAGAAGCACGATGGGACTCTCAGGTTATGTGTGGATTATCGGTAGCTAAATTGGGTCACTGTGAAGAACAACTATCCTCTGCCTAGGATCGATGAGCTATTTGATCAGTTGGGAGGTTCGCGGTACTTCTCGAAGATTGATTTGCGTTCTGGTTATCATCAGCTCAGGATCAAGGAGGAGGATATTCCTAAGACAGCTTTTAGGACTCGGTATGGGCATTTTGAGTTCCTGGTTATGTCGTTTGGGTTGACGAATGCTCCGGCAGCTTTCATGGATTTGATGAACAGGATATTCAAGCCGTATCTGGATCAGTTCGTGATTGTATTCATCGATAATATCTTGGTTTATTATAAGACTTGGGAGGAGCATGAGCAGCATCTTCGGATCGTGCTTCAGACTCTGCGGGAGCACCAGTTGTATGCTAAGAGGGAAAAGTGTGAATTTTGGTTGACTGAGGTCAAATTTCTGGGTCATATCATCTCGGAGCATGGTATTTCAGTGGATCCGTCCAAGATTGAAGCTATATTGGAGTGGGAACGACCAAGGAATGTAGCGAAGATTCGCAGCTTCTTAGGTCTTGCTGGGTATTACAGGAAATTTGTAAAGGACTTTTCGAAGATTGCAGCTCCGTTGACGAGATTGATCAAGAAAAATGTCAGGTTTGAGTGGAATGAAGATTGTGAGCTTGCTTTTCAGGAATTGAAGAACCGGTTGACTTTTGCTCCGGTGTTGGTTATTCCTAGCAGTGATGAGCCATATGAGGTTTATGCGGATGCTTCAGGGCGCGGACTTGGATGCGTGTTGATGCAGCATGGACGTGTAGTTGCGTACGGATCGAGACAGCTACGACCTCACGAGCGGAATTATCCTACTCACGATTTAGAGCTTGCAGCGGTGATCTACGCGCTGAAGATTTGGAGGTGTTACTTGTATGGAGCATCGTTTCAGGTCTTTTCCGATCACAAGAGTTTAAGATATTTGTTCACTCAGAGGGATCTTAATCTGAGGCAGCGCAGATGGGTAGAGTACATGGAGGATTATGATTTCGCGTTGCAGTATCATCCCGGGAAAGCTAATGTGGTCGCGGACGCGCTTAGCAGGAAATCTTCAGGGATTCTCGCTTGTTTGATTTTTGAGGACTGGAGCAGGGATGCGACAGTGAGTGAGTATCGGCTACTGTATCGTGAAGACTGTGATCGAGTTTCGTTATATCACGTGGAAGCGACTCCAGCTCTTGTTCGGATGGTGAAGCAAAGTCAGTGGCAGGATCAGCATTTGTAGGGGATTTGGTCGCGGATTCAGAACGGGGAGCAGTTTAAAGAATGGAGCGTGCATGCAGATGGATCGTTGTACTTCCGGGAGCGTCTTGCAGTTCCAGCTATCGTCGAAGTGACGAAAGCCGTTTTGGACGAAGCTCATAGGTCTCAGTTCGCTATTCATCCGGGGAGCACCAAGATGTATCGTGATTTGAAGAGACAGTATTGGTGAGAGGCATGAAGAAAGATGTTCGCGAGTATGTGGCCAAGTGTTCGACGTGTCTTCAGGTGAAAGCTGAGCATCAGAAGCCTACAGGTCAGCTTCAACCGCTTCCTATTCCAGGGTGGAAATGGGAGCATGTGACGATGGATTTTCTCACAGGTTTGCCGAGGACGGAGCAGCGTCACGATGCAGTTTGGGTCGTGGTCGACAGGTTGATGAAATCAGCGCATTTTATTCCATTTAGGTCGACGTGTTCTAGGAAGGTTCTCGGGGAGTTGTATATGCAGAACATTGTGAGGTTGCATGGAGTTCCTTTGTCCATCACCTCTGATCGAGACACCAGGTTTAATGCTAAGTACTGGAGGAGTTTTCAGGAGGCTTTAGGTACGGATTTGAACTTCAGTATGGCGTTTCATCCTCAGACTGATGGGCAGTCTGAGCGGGTTATTCAGGTTCTCGAGGATATGTTGTGTGCTTGTGCGTTGGACTTAGGCGGAAATTGGAAGCAATGTTTGCATTTGGCGGAGTTCGCGTACAACAACAGTTATCAGGCGAGTATCGGTATGGCACCATTTGAGGCATTGTATGGGCGACCGTGTCGATCACCTGTGTGTTGGGCCGAGCCGGAAGATAGAGTTATTCTTGGGCCGGAAGAGATTCGTAATAGCAACGAGAAAGTCGTGGTGATTCGAGGTCGGTTGAGAGTAGCTCAGAGTCGGCAGAAGAGCTACGCGGATAGGAGACGTAGACCCTTAGAGTTCGCGGTTGGAGATTTTGTTCTCTTGAGGGTGTCGCCTCGTAAGGGAACTATGCGGTTCGGAGTGAGTGGGAAACTCGCGCCGAGGTATATTGGGCCGTTCGAGATCACTCAGCGTGTTGGCGTGGTCGCTTATCGGCTTGATCTTTCGCCCGAACTTTCTCATGTGCATGATGTATTTCATGTGTCGATGCTTAGGAAGTGTCCACCTGAGCAGGGCAAGATAGTTTCGTTTCGCGATGTGCAGGTTCAAGAGGATACGACGTACAAAGAAGTGCCGATTCAGATTATCGACCAGAAAGTGATTAGCTTGCGTCGTCGTGAGATACCGTTGGTAAAGGTCGTGTGGCAGCATCACGGAGTTGATGAAGCCACTTGGGAGTTAGAGTCGAGTATGCGGGAATTGTATCCGCATTTGTTTTGTTTCTGAAATGAGTTGTAAATTTCGAGGACGAAATTTCTTTTAGGGGTGGAGAGCTGTAACGTCCTGAAATTTATTTAATGTTAATGTACTATAAATGATGAATTAGTGTGCCATAATTAACGTTTTAACATTAATTAGATTATTGGGTTGGATTTTGAATTTTGGTTGTTTTGTTAAATTGATGCATTTAAATGATTTCTTATTGTTTTAAAATGATGTTTTGAATTTTAAAACACAACAATTTGTAAAACGTTAAAAATACTCTGTTTTGCAAAACCGTGGGCGGCACATGGTTTTCGCACAGTAAAACCGCTCATCGATTTTCTCTATTTATTTCCCTCTTCTCTCTCTCTCTCCTCACTCTCCCGCAACACCTCTCTCTCTCTTTCCTCTTGATCTCTCTCGGCAGCTCACTCTCTCTCTCAATTCTCTCTCAAATTTTTTGAACTCCATTCGAATCCAAGCTTCGGGATAGCAAGGAGGAAGCTCGGGGACGTGATTCGGCAACCGAGAACGCGGATTAAAGCTTCGATTCGAGGTTAGATTCGAAAATTCTAAACTTTTTACAAAATTTTCAATTTTGTGTGTTTTTGAAATCTAAGTTTGTTTAAGCTTAGAAAACCTTGTGTTTGAGTTAAATGAACTTAGAACAACTAGAATCTAAGCTTAGATTGAAGAAAAACGGATTGGATTCATGATTTTTCATTTTTCTCCTCATTTTTTCATTTTCGAATTTTTGAGGATTTCGAGTTTAAATCTTGTTTAAATGAGTTCAAACATGTTCTAGTATGTTTTTCTATCAACTATGATTGTTTTTCATGCCTGGGATTTGAGAAAAACATGTTAGAATCAAGATTTTGATTTTGGGGATCGAGAAACCCGTGGCTGGGATTTCTGGGTTTTCCCAGTTCGGTAGGCCGAAGTTCGTGTTCGGCAGGCCGGAGTGATGATCGGCAGGCCGGTGTTCTTCCGACCGGCAGGCCGAATCTGGGGAAATGTTCGGCAGGCCGAACTTTGCTTCTGGCAGGCCGAACTGTGCAGTTCGGCAGGCCGAAGCAGGACGTCCGGCAGGCCGACCAAGGCATGGAAAATTTTGTGATTTTTACCCGTTGTGGAACCCATATTCGTGGTTTATTTATTAATTTATATTATTTTATAAATTCCTTTATAAAATGTGGTGGAAAATCTTCTTAATTTTTATTTAATTTGATTCTCAAACTCTCGATTTTTAATTAAATCCTCTTTTAATAAATCTAAATATTCCGCCACGTCACATCCCGTACTCCGGGGCGTGACAAAACCTCGTGTGGTATCTTTATTTTGTTTTTGCTATCTTAATTCTGTTATCTGCTTGTTATTTGAATTTTTGATTGTTTTTGAATGACTAACATAATTTATGAGCTTGCTACGACTTAACAATGGTAATTAGATAGCCCAATCAGCTTGAGTAAATCTCTAAATTTCACATTAATCTAATTTATTTTAATTGTAAATCCAATGTCTACATGAATAATAATATTGAGTCATTGTTAGCTTGAAAAGCTAATTTTTTCTACCTAAAATTTGTGCAAATATAATATAAAAATTCATTTTTTAATAAATATTTTAATGTGTGCTCCCACTGTCCGGTATTCCTTTCTCATGAACATATTTGTGTGTTCGTGCATGTATGTTTATGTGTCTACTTCTTGTATTTACCTGGGAGTGTAAGCCGCGACGTCAAGCTTCTAAACAATTACGTAAAAGGTAAGAACAAATTAGGTAGTGCATGTGTGTCTATAGAGTTGTATAAAACAACTGGCTAATGAAGAGCACTTAACAAATTAACCGAAACATATACGGTTAATTGTTCGATTACAAACTCAAACAACACAAGGTTCTAAGGTTTTTTTTTTTTTTTTTTTTTTTTTGCGCTTATTCACGCACGCTATTTGTTGGTTGCAAAGTGATTTCAATAATTTTTATTTTGTTTTCGTGCATGCTACAACAATCCCGTATGGAAAAAGAACGGGTTTTTCCTTTTCAACCGATTGTTGCAAGTTCACAACCAAATTTGTTCAAATTGTGACTTAGAATGTTTTATCTTCTCATATTAAAAATAATTCTCATATTACATGTGCAACTGACATGATAAAGTTTTAAAAGACCGTCGCCCAAAATACGAATTCAAGATTGATAAAAAAAAGAGCCTTTTGCATTGTTAGCCCTAAACTTATTACACATTTGTACTTTGCCACTTAAACTTTTAGTTTTAGCAAGGCGCACCCTAGATTTACAAAGTTGTAGCAAATCGCCCCATTGATAACAATGTTAGTTTTTTAATTGAAATTGACATGTGTTGATGCTTTTTTTTTTGCAAGGTTCAAGCCTAATCTATATCTTGAGATATGGCCCAAAGTATAGTACATGGACCCAAGTCATATTGCGGGATCTTTAGGTAGGCTATGGTTTAATTGGAAGACAAAGGACAAGAATGAGTTCATTTTATTCGGTTCAATTAGACTTTTGATACACTTGGGAAGTCTTTAAGTCTAATGAGAATTAGAATAAAATAGGGAATCAATTTGAGAAATATACTTCTGTGGTGTTGTTTTTTAATTTTACTATATCTATAAGAAAGTTTGAAACATACTGCTTCTAATGTAGGCAAACATGTGTTATATGAAGGTATTTTAGCCTTTTTAAGTAGCAGAAATAGTATGGATTAAAGTGGAGAGAAAAAATGGTAGAACATAATAGTAATAGTAAAAAAATAATATACCACTTAATTTTCTCATAAAATAGATGCGGTGGAGATTAGAATAAAATCACATAGCCTTAATCCAATTTTAGGAAAATGCCTAATAGACCTAACCAGCTCACATGACAAAACCAACCTACTAGGTCACTCGACCCAATCGGCACATCAAGTCAACTGCCCCAACTAAACCATTCTCCATAAAAATCCAAATTAACTCTTTTTCTCCGGTTGGTCAACATGGGAACAAGCCCCAAAGCCCTTATCACTTGTACGAAAATGACAAGACTATTTCTTCTACTTTGATTTCCCTCCTTGCAGGCAACTGAAAACGGACTCATAAGGTGGCTAGGTGTTAAGAGCACCCGACAACCTAATAAAATAAGGCTAAACAAATTCAAAAGAGTCAACGGAACTTTTCTTACGACGGGAGGGTGCTATTTTGGCATTCTCCATGAACTAAACTCAACAACCCCCAAATTTATCTCTCGAAGAGGAAGGAAACCAATCAAGCTGAAGACTTCTTTGTTTGCCTCAAGCCTCATGTCTTGCCCATAAATACCCACTTCTTCTCCCCCATTTTCAGCATCCCCAACATTCAATCACGTCACTGTTGGAAAAAATGGCTTATAACCATTTTAAGGAGCCATTTTGAGGCCTAATTTTTAGTAGGACCTACTTTGTAAAAGTGATTAGCCTTGGCGGATTTGCGTTGTTCGTCACAAGGAGATTGAAATCATATATTCATATGCTCAAAATGGTAATCAGGTGAATGAGAAATTGATGTTCAAAGTATACTCATTGACATTTAGATTTTGTTGAAAAAAGCCTGAATAGGGTAGTTCTACATCGGTTAGGCATCTTGACATCCCCTGACATGTATAAGTACTAGGGTAGTCCTCCATTGGTTAGGTATAAAAACTTGACATCCCCTGAACTGTATAAGTACTAGAGTCTTTCTCTACATCTAGCCACACACAAAAATTGCACACGGAAAATAACTCATATCTTTCCTCTTGTTTTCGAGTCTTCTTGCTCTCTTCTTTTTTTTTGGAGTCTTTTGGTGATAGATCGTGTATAGACCATCGTCATTTGTCGACGTCCGTTGAATCTTGACTACCATCCTCGTTCCAATTCAGACTCTTCAGACTCGGTCATTATTTGAAGGTTCAACCTTAGTTGTAATATTTTGTTTCTAATTTCATAGTTGCACCTGTTTTTGGTTTACCTCCTATATTTTTCTAACAGTCACAACATACCAAAAAACCACTACCTCCATTGCTCTCAACAACGACAACCCAAAAAATCTGTCAAGAGGGAATCTTACAACATACACACAACAATCTCGGTCGCGCCACGGCCGAAGAGCTCATTTCCAATGTTGCCTTCATACCCTGCGACGTCACCAAGGAGTCCGACATCTCCACCGCTGTGGACTTTGCCCTCTCTCGCCACAACCGGCTAGACATAATGCACAATAACGCAGGTGTCCCCTGCAACACCACCGTGAGCATCTTGGACCTTGACATGTCATCGTTCGATGGGGTAATTGACATCAACGTCCGGGGAGTCGTGGCGGGGATAAAGCACGTGTCCCACGCCGTGATCTCGTGGAGGAGTGGCTCCATCCTCTGCATGGCTAGCATCTCATGGGGGCATGGCAATGCACACGTATTCGGTGTCCAAGTCCGCAGTCATCAGCAATGTCAGGTCTGTGGCTGCCGAGCTCAACGAGCATGGCATAAGGGTGAACTGCGTGTCACCTTTTGCCGTCCTAATGCCGTTCATGATAAAGGATGCACCACCCCTTCCCAGGGCTCCACGATGGCTGGATTGCCGAGATGATTCACAATGGGTGCAAATTGTGAGCCAGAGGATGTGGCTACTGCAACTTTTTATCTTGTCTCGGATGAGGCTAAGTATGTGAGTGGGCATAATTTGGTGGTGGATAGAGGTTTTACGGCTTTCAAGCGTTTGGAACTCGCCATACCAAATCAGGAGGAATGAAAATTAGAAGGGGTTGATTTTTTTTTAATAGCACTTTGAAAATATACATATATATATATATATATTTGGTGTACTAATTTTGATTATTTTCTCTTGTAAAAACTAAAATAGGTATTTTTTTTTTACTATTAGTGTTTTTCAGAAAAATTAACCTAATACAGATATAAATCACAACTTACATGTATTATTTTAAAGATATCTAGAGTTGTGACACAAGTACTTTTTCATCAGAATAAAGGAAATCAAAGCGATAAGGAAATAATATTCTAGTATCTAAGAGTGTGTTTGGTTGGAGTATTCTTTAGACTCAATTAACTTAAATTTAGATTTAAATATCAAGAATACTTTGGATACGTGTTTATTTCTCCTAAAATCCAAATCAAATGAGTATCAAGAATCCAAGTTTTCAATTTTGACCCTATTAAACTTTTGATACTTGGATATCTTTGCTATAGTAAAAGCTGAAATTCTCTCTCTAAAAAAATCTAACTCCTTTATTTGATATCCAATTGAGATGATTATTTTTTCATTTTGTTACTAGTGAAGAGAGGAATAAATTAAGATCCATATTGTATATTTTTTAGGATCATAAACATTAAGATTTTATTAGATTTGTTAATAAATCAAAAAACTTTCTTCACTACCTCTTTAAACACAAATTTTAATTTTATTCCATATTTAAATTAAATCTTAAATGTATATCCAAACGTTAATTCGAATAACAATTCAAATCGCTAATTCAAATCACACAACTCAAATTAAATCACTAATTTGAATCTATTTACCAAACGGACCCTAAAATTGCTCACGTGTAATGCACACAAATTTATATACCTTCTTTTCCTTCCTCTTCCTCTTTCATCTCTGCTTTCTCAAGGAAGTTGGAGAATTTTGGCATCAAACATTTTCCCCTCAATCACTTGTACACCTGCAATCACTCCTGAGGCTCTTCCAAATGGTGCTAAAAATTGACTGCTTGCCCTTTATTTTTTGTTTTCTTTATTAATCTTTCACATATATATAGAGGATTCAACCTAGATTGCTCTTCGATACATCTCCGTCATTTGTTTCCCACTGAATATCAAAACTGTTCTTGAACCAGCTTGCGCATGATATCTTCTGGAGCTGCAGACAAGGCAAGTGTAAAACATTGAGAACATAAAGTAGACAAATGGGCTTTGAGTTAACTAACACCATATTTGGTTTGCAGTTTGAGCCGCGGTTCAAATCTTTTTGTTACATTGTTTTCTTTCACAACAATCTGAATTCTTGTTAGAACACATGAACCCAAGGGGCCTGAACTTTTGGAATCCTCTAATTGAAGTTGATGAAGTTTTTTGAAGGAGGAAGTTGTATATACCTGGACCACCAGTGAACAATCTGAATTGTCCAAGGGCCTGCCTTATGAACATCTCAACTCCACTCACCACGATGGCTCCGACCTCCTCTGCCTCGCGCAAGAGCCGCGTAATTCTAGGAGTGTAAACCGCGTCGAAGACCAGCTTGTACGCTCTTAAAGCCTCCTGAACAGTATGGAAAGGTAAGGACAGATTGGATACTATATGTTTGTCAGTCTGTATGTGTACTAAAACATTCTACATTGTGCAGACAAAGAAGGAAACCTTTGGGACAGGACTTTTATCGGTATTCGGTTCCATGCCAATGGCAGAAGCATTTGCAAGTATCATCCCGTTCTCGGGGCAGTAGCTCTCTAGGCACTCGTATGGAAAAGCTTCCCCAGAGACTGCCGCTGCTAGAGCTTTTGCTCTCTCTGTTTGAAGATTGTCTCCTAGTCAGAGATTCAGGAATTCTTTCATGTAATGACGAACTAAAAGAAGCAACATTGTTTACCATATTTTCGGTTGAAAACGACAACCCGAGCTCCTCTTTCTTTTGCTCCAAAGGCCAGTGCTCTTCCTGCTCCTCCCGCTCCCACCAAAACAAATATCTTCCCCGCTATTGGAGAAGAATGCGATACACTCCCATTTGCAACCCCATTTGCAACCCCATTGGCACCCCCATTAGCAACTTCGCTTTCTGCTTCATCCAATTCAAATGTGGATAGATGATTTTAGCTAGAGAATCAAACATATAATAGACACGAATCCTTTCTCAAGGTTACCTATAATTAAGAAATTGCCAAATATTTTTCAAACCGTATTGAAAAGCAAATAACTTGAAACTCTAGCACTTTGTTAGTTTACTAATTCCAAGAAATGCTTGAACTATATTAAGAGATCGGTCAATAATAGTTTTACGTTTTAACACTGACCCTCATGTGCGGGCTGGATAATGGACAATCATGTGGGTAAGTATCAATAATCTAGCACAACACAATTTTAGAGTGTGCAATTACAAGGTTTTTAACTTGAGACCTCCTACTCTGATTCGATGTTAATGTACTGATTCTTTCAAAAATTTAAACTACTAGGACGTGAACCAACTATACTTTCATATTCGAATACACTTGCAAAGCGAGAACTTGGCTATATCATTTCTCCTAGAAGTCATAATGATGCATTCAAAACACACTGAAAAAGCAAAGAAAGAATTAGTAACATGCAGTACCTCTTAGTGCATCCTCTATTGCAGTGATACAAGCCTCACAATCTGTATTATAACCAATCAGCTTTCCATCAATTGGCCTCCTTATTATGGTATTTACAGCTCCTATGGACTGAAATCAAGAACAAACCGTTCCAATCCTTGACTGCTAAGTATACCGACAACTAATTTCCATTCAAATGCAATAAAAATGGCCCTTGTTTGGTAAAAGAAAAATCACGAGGAAAAAACAGTTTCTCATCTTATAGAAAAATGGATAACAAAGTTATCAACATTCAAAAAACACCGAACCTTAGCTAGCGGATGGACTTCGTCGCAACATGCCACCGCCGCTTCTTTGTGCGGTATTCCAACACTAGTTCCACCAAGGGGAGAAAACAACAATGCATTACTAGAAGACTTTATGTGAACACGTTGAACAAACTAGAACTGATACAAGTATATGATAGAAAAAAAGTAATGAGATATAAAGGCCTTGAAACGAAGAAGTAATGCTTACCTGAAACCAAAAAAGTCCATGCTTTCATATGTTCTGAAGAATTCCTTGAGATTATCTACCAGCAAGGGAACATAAATTCCATTGTAGCCAATATGTCTAAGGGCGTAATTGTGTAGAACAGGGCTTTTACTATGGCTAACCGGATTCGAAATTAGGCCGAAAATCTTTGTCCACGGATTTACATGGTCAAGTTTATAAACTTGTTTAAGGCTATCCAAAGTTGGTAAGCCAGGAAATATCTGGCTTTTGAGACAACCATAGACTAGAAATCCACCAAATTTTGGGGCCAATAGTTGGCTTATTAGACCTCTACTTCCCACTGCTGTGGCAATTAAAGGCACCTGCATTATTTATTCACACTAATTAGACATAATTGTAATTAATAGGAGCAAATGAGTTTGAGCTCAAAAAATGAATTTAAACGTGGAAGCGCGTGAGAACTTTACATTATGAACGGTCACGAGTTTGAACCGTTTTACCAAACACAATGCCGATTTGGGTGTTCACGTTAAATTGCATTTTTTAAATTCTTTTTAGTTGAAAGAATTGTCTCGTTACCTGACAATGAGTAAGCATTTGGAAAATTGGAGCAACCTCTGTGATGTAATTTACTTCAACTATGAGTTTGACCACATCTGCTCCAGTTGATTGCATACAAGCAATCAGATCACCAAGTTTCTCTCTCGAAGGTCTCTCACCATTCACATGGCTTGATACAATAATTTGGCTATTGGAAGGCTTGTTGTGCTCAATCATAATGATATCAGAAGCCACCTAAAAGGAAGTTTCATTTTATTTAATGCAAAAAGAACAATAGCCCCCCATAGAATAATTAAATATGTAAGACAATTTTGTGTCCACGCAAATTGCTATGATTGACAGGCATGGCATTACTTAAGAGAAACTGTAGCGTTTGGTTCACAGGTTTGAATTACACTTCAAACCATTTTGTTACAGTATTTTTTTTTTTTACAAAATTTGAATTTGTGTTTAAACTTTCTGTTCAAACTATGAACTAAATTGGCCTATATCACAAGAGCTCGATTGCAGGCAGAATTTTAGCATCTTTTTAACATAGGAGTGTCTTGTTCCAACTTTTTACATCAATTACCAATTTTGAAGCATGAAAACATTTTGTTTAATTCAAGGGTAATTTGTCAAAATGAAAAGTTTGGGAGCAACTTGTCAAAGTTTACGCACGAAAGTCCAAAATTATAAAAAATATATATATAAACATAAATTTGAATGTCAATGAAGATGGTGTTCAATAATACCTCATAATCCATTTCAACATATTCTACATCTAATTGGAGTGCCACCCTCAACACTTGCAAAGCAGTGTTTTTGGAATCAACTTTGCGACCGTTCGTTGATTTCTTGAGCCTGCCAAAACGAGAAACGACACAAGTTTTATAATTTCATGCTTTTCTATATTTCTTTATCTTTCACAATGCCATGTTTTTTTTTTTTTTTTCCGAACTGAAAGCACTTAATGATTCCGTAATGATATTTTACTACTGAATTCCACATGCTACAATTTTACATAATGATATTTGTTAGTATAATATTCCCACCATCTTTATTCATATAGGGTTTTAAGATTTTAATTACGCATTTCAGTTTTAGGAAATTGTTTTCTTTTATGTTTATTTTCACTGCATCCTCTTATGTTGGAAAAACTCTAAAATAGTCATAAGTCTAGTGACTAAAGTAACTATAAAAGATGCATTTGACATCATAATACAACATATTCAAAGAAAATAAATTAACTTTTAATTTTTCTCACTAGACCCTTTTTTAATTGGGATAAAATAACCAAAAATATAAAAATCAAAATGGCAGCCTTCTAATATTCTCACTTGACTTACGAAATTTTGTTTGGCTTTTTCAGCAAGAAAAAAAATGAAGCTTAAATAAATGAACAAAAGAAACAATATGAGTGATTGACAAAAGTTTCTAGGTTGCAATCAGTCACTTACAGCGACAAGCAAATTGTAGCCAATTAAATAACAACAGCAACAACTAAACAATAAAATAATAATAATAAATTAGTACAATGGTGCTACTTTTCTCTTTCCCCGACAATAGAAAAACCACGCACGTGCTTGTCTTTTCTCTCACATGATTCCAACTATCCTTTTCCAACCATGGGCCTACATTTGTACGTTTATTTTGGAAATTTTGTATGTCTTTTTCCTTTTTTCTTGAAGAAATTTTATGTTATATTTTTAAATATTATATTTATTTATATTATATTTAAAAAAATTACATTATAATATTATTTATATTATATATTAAATTATGTCATAAATAAATATTTATAGCATTTATAAAAAAATAAGTATAAAAGATTGTATTTATAAAAACTTCTTTTTTTCTTTTTCCCTTAAACTTACAAAGTTACACCTGTTTTGCAATAGGATACAAAGGTCAGGAGATTTTTAAAAATAATCTTAAATTTCCCCATTCAAAATTTAATAGAATATAAATGAGAGACTAAATTTGAGACAAAAAAAATTTTAAGGGTTAAGTTAAAACACTTTTAAATGCAGAGGCTAATTTTAAAAAGAGAAAAAGTTTAAGAACCTTTCATGAATATAACTCTTATTTTTAATAAACAAACATCTTTCTCTCTGTAAAATAATCAAGCACATTTCAATTTTGTTGCTTCTATGTCCTAACACATGATTATATTATTAAAGTAATCTACCACGTGATATAAGTGTTTTCACATGTAATTATCAGTGACTACTATTCGTGCTAATTTTTATTTCAAATCAAGAAAATAAAAATGTACAAGTATTTCTGTCCCACTTGCAATTATTGGTTTGTGGTCATTCATACCTACCAAATTCTTAAATATATATATATAAATATATAATATATGCTACAAGACAAGCGAAATAATTAGGAATCTTCAACGCACGAAAAAGAACCACGTTTTTATAAATTTAGGAGAAAAATAAATCCCCTCTTTAGCAGCTGTGGTTTTTATTATAAAGTTTTATATATTATAGTAACAACAAAAAAATTTATTATAATATAAAATTATCATATATTATAGTAAAAACAGTTCTAACCATCCCATTAAAAATCTTTAGAGTAAAATTGAAAGTAACCACGCCGCATATATTAAGCGCTCGTTTATAACATGATAAAGTAGGTGAGGATGTAGAGATTTTAGTTCAGGTTAAAAGGACTCTCGTGATTTTAGTGCCTATTGAAGGATGGCGGTACAATTCTCAACATATTTTCTACGAATCATTCTAGAAGCACCGACTCTGCTGGACATTAATTAAAAAAAAAAACATTCGTGTATATGGTTCGAGACCTATTTGTTACTAGTTATGTTGCTACAGTATAGGAAACCATTTTTTTTTATTTTCTATATATTCTGTCATATGAACTGGTGTCACTCATTTAAACCACAATAAGGAAGAGCACCTCGAACAATGTGCTATGTCATTTAAGCCATATTTAAATAACCAAGACCCATTTTAGAGTAAGATAAAAATCTAAAGGGTTGGATCACAAAAAAATACTAAAAATTACATCAAAACACAAAGTGTAGATTTAATAAAATTTATTAAGATCCAATGGTTGAAATCAGAATAATATTGTCCTTGAGTTTTTAAATAGATTTATAGATTTAACCAAACTACATTTTCTTTTCTCGTGAAACTCAAATTCCCCATCAAACCTAACAACTAAACCGACAGTAACTAATATTCCCAATTGATGAGCAAGTTGGTACTCAAGAAAGGAGCCGAAAAAGGAAAGAAGAAAGAAAGTTTGTAACATAAAAACATTAAAGAACCAGAAATCTCTCACTAGATCGAAAGGTTGATTAGAATTGAAAATGAGGAAGAAGGGCAAGCAAAAGGGGAAAAAAAAAAGGAGTAAACTAGCTGGGGTAATGGAGAGGAGGTGGTACCTTAAAGAGAGAATTATGGGGAGAGTTCTTTGGTTGATGAGTTTCTGGAGTTGGGAAATGTGAGAAAACGACATCGACATGGAGTCAAGGCGGAGCTCCACAAGGTCAGCTCCTTCCGCCTTGGCTTTGTCCATGGAAGCCAATGTTTCTTCCACGCCTCCATATTCTATTGGCGCGCAAACCAACAAATTTTTCTGGACTACTGCCGTTTGCATTGTGAGTTTGTCTGTCTGTGAGTCTGTGAAAGGCGGAGAGATAGAGATAGATAGAGAGAGAGAGGGAGGGAGAGAGAAATGTAGCAAGTAATAGTAGCACGTCTTGCCTCACAGCCACCACAAGAACTTTGGGTAGGTGCAGCCAGAGAAAAATTAAAACCTGGTTGGGTTACTTTATATCAATTATGCCACTCTGCTTTCTGGTGGGAGATTTTTATTATACTAATGTAATTGATTTCTCCTTTTTTTTTTCTTTTTGTGTAAAAAAACTAATTTAAGAAGAATGTTAACAATATTCTTTTTTTTACTTCAAAATTTGATATATAAAATTTATTAATATAATAAATTATTATTTGATTAAAAATTAAAATAATAAATTTCACGTGTTAGATAAGACATATAAAAAGTGTAAAGTGTAAAAAAAAGGTGTTCCTAATACTCTTGTCCTCTTAAACTATAGCGAAAAGAAAAGCTGATTGAATTGAAGTATTTCTTTTCTTTAAACAAAATAAATCGGTTTAACAGACAACCTCTATTTTTAACCAATCTGACTAAAGTATGCATGTGACGGTGGAAAGTGGACACGCGGCAACGATTGATTATTTCATATTTTGGACCAATTATGTACCAGCAACCAATCAAAATTGGTCAAGTGTTTGTGACAATTATGCCACTTGCTGTTTTTTGAGTGGCTTTGTTAGTAATTTTCTTTTCTTTTCTTTTTTTTTTGGATTTTCAATTGGGATTCTCGTGATCCGAGCAACTGCCACGGTTCACCTTAGTAGCGCGCGACAAATGTGTGTACTATACAACAGAGAAAAAACCTTTTCGTTCTGATAGCTTACAACTTTTACTCGTAAAATTATAAGTCATAATTTAATATATAATATATTTTTTAAATTAAATTTTATTATTTTATTAATTATAGGTTATAACTCTATTATAAGTATGCCAGGCACACTTTTAAGTTCACCTCGGTTGTTCAACCATCTTGCTTAGACAAAAGTCGTTTTTAAGTTCACACAACTCTTAGATGACTGGTGGTGCACTTTCTCGAGATAGTCCTCAAGGCCTCTTTTGACCACCACTCAAGATGTCACCTTTTCAGGAAGAATGTGTGCTCGGGTCAGATGGAAATGGCTTGAAGTCGAGTAACAACCCATTCCCAAGGCCACCACATGGTCTCATTACAGCCCTTAGATGAAGGGTTGTCCACCATATGAGATTGTGACATATGTCACTTACCACTCTGACACCACGGTACAGTGCACTTGGGTCACGGGGCGAACCTGCCCTACGCTCGGTTCATGTAAGGCACTATAAATAGGAGCGTTAACTCCACCTTAAAGGTAAGTGGACTCTCTCATACCTAACCCTAGTCTCCCTCTCAACCGAACAAGTAC
Source organism: Artocarpus heterophyllus (assembly GCA_025403435.1). Lineage (NCBI taxonomy): Eukaryota > Viridiplantae > Streptophyta > Magnoliopsida > Rosales > Moraceae > Artocarpus > Artocarpus heterophyllus. Next base: position 10,190,291 of record CM046335.1, read on the forward strand.
CTGACTTGAGCGTCGGAGAGCCCTTTATGGGCACTACACCAATGTCCCATTGACCTTTGAGACATTCTCTCTTCTTGCAGGTCCCCCGATAGGCTGAGACGAGTAGGATAGGTGCTCTGCCCACTATGCGCAGCTGTAAGTGGTGTTGATCGACAGCAAGACATCAACTAACCCCATAAGGTTAAATAAGATTGCTCGTAATGGGTGGGAGCTCTTGTGATGTCCTTAAAGAAAACAAAAGGAAAGACACGTGGTCAATCACATGTGTTGATTTTAAGAGATTTGCTACAGGAACAATGGTTGTTGTTTTTTTTTTTTTTTATGTGCATTATTAGGTAAATTTTTGGATATCGAATGAGTATTTTTTGAGATCGAACATCTAAAATTGAGTATCTTTTTGTTATTGTTATTAACCAACACATGAGAGGTCCTCACAGTTTTAATGTCGAAAAAAACAGAAAATCATGTTACCACATGAGAGGTCCTCAATTTTCATGTGGGAAAAAAAAAAAAGAAATCATGTTACCATATGACCAAATACAAATTTCCTTATCACATAGTACATGAGGAATGTGTGTATATATATAGGGAGGAAATATCTTCATTACGGCAAAAGTTCGGTATTAGAATAGTTCGGTATTGGAAGCATCATTAGTACGTTCTTACAATACAATACTCAATTTGATTTAGTATAACATTCAACAAATCTAGTTCAACACTGATAACGTTAGTATTATACTTTAGTAAACTGTCCCATGGTGGTACCATGCCAAACAAAAATTGTACCTTGCCCATAGATGGCGAAATAATCAAGTAATACGTGACAAAACATGTGATAAATCATGAAAAGATGTCTTTTGCTGCCAACAATAATAATTCCACAAGCTATTGTCTCTCATGTACGGTATATGTGAAGAAAAACGCATGTACCATAGGTTTGCCCTTATTTTAATTTCAATTGTAAGAATCACTGTTTTTTCAGATCCCCAGTTTCTTGATTCTAGTTTTGGAAGAGTTCCATCTGTCTATTCTAACAAAACATCTAAACAATTAATTGGATAACTTTTCCTGTTATTAACTTTATAAGATTAACTTTTTTAGGGGCACTTTTATAGTTTTTGAAAAGCGTGCATCAGTATCTATCTATCCCCAACCTGGCGTCACGTGAAAATGAGACCATCAAGTACAAGGCACACCTGTTGTTCCCAGTATAGTATAACGGTAAAAACTATACCCAATTCTATTTGAAGAAGAAGATTTCGAATCCTTCTACTCTCAAGTTACAAAAAGTACAAGACCCACATCTTGGGGGAGCCAGAGTGGTGACATCGACATATTTGGCTCTTGCTTTAAGCATCTTCTGCAAGAGAACATCAAATTGCAATTAGCTGAGGGGCAGAGTAGGGACCTGACCGCCCCATGTCCATGGAGTTAATTCAGTGTACAACTTTTGAGGAAGCCGGTCCCAAGCACATCTATTTCCTCTCTTCAATTGTCTTCTTGCCAGGTCTTTCATCAATGCTGCATAATTAACTTACATTGTATTGAGGAATTTGAGGCTTTACGCCAATCTGCAACTCCATTTAGAATTAGAAACTAGACCAATAAAAGGAAAGAGAACAAAATATCAGTTTTTTTTTTTTTTTTCGCCCCACTATTTTGAACACTCGCTGTAATTGCCTCCTTTAACATCCTATGGCATCATGCATTAATAATGCATCTACAAGGATAGAACGGAAGAAGTTGTAGCATATTTGGCGACCAAATAATTGGTGACGTTGAATTGCTTTTATGCATGAGATGGATCAAATAATTTGAATTTTGTTCCAAGTCTGTAAGCCATCTTTCTCATTGTTAGAACAACGCACTATGTATTATTATGCCTCTTTAAGTATAGAACAGAGGAAGTTGTAGCCTTATTGTCGTCCAAAATCATTATAGGCTTATAAACAATCGTTTTTGCTTTTTAGTAGTAGATTGATCCAAGAATTCGGACTTTTTAAAAGTTTGCAAGCGACATGTTATTGTTATGCATGTACCAAGTAAAGAAAATAAGAAGTTGAAGCACAAGACGAATAGGTCTCCAAATAGTTGACAATAATTGAAGAATCTGGATTTTCTTAAGAAGTTTGTAACCTATCTGTTGTCACTGTTACTACATCCGTGTCTTCTAATCTGTTAGACACGTAAAACTAAATTTCATAGAACGAGAAGTTCAAGGCAGTGCAATGACGATTGGAAAAGGAAAAGGAAGGTCGAGCTGGGGTCCATGCCTTCTATCAGCTAGACATATCAGCCTGCTGATCTATGCGTTCAGCAATCAAGTTAATTGCTGCATTGGCTGATGAGAATGCCCCATGAAAACTCTCTTGATACGAAATGGTTTCCAATTCTCTGGCCATCTTTAGCAGAATCTCGCCAGTCTGCTTTTCTGTCAAACTTTTGTAGTACGACGAAGCAGCAACCTCGCTTATTTCAACGTTGGTGGCTTCCAGGCAGTACTCATCGTCCAACCATTTATGCAGTGTAACCCTCAGCCATTCTGATTCCTGAACAGGTATTTGAAAAAAGCGTCAAGTTCAATATAAGAAGATCAATATGGAGCCAAGGTAGACCAACGTCAAACTCAAGATGATGCTTTTTGACAATCTATTGTAATAGATAGCACTAGCACAAATGTTAGACCAGTTTCACAATGAGATTTCTTTATTAACATATAACATCTGAAAATTATCACGCAATTTTCAGGTAAAAATGTGCTAAACAATTTTTTCCTTGCTGATAGGCTGCCTTCTAATGACATTAATGATGTTTAAATCCCCTTCATGCTAAACAACCAAACTCCCAAGTCGGGTTGCAAAACAAGGTGGTAGGTCCCAAGTCAGGTTGTTTACAGCCCGTTCCAAAACATGGGTTTGAATAACAAAATTTTAGTTCAAATGAATTTTGTTAAAGTTTTTTTCTCACAAAATTTAAATTTTCAATTCACAAACAAACTCTTAGAAGTGCTCAACATTTAAAATAGAACTTGAATATATGTGTTACATGTGGTCACAAGCAAGTGCTGTCGGTGTCACCTAATTAGTCACATGATTTGTCATGTTTTTACAGCATTTAAAAGGCCTTGACAGTTTATAATCATTGCCTTTTTCTTTAAAAAACTTTAAGAAAAAAAAAAAAAAAAGATCCTAAGGCAAGATTCTTTTGCCAATCCATACGCATAATAACAGACAAAATCTTCTTAGACAAAGCAAGTCCGTGATTCCTTGAACTAGTTCTGCTTGTTCCAGTATCAAGAAATGAACAATTTATGGGTTTAATTAAACAATGACAGGTCTTAATAAGAAAGTCTGCATTTTTAAATTCCCAACAATCCGACTTCAACCAAATCAAGTGAATATAAAACTAGACTCAGATTGACTAAAGATTACGCAAAATTAAAACAAAGAAGTTGAAAATTTATTACCTCCCGGGCCTTGGAAGGCTCTAACCAAAGTTCTGGAACCGTAAGGTCTTCAGCTTGGGAATCTGGTTCTTCTTCTGCATCACCAATTTGTGAATTTGAAAGAGACCGAGATCTTAGAGCCGTAACCGAGCGATGGGTTCTCCTCGGAGCCGGAATCTTCAGCAACGACGACGACGAGGAGAAAACGAGGGAAGGCAAAGCGACGGCGACCGTGAGGAAAATCGTGGAGCGAGAGGAGGAGTTGGAGCTTGAGAAGGTTGTAATTGGACGAACGATGTGCAGAGATTTCATGGTTTTGGGGGAATTTTGGTCAATGGAATTTCTTCCTCTCTCTCTTCCCGATTTGTTTGAGAGCGAAAAGTGGCTGGTGGCTGGTGGCCGGCGGGAAAGAAAGCAGGCCTGTGAGTGCGAGGATTTGCAAGGACGACGCCGTGGCCCGTCCGAGAGGATAAAGTTCCCATTTTTTGGGTTGATAAGCAAGCATGCGTATTAAACATATTAAAAAACAAAAAAAAAACAAAAAAAGGAAAAAAAATTTAAAGAAAACAAAAAAAAAAATTGGACAGTTAGAAGGTAAAAAAAAACATTTGAAAAAAAAAGTTTGGCTAGAAAACAACAATAAAAAATATTTTACAAAAAAAGACGAAATGTTTTGAGTTTTGAACGTTGTAAATATATCATGCAAAACTTGTTTTCATTTTATATATGCATACATATAATATATATATATATATATCTTTATAACTATACAACAAGTGAGAGTTTCCTCATGGTATTATTCACAAAACGGTCAAGTTATTCTATCCTCTTGTATTGGTCCTTTCTTCTGGCTCTTTGGCTAACCTTTTTTTTTTTTTTGTATTTCTTACCTTTTTTTTGCTAAAAATAATCTAAATATTATTCCATCAATCATAGCCTTGATAAACACTTTTGTTTTTGTAACTTTTTTACTGTATTTTTTTCACATGTCTCCTTATTTGAATGTCTCTTTTGCTCTCATATGTACACTCTAATTAGTTTCTCTAATCAATTTTTTCTTAGAAGTATACTCTACTTATTTGTACAAGTATAATATTCAATCAAAACACGTGGTTACACTAAGACAGATATATTGTATATCTACCTTTTTTTAATCTTATATTTTAAAGTGTATTTATAATATACTTTATTGAAATAACTTTTTCTAAAATGTGTCCTCTACTATTTTTTTTTCCTTCCAATCCTCAGAGTATTTTTATAGCAAATGTTGCCCTTATATATATTTGTCTAACTCAAACATTTTATTAACAAACCTCTCAAAAATGATTTTGTCATGAGTACTCATAAATAATTTTCTCTCTATTTTGCCTCTATTAATTTTTTTTCAAAATATGTTGTACTTAAAAAAACTATATTTCTTGTTGTCCCCTTTTATTATAAAAATATAAAAGGTATTTTCCCTTTAAGTTACTTTATTTTTATTTTTCTTAAAATCTAACCTCGTTTATTGATTGTGATATAACATTTTCTACTTTTATGTACAAAATATTCAATTGTTAATCAGACTATTAAATTTCAATTTATTTTTCGATGATACTAAAAAAAGGTTTAAACTCAAAATCTAAAAAAAATCAAACTAAAGGTTAAATACTTAATAATAAAAAAATAAGTATAACATTCGCATAAAACTTCTATGCGTGAAGCACATGGTTTACCATGTAATAAGTGAAGTTTCCTAAAATACTATTTAAATTTTGGTTAATTTATTTTGTCTTTTTATACCTTTTTAATACTTTTTCTTGTCATGTCTTATTTATTCCTTTTTTATTTTCTACTTTAAAGGGTATTTGACAAAATCAGTTCTAGCTAAAACTTTTAATTGCTAGAAAGTAAAGCTCTCATATATTATAATTAGAAAAGTGAGTTACAATATAAAGTACTCGTATGCTATAATTTTCAGTTCTAACCACACTTGTTAAATGCAATACTACTTTTTTTTAGCTTTTTTTCTTTTTCATTTTATTTTCTAAATTCATAATTTTCCAAATGTTTTTTTTTCTAATACAGCTTAATCTTTTTATAATGTACTTTTCCAATATACTTTTTTTTTTAGTTTACCTCTCTCAAAATAATTTCTTTCATATATGTCATTCTTAATTTTTTTAGTTTCTCTTTTTTCTTTTTTATCAAGCACTCATATACAATTAGATTTTTTGCTTGTTCCTATTAAAATATTTTTTTTCCAAATATTGTCATAATTTTTTCTTTTTAGTATAAGATATTATAAAAAATGGTCCTTATAAATATTTGGATAATAACAAAGCAATCAAGACTTTAAAACATAAATTTAACTACAAAATTACTTCCATGTGCAATGCTCCTGCCTCTTAACTAGTATATACGTTAAAGATAAAGATTTTTTTTTTGGAAATCGTGTCATTTCTCTTGACATGATTTTGACTCGACGACAAAATGACATGTTGCATGCATTATAAACGACATATCATTTTTGTTGCTTAAAAAAGATACGCACTCGTCGTTTTTTAAGCGTCTTCGTTTTACTCAATGAGAAACATGTCTATTAAATAAAAAAATTACATAGTTTTATCAACAATTTTACAAAACGAGTTCCAGCAGACGACGTGCGCTTTATTCCACAATGACGTCTGTTTTTGAGAACGATTTTACACAGGCATTTACAAAAGGACATGTGCTTTATTCCACAATGATGTTGTTTTTCCAAACGATTTTGCTTAGGAAAGACTTAAAAAAAAAAAAGAAAATTGGAATTATGAGACCGACATCTCAGTTAAAATCATTAGCAAAATTTAATATTTAATTAATAAATTTTTCTTTAAAAATCATATTTTTATAAAAATTACGATAATATAAAATAAATAATATTAATAGAAAATTTTACTGTAAATTTAATACCATGTTGAATATTACTAAATACAAATTTTGTAAGCTTAAAAGCTTAAAAATTTGTAAATAATATTCATAAAATAAATTTTATATTACAATTTATTATTGTCCTGTGATATAAATTAATGGATTATTTAGGTATAAATAATGTAAAAAAGCCTGACAAAACTCTAAAACAGTGTTAAAAGGGTTTGACGCAGTGTAAGTGTACTACTAAGGTAAAAACATAGATATTAAAAATACTATGTTTAGGTTCCAGAAGTGAACCAAAGACTAAGTAGAATATTTTATATTATTCAAGTGTATGTTTTTCACCAGTTTTACCCTAACAGTATAAGAAAAATACTGTGTGATGAAAAATTATACTATGTAAAGTTTTAGGGGCCCACCAAGTGGACACCCAATGGGTTTTGATTGGGCCACCACACCATGAAATGTGGCCCAATCACATTAAACCACCAATTACTCATAATTATGATTTAAAGTGATGACTCACCACTTTTAAAAAAAATATAATTAAACTAATCTTGATTTAAGGCATAAAGTAAGCAAAAATTTTTTTAGTTCCTCTCCCACCTATATTGGGTGGCCCCAAGACTCACTCTCCCAAAATTTTCTTCAAAGCAATTACCTCACCAAATCTCTTTCCATCAAGTTCCAAGTAAGACCAAGCTTTAGGCTCAAGGTGTTCTTAATTTTCAAGGTAAGATTCAAACTTTTTCCTAACTTTCTTTAGGGTGTTTTTGGGTTTGAAGGTGGAAATTTGATAAGAGTTTTCTTTGTCATAAATCATACCTAGGTAATTGGCAAAATCAAGGGTGTGGAAGGTGTATAAGCTCACCACTTTTCTTTGGTAAAGTCTAGCCTCCAAACTTTGATTTTATGGTTGTTTTGTTTTCAAGCAAGGCATGTAATTAGTTTATGGCATGAGTATATAATTCTTAAGGTATGTGACGATGGATGAGTAGGAAATTAAGGATGTATGCCTAAGATTTTATTTGGTTTTGAAATTGAGTAAGAAATTGCAAACTTTGGGTGATTTTTCAAAGGTATGGAATTTTTTATATTCAACCAAGATTATTTGATAAAAAGGTTTTGGAACCTGATTAAAATAGTAAGTGTATTATGTTAAAGTAGATTTTTGCAAAAAATTATCCTAGGGACTAAATTGCAAAAAAATTATTATTCTCGGCATAATTGAAAAAAGGCCAAAAACTTCTCTATACAGTAAGAATTTAAAAAAAGTTAAAACATAAAAGTTGTCGATCTCGACAAAACTATTAAAAATTGCAAATGGTTCGTCAAAAATCGCTTTCATTTGTGAGTTGTGAATTTTACAAAATTTGTTAAAATTGGAAAAAATTTTAAGGGGCAAAAACGGCTTTTTACAAAAGGAATTTAGGTAGGGTACTTCGAAAAAATTTGATCATTTTGAAAAATGAAGATTAATGGTTTAAAAATATTATTTTTCATCCCGGGAACAAAATTGTAAAAAAATTTTAAATACGGGATAAAATCGCAAAGTTTTTGTTAAACTTGGGCTTTTCCTGCAAATAAGTGATCCAACGCCCTGAATATGTGTTTTTATGTGGATAAGCGACATTTCGTGATAAATTAGCTAATCAGGCCTAGGAACTCAAAGTGGCCCATCGAGAGCAAAAATGTCATTTTTCATGAAAATAACCAGAATGGACCCTGAATTATCCAAGATAGAGAAAAACGACTTTAATAAGAATTTTTCCCTTTATGTTAGAAACAATAAGAAAGAAGGAAATGGAAGGATGGTCAAACTGTAAGTAATCAGAATAGTAATTCGAATTAGTAATCGATAAGTATATTGTACTGACGTATAACTAAATAGTGATAATTTGACTAATAACGATATAATTAGCCAAACAGGTCACTAGACAGATTACGAACGGATCCGCAGATAGTTTTTAAAGCGGTATAAACAAGTAAGTTTTAAACCTACCTACAGTATCAAATAGTAGGTTTGGGGTATATAATACTTATGTGAATATACCTGTATTATACAATTGAAAAGTGTATATGTTTTGCACTTAGTATGTACATATTTTGACATGCATGGTGTTGAGGGTTTTTTGGTTCCACGGCCAGCGCTTGGTGGGTTCGTCGAACGTATTGTCAAAGAGGGCTAGAGGCCCCTGCTCAGATTTGCCTCCCACATCCGAAACGCGTCTCTTGGGAGTCGAACCTTTGCTCCATTCATATAAGATGGTCTTAAGTCTATCCCATATACCAATCAAACCGACTAAAACACCTAATTTTTAAACTTTGTCCCTTCTTTAAGTTCTAGCAGTTTTGAATTATTTTCTATAATAAAACCATTCTCATTCTCATTTTTTTTCCTAAATTATAGTTTTCTAAACATTAGTTTTCATTTTAAACTATTATTCTCATTTAAATCATTATCTTCTAGAAGTCAATTCAAAATTACTGTTTAAACTATACAGTTTAGAACCCACAATTTAAACAATAAAATTTTAAATCACACTGCTTCAAATCCACACACCAAACGAACCCTAATTTTGTTTTACACACACATAAATACATATCAATAATCTAAATTTTAGACAATAAAATTGCAATCAATAGCCATAAGGCCAGTCATTCTCCGTATGTAATGGTCCAAATTAGTTTGCCTACATGGTCCGAACCTACTACTTTTTTTTTTTTTTTTTTAATTTGTTGTTTTTCGATGGTTTCATGCTCCATGTGAGTACCTCCAGATTTCCAAACGGGTTCTAAGTTTGATACTTTCAAAAGAAAAGAATTACTTTACCAAAATAAATAAATAAATAAAAGGATTACCAATTTCTCATATATATATATATAATCTCGTTCACTACTTAAAACATTTCATACTCAACTCCTTTATAAGCTATTTGACTCTCCACCCTCAAACGAAAAAAAGAAAAGAAAAAGAGAAAAGGATTGTTTCCTCATAAATAAAAAGGAAAAAAATCCGACAACAAGGGGGAAAAAAAGAGAAGATTACCTTATGTCATATTCAAGAAAAAAAGTGTTCATCTATGCTATATTTAAAAAATTGTGTTGTACTATTTATAATACTTATTTACGTCATGTCATAGTTAAATATAAGTTACGTTTATAAGAAAGATGACATTTATGAAAATTAAAAAAATACAAAAATTAAAATTTAATACAATATTCAGTATATTTAAAAATGATATAATAATTATTTAAATAATATTATATTTTATGCTATATAATTATATAATAATTATTAATGATATCATTTTAGGATATATGTAAAATATTTACAAATTATAGTTATTTTTTAATGCCCAATTCTACTTAACCCTATGGGGTTATAGCGTTGCTATTAATAAAATAGTAGGATTGAATTTAAAAAGTATACTATATATTAGACTAAGATTTATAATTTTATAAATAACGAGGTTATAATTTTATGAAAATAAAAATAATTTTTTTAATTCAACAAATATAATTGGTTCATTTGCCTTTGTTGGCCTTTAAGGCTAAAATTTAAATCTGGCTTCTTCACCAAAAAGCCCAACAAACATCAATGCCCAACAAGCAATGGGCTATAGCCCGCTAGCTCTTGCCGCGAAGTAAACACGTAAAAGTTGGAGCCGTGAAGGCAAAACACCCAGTTGGTCAAAAACGCCAAAGTCTACGACCGTGGAGGTGCTTTTTTAAAATTGCTTTTAGATTTTTGAGCTTAAAAATTATTTGTATAAATACTTAGATATTTTGTCAAAAATATTTTTATTTTTTAAAAGTGTTTATCTCAAATTTACAAAATATGAATTATAAAAAAAAAATTCAAATAGAGTTTAAAACTTAAAACAAAATATTAATAATATATTATAAATTTAAACATAATATTTTTATAACATTTTAAAAAACTTGAAACTAATTTGGTTCATAAAAGCTTTTTGAAAAAATATGATCCTGAAAAGCTACACGCTGGAAGCACAAGGCTAAACGGGCGCTTAGTATTTACTTCCAACAACAAGAATCTGAGAGGGGATAAGGAAAACCATCGTTGTTTTTCACTTCACCTTGCTTAACGTAAGTAAAAGCTTCAACCGAAACCAAGGGCCCCGGCGGTAGCAGTGAGCAACTGCTGCTTCTCTGTGCTCGCCTCCACCGTGAAGCTCCTCTGCTCCGCTTCCGCACGACGGCGCTTCACCACTTTGCAAGGCTCGGTTTGTTCGGTCGCTCCCAAAGCCGCCGATCAGAGGAAGCGAGCTTCGCATTCGAAGAAAGGCTTGTCGTCTTCGTCTGAGAAATCCAGCAGAGAGGTAAGAAGACAAACCCTACCGTCTGAGTTCCGAAGGTTCGGAAATGGCTGACGTTTTTTGACGATCTTCATTTTTTTGTTTGTCTGTTTGTTTGATATATGAAGAGAGAATTTGGTAGTCCTTCGAAGGATGAAAGTGATTACTTATTCGCGGATGGATATGAAGGCAGAGGAGGTATCAGAAAACCTCAAACGACGGCGTATAAACCGTTTGGAACTCAAAGGAAGGAGAAGAGAGAGCTGATGTTCGATTCTAAGGAGCTGCAGGTATTGATGTTTGTCAAGAAAGCTATTATCTTTTTAAGCATTGCATAATTCTTGATCGTTTAGTTCGTGTTCATTTAAGTTTGTTTTAGTGACGAACGATGAATTATTGTGTTTAATTTCAGGTTGAGCCGGGAAATCTTCAAGATGCAGCTTTTCAGAATGCTGTTGTTAAGGCAAGAATTTTTGCACCACATTCGATTCGAAGAGCCATTTTGATTTTCCAAGATTTACTGAGGATGTTAAATTTATTGTTTACCAGGTCTGGAAGTGACCTTGGACCTTAAAAGTTCTTGTTTTTGAACCTTAGCGTTCATTTTTTCTTTTTCAATTGAGAATGTAGACTTTTGTTGAAGCAGCAGCTATATCTAAGCTCCTTTTGATGCATAGATGTGAAAAAGAAATTTAGAATTATTATTATTATTATTTTACTATTTTTCAATGAAAATTCTTTGGTAGATTTACTGGAAGAGCACTTTTTGAACCGTTATACTCGTTCATAAACATGCCTTCTACTGTAGAAAGCTACAGTTAATTTTCTTAGGTCTTTGATGAATCTTTAGGTTTACTGCACTCAAACTGCACCTGACTATTCTCTTCCTTGGCAAAAGCAAAGACAATATACCAGTACCGGAAGGCAAGTTTCTAGTATCTCTAGTGTTTACAAATTGTGAAATATTACTTCTTCCCAAAAGGAGAATATCAGTGCTTTTATGATCGGGGATGGAAAACTTTTGACAAATGCACATTGTGCACAGGTAACTTACTATGCTCTGTTGCTAGACTAGATAACAAAACTAAAGTTCCTACATAGTTGAGCAGAAAATGAAAACCTATAGAAAAACATCATGGAATTTACTTATCTTATGATGCCTTTAACTTTATCAAGAGTCTTTCTTATATTTTAGCTAAAAAAGGGAGTCTCTCTTCTTTCCTTATACTTTTTTTTATTATTGTTTTTTTAATTTCTAGAGAAAGTTGTCAAATATGTGATTTCAATTTATTACATGTTTTTGTTAAAGAATCTTGATTGACATATCAGTTTCAGAGATGTGTTGTCTTTTCAGTAAGCATTGTTGCATAAGTGTCATATGTATTCTCAATTCTGGTGATTCAACATGTGTGTGATTAGCAAATCCAATTGCTAAATACAGTTTGCGTTTTTAGTAAATTTGTAAAACCATAAATGTACTGAAAGATTGATTTGAGCCAAAAAAAAGTACACCAAGAGGACTATAAAAAGAAAAAGCGGACCAAAAGCAATTGGTTGTTTACCTCCTTTTGGAATGGTTTCAGGTTAAGGTGAAGAGAAGGGGAGATGATACCAAATATGTTGCCAAGGTATATTTTCTTAACTGAATTACTCATTTACGCTCTTCTGTGATTGTCTTATCCAATTGATCACTTGGAACTTTAGGAAACATGAAACACAGGTGCTACTAGTGTTACAGTAACGAGTATTCCTGGGATGTCAATGAGAATTTCGATGAGTTTTGGTGCAACTTATTCTAAAGCAGTGGCAGGTTGTAGACATTGGATAAAATAAGAAACAAATCTCAGGACTTGTTAGGTTTTTTCTTTATTTTTTTTTCTTGAAAGTTGTTTGTTTGAATTAGTAACTTCTTAAATGTTGTTGTTTCAGGGGTGTGTCTTACTTTCCTGTCAATAAACTAACCGCAGGTTCTAGCCAGAGGTGTTGATTTTGATATTGCTTTGCTGTCAGTAGAAAGCAAAGGATTCTGGGAAGGAGTTGAACCACTCAATCTTGGACGTTTGCCACATCTTCAGGTTTAAATTAGCTCTTTTCCCTTGGTGGATTGAATCATTTATTATTACTGAAAAATTTTCTCAAATGCAGTAATGTAAAAGAATTTAGTGAGACAATGGTTATATGGATTTTAGACAATGAATATCAAATTTGCTATCCATTTACTAGTTCAACGCTTGCACGAAATACAGTCTGTTCTTTCCTCTCAATGAGCAGGATTCAGTAACTGTTGTCAGATATCCCCTTGGAGGAGACACTATTTCAGTAACAAGGGATGTTGTATCACGTATAGAGGTACAGTCTCCTATTTGAGTGCAATCATGTCATCCTTTGCTTTCTGGCATATGTACTCATTTGCTTTTGATTATACCATAATCAATCAATTTGATGGCCTCTTTAACTGTAGAAATCCAGGTCATTACAACCAGGATATGCAGAATATTTTGTACAGCTATAATATATTTTGTACAGCCAAGTAGGCTTGTTTTAAGGGATATGTTTATTCACCAAATTCCATGGAGATATACTCTCCATTAATTAGGATATTTCTTATTTATTGTTAGGATATTTCTTATTTATTGCTGAATATTTTTCTCAGCCATCTTGTACTATATATATCTGTTTGTATTCTCAAACATGATGCAGTGAAAAACAGAATTTCTCATTCAAACAAATCTTCATGGCATCAGAGCATTTCTGATATTAGTTCCAGAGTGTTTCAATGGCATCTCCCACCTCAGAAAAATCGTCCTCCTCTTCCCAAGTTCCCACGGTTACTAGTTCTAATGGAGGAGCAGAGTCTGGCGCTCTTCTTATTACTGGACACAAACTGAATGGCCAGAATTACCTGCAATGGTCCCACTCAGTTATGATGTTCATTTGTGGTCGAGGGAAAGACGATTACATCACAGGTGCAGCCAAGAAACCCAAGTTTGATGATCCATCCTTCAAGACATGGAAGGCTGAAAACAACCTTGTCATGTCATGGCTTATAAATTCCATGACAAATGAAGTTGGAGAAAATTTCATTCTCTATGAAACAGCACAAGAAATTTGGGATGCAGCTCGGGAAACCTTTTCAGATAGAGAAGATACAGCGGAGGCGTTTGAGATTGAAGGGATTCTTCATGATCTCCGTCAAGGGGATCTCACGGTCACCCAATATTTCAGTCGTTTGACTAAGTATTGGCAGCAACTTGATATGTATGAGACTACTCAATGGGATTGTCCAACTGATGCTATAAAATATAAGAAAGTTGTTGAAAGAAAAGAATTTACAAGTTCCTTTTAGGGCTCAACAGGAATCTCGATGAAGTTCGTGGTCGAATTCTTGCCATTAAGCCACTGCCTAACCTACGTGAAGTCGCCGCCGAAGTTAGACGTGAAGAGAGCCGTAAGAAAGTGATGATGGGCACTGGAAATCAGCCAACAAACAATGATGCCTCTGCCTTAGTATCCCGAAAAGCTGATGACAACCGATTCAAGAAAGGAAGGCCATTTTGTGATCACTGTAAGAAGACAGGACATACCCGTGACACTTGTTGGGACATACATGGAAAGCCACATGATCCATTTTGTGATCACTGTAAGAAGACAGGGCATACCCGTGACACTTGCTGGGACATACATGGAAAGCCACATGATTGGAAGCAAAAAAACAGGAGAGAAGGTCGTGGCAACCATGCTGTAGCCGAGGAGCTTCCAAGCCAATTCAGTAAGGAGCAACTAGAAATCCTTCAAAAATTGATTCTTGATGCTCAACAAATGTCTTCCTCAAACAATAATCCTTCAGCAACTGCAATAGTGGCCCAAAAAGGTAACTCTTTAGCAGCCCTTAATATTAAAAAGGTGGACAAAAAGTTTTTATGGATAGTCGATTCTGGGGCTTCCGATCATATGACTGGTGACGCATCTCTTATCCAAAATCTTAAACCTTGTTCTGAAAACTATAATGTTCGAATAGCTGATGGATCGGTCTCAAAGGTGACTGGCATAGGTTCTGTTGCTGTCTCAGAAAACCTAACTCTTAATTCTGTGTTGTTGGTACCTAATTTGGATTGCAACCTTTTATCTATAAGGCAACTCACTCAGGAAAAGAACTGTGTTGCTAAATTCTCATCTAAATGTTGCGCTTTTCAGGATTTGACTTCGGGACAGATGATTGGCAGTGCTGACTTGCACTCAGGACTCTACATGTTCTTAGCAGCCGAATACTGGGGACAACAATCAATTGAAGAAAGACGGTCTTTTTCTGCCTTTAGAAATAATAAAGATAGTGAAGTTATGCTATGGCACTATCGTTTAGGTCATCCAAATCATATGTATCTCAAAAAACTCTTTCCTTCATTGTTTAATAAAAACTCTGTGGAATTTCAATGTGAAACTTGTCACTTGTCTAAACATGTTCGAAATTCTTATCCTGTCCAAGAATATAAAGAATCATGTCCTTTTTCAATAATCTATAGTGATGTTTGGGGACCATACAGAATAAATAATGTTACAGGGGCTCGTTGGTTCGTCACATTCATAGATGATCACTCACGGCTGTCTTGGGTATTCCTCATGAAAGAAAAATCTGAGGTAGGTCATTTGTTCAAATCCTTCAATAATATGGTTCATACCCAATTCAACACAAAAATCCAAATTCTTCATACTGATAATGCCAAAGATTATTTCAACTCTATTCTTGGGGAATATTTAACACAAGAGGGAATTATTCATAAAAGTTCTTGCACTGACACTCCTGAACAAAACGGAATTGCTGAAAGAAAAAATAGACATTTGTTAGATGTTGCACGGGCAATGATGATTCAATCTCATGTTCCAAAAATTTTTTGGGGTGAAGCCGTTCTTACTGCAGCATATTTAATCAACCGAATGCCCTCCCGTGTCCTTAAATTCCAAACTCCGTGTCAAGTCTTCAAAAATTCTTATCCATCTACACGTCTCATTTCATCCATTCCTCTCAAAGTGTTCGGGTGTACATCATTTGTTCATATTCCTCAACAATCGAGAAGCAAACTTGATCCCAAGGCCATAAAATCTATATTTCTCGGGTATGCACCAAATCAAAAGGGGTATAAGTGTTATTCACCTCTCACAAAGAAATTTTATCACTCTATGGATGTGACATTCTTCGAAAATCAACCTTTTTACTCCAAGAACAATATTCAAGGTGAGAGTGAGATTTTTGAACATTCTTTTTGGGAATTCGAGAGTAACACCCAAACATCCCAACAATTAGAGCCACTCAAACCTGTCGAGTCAGTTGCAATTCCTCCTATTACCTCTCCGATCACAGAAAACCAGTCCCAAACACAATCCATGCATGTTCCCGCGACAAACAATGATCTCTTGGTGTACTCTAGAAGGAAGAAAAAACAAGAACATGTAGAGGAACAAATGCAAGAAGGGACTCGTCATGAAGCTGAACCGAAGCCAATCCTAGAAGAAACACAACCAGGTAACACTGTTTCGGATTCTGATAATATTCCACTAGATCTTGATTTGCCGATTGCTCAGAGAAAAGGTGTCAGGACATGTACTCATCATCCTATTTACAACTTCATTTCTTACAAGAAGTTGTCTCCAGATTACAGGGCCTTTGCTACTAAACTCACGGAAATTCAAATTCCTAATAGCATTCAAGAAGCTATGCAGGTTTGTGAATGGAAGCAAGCCGTTATAGAAGAACTCAGGGCTCTTGAAAAGAATGATACATGGGAAATAGTCAATCGGCCTCCAGGAAAGAATCCAGTGGGATGCAAGTGGATCTTTACTGTCAAACACAATGCAGATGGCAGTATAGACAGGTTCAAGGCTCGGTTGGTTGCTAAAGGTTTCACACAAACCTATGGTATTGACTACCAGGAGACCTTTGCTCCTGTTGCAAAACTTAACACTATTCGAGTACTTTTGTCTCTTGCAGTGAACTGTGACTGGAATCTTCATCAATTAGATATCAAGAATGCCTTTCTTAATGGAGACTTGGAGGAAGAAGTGTACATTTAAATTCCTACAGGACTCAAAACTCAGGCAAACTCGGACAAGGTTTGTAAATTGAAAAAATCTCTTTATGGCATAAAACAATCTCCTAGAGCATGGTTTGATCGGTTTACCAAAGTGGTAAAGAAGTCCGGTTACTCTCAATGCCAGTCAGATCATACTTTGTTTGTTAAACATTCTCCTGTTGGAAGGATATCTATCATTATTGTGTACGTGGATGACATAATCCTGACAGGAAATCATGATGAGGAGATTAAAGAACTCAAGAGGCTTCTAGCTCTTGAATTTGAGGTCAAGGACCTTGGAAACCTAAAATATTTCCTCGGGATGGAAATTGCAAGATCCAAAACAGGAATTGTGGTCTCTCAACGTAAGTATGCCCTTGATTTACTCAAGGAAACCGGGATGCTTGGTTGCAAACCTGCAGACACGCCAATGGAAGCAATCACCAAAGGCAAAGGAGAAGAAGACAACGTTCCTGTTGACAAAGGAAGGTACCAAAGATTGGTAGGAAGACTTATCTACCTCTCACACACCAGACCCGACATTGGTTTCGCTATTAGTGTTGCCAGTCAATTCATGAATAATCCTATTAAAGAACATATGGACCGAGCATACCATATTCTGAGGTATTTGAAGAAGACTCCAGGAGAAGGCCTTCATTTTAAGAAGACTGTGAGAAGGAACATTGAAGTATTCACTGATGCTGATTGGGCTGGTTCTATCACTGACCGAAGATCCACATCAGGGTATTGTACTTATGTGTGGGGGAATCTGGTTACGTGGTGAAGTAAAAAGCAGACTGTTGTTGCTCGAAGTAGTGCAGAAGCAGAATTTCGAGCTATGGCTCACGGGATATGTGAAGGAATGTGGTTAAAACGTCTACTCCTTGAGCTTAAAGTTCCAACAAACGATCCCATCAACATGATGTGTGACAATCAAGCCGCTATAAGTATAGCCAAGAATCCTGTTCATCACGATCGAACTAAACATGTAGAGATAGATAGACATTTCATCAAAGAAAAACTCGAAGGTGGCACAATCAATCTCTCCTACATTCCAAGTGCTCAACAAACAGCAGACATTCTTACTAAGGCATTGTCAAAGACAAAGTTCGAAGAGATGAAGTCCAAGCTAGGCTTACTCAACATTTACAGCCCAGCTTGAGGGGGGGTGTAGAAATCCAGGTCATTACAACCAGGATATGCAGAATATTTTGTACAGCTATAATATATTTTGTACAGCCAAGTAGGCTTGTTTTAAGGGATATGTTTATTCACCAAATTCCATGGAGATATACTCTCCATTAATTAGGATATTTCTTATTTATTGTTAGGATATTTCTTATTTATTGCTGAATATTTTTCTCAGCCATCTTGTACTATATATATCTGTTTGTATTCTCAAACATGATGCAGTGAAAAACAGAATTTCTCATTCAAACAAATCTTCATTAACTTTTTTTTGTGTGTCGTATGAGACTCATATACAGTTTTTCTTGTGATTTTATACGGTCAGGTCACTTCATATGCGCATGGATCATCTGATTTGTTGGGTATTCAAATTGATGCGGTTTGTTTCCTTGATACATAATTTTACTTCTTTTTTCCATTGTTATTTTGTTTAATGTAGCAACATTCCTTCCACAATAGTCGGTTTTCTGGATATTTCAAGCCTTTTTTTTGCCCCTTAAGTTATAGCTTATACTACTTTAGATTTTAGGTAATAGTGGTGGTCCTGCATTCAATGACCAAGGGGAGTGCATGGGTGTGGCATTTCAGGTAAACTTCTGGCATGTTGTCAAAATTTATTTCTGATGTCTTTTTTTTTTGGGGGGGGATTTCTGCTGCTTGTCTTAGAGAGGTTGCAATGTGGATTACAGAATGAATAGGATTCTCCTTTTCTTGCTTTTGTGAAGACAGTATAGTCTCTCTTATTTTGTTATTCTTTCTTCAACATATTGTCTGTTTACAAGACTCTTCCTTTAGGTCTACAGATCTGAAGAGGCTGAGAATATTGGTTATGTGATTCCAACTACAGTTGTGTCGCATTTTTTGACCGACTATGAGAGGAACAAGAAGTACACAGTTGAGAATTTATCATAATTTTTTCTGCACAAGAAGTTCACGTGTTTGGATCTTTATGATGAGAGCAAGTTGTACTTCGCAAAAAGAATGCTTGTAAATGAATAATTCTTCTTGGATGATTAACTCAAAGTATCTGTACATACTTTGACTTCCAGGTTTTCCTTGCCTTGGCTTATTGTTGCAAAAGTTGGAGAATCCAGCTCTACGTGAATGCTTAAGTAAAGTCTAGTGAGGTATGTGTTGATGCATGAAGAATTAAGTGCATGCTTAAAAACAGAGTCCCAAACATATTTGTACTGGTTGTATGGCTCTGTCTGGTTATGGCATCCATGTTATTGGTTGAGACTTCCAGTTTCAAATAAGACAATTAAAATTCCATGCTTGGTGGCATCTTTATGGCATCATGGTGTCTGCTAGCCTAGCATTTAAATGAAATTAAGTATGGTGCCTGTGCTTGTATATTCTAACATAGATAACGTGGCCTTCCATGACATTTTTAAGCTCATGGCCAGGGTTGGACACAGATTCGCACATGTATAGTGATAGTGGAAAGGGTTTTAAAAATTGACATTAACATGAAACTGTAGAAGAATTGATTCATATGCAGTGCAGTGCAGTGCTTGGATCACTGATTGTAAAGAATCCAACTGTTTGTATAAATGGCCCCCAAAAAAAAAAAAAAAACAACTATATACGGTCATCTTTGCTCTCTCCCTCCCTCCCTCTCTCTCTCTCTCTCTCTCCATCACAATTATTATGAGTTCAAATTTGGTTTATTTTACTCATCGTCATCTGAATTAAAGCACTTATTTGCAAAGCACATAATTTCCTTTGGGTTTTTACCTCATCACAGCTTTTGCAGGGTGTACTGGTACGTCGCATTGAACCCACTTCTGACTCGCATAATGTCTTAAAGAAGGTACGTTGACACAATTTAGCGTGTAAGACTTTTTTGTACTTAAAGTTGCACCTAGGAGTGTTTGCTGATTGATATTGGTGGTGTGCAAAAATCACAAACCATACTTCTAGTCTGTAGAAAAGTGCCGGATATTTTTTGTGCTAGTAACATAAATAGAACCTTTTTTTTTTTTTTTTTTTTCTTTTAAGGGGGACGTGATTGTGAGCTTTGATGATGTTCATGTAGGTTGTGGAGGAACAGTACCATTCCGGTCGAATGAGCGTGTTGCATTCCGATATCTTATAAGTCAAAAGTAATGTATCTTGATCAGTGTATTTGTTTAGAAAGCCAAGTTTTTGTTTTTAGTTTTGTTTTTATGTTCAAGGATTTTTTTTTGTGTGTGTGTGTGTGTGTGTGTGGAAATAAGAGAAGATATCAACAACATTATTTTCCAGCTGGAAAACCTTCGCTATGGTTTTTTTGCATCTAAGCAACTACAATATCCCATGGGTTTTTCAGTCGCTCTTCCTTAAGTTGAAAGATTGTCAGCAAGGTTTTGTCTTTTGGGATTTGAGTCTTTAATTTGACGTTTCAGCTTTGAATTTTTACCCTCATTTATTTTGTTGGGGGAAACAAAGGAAAAATTGTGTTAGCAATTTCTAGTCCCTGCAGTCTGGTTCTGCTGTCTGCTCCCCTTATATTTGTTAGGATTTTGCCGTTTGGGTCAGCAGGCAAACCAATTAGCCAATGTTTTGTTTTGTTGGTTGAATATGCTGAGTCGCATTAACAAATTAATTCTCTTTCCCTTTCTGGTCTCTTCATATGCAGTCGACCATATCAAGTTATTGCTGTCATAATGTCAGATGCGCATGGGTTCTGATCGTTTAGGCTTAATGAATAATATTTGTATCTTCTTATACAGATTTGTGGGTGATGTTGCAGAGCTTCGTATTATTAGCGCAGGTGAATTTATGAAAGTTAAAGTAGTTTTGAACCCACGAGTGCATTTGGTAAGCCATTTCTTGGCCCATTTGAATTTTGTGGACTTAATCAATTCAATCTTTTCAAAGTTATATAGTTCTAATTGTCTTTAGTTTGAATTCCTTACTTCAGGTTCCTTATAATGTTGATGGAGGTCAGCCTTCTTATTTGATAATTGCTGGCTTGGTGTTTACCCCGCTCTCAGAACCACTAATAGAGTATGTTACACTTGTTATCTAAATCTTGGACACATACAATCTATTTGTTAATGCATAACATTAGATTGCTGTTGCGGATGGCATATGGACTTACATTTCTTTCTTTTCTTTTGCCTGTTTGACAGAGAGGAATGTGAAGACTCTATAGGGGTATGTTCTGAATTATAGGGGACTGTCTCGAGCATAATACTTCTGCTCTATTTAAATTCAAATTTATCGAGGAAATTCCTAATTTGTTGTTTTATGAAATTTACTCCGTCTCTCGCTTTTCTGTTGAGTTGAAGCTATTGGCAAAGGCACGTTACTCTCTGGCTAGGTTCAAAGGAGAACAAATTGTAATCTTATCCCAGGTTAGCCGATTTCTATTTTCTTTAACAGTTACATCATGTGATAAGATTTTTCCAGACTCAATGGGGTGCCACATCATAGAGGAAGCCTGTGTGTCCCTCCTTTTAGCATATCATCCACTTTCCATGTGCTCATTTGCTTTTCATGGCAGGGTCCTCACATTTGCATTTGCATAATAGCTTTTTAAATCGAATGCGCAGAAGTTCTCTGGCCTAATTTTTTCTCAATTATTGCAATGAAAGACATTCATACTTGATTGCATGAGCTGATTGTTGTTTGGACTTGGGACCTTAACTGATATTTTGTTAATGTACTCAGGATTTCTTTTTTTTTTGTTTTTTGTTTTTTGTGCACTTATAGGTCTTAGCAAATGAAGCTAACATTGGGTATGACGATATGAGCAACCAGCAGGCAAGTTCACTTTGTATGCTTGTTTGAGGAATTAAACATGTCCATGCCAATCATCATCTGGAGTGTTAACTGCAGGTTTTGAAGTTAAATGGAACCCGAATTAAAAACATTCATCACTTGGCACACCTTGTAGATAGTAAGTGGTGTTGTAGCCTCTTTTTTTTTTTTTTTTTTTTAATTCATGCAGTCATTGATCTTTATGTGCTTTTTTGATCAGCATGCAAGATCAAGTACTTGGTCTTTGAATTTGAAGACACCTACGTAGCTGTCTTGGAGAGGGAGGCATCAGCCGCTGCTTCGTCATGCATTCTTAAAGATTACGGCACTCCATCTGAAAGATCTGATGATCTTTTGGAGCCCTATGTTGATTCACTGGAAGACAACCAAGCGCCAGATCGGGATTATGGTGATAGCCCAGTTTCAAATTTTGAAATTGGTTTTGATGGGCTTCTCTGGGCGTAATTGATTTATCTTCGGACTTAAGAGGTTAATCTAAAATTTATTTTTACTCACTGCATGATAATAGGAGGCATGGTTGGTATCTGGTAAATGGTGATAGCAGGGGACCTGCTTGCTCCAGGATGCCATAACAGTTATTAAAAGCTTCTTGGGGAGTTCTGTTTGTTGTATTCTCCGATTGCCAGCTGGCGAGAACGATTTTTTGAATTGATTCTCAGTGTTGAGGTGGGCAATAATGGTATTCAGAGATTGCTGTGTCAGCCTTCAGATTATTCATGTATTTGAGAATCGTTTACATTTGAATAACAGAAATAAAAAAAATAATAATAATAATTCTTTTCAGGCTGCATTGTACCTTTAGCGTGATACAGTGACCGATGTTGAATGTCACTATTCTTTTATGAATTTATGAAAAGCCTGATCGAATAATGTAAGAGGTGTGGTTGCGTTATTACATGGAGAGTTTAACTTTCATAAACGAGTCCTGAACTATACACCTGTTGCACCTTGGTCCATGACTTTAAATGTTACGCCTCACGTGCTGCTGTTATCTTGTTGGCCCTCTGTCAGGAATCCGTCTAAAAATGGACGGGAAAGATCCACACATGCCAGTCCCGTTAGGGTTATTTTGACACCATTCTTTGTTTTGGGGCCATTTTCTAGAGAGAGAAACAGAGAGAGAGAGAGGAAAATCTTAATCTGACGGGATTAGGTGCATGGTGTTAAATACCACCAACAATTGAGGCCAAATTTTTAGTCTGACGGGATTTCATTCTTGGTATCTGCTTCATGCAACATGGCTTTAAAGTTTTAATCAAGTAATTGGTACATTTTTGTCGGCAAGTAACAAGCTCTACAATGAAACCATACTTTCTATGATAAAAAGGCGGTTCAACTAATTTGGAGAGCATTAAGTAACGTCGTTTTAATCATATCATTCTGAAGTGTAAAGTTTTTATATGCTACAGTATAAAGTAAAAATAGCTTATAATATAAAGTTCTCACTAGTTTCACTTTTGGTTCACCTGCCTAGCCAAACACATAAGTGATGTCACAGAAGTGACTTGATATCATTAGCTACATTTTCAGCATCCCTATTAGCTCCCAGAAACCCTCTTCTTGATAGTCCCACGCAATACAAGCCATTCTTTCCCCTCCAGTGATTGGGGTTGCCTTTTTTCGCAAACCCATCATCATTCAAAAGATAATCATCCTGCTCAACACCAAATCATTAGCATAAATAAATAAGAAACAAAGCTTTTTTTTTTTTTTAATTTAACATTTAGACCAATTTATAATGAAAAATCCTTAGGATTGCTCGTTAATAACATGACAGAAAAAAAAAAAATACCCCATCATGATTATCTTCGAACCATTTATGCTGTAATCAAATTATGTCAATAAACATAGTATTTTTTAATCTGTATTGATTCTGAAATAAAATCTTCAATTAAGAAAGGCATAATATCGGAAAGCGGATCTCACTCAATTTTTGTCTAATTTTTGTTGTGGAAGTAGGATATGCTCAAATATATATATATATATATATATATATATGTTTATATATATATATATATATATGGGCATGTTACTACAATTTTTGTTGTAAAGAAATTTCCAGTTTCATTACGTACCTTTAGCCACAAATGTGTGGATCTCTTGAAGCCAGTGCAAAAAACAATACTGTCAAATTGGTAAGATTTCCCATCCCTTAACAGCACCTCATTGCCTCGGATGCTTTCTATTTCAGCATTCAGTACCTAAAATTTTAACAAAATAAAACATCCAATTCCAAACAACGTTAAAATAGTTTTGTTTTAAATTATATCCAATTTTTTTGTGGAATTTTAAAAGTATATATAAGAGCTTGAGCCATGGCTTTGCTAATTAGTGCGTTTAATTACTTGACTAAAAATTCAAAGCTTTGTTTCAAAACTACCGTAGATCATGATGGACGTATCAACAAATATAGTTTGCAATATTTCATTAAAAGCTAATTGTATGCATGATCATCACAGCTTGACTCACAAGAAAGCAAACTCATTTTTCTGCGCGGACAAAATTATAATTGTCATATATATATATATATATATATATATATATATCCGTAAGGCCATGACTCGAGTGATAACAAATGTAACATGTATATATACATAGGGACCGGTTTTATCATTTTTTTTTCACCACAACAAAATAAATATGGAAAAGAAAATAAGAAAATAGATACTGAAAAAAAGTAGATACATCTATAGCAGCAGGATTCACATTAAAACCACATTAGGTTAAGAAAAAAGATTAATTGCATAATTATATATCATAGTTTTAACTATTTCTTAATTTATTCATTTGTTTTAAGAAACTAAAGAGGCATCCTTTGAATTTAAAAAACTTGTTTCAATTTTATGCCTCGCAAACTTTTTGAAAAAAAAAATGAAGATAAAAAAATATACCCTTACTTAGAGTGAGATTATTTTTAAAAAATATTTTTCTTCTTGAGAAATTTTTTAAAACATATTTTAACATTTAAAAAGTCATAAAACTTAAGAACTTTTTCTTGAAATTTGATGTTTTGTTTTAGGAGTTTTAGCATGAGATATTTTTCATAACTGTTTAAAGGTAATTATGTCATTTTGGCCAATTTTTTTTTTCTATTTATAAGGATGAAATTGAAACAAATTTTTTAAATTTATAGGATAACTTTGTAGTTTCTAAAAATAGAGAGACAAATTAAAAAATAGTTGAAACTAGAAGTATAATTATATAATTAATCGTTAAGGAAAAAATACAATACTTTTACAAATTTTAATGAAGGTTTGACAGCTTAAAACTCTTTTCTTTTATACCATCTGAGAATTTTCAAAACAAAGCAACAATTTCCCTTTGTTCTCTAATACAAAAAAAGAAATATTGACTGATGATTTTTAAACACAACACATAATTAATAGAGAGCGAGTCTTCGATGGAATTAAGTTTCATAAATGAGGCTTACTTTCTAATTAATTGTCGTGCCCTCGAGCATTTTTCAATAACATAAAACGTACCTGAATCTCCCCAGTCCTGATCTTTTCACAAGTACCAACATCAATAATGGGAAACTTTCCATATTTGAGCTTCATAGTGAAGGGACCCTCAGTAGGCCTAGGTACGCCGTACTTGGTCATATCCCCCAAAACAAGCCTACTAAGCATCACAGCTAGAAATTCCACCACCCTTAATGATAAGTACTTGAGCAGAAATCCGCTCCAGTCCATTATCTCCCTTGTTAAAAGATGAACCTCCATAACCATAATTATGCACGTAAATAAGCGTCAGATTAATTCAATAATTAAAAGAAGACTAAAAAAGACTGCAAAGAAAAGTATCATGTTGGTTTTCATACCCCAATATCCTTAAGAGTAAAAAATGTTTTGATTATCTAACCTCCCTACAAGTTGCAACTGTTTATTTAAATTCATACAATATGTCATATGATTATATTGTGGGCCACCTTATTTAGACAATGCAGCACCACTACTTTATTGATAGTTTATCTGACATAAGAAAATGAATGGCTACTAGACAATTAGTTGTTGATGTCTCTAAATCGTTGGATTTTCATCGGATACATAATTTTACATGCTAGTTAGGCAATTCAAGAATGATGCCGCTTAGCCCTTGAGCCAACCCAAAAGGCCCCATTTTCGTATATATTAGTCAGAAACACAGTTAGGTGTATGGGTATTGTGCTTATTATATTTTTAATATAACAATTTATAATAAGTGCATGGACGTATATAAAGATAAAATAAAATGATATAATATGATAAACACATCTTAAAATGCATATAATGTTATAAAAATAAACGAGTAGAAAGCGAGATTTATGATATTATAAAAAAAAAGAAAAAAAAGGCTGATAGGATGACAAAAGAGAAAGAAAAAATAAAAGAAGAAAAAAGAAAGAAAAATAAAACAAAAAAGAGAGAGAAATCAGGAGAAATGACACTTGTTGCAGGTTGGAGAGAGTACCAAAAGTTGTTTTCTCTCTTTTATATATGTACTAGTTGAAAAGCCTGTACTCTGCGTGATTGTATTAAACATGTTAACAAAAAAAAGGTAAAAAAAATAAGAACGAAAAAACAAATCAGAAAAAAATCTAATCTAAAAGTAAACAGATTTTTCAAATTTGGGATTTTGTTTCTACGGGGTAGTGCCCATCAATTAAATCAGAAAGAAAAGAAAATGTCAAAAATTTAACAGCTTGGCAGAATGAAAGAAGAAAAAAAAAAAGAAAGGGCAAAAAAAAACTAAAAAATTATTAGAAAAACATTTAGGAATGAGAAAAATAGGAAAAAAAATATTTCAGGAGGAAAAAATAAAAATAAAAACGTTTTGGCAGCCTTAAATTGAAAAAAAAAAAAGGTTTCAAACCCAAAAAAAAGAAACATTTCGATTAAAGATGAAAAAAAAAGTTTCATAAAAAGAAACAACGAAACGTTTCAAGTTTCGAGCGTTCTGAGAATATCATACGAAATTTACTCACTCTTTACATATATGTTAAAGATATGTATAGATTATGTAAAAGGTTTGATTTTGTTTCCTTGAGACTCCGAATAATAATTAGTCAAAATCATACTAAAATGAAAAATAATATATATAAAAATGATATAACTTGATATAGATTATATGGTCCAGAATAAAACCCTACCAACATGGTTATTTTTTCATATCTTAGAGTAACAATCTCATAATATTATACACACAGATTGTAGCATACCGGCCAGAACTTCAATTCTTTGTGATGCGCAAGTACTTGAAAAGTTAAAATTTATTTTTATAAGTTTTTGGAACCTTTTTCCCCCCCTTCGTTGCTGTGTATATCATATATATTTTATATTTCTTTTTAATGACAAGTTTTTTTAATGGGATAATGACATGTTGATTTCTAATAATTCAGTTTAAGTATAGAACCAAAAAAAAAAAAAAAAGGAAAAAAAAAAGAAGAAAACCTGCCCTAATTGAACCAGCGACGACTGGGACGATGTAGGTTCACAAATGCATGCACATAATATACAACTTACGCACATATAACATATACGGATAATACATAATACATACCGGACTTCGGACAATGATTGAGGTTTTTGCTTTATGATGAGCCAGATCCAAGGCAATCTCCATTCCAGAATTCCCAGACCCAACAACCAAAACTCTCTTCCCTTCAAACTTCTTCCCATTCTTATATTCCGTCGAATGAAGAACCTCCCCACCAAATCCCTCCAACCCATCAATCCCCTCCGGAATATAAGGGTGCGCCGTCTCCCCCGTAGCCACCACTAGGAATCTTCCGGAATAACATTCCTCGACCTCATGATCAGGACCACCACTGGTGTTCCTGGCCTTGACAATCCACCTCTCCGAGGCGGCGTCGAAGTCTGCGGACTCAATTGTCCTGCAGTACAGGGGTTGGATTTGGAATTGAGCTACGTAGTCGTTGAGGTAGCGCAGGAAGAGCTCTCTGGGGACGTAGGTGGGGTAATTGGGCGGGAAAGGGACGTAGGGAAGGTGGCAGATTCGGTTTCTGAGGTGGAGCTTGAGCCGGTCGTAGCCTCGCTTGGCCCATAGAGAAGCGACGCAGTCGTCTCGCTCCAGGATTATGTATGGGATGGATAAGGATTTCAGGCATGCGGCGGCTGCTAGACCGGAAGTCCCCGCTCCGGCGATTATCACTTCTACTTCTTGAACCTGCATGTTTCTAATGGGGGGTTTAATGATGTTCGTCTTCTGTTTGGGCTAATTATTGGTCAAATGCTTTGATAAAGAAATGACTACAAGGAGATTGAGCTAAGAGATAAAGAACGCTAAGCAAGCATTGATAGAAGGCTCCGGTTAATTTCAGCTTCGCACGACTCCAAATCAACCACTTGGCAGTCTCTGAAAAGAAACTATCCATAAAAGTGGGACCCATGCCTCTTACAAGTGTTAACTATTGTTATCGTCACTTGAAAATAACAATAGCCGACACTAATAGGCCATTTGAAAGCCTAATTTTAGTTGTGGTTTCGGTCAATAAACAAAATAAATTTTTCACAATGGTAAGTAAACTGTTACAGTGTAAAGTTCTCTTGACCTATACGTTAGTTTCTATCGAGACCACAGCCTAAAGTGGATCCCAGCCTCGCGACCACTCCTTGTCTTTTTTGGCTCCCAGCCACAGCATCAGTCATCACTTGTTCTCAAAGTGTAGGGGAAAGCTATTCTCTCATGCGTCACAATGTCGCGGAGATCACCTTGCCCAGGACACAATCATGTTGGCAATTATTATATCTGATTTCACAATAATGTTTTGATTTCAAATTTTCTATTTTAAACATGAACAAATCAGTACACTAGTAAAGTAAATATTCAAATTGAAAAGCTTAAATTAGGCGGAATTAATCCTCAATGCATAATCAGTACATTAACTCTATTTATCTTTTTTCCCGCTAAATTTCTTACAATCAACATATCTTAACAATATACTGATATCAACATAGTAAATATATAACAAAATAGTTAAAAAAATTCAGAGTAGTTTATACCGTCGAAAAAAAATTCAGAGTAGTTTAATATAAATATAAAAAATAAGTCAGATATCAAAATTCTTTTAAAACCACACGTCAAAAATCAGTCCTTTTGTTTTTTTAGATTAGATGACAAATACCCATTGGCGTGTGTCTTTTTCGACTTCTGCAATATAAATTTCCTTATAGACAATGCCACATTTAACTTCTTGGTCTAGGTTCAGTGCCACAATTAACATTTGTTGTACACGTTTTTTGTACAGTGACAATCAACTCTGGTGACTGAGGTTACACGTAGTCAACTATATTGAGAATTAATTTAGAAGTGTTTTAAATCCAGGAAAATAAATGGTAATCATCTCGTATTAATAGAATCCAATGATTTCACATATGAACTGACATAATAAGCTTGATCCAATTTGTTTAACATTGCAACTTTAAAACGTCAATGCTCATGTGAATATCCAAATATTTCAATTATAAATAACTATCTGAAATTGTTTTGTTGGATGACAAATCAATACTTAAATCAAATAATTAACGACCACAAAAACGAGTTTAAAAATCAAGTATAAAACTCTCTCTCTCTCTCTCCCTCTCTTTTTCCATAGAACATTCATAAAAGAACATATAATTAGTTTCAGCAAATTAAGTAATTAATCCTGCTAACGTTTTCTAAAGTGCCTTAAAAAATTACCATTCCTTTTAATAAACTAAAGTAGCGTTACCACAGAATTACCCATTTGTCTAAACTCAAGACATTCAATAGGTCCCTAAAAAATAAAATAAAAATAAAAAATAAAGTTAACGCTTAAAAAAAATTAGCCCTTTCCTTTTTCATTTTTCTTTTCCCTTTCTTCTCATGCGGGATGTCATAAAAATCAAAATTTAATTTACATCTGAATTATTACCCATATTATATAATGAGGAAAGAAAATTACCTATGGCCCCTAAGAAATAAAAATAAAAATTACCGAATGGTTGGTGATAAGGTATTCTTTGCTTCAAGAAAAAATATCTTTGGTAGATGGATACAGACGATGACCAAAAGTGTGGTCCAATCTAATTAGAATTATGATATCTGGACTATTCAAACAAACGACAACGCTTGCTATTTTTGGTGAAAAACGTCAACATGCGATTAGCAGTATGTGGTTCAATGGTAATTGGAAGAACCATAAAAAGATCACCATACGAAATTTGAAAGAGACGTTACCTCTCTACACATAAAAGAGAAATTCTCTTCTTTTTTGCTTCTCTAGGCATGAAACGTGGAGGGCAACCATCTTTTTTTTTTTTTTTTTTTTTTTTTTTTGAAGGGGACACGTTTCCCCTCCTCCGATTTTTCTCTTTTCATTTTCTTTGTATTTTATTTACCTTTTTATCTTCTTCTTCTTCTTTTTTTAATCTCATTTGTCCCCCTTTTTATCTTTTTTTTTTTGTTTTTCTTGTTTTTGTCTACCCTTTTTACATTTTTAGTGCTTAAATTTTGTTCTTTCTCACTTTAATATTTTTTTTGGGTTCGTCATCGCCTTAGCATCTCATATTTTTTAGGTTTATTTTATTAATTTATTTTTCTTAATGTGTATTATCAAAATACTATTTTTGATTCATCTGTATTACATATTCTTTTATATTTTATAAAATATTAGTTTATCAACGTGACTTTAAAGTTTCGTTCTTATTCCTTTCTACTTAATCAGATTTTTTCTTCCTAATCCACTCTTATTATTATAGTTTTTCTCAAATGTGAGATTTCTTAAACATTTTATTTCCATTTTTTTACGGTAAATTGCTCCAGTAATCCTCAACTTTTCACGAAAGTAAACATTTAGTCCCCAATCTTTTATTTTTGATTTATCAATCCCTAACCTTTGATTTTAGTTACTGAGGGATCTAATTTAACGGTTAAACAATTAATTTAGATGAAAAAGGTAACAAACTGGTCCCTAAAGTTATCAAAAAGATCTTAAGATATCTCGAATCTAATGAGTAATTCAACCCAACCCAAAGTTTTATCGGGTGGGTTTGGGTTAGGATTTTTCTAACCCATCTTAACCCGAACCCATCCAATCTATTTTTATGTGTATGTATGTATATATTATTAGATTTATATACATGTATAATTTTAATATGTAGATTACAAACACAAAGTTGAAAAATGCATTTTGATATGTATTATTTTTAGCATTTGTGTATTACTTTGGTTCTTCTTATTTTTTAATTTCTTTGATAAATACTGTTGCTTGCATCCATGAGAAGTTGACAAATGCATTTTAACAAAAAGTACATGTATATTATTTGTTTCATATTTATATTAATAAATGAAAGCTTATTATGTTTATGTCATGTGATGGATTTTGCATTACAAATGTAGAGGATGTTTGAGTTGAGATGCTTGGATTGAAAATTGACAATTATGCACTATATATTGGTTGATGTTTTTTAGTATTTTTGTTGTATTTGTTTCTATTATGGTTTATTTGTTAGTTTATGACTTAATGTATTTAATTTGAATTTGTGTTACGGATATCTTTTATTTTTATGTTGGTTTTAACTTATTGAGACAATTTTGAACCTATTTATGAATTTTAGCTTTTCATTCAAATTGGACTAAACTGTTAGTTTTGATTTTTTTTCTTTTTATATTACTTAACCTGACCAACTCACGCAAACTTTAATTGGGTGGGTTGGTTTTCAACTTTGAGTTGATTGAGTCAGCTAAATTCAAAATTAACCCCCCTAAACATTGATTGGGTATGTTGGTAAAAAAACCCACCTAACCTACTCGATGTTGACCCCCTAATTTCTACTGCCTCATTTCTCTATTTTCCTTTTTATTCTACAATGGAAACTAAGCAATCATATAAGTTTATTATTAGTATTTAAAAAAAAAAAAAGAACTTTGGGAGAGAGTTTTTGTTTAAAAAAATAATCAAGAATACAATAATGCTCTTGCGCAGATATGGAAGTGATGCTGCAAATCTTGGTATTATTAAAGCCTGGGTAATAGTTGAAAATCAAGAAATAGCTTTGAATCCAAGGAATCAGGAGTGGGTTAGATCATAGATGAGCCAAAAGATAAACTTGTTTTTTTGTTTTGTTTTGTTGTTGTGTGGTTTTTTTTTTTTTTTTAATGCGTTTTACAATGTGAGTCTTACAAGTCTCCAAAAGGGCAACCTTTAAATTGCACATATAATGATCCTGCCAAAATTAAACATTGTATCAACTATCAATTTTGTGGCAACTTGCAAGGGATCGTTATATCATATGTTGTTGTTTTCTTTTTTTTTTTTGTTTTTTTTTGTTTTTTGAATTTAGGTGTAAAGGGACTTGAACTCTACCCCTTCTAATAAAGTTGGGTATGAATTCACCATTAAACTATACTTGTAATAGTCAGGAAGTTGGTCTCTAGAGCAATCAAACATTCATGATTTTGTTCTCTCTTTAAATCAAACTAACAAAGACAAGACAAAAACTGTTCATAGGAAAGTACCAAGTGAATATATATATATATATATATGCGCGTGTGTGTATATAAGATCATTTCATGCATGCCAACCACTACAAACCATGAAATTTACCATTGAACCAAAAAAAAAAAAAAAAAAAAGAAGTTAAAAAGACAATGACAACTTTAACAAAAACATGAGCGCTTTTCCTATTGATTAACTTTGATAATCTTGGGCTTTACACATAATGGAATTGATATCATTGGCAATATTTTCAGCATCAAATCTGGCTCCAGAGAACCCTCTTCGGGACGGACCAACGCAGTACAAACCTTCTTTCCCTTCCAATGATTAGGTAACTTGGTTTTGGAATTCCATCATCGTTCAACAAATAATCATCCCCCTATACATACATGCACCAAAGTAGTCAAAAGTTCGTTAGTTAATTGGTCACATAAAATAATCATTCTGGATAGTATACATCCAGAGAGTTGATGATTTAAAAGGGACCGGGCATTTTACCCCAACAATTAGATAATAAGTTGTTTTAGATGATCGATTAACTTTTCAAGGGTTTTATTTTTGAGTGTCTATATTAAAAGTTTATAGCAAAAGACACAAAAATATTGTTTCTAATCATAAATCAGACTCTTAAAAAATTAATCCTACATCTAAAACAACTTATCTTGCCGGTAAGACAAAAATGCTTACCCTATCACAAAGGATTTAGCAAAAAATAGCATCTCTTGAAAGGGAAAGAATCTTGTAGCCGAAGGTACTATTGCTTTTATTTTATTTATTCATTTTTTATGATATTATTGTAAAAAAAAATTTTATGAGAACTGTAAAAGATACCTACTAGTAGGTTTATATCTTTAAACCATCAGATTTATAAATAATAATAATAATAATAATAACAACAACAAGATTTAACAGTTTTAAAACTTGTATTGATGGTGGGAATTTTCACCAAAAAAATCACGATATTATTATTGTTATTCTTTTATTTTTATTGAAAGCTATTGCATGTTCCATATCCTAAATTTGTCGGTTGTCATGACTCATACCTTAAGCCACAAGTGTGTTGACCTCTTAAAGCTAGTACAAAAAACGATTGCGTCGAATTGCTGCGACTTGCCATTCTTCAATGAAACTTCGTAGCCATTTAAGCTTTCTATTTCCGCCGACAAGACCTGCATATAAACCTGCATATAAGCACCAATCATTTTCAATTAGTTGCAAGTTGTGACACCTAAAAATGACCCAACATTTAATTTGAACATGTTAAGATACAAACTTCCCCTTAATACTACGGCATTAATTTCTTTCGTGGTAATGGAAAAAATACCTATTCATAGTTAATCCATTTTTCAAATGTTAGATTTATAGAAAAAAATAATTTTAATCAGACTTAAAAGTTTGAAAAGGTACATTATTGATGGAGGTTTCCACTAAAAAAATCCTATAATATTTTATATATTTAGTGCTATACATATTACATATGCACATTTATAAATAGAATGGAATGTGATGTGAAAAAGAATGCGACTTTCCCTTAAATAAAATAAGTACATGGCTGGTAAAGTTTTATATTGATTCTCACCCAGTGATTGCAACTTTCATCATTAGTGATATGGTTAGTAATTTTATATCATTGGTCGAGAAGGCTATCTTAACTGTTAGATTATTATGTTAACAACCTAATTTTTGACAGTTTACGTTAAAAATTTGAAACATATCAGACTTAATCCAATAGTTAAAACACTTATGCTCTCTCAAATTTACAAAATAGCCTTCTCTACTTTAAAAATTCCCCCATTTTAATGGAAAAAAAAAAACACGTGTTATTTTCTTTTCCTACACAAACTCTTTTTTTATATAAAAAAAATCTTGCACAAACTTTAATTTTCATTTTTTTAATTTTTTTTCCATTTGCTGAAAGTAATGGTTTTAGCTCATTATTATGACCCACAATCTGTTTCCACGCTCAACAACTTGTCCTCTCGTCTTTTTTTTTTCTTTTCTTCTCTTCATTAACAACATTATTATAACATGCCTGAATCTCGCCAGTTTTGATCTTTTCACAGGTCCCAACATCAATAACTGGGTATTTCCCATACTTGACCTTCGTTAAAAAGGGGACCTTCGCTAGGCCTTCTTATGCCATACTTGGTCAAGTTCTGTAACGTCCCGAAATTTATTTAATATTAATGTAATGTAAATGATGAATTAGTGTGCCATAATTAAAGTTTTAACTTTAATTAGATTATTTGGTTGGATTTTTAGTTTTTGGTTGTTTTGTTAAATTGATGTGTTCAAAAGATTCCTTGTTGATTTAAAATGATGTTTTGAGTTTTAAAACACAACAATTTGTAAAATGTTAAAAATACTCTGTTTTGCAAAACCGTGGGCGGCACATGGTTTTCGCACAGTAAAACCGCCCACCGATTTTCTCTATTTATTCCCTTTCTCTCACTCTCTCTCCTCATTCTCACGCGTCTCTCTCTCTCTTCACTCTCCCTCTCGGCAGCCTCTCTCTCTCTCTAATTTCTTCAAAAAATTTTGATTTCCATTCGAATCCAAGCTTCGGAACAGCAAGGAGGAAGCTCGGGGACGTGATTCGGCGACCGAGAACGCGGATTGAAGCTTCGATTCGAGGTTAGATTCGAAATTTCTAAACTTTTTACAAAATTTTTGATTTTGTGTGTTTTTGAAATCTAAGTTTGTTTTAGCTTAGAAAACCGTGGATTTGTGTTAAATGAGCTTAGAACAACTAGAATCTAAACCTAGATTGAAGAAAAACGGATTGGATTCAAGATTTTCATTTTTCTCCTCTTTTTCTCATTTTCGGATTTTTGAAGATTTTGAGTTCAAATGTTGTTTAAATGATTCCAAATATGTTTTAGAATGTTTTTCTATCAACTATAGTTATTTTTCATGCCTGGGAATTGAGAAAAACAGGTTGGAATTCAGATTTGGATTTTGGGGATCGAGAAACCCGTGGCTGGGATTTCTGGATTTTCCCAGTTCGGCAGGCCGAAGTTCATGTTCGGCAGGCCGGAGTGATGATCGGCAGGCCGGTGTTCTTCCGACCGGCAGGCCGAATCTGGGGAAATGTTCGGCAGGCCGAACTTTGCTTCCGGCAGGCCGAACTGTACAGTTCGGCAGGCCGAAGCAGGGCGTCCGGCAGGCCGACCGAGGCATGGAAAATTTTGTGATTTTTACCCGTTTTCACTGTTTTGAACCCTGATTTAAATCCCAACCTTATAGGATGATTTTAATGATACAAATGGCACACTAGGACATCATGAAATGATTTAGTAACATAGAATGTTTCGAACTAGATATTGATCGACTTAGTTTGTATCTAGGATTGTTCGTGGTTCCGTGGAGCTAACGTATAGCGGATCGGGATTACGGTGTGGGGTACCGGCACGAGTACTGAGGTAGGACTTCTATCCTATTTCTTTGGTAGCCTGGTTTTGAAATGATTTGGCTTTGAAAATGATTTCTATCAAAATGTTTTCAACGGTTGTTTGAAAATGATTTTATCGGTTATATTTTTATATACCGTGACATGAAATGAATTTCATAATGAATGTAATTGACAATACTCGGTAATTGGGTTTTGAATGATAATGATAATAAACACATGGGCATGATGCCATATCAGAGATCGGGTCGTGATCGACCTTGGGGGCAGGTCCCGAAACCCAGCTGGGCCACTACGGTGGTGATTTCATGGTTTGCCTAGGTAAAAGTAAACTGGTGTTTGGATTTGACGAGTAGACTGTTCTGTGTCAGAACGGTTCTACTCAATTTATTTATTTATTTATTCAAGTTCCATTTCTGTATAACTCCTGATAATGTTATGTTTCTTTGCATTAAATTATTTTATAAAACTTAGTCCTACTGAGCCTTTCGCTCACGTTTTATCTGTTTTAAATTCCCCCCTTCTAGGTGGCTTCCCATTTAGGTTTGGAGAAGATTCTTCGGACCGAACTCAGGAGCAATAGGAGAATTTATTTACATTCTGTATTTATTAATCTAGGCATGTAAGATCTTAACTTTATTGGTACTTGGACTGTAATTGTATTTATAATATTGTCAGAACCATGTGTGTGCACAAGTTGTGGGTTGTGGAACCCATATTCGCGGTTTTTATTCAATTATTGTTATTTGTTTAATGATTTTAAATTCTTTATCAAATGTGGTGGAAAAATCTCTTTATTTCTTGCTTAATTGGATTTTTAAACCCTTAATTTCAATTAAATTCTCTTTTAATTAATCTAAATATTCCACCACGTCACCTCCCGTACTCCGGGGCGTGACAAGTCCCCATAGACCAGCTTGCTAAGCATTTCCATCAAAGAGGTAACCACGCCAAGCGGAAGACGCTTCAACAAAACCAACCCCAAATAAACCATCCCTCTTGACAAAACATGAACCTACATCAAATCAACATATGATATTCAGAATCATGCTCAATCCCAAATTAAAAAAATACACATACACCGACTACAAACAAAAGAAAAAGAATAAAAAACGTAATATCATAAAAATACATAAGGGCGTCGAATGACGATCGAGGTTTTAGCTGTTGGGTTTGGTGCCTTAAAAGCTGTAATATTGTACATATTATTGATAAATAAATAAAGTGACATTTATTATTATTTTAGTTGCTTATATGTGTTATGAAAACATTTATAAACATCGAGAAAATTCCATGATTATTTATGTGATTATAAATTTAGCATATAAGTGTTATATGCTTAGGGATAAAATTTATAGATAATAATCTAAATAGTCTGTAATAATGAATTAAAATTTAGGATCTTTAATTAAATATTACAAGTACGGTCCAATCTCATTTAGAATGAAATAGTCATTATCCAGGCTATTAATGTAGAGACATTGGATTGGAGGTACTTTATATAATGAGATTATATAGGACTGGATCAGATAAATTATGAATCTTTAATAATCATCCGTTACAAATAGAGTACTTAAATTTATCACTATGATGATCATATATTTGACAGTCTTAATCCTAAGTATTTATTAAACTCCTATTTATGACATTATGTGTTTTGACTTGCATGGTAAGATTTGTCTAAGCACAGATCATAACTTAGCATCTTGAAATGTAACGCCCCTATATGGGGGTTAACAGTTTTTAATGAGATAAAATAAAAATAAATAATAAAAGTAAAACCTTAAAGATTAAAATTTACCCGGGACTTAAATGAAAACTCTCAACTCAAAAATAAAAATATAAACGACAAACCACAGTTTTAATGTAGCACCTTAAATTTAATAATATAAACTGTTGTCATCATCATTTTAACCCTCAACACATTGTAATACAGTCACAGAAAGTAACAATTGATGCTTACATTTCATGAAGAACATTCTCAACAATTGAAGCAGTCCCAATGTAATATAGCTACATCACTTCCTCAACTATATTTCTCGTAGCCACCTCACACTTAGTGAGTCCTGAAAAGATATAAACATAAGGGAATGAGCAACACTATGCTCAGTAGAGAAAGCCATTACTCACCTTTAGGTTTTTATCATTACCACATTAAAAACTGCATGGTTAGTAGGTTACATCATATTCCAGATTATGAGGTTTATTATGATCACATCTTATGGATACCGTAGTTAATCATTACCAAGTGTCATAATTACACATTTATACAAATATTACTAATCATCATTGTTCCTAGGTATCCATGTTAAATTGAGTATCACTCAACTCATCGAAACCCAAATGGGCGCACTTGATCACCCTATAAACATTCCAAGGGTGTTCCGGTGAGGGGACATCAAGCCCCGAGTCCTCACCAAATCGATTCCTGTACAGTGTGTTCTGGGACTTTCAACCCAAGGAAGCGTCATCGCCTTCCCCCTATTTTACCTTTTAGGGTATTCATGCCCAAGGACGTAACCGTCGCCCTCTTCATGTCTTACAATTTCTCTATATTGAATCATTATCAATAGAGTTAGTTTTCCTAACCATGCTTCTCAATTTATAACATGTGTAAATTCATTATGTTCCTCGCCGTACAATACAAGACGAGTCCATGTCATAGTTTCATATGTGATACTCATATAATATCAGTTCAACATAGATATATATATTGCGGCAAAACAATCAATTTTAATTCTATAAAAACCTTACAAAAGATGAGTAATAGAATCCCTACCTTTCAAGCTTATCAACAATCTTTTAATCCTGGAATCAGTTAACGTTAGCTCCATACTCCCTTGATCCTAAGGCGTGCATAAGGACAATTAAAACTAAAGCACAACATACAACTACATTCATAAATAAATCATGTGTAAACCTATCTTACTAGTATGCCATTAAAGCTTTTATATAAATCTCTTTTGAATACCACAGTAAACAATTTTTGTCTTAACACAATATAAAATGTGAACAAGTAATCTATATGTTTTAGTCCCTAATAAGATTCATCAATCACTTAGGATAATATTGGAAAGGTTGCAAGACATTAAAGAATTAGGTGGTGAGCAAAGATGGGTTCTTGGTTCAGGTTAGTAGTTGGTATACCATAACAAACTGGCAGATTTACTAGTTTCCAATACAAAAATTGAATAATTCTTAGAAAATAAAATACAACTCCGATTTAGGTTTATGATAGCTCGTTAGAAAGCCTAGGATGCTACTTTTCAAATATGCAAACCAATTCATAAAATTCATTTTAATTTAATCTTAGAATTTCAAGAAATAACCACTGCCCATAGAGGTATTACAAAGTTTAACAATATAAATTTTCTGTCTAGGGCATATACACTTAGACTTCATACATATGCTCCAAAATAGCAACAAACATATACTTAGGTTTAAGAACGCAAATTTGAATAATCCTTTAGTATAAAAGAAAATTTATAAATGAAAGACTAAATTTGTTCATAAGATTCTAACCTCGGATTATGGTTAGTTGGAAGCTTGAAATGGCTTCAAAACAGGTTCCTTTACTTCGGTATGACTGAAATTCTTGCTCAAATGGAGGTGATGGTGGCTGATTTTTATGGCTGCCTTGAAGAAGTTCTCTAAGTATTTTGCTTCAGCAAAGAAATGAGAAGAAGAGTGTGGGAACCGTGGAAGAGAAAGGAAGAAAAGATGAAGTCTTTGAAAAGAAGTGATAGAAACAATTATAGAGGAGACATGTTGAAGCATGTCACGGAGGAAATAAAGAAAATGAGGGTCAAGAGTAGTTGGAAAAGATATCCTTATGTCTCATCTAAAGACTTTAACACACATAATGCCAATATGACATTTTTGAGATTTATTAGAAGTTCTAAGGCTTTTTAGTAATCATACTAAATAAATATAGGAGAATTTTAGAAAACTTAAAAATAGATAAAAATAAATATTATAAAATAAATTTAAATGAAGCAATTTTTTTTTATACATTAAAATTAATTTAATTACCTCAATACCCGTTAGGAGAATAACGGGTGTCACATGAAAACATAACGTAATAAATGGTTGGGAATAATATTATATAGATGTGACACCCGATATTCTCCTAAGGGTATTAAGGTAATTAGATTAATTTTTAGTATATAAAAAAAAAATCAGAAAATCTCTCATAATTCGAAATTCTCTCTATCTCTCTACTTTCTCTCTCTAAAAATCCTCTCTCTCTCTCCTCAAATATCGTCCGAGATTCCGGCATCCGTTTTCGACACCTCCCACACCAATGGAAAGCTCTCGACGAGCTGAGTCCAACGAGGTGTCGCGTTGCCCAAAACGCCACCGAAGGAGACCACACACGCCGCCCAAAGTGGCGATGAAACCCATTTCTTTCCGACGAGATATCTTCGCCGTCCGACGTTCGATCGATGTGATTCTTGTTCCTACACGACCACCATGATGAGAGGAACAAAACCCACCCTTGGTGGCAACTCAACAACCGCTGGATTGCTCCGCCCGCCTATTGCCGCCGTGCGCCGCCGCCCCCATGGTGGAACTTCGTCTTGCCGGAGGAGGTGGCCGACACCACCCCTCCCAATGAGTTCAGAGGATCAAGGGGAGTAAAACCCCTCAATCGATTGCACGGAAGGAGCCCGTTTCGCCGGAAAACGGCCAACGCCGCCGTCAACCGCCGCGGGAGCCTCGGTTTTTGCTCTTCCCAGCCACGTTTCTTCAAATTGGATGAGGGAAAATGCTCGTAGGAGCATGGGTAGCAAAAGCCCTCAGCCAATTTCGGGTTTCCATCGCCGGAAAGCCATCATCGGAGCCTCCATTTTTGCCATCAATGTCGAGCTCCGACCCACTATGTTAGAGGCAGAATTAGGTGAAATTGACACCGCCATTGGACTCAGAAAGGTCGATTTAGGGGGGGTAGGCCCGAGCCCAGCTGCCAACGGACCCCGAATGACGCCGGTCAACGGCGGTCAACCGCCGGTCAACGGTTGGTCAACGACGACTTTGGATTTTTGTGATCTGGACCTCCGATCGACTATCCGAGACCTCCTCCTGACTCGTTTCGATGCTCTGGATGCAATGGTGACCTCCGTTTGAGCAAATTCCACTCTGATGAAAATCATCCGGTACCGACTGCACGTAGATCGAGGCGATTCAAACAGCAGTATCGTAGTCTAGAATGACGTTTTCAAGAATGTATGATCTCCAGGAAGCATTCCTAGCCATTCATAATCGCTCGAGGAGCACTACAGAGGATGCTTCGTAGATACAGCGAGATACAACTGGATCTGTTTTGCTTGGAGTTCAAGATCAAGGAAGTATGGAGCTAACGTTAATTGATTCCAAGATTAAGAGATAGTTGATAAGCTTGAAAGGTAGGGATTCTATTACTCATCTTTTGTGAGGTTTTTATGGAATTAAAATTGATTGTTTTACCGCATGATATATATATCTATGTTGAATTGATATTATATGAGTATTATATATGAAACTATGACATGAACTCGTCTTGTATTGTACGGCGAGGAACATAATGAATTGACACACGTTATAAATTGAGAAAAATGGTTAGGAAAATTGATTCTATTAATAATGATTTAATATAGAGAAATGGTGAGATATGAAGAGGGCGGCGGTTACGTCCTTGGGCATGAATACCCTAAAAGGTAAAATAGGGGGAAGGTGATGACGCTTCCTTGGGTTGAAAGTCCCAGAATACACTGTACAGGAATCGACTTGGTGAGGACTCGGGGCTTGATGTCCCCTCACCGGAACACCCTTGGAATGTTTATAGGGTGATCAAGTGCGCCCATTTGGGTTTGATGAGTTGAGTGATACTCTATTTAACATGGATACCTAGGAACAATGATGATTGGTAATATTTGTATAAATGTGTAATTATGACACTTGGTAATGATTAACTACGGTATCCATAAGATGTGATCATAATAAACCTCATAATCTGGAATATGATGTAACTTACTAACCATGCAGGTTTTAATGTGGTAATGATAAAAACCTAAAGGTGAGTAATGGCTTTCTCTACTGAGCATAGTGTCGCTCATTCCCTTATATTTTTATCTTTTCAGGACTCACTAAGTGTGAGGTGGCTACGAGAAATATAGTTGAGGAAGTGATGTAGCTATATTACATTGGGACTGCTTCAATTGTTGAGAATGTTCTTCATGATAATGTAAGCATCAATTGTTACTTTCTGTGACTGTATTACAGTGCGTTGATGCTTAAAATGATGATGGCAGTTTATAATATTAAATTTAAGGTGCTACATTAAACTGTGGTTTAATTGTCGTTTATATTTTTATTTTTGATTTGAAAGTTTTTCATTTAAGCCCCGGGTGAATTTTATTTTTAAGATTTTACTTTAATTTTGATTTTTATTTTAATTTATTAAAAACTGTTAACCCCCATATAGGGGCGTTACAATAGATGAGGAATCCATTCCTTCCTTATGGAAGTTAAAAA
The DNA here is from genome assembly GCA_025403435.1 of Artocarpus heterophyllus. Lineage (NCBI taxonomy): Eukaryota > Viridiplantae > Streptophyta > Magnoliopsida > Rosales > Moraceae > Artocarpus > Artocarpus heterophyllus. The sequence goes on from CM046335.1 coordinate 10,232,352, forward strand.
AATAGTTCTCTTAAGTGATAATTCAAGGTTTGAACAGTAGAGCGCTCGTTCATAATAAGATTATGAATTAACTGTTCATTAGAGAATTATTGAAACTCAAGAATAAATATGTAATAAGAGAGGTGAACGGACGGTAAGATTTGACAGTCTTAATCCTAAGTATTTATTAAACTCCTATTTATGACATTATGTGTTTTGACTTGCATGGTAAGATTTGTCTAAGCACAGATCATAACTTAGCATCTTGGAAACATAACGTAATAAATGGTTGGGAATAATATTATACAGATAAGGAATCCATTCCTTCCTTATGGAAGTTAGAAAAATAGTTCTCTTGAGTGATAATTCAAGGTTTGAACAGTAGAGCGCTCGTTCATAATAAGATTATGAATTAACTGTTCATTAGAGAATTATTAAAACTCAAGAATAAATATGTAATAAGAGAGGTGAACGGATATTGAACCTAGCTCTTATTATGAATTATTTATGGAGGACTGACTTATATGTAATGATTATATCAATGGACTACTCGCTAATTTTCTTTGAGTAATTTTACTATAACCTTAAGAGTTTAGTTTCAGGTTTTTAGTGAAGTAACACTGAAACTAATAAATTTGTCACATTAATTAAAGAGTTTGATTAATTGTTAAATTTATTGGAGCTTGGGTTATAGGTCTATAGGTCTCCAATACTACCTCTGTAACACTATATTAGATTTATACATAGAATGAATTATACATATTTGTTTGGAATTATTGAATTCTGAATCAATTATTTCACACTTGAATTATTAATGTGATACAGAAAAATGTTCTCTGTGACACATAATGTAATGTGATAAATGTTATCACACTTAACTGAGCATTAGTTAATTAATTAATTGATTAATTTTAAAATCTATTCTTAAATAAATGTGATTTATTTTTGAATTTAGATTTAGATATATATATATATATATATAATAAAATCTTATATATATATATATAGTTTTAAACCAAATTATATATATATATATAAGATTTTATTATATATATATATATATATATGTTACTTTTTTTTGCATTCGGAAACGTAAACGTTGTTTACGTTTTACTTTATATAATATATAATATATATAAAACGAATCAGTAGCTGATTCGTTAAAATATATAAAAAAAAAAAGGTAAGAAAGGAAGGTACTGTAAACGTAAGTTTACGTTTATGACATATATATATATATATATATATATATAAAAGTTTAAAGTTTTTGGCAATTCGTTTTTGGGAAAGGGGAGAGAAAAAAAGAGAGTAAAATATATCATTTTCTCGTATATCTGATATGGTGGTTATTTTAAATTTATAATTAATTAAAAAAATTACTAATAGCTCAGATATAAAAAGGGAGAGATAACAGTTATCTCAAGAGTTTTCATTCACGTATGTTTTGCAGAATACTCAGAGAGAAAAGCTAAGAGTTTTTCTCTGAAAAAAAGTATGATATCTCATATGTTAAGTACATAGCAGATTCAAAAAAGTGTGAGGAAAATTCATTCTTGCAGTCTGACACCCACTCGTCTTTTCATTGGTGTGGAGGCCTGGATTGAAAGATCTTGGTGTTAAAGAGGAAAGCTACGATACCTTGATAGTCTTCAAAAGGTTAGTAAAATTCTCAAAGCTTTCTATTGTTAATTAAAATTATATATTTATTTCCGATGAACAAAGTTTTTAAAAAAATTTTTATTTGTCGACGATCCGTTCTTTCCACTGCGTTTTACATTTTAATTCCAACATTAGCGCCATGGTCAGCCAAATCCAAGGCTATATCCATGCCGGAATTCCCACACCCAACAACCAAAACGCTCCTATCTTTGAACTCCTTCCCACATTTAAACTTGGTGAACATCACCAGAAAAACCACTCAAGCCTTTGATCTCGGGAACAAAAGTGTTCGCAGTATCCCCAGTAGCCACCACTAGGAACCTTCCAGAATATTCCTCTTCAGCCTCATGATCACCACAATCATTGCCACCAACCCTCGCTCTCACAACCCATTTCTCCGAAACCTCGTCGTACGCCGCGGACTCGACGGTTCTCCGGTACATAGGGCAGATATCGAAGCGAGAGACGTAGTCGTCCAACTACTGCGTGAAGAGCTTCTTGGGCAAGTAGGGAGGGAAATCGGAAGGGAATGGTATCTGGGAAAGCTCGCAGAATTGCTTTCTGAGGTGGAAATGGAGACAGTCGTAGTAGTATTTTTTTCCAAAGAGAAGCAAAACAATCTTTGTTGAGGGAAATCTTCACGATGAGAAAACCGTCTGAAGTTCATACCCTCTTAAAACCGAGCACCCGAACAGGTTGGCTGAAATGTTCAATCCGACTAGGACGGGATCTGTCGACCAGAGACCTGTCCGGCCAGGACAGGATCTGCCCGACCAGGGACCCGTCCGACCAGGGATCTGTCCGACCAGAGACCTGTCCGACCAAGGACCCGTCCGACCAGGGACCTGTCCGACCAGAGACACATCCGACCAGGGACCCGTCCGACCAGGGACCTGTCCGACCAGGACAGGATCTGTCCAACCAGGGACCCGTCCGACCAGGATCTGTCTGACTTACCCAAAGACCACCACGTGGCACCATTTCAACCCTCCGTTGGGCAATCCTCCTTCTCTGGAGATCGTGACACATGTCGCTGGACACCTGGGTTACGGGCCAAACCGGTCCATACCCGGATCCAAGCTAAAACTCTATAAATAGGAGCATCAACTCCACCATAAAGGTACGGGCATTCTTCCCTTGCCTACTCTGCCTCTCCCTTAGCTCTTCCCGGTCAGAACACTGACTTGAGCGTCGGAGTGTCCTTGGCAGACACCAAACCGGTGTCCCCTTACTCCGAGGCCTTCTCTCCTCTTGCAGATCCGACCAGACTAGGCCGAGCCAGGCAGAACAGGAGGTAGAACAGGGAACCCGACCACCGTGCGTCCCCGCGCGCGGTGTTGTGTCAAAATCATGTATCAACAGTCTTCTCTCTATTGGATTTTGTATGGAATTGATAGACGGCTTAGACAACAGGCCTTTGCTAGGCCTGAGGGTCCGGCTCCGACTATAATCACCGCTTCTTCCTTCATTTTTATTTATTTTGTATGGAAAGAAGACTGTTAGTCGTGTTTTTTGCGATTTGGTAGCTGCATGACTTTATTTATATGTGAAGGGCGATAAGAAATTATCAATATTTTTTTTTCTTTTATTTGTTATTATAGAATTTTTTATTTTTTTGACAAAGTGGATTTTTTTTGTCAGAAACGAGAATATATTAGTTTATAGTATAAATTAGAGTGATTTTTTTTTTTAAAGAAGCAATGCTGTATCTTTTATTATAATCATTGATTTAACCAATCATAAATTTACAAGTTAACTTCGAATTTGAGACCCACCGACACAAGATCCTACATATAATATATATATATATATATATATATATATATATATATATATATTTCATGTCAATCCATAACTTGCTGAAAAAAGGTAATATTATTTGTTACTATCATTTTTCTTTCTAAAATAGTACGGAATAGATTTTTAATTATATATAACTTTTGCATATTTTCTTTCGTGTCACTAACATGTCATATTTAAATTTTGTTCAGAAAGAGTTAAATAATATTGTGACATGTTTTTCTGGATAGATGAAAGCGTATGTTTTTCTTTGGAGTTGAATAGCAACCGTGTGGTGTGATATGCAACAAGGGGAAAAAAGTAGGTATTAAGGAGTAGGATACAACGTGGAGATAAAATTAAAAAAAAGGGTTAATTTTGGCAAGAGAGGTAAGGGAAATTATATTTACATATCAAGTTTTTCTTAAGGCCGTGCACCCCAAAATATATTCGATTTAAAATTATTTTCTTTTTTTATTAAAATCTAATATAATTTCATAATTATCCTAATATACGCCCCCACATTTAATTCTATAAGTGTTTGAGGACCTTGGTTCAAATCCTTTTAAAAAAATATTAGTTTGAACTAATTTTAGTTCAAAACATTATAATATGCAAGAACTTTATGTACTTTTTGTTAACACTATAGTATATAAGAGCCGTAGTAACAACTAAAAGTTTTGTTTGAAATTGAAAATCAAAACCGCCTTATAAATTATTTTACCTTCCTTTTCTATTTTGCTTAAGCCTTATGAACTTTATCATATAAGCCTTGGATGCCAAATTATTGGATTCTCATTATATTAATTGATGTCTAAAGAAATTTCAGAGGAGCCAGATCGTACCTTAGGTCACAATTTCAAGGTTTTAATTCGTAGTGGTTTGATATTGGGTGCAGGTACAAGGCAGTTCTGCAGGGATTTATTTGTTTTTTGGTCTTCATATGGGTATCTGAGGTTACTTAAGATCTGGAATGTTTTTTCGGCAAATTGCATCAATTATCACAATTTCAATTTTAATATAAATAAATAACATACTTTTAAAATATTTAAATATATAACATTTTTACAATCACATGTTCTTTTTAAACAATTGAATTTCTAATTTTACTTTCATTTTCTTCTTCTCTTTCTTTTCCTCTTTGTTTTCTGTTACTCATTATTGCTCCAAAATTTTTTTCTATGTCATTCTATGCAAAAATATTTTTTTTTCTAATATAAATAGGCTATTTAGCAAACATTGTTACATTTCGATCTAGTTATTTTTTTTACCAATTAATGATAGCCTAATTTCCTCTTTCTTCCTTTTATTTTTAATTGTTTGTTGCTTAAATGTGTGTATATATGTATATCGACTTGTTTTTACTAATTAAGTTTTTAACTGGTTTCATTTTTAATAATGGTATATTTTAATAATAATTGATGATAAAGTGTAATAAGAATTCAATCTCATTGATTATTATAACTTTTTTAGTTAATTATCTAATTTATTACAACTATCCGCTTCATATTTAATGATTAATAATAACGGTGTCCATTGAAAACTTCATCATTTAAACCAGACTCATATACATTAATATATGATCGATTTGATTAGGGTTGTTTTTCCTTCTATGACCAATCAACTCACTAGAATCCAGAAAAGGGATACAAGAGTGTGCCCACACACTGAAAAACTTATTACAGTAAAAAAAAGAAAATGGAAAGAAATTTTTTTAACAAAATAATATAACATAAAATAAGAACACGCCTTTTCTTCTAAAACAATAACGTGTCATTCAAACAAAAATAATAATAATGGTAGCAACGTAAGAATTGAAAGAATAATAAGGCTTAGTTAGGCAAGTTAAGTTGAAATTTTAAGTTCGAACTTGCTACAGTATAAACCTCTCATATGCTATAGTGAAAAACAAAAATTTGTTACAGTGTTTAATTTTAACTTTGCTTTCAAACACTCTAGTAAACTTGCATATATCACGGCTTGTCATTTTATAATATAAACGACATCTACACGTTTTTTTTCCCTCTTTCTTTTTTTTGAGGGAGGCCAAACGACATCCATTTTTTTAAGCTATGACCAAACTTTTAAGTGATAAAAGACCAACTAATCGCCCTGTTATTATTAAGCAACAAAAATGACCTAGTTTACTAACGAGAAACATGTTTTTAAACGAGAAAATTAAACTCGTACTTCCCCCCCTTCCTGTATACTATTCTACACATGAGTATAACAAGCCAAGTCGCGCGCTAATGTGCTAATGTTAGCGGATGAAATTAATGGAGAATGACGGCGAAAGAGACCCACCAAGCTAACTAACTAACTCAAATCGAATGTAAACCCTTAATTATTTAATTATTTTTTGAGATTTCATTAAAGATCAGCAAATTATTAGTATAATGATTTAAAGACCAGCCTGCGACTTGAGTATAAAGAAGCAAAGATCAATTTAAAACTATAATTTATTTTGAGGGCTTAACAATGGAGGCGTGTTCATTTAAGGCCCACCAGGGAAAAAAATTAAGCTTTAATTGATCCTTAAATATTTTTCATATTGGACGACATTAATTATTTTATTACGATATGCATGCGTTTTTTTTAAAACATGTATTATTAGCAACGACGGAGTCAGGATTTATTAGTAGGAGGATTAATTGTTTTTATCAAGATTATACTAACACATAGTAATAAATAAAAAAATAAAAAAGCTTCCATGTCCTCCCTGTCTCTATCATTGATTATTGATTTCTAGACGATATTGAATATTAATTCAGATTCATATGTGTAATTACTAATTAATTTCCCAATCTATATTTAAAATTGGTCCATAAAGAATGATATATATATCACTTGGAAAAAGACAAAACGAGAGAGAGAAAAATATGGGTGTTCAGATCTTGCAGAAGACATCATGCCTGATGAGAGGCACCATTATTGGAGTAATTTGTGAATGAAATAACTTCTTATCTTGCCTTCCACATATTCATCACTGCCGTTTTCTTAGTTTCTCGCAGCTTCAAAGGCTAATCCTTTTCAAACTTAAATAAATAATAATAATACTTGCAATGCGTCACACGAGATTTCTTGTCTTGTAATCTGAGTAGTGAAGAGATACAAAAATTCCAGTGATATTGACTGTTTTGCAAAACTAAGATCTAAAACGCCACCAAATGGTAGCCAGTAGCCTTGCGGCATAAGACCTTACTCTCAAGTGGTTTCGTACATGGTAAGTTTCAAGTCTCATGAGAAGTGCTTGAGATTATTTTTAATTAAGCTATAGTCAATGTTTATTAGCTTTTGGCAGGGGTTAAGGCCTAAGGTAAAGCAATTCGTCTCCAGACACAAGTAGATATTAATTATGGTTAAATGCAGACATTTTTGCAATATGTGTAGGACCTCATGATCAAGTCCTAAAAAAGAAACTACAGTTGGTCGTTGCTCCTCACATTTTTATTCACCAAAAAATTAAAACCTATAACATGCTGGAACAAGTAAAATTAAGTTGTAGAACCTAATTATTAACCTAACAACAACCAGACTAAATATAACGCATACAACAGGAGTTGTGTACAGATATATGTATATATATATTTATATATATGAGCAAGCCTTCTAAACATCATAGTGAAGTATATTTCGTGTACTTCAAATGTATTGTACATTCAACTTTGCATTTCAAGAAGTCAAACTTAGTTTTACAAGGTCAGGTAGATGTATGTATGGCTAGTGATATTGATGGCACGATGGGTACTACTGGCCATATATGTACACAAAAAATAGTACAAGAATTATTTATTTTTTAAGTTGTAAAAGATAGTTGCTCTTTCCATTATTTGTTAAGAAGTGTAGAACTAAATTCAATGTCTTTTAAAATATCACCCCAACGTAGAAGATTTCGAGAATCAAAAAGGTCAAAAAAAAACACAATGAAAAAAATGGTTTTTTGAACCCAGGTGTGTGCCCCCGAGGAGAAAGAATTTGTGCAGCCATGAGAAAAGGTAGAGGCTACACGTGGCTACAGAGAAGAAGACGCACGGCCGCACACGGAGCTTTACAAAAATCATAGCGCATGGCAAATCTCACACGGCTGTGCATGTCAGCATGTTGGGGTTTGTGTTTTGCAATTTTTTGGATTTGTTACATATTCTTTTGTAAACCTATAAATAGATAGGTTATGTTCTTTTCTTTAGAGAGTGAAACTCAAGAAAATTGAGTGATTGAGAAGCTAGGGATAGAGGGAGTGTGCAATTTTCTCTTGTAAACTTCTTTATCATCATAGTGAATTATTTTGTAGCAGCTCAAAGTAGACAATTCTCACATAGAGGGTGAAAAATTATAAATTTCATGTATTTTTATTTATTTTTCATTCGTATATAGGATTAGGGTTTCTAATTCGCAACATTATTAAGATAGAGTATATCGATGTGTGGTTAAAGCTAGTAAAGAGATGGTATGATTGCAGTCCATCTTGAAAGAATAAAGTCGTAAGCATGGAAGAGTGTATTGCATTTTAATAAAGTACTGCCATTCACTTAGCAAAAATCTTGTTTGTCTTGTTAGAACAAATCATATATAGGTTTGATATGATTTCATAAGATAAACTTTCTTTAATGGATTCTTAGCGCGCGTTTGATAAGATTCAAGGATGTCAAAATTCCAACTATTGGCATACACCGTTTTGATTGAAAAACTGATGTTGTACGTAATTTCATATGGACCTCTTTATCGAAGATGATTTGCTTTTGCTGCATGGAGGAGCCATTAACGGTGGATTACTCTCATGATGTGTGCAATTTTTTCCTTACAAACATCACTATAAGAAATTACTATTGTGGCTAAAAGTAGACGTAACTCTTAGAGCCTGTTTGGGATCATAATTTGAACTGATATTTTTGGTTTAAACCAAGTTTGCTACAATATTTTTTCTTATAAAATTTAAATTACTACAATATTTTAAGTTCAAATTCTTAGTTCAAAATTTTCAAACAAGATCTTACATTGATAGTGAAGCATTACAAATATTATGTGCTTTTGTTTCTTTGATTTTTGTTCTATGATTTTATTGTTCATGATAATATAAAATTAAGGCATCCAATTCCTACAATTAACGTGCTATAGTAAAATAGCAAATAGAGGGGGAAAAAGTAAAACCCACTGTCTGACCTCGTACCCTCTTCTTACTAGTTTTTATTATATAGCAGGGCCACAAGACAAAAATACTTAAATACTAATCGATTATTAGTTATTAGACCCCAATAACTAAAAAAGCAAAAGAAAACAAGCTACTTTGATTTAGTGGATCTTTTTTTAAAATGTTTAGATTTATCATATTAATTGTGTGTATGACTTTTTTTTCCTAATCGTAAAAAATAAATTAAAAAAATACTCAGTTAGAAGAAGCAGTTTGACAACATATGATAAATTCAAAACTAAACTTATCAGATGAGATAGAATATTGACTTTAGTTTATACTCGCATTGATTCAACCTACTTCGATGATAATCATGATTAAAATATTATTAGTGTGTATCATTACTGTTTTAATATTTAATATGGCTAGATAATCATAACTAATAAATATTTGATCAACTATAAATTAGAAAGCCCAAAAATAAAGCAATCACCAATAGAAAAATTGAGAGGATTATAACATGAAAAACATCGGCTTTAATATTTTGCCGACATTATGATGCGTAAGGTTGGGTTCCAAGCTTGAAGGAAACTCAATTATTGCAGTATTTACTATCATGGCACTAACTTATCGAAAAAATAATAATTAAATATATAACTTCCACATGCAGATGTGATGTATATATTATCGGAGACAATAATATATATATATATAGCTGCAACAGAGCAGCTACTGCCTATTAAACGGGCTGGAGGCGGGTATGCTTCCTACACCTCATGCTTTACCCTTTCTTTTACCCTCATATCCACCTAACTTAAAGTGGGGTTAACGTCGGAGATTATCTAACACCATTGCTATCTCATATCTACCTATTTACTTTAAAGAGTTAAAAACCGTTGTAACTTTATCAAAATTCAAAACAAATTCCATCAAGTTAAACAATTATATCCATTAATATAGTCACTAGATTCTTATGAAATTAAACGAAGATTTGAAACTCAAATTCAAACTCTAAACTAAATCCAATTTGTAAGGATACAATACTGAGTTCTTAAAATTCAACCCAACACTAAAAACATAAACCAAAAAAATTTAAAACATCAATGACATCACTCATCTAAAAAAAATAAAATGAATAACATCCCTATAGATTATAGTACATATTATATAATTCAAATATATAAGTATATAAAGAGTCCTAATATATATAAATCTAAATAGGATAGAGTGTTTGAAAGAATGATTGGAACTAAAAATGTTACTTTAAAATAGTTTTCTCTTCTAAGGTTTTTTTTTCTTACGAGTGACTTCCCCTACTTTTTTTCGAGTGTAGGTTTTTTAAATACAATTTTTGTTGGATCAAAATTCAATTATGGGCCAATATATTAAATAAATGTGAATTAAAGGCTATCAATAAGGTTGCCCAATTAAAAGTGATCAATTTAGGTTTTGGGCTTTTAATGCATCATTAAGTGTGGGCCTCCTATGTGTAGAGACCAAAAGAGAAATTACTAATTTTTTGATGGGCTAAATTGGTAATTAAAGATAATTGCTAGGGTTTAGCAATTATATAAAGGGGTTGTGGTCCCCAAGTCAGTACGTACATTATTTTTTTCTGTTACCCATCTACAGAGAGATTACAGAGCATTCTGATAGGGAGTATTTATGTACTAGACTTGGAAGATCCTCAACCAAAAGACTCAAGAATCACATTCAATCTATGGATTCAGGTTAGCTTCCGCATCTTATTAATATTCTTGATGATTTGACATAAACAATCCTGGGTGATGATGGTTTTTATCATAATTTTATTCTAACAAGTGGTATCTAGAGCCTCTTCATGTTGAATCATTGGGAATCAATAATTTTTTTTAGATGTGATTCTCGTAAAAAAAAAAAATCTCAAATTTAACAATATGGTTCTTTAAAATTGTTGAATTTGAGTTATTTGAAAATTTTGGTTGAATTATCCAGAAAAACACTATTTTATATATATATATATATATATATATTCTGTGTATGAATATTTAAAGTAATTCAGTTGAATTCGTTTTCGAAATTCAAGAAAATTTTTTTCCCTGTTGTCAGTTAAGTACGGCACTTTTGTCGAAAAGAAACAAAAAAAAATATATTTCGATTTTTTTTGTATACGTTTTCATTCATTATACATATATATATATATAAACAAGCTTTTGTTTTTTCTGTTGAATACGACACATGGATTCAGTTCGCACATACAGGCTGCTTTTTTTTTTTTTTTTTTAGAAACTTTTGCTGTATATGGGACAGGCTGCCATAAAAAAAGAAAAAAAGAAAAAAAAAAGTAAAGTAGCTTTCATGTTTACGGCGGTGCCGGAAAGAAGAAGCAAAAGGGCCCTAGGGGTTATGGGCTTTGGCCCAGAAATAATAAAAAAAATAGAACTGGACCCGTGACTAGACAAAGGGCAGCATACACGGGCTTGGCCCGTGATCAGACTCTCACCCAGGGGTTTACCCGCATTTAAAAACAAAGAAAAAAAAAGGGGAGAATGTCATGGGCTAGGCCTATAACACAAAGGAAATAAAGGGCGGGGGCTGGGTTAGGATCTGGGTAGGGTTTCTCCCGACCTGATCCAGCCCCGACCCAGTCAATGTTGACCTTGACCAATTTTTTTTTTTTTTTTAATTTTGGTATAATTTTAAATTCAAATATTGGTATTTTATATATATTTTGAGATGAATTAACTGAAGCAACATGTCACCAAAGTGACATCTCTTGTAAAAATTAAGTTGTTTTAGAATATAAACGGTGGTGTCCATGTAACTTATGTGAATATTGTCCAGTCCAAAAGAAGGCCAATATTTGACAGAATTGCATGCACACCATGTGGTAATAAACACATAATGATTATCCAATTTTATATGTGATCCTTAAATCGGCCCAAAGAAAGATTTATTGTTTGACATGTTCTTATTGTCAGTGTTTGATTACTACACCAATATATCACTTACAAGTTAATATTTCTATCCAAAGACTAAATATTAATGGAGTGCCCGATATCTTGAGATGGGGTTACCTTTATTTGGATTTATTATTGTTATTATGGATTCTTATGTGAGCTTGTTATGGTTTTGTTTATTTTGTTCTCTGTTTCAGCTACTGGTTCTGCCTCTAATATTACTGCCAACATCAATTCAATTCCTATGCTGAATGGTAGCAACTTCAAATCATGGCAAGAGAACCTCCTAATAGTTCTCGGAGTTATGGATCTCGACCTTACGTTAAGGGTTCCTTCTCCTGCACCTCTTATAGATAAAAGTTCCTCTGATCAAAAGAAGGACATGGAAAGGTGGGAGAAGTCAAATCGCATGTGTATGATGATCATGAAGAAGGCCATTCCAAAAGCATTCAGGGGCACTATATCGGAAACGATAAAGACAGCCAAAGAGTTCCTTGAGGACATTGAGAAGAGATTTGCCAAAAATGAAAAGGCTGAAACAAGTACACTTTTGACAAACCTCATCTCAATGAGATACAAAAGTAAAGGGAACATTAGGGAGTACATCATGGAGATGTCTCATCTTGCTTCAAAATTAAGAGCACTTAAGCTTGACCTTTCTGAGGACTTGCTAGTGTATTTAGTTCTTATATCTCTTCCTGCACACTTCAGTCAGTTTAAGGTGAGCTATAACTGCCAAAAGGAAACTTGGTCTCTTAATGAGCTCATCTCACATTGTGTGCAAGAAGAGAAAAGGTTGAAGCAAAAAAAGATAGAAAGTGCTCACTTGGCTAATACTTTCAAAGACAAAGGGAAGAAAAGAAAGAAGGATAAGGAAGCTGCAGTTACAGCACCTCAAAAAAAGCAACAAAAGAGACCGGTTGATCCGAAAGGTATGGGTTGCTTCTTCTGTGGAGCTGCAGGACATAAAAAGAAGTATTGCACCAATTATCACGCTTGGCGTGCTAGAAAAGGTATGCTTCTTAATTTGGTTTGTTCTGATGTTAATTTAACTTCGGTACCTGAACACACTTGGTGGATGGATTCTGGTGCAACCACTCACATTAGTGTGTCTATGCAGGGATGCCTGAGATGCTGAAAGCCAACTGATGGTGAAAGATACATCTATGTGGGCGATGGCAAGAAAGTTGAAGTTGAAGCAATAGGAAAATTTAGATTATTGTTAAAGACTGTATTTTATTTGAATCTTGATGAAACATTTATTGTACCGTCTTTTAGACGGAATTTGATTTCTATTTCAGCTTTGGACAAATCTGGTTATTCTTGTTCATTTGAAAATGGAAAATTTAGTTTGTTTCATGATTCAAAATTAATTGGTTCCGGTTCTTTATCAGGTTACGATAATCTTTATTTGCTTGATACAATTGCTTCATTTAATGAATCCTTGCAATTAAGTACACGAGGTATAAAGAGAAAATTAACCAATGAGAATTCAGCTGCGTTATGGCACAAGAGATTGGGTCATATCTCCAGAAGGAGAATAGAGAGACTTGTGTCAGACGAAATTCTCGACCCCTTAGACTTTACAGAATTTGATATTTGTGTTAACTGTATTAAGGGGAAACAAACCAATAGAAGGAGATTTGAAGCCAACAGGACTTTGGACGTCTTAGAACTTATACATACAGACATTTGTGGGCCATTCCCTACGGCTTCTTGGAATGGTCAACAATATTTTATAACGTTCGCAGATGATTTTTCCATATATGGTTACATATATCTCATTCACGAAAAGTCATAGTCGCTGGATATGTTTAAAAATTATAAGACTGAAGTTGAAATCAACTCAGCAAAAGGATTAAAAGCGTCAGATCTGACCGTGGTGGTGAATACTATGGTAGATATGACGGTTCAGGTGAACAACGCCCGAGACCGTTTGCTAAGTTCCTAGAGGAAAGCGGTATCGTCCTGCAGTACACTATGTCGGGTTCGCCCACTATGAATGGTGTTGCTGAAAGACGAAATAGAACGCTTAAGGACATGGTGAGGAGTATGATTGCTCATTCTACCTTACCAGAATCACTCTGGGGAGAAGCACTTAAGACTGTAGCATATATCCTTAATAGGGTTCCAACTAAAGCAACTGCCAAAACCCCTTACGAACTTTGGACAGGCAAGAAGCCTAGTATAAAGCATTTGCATGTTTGGGGATGTCCAGCTGAGGCAAGGCCTTATAGGCCTAATGAAAAGAAACTAGACTCAAGGACGGTTAGTTGTTATTTTATTGGATACTCTGAAAGATCCAGGGGGTACAAGTTTTATGATCCCACAACCAAATTGATATTTGAGACGGGGAATGCCAGGTTCTTTGAGGATGTCGAGTTTGCAGGGGGAGATATGGTTAGGGACTTTGTCTTTGAAGAGAAATATGTTGATATTCCCACAGCTGTTATTGACATTGATCAGGTTTCTACTCCTGACATCGTTCAAGAAGCAGACCCAAATCAAGACAATGTTGGAGAACCTCCCATTCCAGAAATTGGTCCAAAAGAACAAACTCAACCACCTCAAGAACCTATGCCATTAAGGAGATCCACTAGAGAAAGGAGAAGTGCGGTGTCAGATGATTACATTGTATTTCTCCAAGAACATGAGTATGACATTGGTATGGTGGAAGATGATCCAATCAACTTCCGTCAAGCCATGGAAAGTTCTAGATCTCCAGAGTGGATTGATGCCATGAATGAAGAGATAAAGTCTATGAAAGACAATGACGTTTGGGATCTTGTCCCATTGCCTAAAGGTGCGAAACCCATTGGTTGCAAATGGATATTTAAGACCAAAAGGGATTCGAAAGGCAATGTGGAGAGGTATAAGGCTCGTCTTGTCGCTAAAGGCTTTACACAGAAAGAAGGCATTGATTATAAAGAGACTTTCTCTCCGGTTTCTTCGAAAGACTCTTTTAGGATTATAATGGCATTAGTGGCACATTTTGATCTTGAGCTTTATCAAATGGATGTTAAGACTGCGTTCCTCAATGGTGACATTGATGAAACAATCTATATGGTGCAACCAGAAAACTTTTTGTCAGGAGATGCAAAGACAATGGTTTGTAAATTTTAAAAAATCTATCTATGGGCTCAAGCAAGCTTCTCGTCAATGGTATTACAAATTTCATCAGGTTATCATCTCGTTCGGTTTTGAGATGAATTTGGTTGATGATTGTATATACCACAAGTTTAGTGGGAGTAAGTATATTTTCCTGGTTTTATATGTCGATGACATTTTGCTTGCCAACAACGATATAGGCTTATTGCACGAAACCAAGAGATTTCTATCAAAGAAATTTCAGATGAAGGATCTTGGTGATGCCTCTTTTGTGTTAGGTATACAGATACACTGGGATCGCTTTCGAGGTATTCTTAGATTATCACAAAAGGGCTATATCGAAAAGGTTCTCAAGAGATATGGCATGCAGGATTGCAAACCAGGTGATACCCTTGTGGCTAAGGGAGACAAGTTTAGTCTCAATCAGTGCCCTAAGAATGATTTTGAGGTTAAGGAAATGCAGAAGATTCCTTATGCGTCAGTAGTAGGGAGTCTAATGTATGCTCAGGTTTGTACGCGTCCGGATATTGCGTATGTTACAAGGATGTTAGGCAGGTACTTAAGCAATCCTGGAAAGGATCACTGGGTAGCAGCCAAACGAGTCTTGAGGTATTTTCAAAGAACACAGGATTACATGCTCACGTATCGGAGGTCAGAACAGCTTGAGATCATTGGGTATACTGACTCTGATTTTGCTGGATGCCAAGATAGTATGAAATCTACATCGGGCTATGTCTACCTTCTGGCTGGAGGTGCTGTCTCTTGGAAGAGTGCTAAACAGTCTCTTATAGCATCTTCTGCTATGGCAACAGAGTTCATAGCGTGTTATGAGGCATCCAATCATAGAATATGGCTGTAGAATTTTGTCACAGGGCTACGCATAGTGGACAATATTCAAAAACCACTCAAGTTATTTTGTGACAATAAGTCAACATTTTTGTATTCCAACAACAACAGGAGCTCGACGAAGTCAAAGCATATAGAGATCAAGTTCGTAGTTGTGAAAGAAAGAGTTCAGAGTGGACTGTTGTCTATAGAGCATATCAGCACAAACTCCATGATTGCGGATCCGCTTACTAAAGGATTGCCACCCAAAATGTTTCATGAGCACACTGCTCGTATGGGTGTCATATCATTTCAGGATATTTAGTTTTAGTGGGAGTTTGTAATTTTAAATGCTCTTATGATATAGACATTTTTCGGTTATTTCGGTTTATGGATATTTTGAGGTTATTTCTGCAGAAATAAAATTTTCAGTTTATTCACACTCTGATTTTGGTATGGTTTGATCTCACTAAAGTTTTCAGGTGGACCAGTTGGAAATAGGCATGTTAAGATCACATTGCATGAAATTTTCATGCTACACATCCATGCTTGATCTTGTCATTAGTTGTATTGGTATATGTGATCATTGATGGGTCTAGTTATGACATATGTAATGAAGGTCGCTTTGGTCCTATATTGATATGGTTAATGGACAAGATTGTTGAGGTGCATAAGGTTTTGATAGCAAAATTCATGAGCTCATAAGGTATAATTCACATTTATAAAGTTTCATATATAGCCCAAGTGGGAGATTGTTGGATCAAAATCCAATTATGGGCCAATATATTAAATAAATGTGAATTAAAGGCTATCAATAAGGTTGCCCAATTAAAAGTGATCAATTTAGGTTTTGGGCTTTTAATGCATCATTAAGTGTGGGCCTCCTATGTGTAGAGACCAAAAGAGAAATTACTAATTTTATGATGGGCTAAATTGGTAATTAAGGATAATTGCTGGGGTTTAGCAATTATATAAAGGGGTTGTGGTCCCCAAGTCAGTACGTACATTATTTTTTTCTATTACCCATCTACAGAGAGATTACAGAGCATTCTGATAGGGAGGATTTACGTACTAGACTTGGAAGATCCTCAATCAAAAGACTCAAGAATCACATTTAATCTATGGATTCAGGTTAGCTTCCGCACCTTATTAATATTCTTGATGATTTGACATGTCCTCATCACGATCCTGGGTGATGATGGTTTTCATCACAATTTTATTCTAACAATTTTCTCTATGAGTTTTCCCTTCTATGTGACTTTTTCAAGAATTAGAGTGAGTGTGAGTGTGAGTAGTTAGGTGTGATGGAGGATATCAGACGGTGGGATCGTTTCTCTATCACTGCAGAGGAGGACGATGTAATTGGGGTGGCAGATGAAATAGTAGAAAAGGTTTAGAGATGGCTAAAGTCTGTCTGCTAGGAAAGTTGTTGATTAACAAGCCTTAGAATAGACGGGTTTTTAAGAGTACGATGGCCAAACTTTGGGGGCTCGCTAAATCTGACGTTTCAAAAGTTTCCTAATTTACTTTTCGGATTTGAAGAAAAGAGAGTGGGTCCTTGATCATGAACCATGATGCTTTGATAAATCTCATTTGGTCTTAAAGGAGGTTGAGAAGAAGGGGCCAGTAGATCAAGATAGCTTTACTTGTACGTGTTTTTGGATTCACATCTATGATTTGCCTCTTCACGGTAGAACGCAAGAGGTTGGAGAATTGGTTGGTGATGTAGTTGGCACCTTTTTGAATGTAGACTTGGATTTAAATGGAAAGTGTATTGGAAGTTTTTTACATATAAGGATTCTTCTAGATATTTCAAAGCCTTTATGTCGAATTGCCGAAATTCGACTTAGTAAAGGAGGGCCGATTTCACAAGTAGCGTTATGCTATGAGAAGCTCCTAGATTTTTGTTATGGGTATAGGACGATCGGTCATGGGATTAAGGATTGTCTGAGTTTTTTCATGGAAGCCGATACCAGGTTTTCCAATCTTCCTTATGGTGCATGGCTTAAAGCTCGTTATTCCAATGTATTGTGGTCTCACCAAAATCGATCCCGTGGAGAGGATTCTTCTATTTTCACACGCTTTTGGAGAGGCAGAGGATGTGGTGGTGGTCGATGGTCAGAATCTTCACGAAGACAAAATGAGATGGTCTTTTCTAAAGATACAGCTGAAAAAGCAAGACTTTCGGGAATCGATCGAGGGGGCTTTGTGTATTTTGGGAAATGATGCTAATGTTCCTGATTGCATTGTGTTAGAAATCAAAGCAATAAGCAACAAGAAATAGAGATAAAATTGCACACAATATTTACGGGGAAAAACCCTAATGAAGGGTGAAAAAAAACCACGGGCAGAGGAGAAGCAATCCGCTAATCACAAAACGAAAATTACAACGGTGTTTAGAGCGCTCAAATACAGAAATTCACTTACTCAATCACTCACAAACTCACAAGACTGAGTTCTCTGTATCACTCTCAACATTATGATCTCTATGAAATTTTGTGACTCTCTAATGTGACTCTCTTTTGTGACTCACTATTATAAACTATGGAGAATATGATGTATTTATATGTATGGAGGCTCAAACCCTAGCTCAAAATAACCCAAGAACGTGTAAAAACGCAAAATACACTATCTGGCCGCGGCGCTGCTTTTCTAGCGCCGCGGCGCTGCTTTTCTAATTAGAGCGCCGCGGCGCTGGATTGTAGCGCCGCGGCCCTGCTTTCAAGAGCCGCGGCGCTGCCTTACTGCCACAGATTTTGGGTCACAAAACAACAATCTCCACCTTGACACAAAATCCACCATAAAGAACTCCAACATGTGATTAACCGAATTCTCCACCTCTTCCACAAAGCCCCAACGGGCAACTAACCGGCACGAGCATGAACTCCAACCAAGTTCAAGCAATGCTCAAACTTAGCTGTAGGTAACGACTTAGTCATCATATCGGTAGGATTATCATGTGTACTGATTTTGCTCACAACAATATCACCACGAGCAACAATATCATGAACATAGTGATAACGAACGTCAATGTGCTTCATCCTCTCATGAAACATTTGATCTTTAGTGAGAAAAATAGCACTCTGACTGTCACACATCACCACAGAAGTCTTCAAATCTTCACTGAGTTCTCCAAATAGGCCCTTCAACCAAATAGCTTCTTTGAAAGCCTCTGTAATAGCTATATATTCTGTCTCAGTAGTAGACAAAGCAACAGTAGCCTGCAAGGTAGCCTTCCAACTGATAGCACAACCACCAACTGTAAACACATACCCAGTAAGTGACCTCCTCTTATCCAAGTCTCCAGCATAATCAGAATCAACATATCCCACAACACCATCTCTAGTCCTCCCAAAGTGCAAACAAACGTCAGTAGTACCACGCAAGTATCTAAGAATCCATTGCACTGCTTTCCAGTGCTCTTTACCTGGATTTGCCATGTATCTACTAACTGTACTAACAGCATATGATAAATCTGGGCGAGAACATACCATAGCATACATGAGGGAACCTACTGCACTAGAGTATGGAACACGTGACATATACTCAACCTCATCATCTGACTGTGGAGCTAATGCAGCTGAAAGTCTGAAATGTGCTGCTAACGGAGTGCTCACTGGTTTTGCTTTCTGCATGTTGAACCTGTGCAAAACTTTGTCAATATAGCCTTTCTGACTCAGATAAAGCTTACCTGCCTTTCTATTTCTCAAAATCTCCATGCCGAGAATCTTCTTGGCAGCTCCCAAGTCCTTCATCTCAAACTCTCTACTGAGTTGAGCCTTTAACTTCTTAATCTCTCCTTTATCTTTAGCAGCAATCAACATATCATCAACATATAAGAGCAAATAAACAAAGAACCCATCATCACCCTTCTTGAAGTAGACACAACTGTCATAGCTACTCCTCTTAAACTCATGAGTGATCATAAATGAGTCAAATCTCTTATACCACTGCCTAGGAGACTGTTTCAAACCGTAAAGAGACTTTTTCAACGAACAAACATAGTCTTCTTTACCTGTAACAATGAAACCCTCAGGTTGCTGCATGTAAATATCTTCCTCGAGCTCTCCATGCAAAAATGTAGTCTTCACATCTAACTGCTCAAGCTCAAGATCATGAGTGGCCACAATACCAAGCAAGGCTCGAATTGAGCTATGCTTAACCACAAGGAGAAAATACATCTGTAAACACCTAGAACCTGACTGTATCCTTTTGCAACCAGTCTAGCCTTGTACCTAGCATCTTCAACTCCCGGTGTGCCTTCTTTTCTTTTAAATACCCATTTGCAGCGAACAGCTTTCTTCCCTTTGGGTAGCTTCACCAAATCCCATGTGCCATTCCTATGTAGGGATTCCATCTCCTCCTGTACAACAATCATCCACTTGCCAGAGTCAACTGAATCAACCGCCTCTGAATAGGTAGAAGGTTCTTCACCAGACTCAATACCTTCTGCCACTGATAAAGCATAAGCCACCAAGTCGGCCTCAGCATATCTCTGTGGAGGCCTAACATCTCTCCTCGGCCTATCCTTAGCAATAGAGTACTGTGGTGGCGGCAGTGATGGCGATTGGGAAGCACTATCGCCTTGACTCTCTAAACTTGACTGGGAAGTAGAATCGGATGATGTACTTGTCTCTATTTGAAACTCCACCTGTTTGCTAGATCTATCCTGATCAATATCACTAGACCCTGTAGTAGATGTCCCACGTAACATGAAAGTCTCATCAAACACAACATCTCTACTGATAATAACTTTCTTGGTTTCCGGGCACCATAACTTATAGCCTTTAACACCAGGCTTGTAACCAAGAAATATACACTTCATGGATCTAGGCTCCAATTTTCCATTGTCGACATGAGCATAAGCAGGACAGCCAAAAATTCTTAAATTTGAGTAATCTGCAGGTTCTCCTGACTACATCTCTTGTGGTGTCTTCTTGTTAATAGCGATGGAAGGAGAGTGATTGACCAAATAGCAAGCTGTAGAAGCGGCTTCAGCCCAAAATGACTTAGGTAGCCCAACATTAGAAAGTATGCAGCGTACTTTCTCCATCAACGTCTTGTTCATCCTCTCGGCCACACCATTTTGCTGCGGAGTACGTCGGACTGTTAAGTCCCTCAGAATTCCCTCCGATTTACAGAATGTATTAAATTCATTTGAACAAAACTTCAAGCCATTGTCAGTGCGGAGACGTTTAACTGGCTTACCGGTCTGCTTTTCTATCATGGTCTTCCAATCTTTGAATGTAGCAAAGACATCATTCTTCTGCTTCAAAAAAAATGTCCATAATTTTCTGGAGTAGTCGTCAATGATGGTAAGCATATAATTAGCACCACCATAAGAAGGAACAGTAGACGGTCCCCAAAGGTCAGAATGAACATACTCCAAAATATCTTTTGTGTTGTGAATGCCTTTGCCAAATCGAACTCTCTTCTGCTTTCCAAAAACACAGTGCTCACAGAACTCCATCTTACCTGTGCACTGTCCATTAAGGAGCCCTCGCTTACTCAGCTCTGCCATCCCAAGCTCACTCATATGCCCCAGTCGCATATGCCATACCTTAGTGAGATCATCATCAGACATAGTGGAAGTAGTAACTTTTGCATCACCAACAACTGTAGTACCCTGCAGAACATACAAACTAGCAGTCTTCTTTTGTGCTTTCATCATCACAAGAGCGTCTTTACTGACTTTCAAAACTCCACCTTCACCGCTGTACTTGTACCCTTTAGCATCAAGAGTACCTAAGGAAATTAAATTCCTCTTAAGATCAGGGACATGCCTCACATCACCTAGTGTCCTCACTAGCCATCATGCATTTTAATTCTGATAGTACCAATACCAGCAACTTGCATGGGGCATTGTTTCCCATCAAAACAGAGCCCTTAGGAACCGTTTCATATGTTGAAAACCAGTCCCGGTTGGGACACATATGAAACGTACATGCAGAGTCAAGAACCCAATCCTCACAGGGTTTAGAATCACCATCAGAAATTACCAAAAGCTCACCACTAGAGCCTTCTTCAACGACACTAGCCTCACCAGCATCTGGTTTCTTCCCCTTCTGATTTTCAGCCCTCTTGTTTTTATTCTGCAGCTTATAACACTCAGTTTTAATGTGCCCTTTCTTCTTGCAATAGTTACAGTACTTTTCCTTATTTCTGGATTTAGACCTACCTCTAATCTCAGTCCCAGAACTTCTCTCTTGGGTTCTACCTCTAACAACTAGACCCTCTCCTTGTGTTTCAGATCCAGTAACTAACTGCTTCATCTTTTCTTTAGAAAATAAAGCCTCATAAACCTCATCTAGGGTAAGAGTGTCCCGACTATACAAGATAGTATCCCTAAATGTGGCATATGATGAAGGCAGTGAACATAATAAAATTAACCCAAGGTCTTCTTCATCATACTTAACTTCCATAGCCTCCAAATCAGACACAATCTCCTTAAACACAGTTAAGTGATCCTCAAGAGACGTACCTTCAGACATTCGGTGAGAGTATAGACGCTGCTTTAAATGAAGTTTGCTAGTAAGACTCTTGGTCATGCATAATTGCTCCAACTTGAGCCACAAAGCAGCAGCAGTCTTCTCCTTCAGTACATCCTGCAAAATCTGATTTGACAGATGAAGGTGTATTTGGGACAAAGCCTTTCGGTCCTTACGCTCCTTTTCCTCCTTCGACCATGATGAGGGCATCTTATCGAAACCCAATAGCGCATCATCAAGGTCCATCTGCGTCAGAACAGCCCGCATCTTCACTTGCCATAGAGAAAACCTCGTTGTGCAATCCAACAGCGGAATTTCAAATTTCATGGTTGCCATTGCAAATCAAAGCCAAAGCTCTATACCACTTGTTAGAAATCAAAGAAATAAGCAACAAGAAATAGAGAGAAAATTGCACACAAGATTTACGTGGAAAAACCCTAATGAAGGGTAAAAAAACCACGGGCAGAGGAGAAGCAATCCACTAATCACAAAACGGAAATTACAATGGTGTTTAGAGCGCTCAAATACAGAAATTCACTCACTCAATCACTCACAAACTCACAAGACTAAGTTCTCTGTATCACTCTCAACACTATGATCTCTATGAAATTTTGTGGCTCTCTAATGTGATTCTCTTTTGTGACTCACTATTATAAACTATGGAGAATATGATGTATTTATATGTATGGGGACTCAAACCCTAACCCAGAATAACCCAAGAACGCGTAAAAACGTAAAATACACTATCTGGCCGCGTTGGAGCGCCGCAGCGCTGCTTTTCTAGCGCCGCGGCGCTGGTTTTCTGATTAGAGCGCCGCGGCGCTGGATTGTAGCGCCGCGGCGCTGTCTTTCTACCACAGATTTTGGGTCACAAAACAACACATTGGATCTTTTTTTTGTTACTAATGGGTGTTATCTTGCAAATCTACAATTTGTTGAGGTGGCAAATTCGAATAATAACAGTGAGCTAGAGGAAAGTCATACGAGGGGTGGTAATAAGGAGTTTGTAGGCTTGGGTTTTTCTAAGGCGTAATTGCCCAATGTTGGTCAAAATGATGTGCGTGATATAAATTACACATCTAATGCATGCATGCAAAGTAGTGAAGAGACTTTGGGACCCGTTGCTCTTTCGTCAAATATATCACAGGAGTCTTCTTTCCAATTTACTGCCAATAGGTCAAATACTCAGAGTAAGCTCATGGGGAGGAAAGTTACCAAGAAGAAATTTGTAGTGGGTACTACGCAGCATAGTGAGGATGCCAAGGAGTGTGATGGGTGGGGAGTTATTAAAAGGAAGAACTCGCTAGTCCTAAGGGAGGTTATGGAAGGTGAGAAACGAGTCTGTTTGGTTTTAGGTGACTGCATAAATGTTGAGAGATCGGTGGAGGTTGCTAAGTAACCCCACCAAGAGCCATGAGTGTCCTATGTTGGAATGTCCTGGGGTCGAGGGACCTTCGGGTATTCGATGAGCTTTGGGAACTTATCCGAAGTAAATATCCAAGCCATGTTTTTATTTCAGAAACAAGGTTATTCGGATCGAAGGCTGTAGATACTCGAAAGAAGCTGGGCTACGATTATGATTTTCAAGTTAATTGTGTTGGGAAGAGTGGCGGATTAATTTTGTTATGGAACGATGATTGGGATGTGGAGATTAAAAATTTTTCCTAGGACCACTTCGATTCTTTTGTTCATGGGCCCAATGGTGTTTGGTGGCACTTTACTGGCTTTTATGTAATCTGAGAGGGAGTGATAGACATGTTTCTTGGACACTTCTAAAAAGATTACATGGCCTCTTTACCTTACCCTGGGTTGTAGCAGGGGATTTCAATGAGATCTTTTTCTTATCCAAGAAAGAGGGAGGTAATGAGCACTTCTACCCTGACAAGGAACTTTTTCGAAAGACTAAGAGGAGTGTGGTTTGACTAATTTGGCCTTTTTGGGGCCAAAATTCACTTGGAACAATGGGAAGGAGGGAGAAAAGTTAGGATTGGAGGTCTTTATTCCCTAGTCATTAGGTACATAATCTGGATTATTGTGAATCAGATCATGGGCTATGTGGTTGGCGATTCCTTGTTGAAGATTCATTTTTGAACCTCTATGGATCTCCAAGGAAGAATTCAACAATATTTTGTTCATGAATTGGTGCTGAAATCAAGCAAAAGAGAGGGGATCATGATAGATTAAGAAGCTCGAGGAGTGTGCTTCTTCGTTGAAGTCTTGTGGTTGTGATGTATTTGGGAATATGTCCCGAAGGGTTAAGGCATTTCAAGAAGAGGTGGAAGTTCTAAATAACAATTTGGGACAAGTGAATATACTAAGACAAAAGAGAAAGGTGGAACGAGAGTTGGACAGACTTCAGTGCTAGAAGAGCATTATTAGAAACAAAGATCACGCATCGATTGGCTTCAAGAAGGAGATAAGAACACTAGGTTCTTCCACTCAAAAGCTTCGCAAAGGAGGAAAAATAATTAAATGCAGGGGATTGAAGACTATATAGAGGTGTGGAAATTTATGAAAAAGATGTTGTGAAAGAGGTTGAGTCTTATTTTATTAATATGTTTTTCATTTTCTGATAAATTAGAAACTGTGTTGACTCATATAAAACCACGTCTATCACGAGAAATGAAGAAGCTATTGGACGAACCTTTTTAGGAAGCTGAGGTAAAAAAGACTATTTTTAATATAGGTTGATGAAAGCACCGAACAGCTTTCAAGCCCTTTTCTTTCGAAAGAATTGGGGTCTTGTGGGGAGAGAGTTGACGGAGGTTTGCATGGGTATTCTTAATGGACATCAATCTGTGAGTCCTTTAAATAGTACTCTTATTCCAAAGATTAAAGAGTCGAATTAGGTCTTGGATTACTAAACTATCAACCTTTGCAATGTTACAGACAAGGTAATTACCAAGGTGCTTGCTAATTGTCTTAAACGAATTCTTCTGATGTTAATTTCTCATGAATAAAGCGCCTTCATTTTAGGCCATCTCATTTTAGATAATGTTTTTGTTGCCTTTGAGGTCCTTCATATGATTCGGAGGAAAGTGAGTGGTAGACCAAGATTGATGGGGCTTAAGCTCGATATGAGCAAGGCTTATGATCGAGTAGAGTGTAATTTTCTTAAAGGCATCATGAGGAAGATGGGTTTTGGAAATAGGTGGGTCAGGATTGTTATGGATTCTACTTCTATTCCTTACTTTCCTTTCATTATTAATGGAAACATGCAGGCTAAATATTACACTATAAATAGGTATTCGCCAAGGTTGCCCACTCTCTCCCTATTTATTTCTCTTATGTGCGGAAGGTTTGTCCTCTCTCTTCAAGAGTGCGGAGTTAAAAAGATTGCATGGTATTGCAGTTGCCAGATGTGCTCCCCAGATTACTCATTTGTTTTTTGCCGATGATTATTATTTTTGGTGGAGCTTGTGAGGAAGAATGTCGATCTATTATTGAGATTTTGGATACCTACGCTTTGGCATCAGGACAGGTAATTAATCTTTCTAAATCCACGGTCACTTTTAGTCCAAATGTCAGTGAGGAGGATAGTGGAATGTTGCGTAACTGTTTAGGACTCATGGATGATAATGTTTCACACAGCCAATACCTTGGTCGTCCCTTCTTTATCAGTAGAAATAAAAGAGCCATCTTTAATAATATAAAGGAACGGGTTGCCAAGAAACTTAAAGTTTGGAGAGGCAAAATTTTCTCTACATAAGTTTGGAAAATTCTCATCAAAGCAATGGCCCAGGCCACAGCTACTTATGCAATGAGTGTATTCCGCGTCCTATCTACTCTTTGTGATGAAATCAAATCTCTTATTTTTAAGTTTTGGTGGAGCAAAAATAATGTCGATAAGAAGATTCATTGGCTAAAATGGGAGAAGTTATGTAAGCCTAAGTTCGATGGAGGTTTGGGGTTTTAGGATGTGGTTTCTTTCAATCAAGCCCTTCTATCTTAAGCAAGGATGGAAGATTATATGGTGCCCGGATTCCCTCATGGTTGGAGTTTCAAAGGCAAAGTATTTTCCCAATAGTTCCTTTACAAATGTTGAGCTAGGTAATAATGTGTCGTACATTTGGAGATCTATTATTTAGGGTAGGGATCTCTTAAAACAAGGCTTAAGGTGGCATGTAGATACGGAATGGCAAATTTACATTTTTGGAGACATGTGGGTTCCTAGATTGAGTACCTTCATGCCAGTTACTCACCTAGTAAGATCATGGTTATTTGACATATGGACGACTTGATAATAAACAGAAGATGGAATGTAGAGCTGATTTCAAATACCTTTTGGCCTGTTGATCATGATGCAATTTTAAGTATTCTTCTAGGAAATATTGGTGGCGATGATTTGCTTATTTGCTATTATGGTGCTAAGGGGTTGTACTCTGTTCGTTCGAGATGCCGTTTGGCTATGGATTTAAAGACCAATAACAGTTGTTTTGAGACTGGTCCGGATAAGGTATGGTGGACTAAATCGTGGAAATTGAATGTACTAAGCAAAGCTAAGATCTTCATATAGTGAGCATATCACTCCATCTTACCTTGCCGAAAGGCCTTCAGTATGTTGGGGAATTAGACGACTCCTAATTCCAAGGATCGCAAGAACGAACAATTGCAGAAAATAAATAGGAGAAAAGAAGAAAAGAGAGACACCAAATTTTTTATACAGGTTCGTCTAAATTCGAGACTACATCCTGTTTCTACCGCTTGCAGATTCTACTATGATGAAGGAGATTACAGATTACTTTCTCACACACTCTCAAATTGTGCTTACCAAAACTCTCTTCTGTCTAGCACCCTGTGGGAATTTTTCTCTATCAAGGATGGAGCTCTCAAGAATTATACCTCACACAAAATTATGCCACTCACAATTTCACACACACAACCCTAGCCACCATATGTCTATTTATACCCAAAGGAGGAGAAAAATAGCAACTAATGAGAAACCCTAGTAGTTTCTCATTTTTGGGGCATTTGAGTTCGACTCTGACTCAAAAAATATCGCGCAACACAGCGAGTCAGGGCCGCGGCGCTCGAAACGAGCGCTGTGGCGCTCCCTTACAGTGCCTAGGCGCCATGCACCTGGCGCGTAGGCACCATTCACTCGACGCCTCAATGTTGGGCTGCTAGCACCTAGGCGCCCTTGTCCCAACGCCTAGGCGCCCTTGTCCCAGCGCCGCGGCGCTGGCTCCCTGCCTCACGAGGACTTCATTTCTCCCTTTTTCTTCCTTTTTGCTGGGGTGTCGACTTGATTTGGCTCCACATCTACAACAATCTCCCACTTGGAGACTAATCAATCTCCATGTCTCTAACTGCAGTGGCAATGACTTCTCACGCCTCTTGGAAAAGTCCAACTGAAGTTGCGCACAACTTCAGTTTCTCAATCGAAACCGTCTTAGTGAGCATATCTGCTGGATTCTGACTCCCAAGAATCTTCTCAAGCTTCAACACTCCATCTTTCAAAGCCGACTTGATGAAGTGATACCGCAATTATATATGTTTCGTCCTAGCAGGAAATGCAGGATTTTTCGCCAAGTGAATGGCGCTCTGACTGTCACTATGTAATGCACTCCTTTTTCTGCTTGTGACCCAGTTCTTCCAAAAACGACCGCAACCAAATCATCTCCTTGCTCGCTTCTGTCATTGCCACATACTCTGCTTCTATAGTAGAGAGTGCAACTATCTTCTGCAACTTTGAGACCCAACTAATTGCAGTGTCACCCAAAGTGTAGACATAACTAGTGGTACTTTTCCTGCCATCAATGTCTCCGGCCATATCAACATCAACATAGCCCTGTAGTCCCAAGTCTGACTTCTTGAAACACAATGCTAAACCCGCAGTACCTCTCAGATATATGAGAATCTACTTCACTGCCTCCCAATGCTGTTTACTTAGATTACTCATGTACCTACTCACAACTCCTACTGCATGTGCAATGTCTGGTCTGGTACAAACCATGGCATACATGAGACTGCCTATAGCGGAAGCATAAGGCACCTTGGCCATGTGTTCTCGTTCCTGTTCCATAGTCGGTGATTGCTTCTTTGATAACTTGAAGTGACTGACCAAAGGAGTATTCACAGGCTTTGCATTACCCATGTTGAATCTGCTCAGCACCTTTTCAACATATTCTTCCTGTGACAGTTTCAGACTGTTACGGTTCCTCGTTATTCTCATCCCAATGATTTGTTTTGCAGCACCCAAATCCTTCATTGTAAACTCCTTAGACAGCTCCTTCTTCAGCTTGTCAATCTCCTGTTTGCAACCTCCTACTATCAGCATGTCATCGACATATGGCAACAATATAATGTAGCCATCACCCAAATTCTTCACATAACAACAGTGATCTCCCTAACACCTCAAAAAACCATTGTTGCACATAAACCTGTCAAACTTCTTGTACCACTGCCTGGGAGCTTGTTTGAGACCATACAAGCTCTTCTAAAGTTTGCACACCAAGTTCTCCTTACCCGGTACTTCAAAACCTTGTGGCTGCTTCATGTAGATCTCCTCCTCCAAATCGCCATGGAGAAATGCTGTCTTTACATCCAACTATTCCAAGAACAAGTCCTCATTTGCCACTAGCGCAAGTACTATCCTAATCGTGGTTAGCTTCACCACCAGAGAAAAAATCTCATTGAAGTCAATGCCTTCCTTCTGCTGAAAGCCTTTTACCACCAACCTTGCCTTTTACCATTTGCTGCCATCAGATTCATCTTTAATCCGGTATACCAACTTATTGTGCAAGGCCTTTTTGCCCTGTGATAACTTTATCAATTGCCATGTCTGATTGGACATTAAGGAATCCATCTCATCACTCATGGCTAACTCCCACTTGACCGAATCTCTAGCCTCTACGGCTTCATCATAGCTCTCCGGCTCACCTCTGTCGGTCAACAAGATGTAATGTAGAGATGGGAAGTATCTCTGAGGCGGTCTAATGGTCCTGCTAGACCTCCTGACTGGTGTGGCAGGAGTCCTCTGGTTTCCTTCTGGAGCTATGTCTTCTTGGTCTTCAATCTTTGGATTCTCCACTTCCACTTCAGGAAGATCCTTCAATGGAATCACCTCAGGCTTCTTGTCTTCAGAGCCTGAACCCCTGGAGTTAGTGCTGTCTCTGTCCTTGTACAAAACACTTTCATTGAAGATCACATCCTTGCTCCTGATAATCTTCCGACTTTGGTCATCCCAGAGACGATAACCAAACTCAAGTCCACCATAGCCAACCAGAAAATACTTCTTTGACATGGCATCAAGTTTACTTCTAGCAACAAAATCAATGTGAACATAGGAAACACACCCAAACACTCTCAAATAAGAGAGATCAACCTTTTTGTGGCTCCAGACTTCTTCCGGTAGCTTGAACTTCAGTGGTGTGGATGGACTTCTGTTGATCAGATGAGCAGCGGTATTAATTGCCTCAGCCCAAAACATCTTTGGCAGCCCCGCATGCAACCTCATGCTTCTGGCACGCTCGTTTAAAGTCTTGTTCATCCTCTCAGCTACCCCATTTTGTTGTGGTTTTCCTGGAATGGTTTTCCTCATCTTTATTCCATTCTCAGCACAGTACCGCCTGAAGTCATTATCTAAATATTCTCCCCTATTGTCAGACTGCAAGGACTTCACCTTCAAATTTGTCTTATTTTCCACCATGGCTTTCCATCTCTTGAAAGCATCAAAGACATCATATTTTTTTTTTCAAAAAGTAAACCCATACCTTCCTGCTTGAGTTATCTATGAATGTCACATAGTAATTTACGCCACCAAGGGAAGTCACCGGCGCAGGCCCCCACACATCTATGTGAACTAGCTCCAATTTTCTGGACTTAGGCTCTCTACCCATCTTTGAGAAACTAACTCTCTTCTGTTTACCAAAGATGCAGGCTTCACACAAACTGTGATCAACAGTTTTTAAACCCGGCAGTTTTTCTTTACAGTGAAGTACCTTCATACCCTTCTCACTCATGTGACCGAGCCTATAATGCCATAGCTCGGTATTGGCAGTAGAATCAGCAACTGCTATGGTATCTCTGCAACTAGAGTTCATGTAGAGAGTTCCAACCTTGCGTCCCTGAGCAACAACCATTGCTCCTTTTGTGACTTTACAACCTCCACAATTGAAGGTCACTTTATGTCATTCGTCATCTAGTTGCCCCACCGAAATCAAGTTGCGCATTAGTTTAGGAACATGTCTCACCTTATGAATCTTCCACACAGACCTATTAGGCATTTTTAAACTGACATCTCCAATGCCAACAATATTCAAAGGTTCTCCATCAGCGAGATAAACCTTACCATGATTTTTAGCAACATAATTCTCCAGGACATGACGGTGTGCAGTGGTGTGGAATGATGCTCCTGAGTCTATCACCCACGAATCAAAAGAACTGTCAACTGACAAGATCAAGGCATCACGTTGCTCTTCAGTGGCGGCGTTAGCTACGTCATTAGTCTTGTCTTCGTTCTTCCTTGGAGCCCTATAGTTCTTCTTCAAGTGGCCAGTCTTCCCACAATTCCAACACTCCATGGTCCTACCGTTCATTGACTTGCTTCTCCCATTCCTCGACTTGCCTCTCCTGTCATTATCCCTGTTGGTATGCCTCTCAAGTTTCTTGCCCCTATTATCAACATTAAGGGCCGAGTTCGACGTTGAGGCTTCACCTGAGTCCTTCCTACGAACTTCTTCCACCAGAATAGAGTTTCTGACATCAACAAACTTCAGTTTTGCATTCCCAAGTGAATTTGTAATGGCCACCCTCATGGGTTCGCAACTATTCGGTAACGAGGCCAAGAGGATTAGGGCATTGATCTCATCATCGAACTTAATTTCTACCGAGACCAATTGGTTCAAGACGGTGTTGAAACTGTTCAGATGCTCTACCACCGAGGCACCTTCAGGCATCTTTAAATTAAAGAGCTTCTTCATGAGATGTACCTTGTTATTGGCTGATGGCTTCTCATACATCTCCGACAGAGCCTTCATCATCCCTGTTGTAGTAGTCTCCTTTGCAACATTGTGAGCAACGTTTTTTGATAGGGTCAAACGGATCACACCCAGCACCTGTTTATCAAGAAGATTCCACTCCTCATCCTTCATGCCTTCGGGTTTATTACCCAAGGGCAAGTGTAGTTTTCTACTATACAGGTAGTCTTCTACTTGCATCCTCCAATAGGAAAAATCAGAACCATCAAATTTGGTGATATCGGCTGCCGTACTTTCTTCTTCTGTCATCGTTCTTGATCAAAACCTCCGCTTTGATACCAATTGTTAGGGAATTAGACGACTTCTAATTCCAAGGATCGCAAGAACGAACAATTGCAGAAAATAAATAGGAGGAAAGAAGAAAAGAGAGACACCAAATTTTTTATACAAGTTCGTCTAAATTCGAGACTACGTCTTGTTTTTGCCGTTTGTAAATTCCACTATGATGAAGGAGATTACAGATTACAAGAGAAGTTTCTCACACACTCTCAAATTGTGCTTACCAAAACTCTCTTCTATCTAGCACCCTGTAGGAATTTTTCTCTCTCAAGGATGGAGCTCTCAAGAATTATACCTTACACAAAATTATACCACTCACAATTTCACACACACAACCCTAGCCATCTTATGTCTATTTATACCCAAAGGAGGAGAAAAATAGCAACTAATGAGAAACCCTAGTAGTTTCCCGTTTTTGGGGTGTTTGAGTTCGACTCTGACTCAAACAATATCGCGTAATACAGCATGTCAGCGCCGCGACGCTCGAAACGAGCGTTGCGGCGCTCCCCTGCAGCGCCTAGGCGCCATTCACTCGACACCTCAACGTTGGGCTGCTAGCGCCTAGGCTCTCTTCCCTTGGCGCCTAGGCGCCCTTGTCCCAGCGCCTAGGCGCCCTTCAATTGGCGCCTACGCGCCCTTGTCCTAGCGCTGCGGTGCTCTCCTGGCAGAGCCGCGGCGCTGGCTCCCTGCCTCACGAGGACTTCATTTCTCCCTTTTTCTTCTTTTTTGCTGAGGTGTCGACTTGATTTGGCTCCACATCTACAACACAGTAAGCATGGTATCAAGTGTATGAGCGTTTTCCCAAAGTGTAATAAAGTAGAAGAATCTATTTGGCACACTTTATGGCTTTATCCAAGGGCAAGAGAGGTCTGAGAAAGCTCAGTTGTTTGATGTATTCTCAAACAAGTTCAAGCAGTATCCTTTGGCGGTATTTGTTTGTACATGGCACGGGCTAGAAAACTTATTGATCTGGAGGTACTAGTTATGGTCGCTTGGGGTAGAGCCAGAACATTTGGGTGCACAACGACTGAGATATAAAGTTTAGCAAAGTTCTGGAGATTGTTGATAGGGTCCTCGGTGATTTCTAGGTGACCAACAAGATCACGAGACTTAGTTCTGTGAATCCTTGTAAAGGCCCATGCAAGTGGAAGTGCCTTCCCCTTGGAAGATTTAAAATGAACGTGGATGCCTCTGTCAGATCTAGAATCGACTTTGTTAGTGTAGGAGCTATTATCAGAGATTCCATGGGTAGTGTCATTGCATGCTCTGCTCGGCGAATTACGGGCCATTTTTGTCCCCATTTGGCTGAATGTCTTGCCATGCGAGAAGGTCTCTGCTTTGCAGAAGAGATTGGTGTACCCCTAGACTCAGTCGAGGCGAATACTATCACTATCTATAATGTTGTATTAAGTCCACTGATGCTTGGTGATGATGATCTTATCCTTGAAGATATTAGAAAGTTACAGAGGTCTGGTGTCTTTCTCATTGTCTCCCATATTTCTAAACTGGCTAACTCTATAGCTCATGTTTTGGCTAAGTTCGTCTGTGAGCATAATGTTAATGTTTGCTTTTGTAAGTCTATTCTGTTGTGGTTAGGCTCCTATGTATTAGCTGATCTGATTCAATAAAATTTCAAGTTTTTCACTCAAAAAATAATATATAAATATGGGACAGAGATGGGGCATATAACTACTCCCCAGCGAATCTCAACTTGTGATTTTTTTTAGCCCTTATACACACCCACTCTAGCTTTAATATAGTATTTCTCATACCGCCTCTTTAAAAGTGGGTCCATGCCTATAGGTAAAAATGTCATTATAATTCACAAGAGCTATTTGCTATAATAAACATTGTGATCATTTGGGACTATTGTGCTAAGAATGCTGAAACTATAGGGTTGATTGTCAAATATATTGTCTAGGAACCAACTTGTCAAAACCCCTTTGTATTATGTATCTATTTTCTACTTATGAGAGGTGTTCTTTTATTGTTCAAAAACTAGACCAAGTAAAGGATTTTGTGTATGTCTTAAGGATGATTTATAGCTTGCTTAGGAACCTAATTTAAAAAAATAATAATAACAATTACTTGTTATTGCACAGACACACACACATACACACAAAATAACAATTACTTGTTCGAACTAGTTTTATTACAGCATTTATTCTCATAAAATTTGAATCGCTACAATATTCTAGGTTTGGTTCAAACTACAGTCCTAAATGAGCTATTAGACATCAAAAGTTGTATGCAATCTAGTTTACATGTATCTCCACTTATAATATGTCTTGATTGAAGTGCATCTTTGATTGCAGCATTAAAAGTCAAGTTTATTAGAGAGTGTTTGAAAAGCAAATTAGAACTTGAAGTTAAAATTTAAATACTGCAGAATGTGATAGTTTTATACTATAGTATAATTTTATTTTATATGGTAACATATGAGAGCTTACAAAGTTCCAATTTGCTTTCTAAAAAACTCCTAATGATCCACAAAAGCTTTTTTTTTTTTTGTAGGAGGGGGGGGGAGGGGGGGATGGGAAGTGGGGCTGGTTGCCATGGCTTGAGCTGACGAAGGAACCTGCTTATTCACTCATGGCAAATGAATCAAGATTGGGCTTGCTCACTAAATTACTATTGTCTAAGCATGTTATTGGTCCAGCCTCGCTGCTCTTTGGAGTGAGTGAGAGGAGAGTAATACCGATTTGTTGGTAATACAAATGGAGAAAATTCTTTTCATGCCGCATCTTTTTTCTCCCTCACGGCAAGAAAAAGCATATTCCTGACACAGTCAATGCATCAGTAGAATCTACTTACCGTTGGAAAAATTAATTACCGAGGCCATCTGAGCATCACTCGGCATGTCAGAAGTTAGGCATAGCTAATTTTAGGGAGATTTTTAAAATTAACCTCTTAAAAAAAAATTTTAATCAATAATCTTATTTTTGGATAATTTTTAACACTAAAAAAAAAGTTTTTTAGACATCAAAACAGTTTCAGTTTTTTTTATCTTGTTAAGGTTTTTTATCCTGCTGCAGTTATTTTTCTTATTTTAAAAAAAAAATTAGGACTGTTTATATAAAAAAAAAACGTGTTTTTTTTGTTTAAAAAAAAGAAGACTTTTACTCAATTTGAAATTTTTTTTTTTACCCTTTTATTAAAATCTTCCCTAATTTTACTTCAACGCGTCGCTAAGCTTTTGCCACAAAATTATTTCTTGTAGTGCCTCATTTTATTTATGTCACAAGATAAAATTACTAAAAAGTTTTTGTTGCTCGTGCCATAAAACCCATTAAAAAATTTTTTTACAATACTTTAATTAAAAAAAACTTTCTCGTTTTCTTTTACCCTCCTTCCTAGAATTTTGTTCTCTTTCTCTTCTCTCTCTCTCCTTCTATTCATGCTTTGTTCCATCAGATGTTCTTCTCTGGCACAAGGCTCCACCGACAAGCTCGAAAATTGTCAAAGGAAGATCGCCGCTCGCTCATTGCGATTACAATTCCGGTGAAGCCAGATTGGGGTCTACCTCGAGACACCGTCACAATTTCGTTGTCTGACTGAAGCTACATCGTTCATTAGAGAGAAGGAGGGAGATTAGATTCCAGCTCGTGTAGCGATTTCATTGCTTGGTCTGAGCTACATCGTTTGCCAGAGAGAGAAAGGGAGGTCCATCCATCATCAGAGCTGCAATTTCCTTTCTTTTTTTTTAGTTGCTGCTACTTGTGGCGGCGGTGTTGTTAGTACTTTTATTTTGGCTGGTAGTGCAAGAGACAAGCCACCGGTGATGAGAAGAGTAAGAAAGGTTTAAAAATGTCCTAGTAAGACATATAATGTATCCCGAAAGGACACAATATCTTAACAGAACATGCAACATGTCCTACATTAAGTTTATAACATAAAAACTTTTTACTTTTATGGCATAAATTAAATTTGTTTTAAAAAAAAGAACATTTAGGAGAATTGTCTATGCGAGTATACATCATTTTTGTGTTTAAGAATTTAGACAATCAATTTCAAACGGAACAAAAAGTCGAAGATTCCCTCTTTTTTAATTCACTTTCTAATTCTCTTCTGTTATGAATGAAAGGTGAAATCGTGTTTTTGTCATGGAAAACGAAACAAGACCATCCACAAAAAAGGTGGCACAAGGTAATAATTGAACTCTAGATTACATGGTTGGAGACAAGTCTAACTATAATTCTCTACCTGATTTCATTGTAAGATAGCATCTCAACATGAGAAATCAGTATTTTCTTTTTCTTTTTATAAAACCAAGAGGGGCAAACATGTGCGCCAATTAAGAGTACTATCGAAAAATTAGTATTCAATTTATACTGGAGTTGCAACCTTCAACTTTAATGTAGTGTTCAGGAAGGGTTGAAACTTTGCGATAAAATTGTATACTATAGCATGTAAAAGCCATATATTGTCATAAATTTTTATTGTATACTATAGCTTATGAGAGTTTTATATTGTTATAAACTATACTTTACACTATAATATATAAGAGTTTTATTCTATTTGTGATTGAAATCTGTGATTCCAACCGCAATCCAAAACACCCTAAGACTTGCACAAGCGTGCGGTGTTCATTTGTAGTTGTCGTCAAGTTGCTTAAAGTAAAAGGTGAAAACAACTTTTTTGTCGTCTTCAATTTTTACATCAGAAATGAGATGCCAATTCAAATAGAGTTTTGGGATTTGTCATTTCCTAAGGTGATAAGGCTATCTACTATCCTCCACATAACATTGGGTTCAAGTCAATTCCACGTTAACAAGAGGAATCTATACTTTTTTCACAGGGATATCTCGTAACCGTAAAGACTATTTATCATACACCATCGTTACGTCTACAACTCTTTAAAGCGAGCAGAGAGAGAAGCACAAACATAATGACCCTGTTTGTTATCGTTGTGAGAATTTTTAAAAATATTTTTACGTATTTTTTAGATAAAAATTTTAAAAACACTATTAGTATAATTTTTTATAAATTTTTATTTTTTAAAATAAAATTATTTTTACTTATTTTTCAATACAATTCCCTTTGTATTAGAGATATTTATCTTTTTATACATTTTGTTTTAGGTTAATTAAAAAAACTATAACTTCAGTTTTTTATCTCAATGAATATATTTACTAAGGTTTTATCTCATTGAATATATACCATCAGATTAGATTTAATATATAAATCTATACCTTACCTCAATCAATAGTTGATTTTGATTTTTAAAATGATCAAATTATCTTTAACTAAAAGAGAAAAAAAATTTAAAACTAAAAAAAGCAAAAACATGCAAAACACTTATTTTTTTTAAGGTATTCCATATATTTTTAAAGTCACAACCATAGTATAAAGTTTTTTTGAAGTTATCAAAGTTCTTTTATTTTTTAATTTGAGGTATTTTGTGTAATTTTTTGTTAAAATTTAAGATTAATTAAGAAAAATATAAATTTGTATGCTAACTTTAACCTAAAGATATATATATTTGATGAAACAAAAAACAAAAAATACAGTATTTGAATAAACATAATATACAAGTATAAAAAGACAAATACCCATGTATATTATTCTATCCAAGATGACAAACACCCCTGTAAATTATTCTATCCAAGATGAATTCAACTCAAATACCAAACTGAAACGGCCAACTTTCACAGTTGCAGTATGTGGCACAATGGTCTTTCTTTCATCCTTAAGCAGGGATAGGGACTTTACCCGCAAACTTATTCACATACAATGATGTGTTTTAAGTGGGGATTTAATCATTTTGGTATTTTGTGTTTTAAGGAAATATTACAGTGTTAGTATCTTGTTGCTTGAAGAATACTAAAGAATAATACCTTATAGTTTTTAAAAATATTATCTTGATTCCTAAAATCTGTATTTTATGATGTAAAACTTTTGAGGTACCTTTTTATTAATGAACACTAAATTATTTTGTTAAAACTATAGAAAAATAATTACAAACAATACCAAAAATAAATAAACAAATTCACTTTGTTTGATTTTGTTTTGATTTTGTACTATAACTTTACAAAATTACTTTTAGGTTCATTAATAAAAAGGTAAGTAGGAATTTTTCTCTCTCTCTCAAGGATGGAGCTCTCAAGAATTTTGCCTATCACAAAATTATGCCACTCATAGTTTTTACACACACAACCCTAGCCACCTTGTGTCTATTTATAACCAAAGGAGGAGAAAAATAGCAACTAATGGGAAACCCTAGTGGTTTCCCCTTTTTGGGCGTTTGAGTTCGACTCTAACTCAAAGTTTCGCAACAAACCAGACTCCGAGCGCCGCGGCCCTCGTTTTGGGCGCCGCGGCGCTGGTTTGTTCTCGGGACGAGCGCCGCGGCCCTTGTTTTGGGCGCCGCGGCCCTGGTTCGGGCGCCGCGGCGCTCGTTTTTGGGCGCCGCGGCGCTATAACTCTGCCCTCCCTGGGCAGCAATTTTTTTCTCCCTTTTTTTTGCTAGGTTGATTTGGCTCCACTTTGCAACAGTGGATTCAGAGCCACCATTCCACGGCATGTTGAGCCATGCCACTAAGGGGGAAACACTCAGAGGGCCACGAGGAAGGAAATGCCCAGCTCAATTTCACAATACCTCCGCCAGAGATAGGAGATCGGAGTTCCCTTTCCCCACCGTCCACGGCAACTTTGAATTGAGCAGATGGAGGCCGAATTGGGTAAAATTGACTCCACCAATCAACTCAAGAGGGTCAAATTAGGGGGGTAGGCTCAAGCTCAGCCCCCAACGGAGCCAATCGCTGCCGGTCAACGCCAAATTGGGATTTTATGATCCGGACCTCCGATCGAAGATCCGAGACCGCCTCCCGACTCGTTTCGACGCTCTGAATGCAATGGTGACCTCTGTTTGAGCAAATTCCACTCCGGTGAATATCGTCCGGTACTGACTGTACGTAGATTGAGGCGATTCAAACAGTAGTAATGGAGTCCAGAATGACATTTTCAAGAATGTATGATCTTCATGAAGCATTCTTAGCCATTCATGGTCACTCGAGGAGCACTGTAGAGGATTCTTCACATACTGTAGATACAACGAGGTACAACTAGACATGCTTAGCTTGGAGTTCAAGTAAGTAGGAATCTTGTCTACAGTATGAACCGTTTTAAAATAAATTGTTTTAGATGCTTTCATAAAAATTTATGAAATGCATGATCAGTGATTGTTATATTGTTTTATGTGAGAATGGGTTTTATAACGTTACAAGGGTGACGAAAAAACCCGTTAAGGGTAAAATCGTTATTATTAAGGAAACGACTAGAACGGAGTCGAACACTTTGATTTAGCATAACGTTATTAGATGAAACATGTTTCGTAATACGTTAAGTAATGAAATCGCCAGTAAGACGAGAGATTTAATAAGGGATGTTTAAGTAAACGAGAGGTAAACCGATGGGTTACAAAGTTAAAAGGAAAAGTAACCCCAGTGGGTTACAAAGCTAAGTGAAGGAAAGGTAAATCGATGGTTTATAAAGTTAAGTAAGGACAACGGTAAACGAAAGTATACTAGTCATGTTAAAAGGAAAGAATGGTTAATGTTTACGTTTTATTATCAATCGAGTGGATTGATAATAAAGAAAGTTAATTAATAAGTCGGTTGTCGTTTGATCAGGATGCAGAGGCCGACTAATGGAAGGAAAAGGAACGGAATAGAAAACGCTAGAGCATAGTTTGGGTAAGTTTTAAATCTCACATACAACATGAAATAAATGATTTTTAAATGCGTATTTATATAATATGCAAATGAGTTTGCAATTATTATGCAAGTTTCTTTAAAGTATGTTTGCATTATTTATGCAAAAAGTTTTAAAGTTCAAGAAAAAGATTTGCAATGAATTTGCAATTGTTATGTTTAAAGTCTATTGGCATATTGATATGCATAACATTTTTAAAAAGTTCAAGATATGATATTCAAGGTATTTAAAGTATGTTTTGCATTATGACAATGCATAATGTTTTATAGTTTAAGTTATAGGTTTCATGATGCATTTGTTATGCAATAAGTTACATTTGTTGTACAATAAGTTTTAGAATAAAAGTTATAATTTGCAAAATGTGATTTCATTATATGTTGCATTTGTTATGCAATAAGTGTTAGAATACAAGTTATGATTTGCAAAATGTGTTTGCGTTTTATGTTGTATTTATTAAGCAATATGTTGCATTTGTTATGCAATAGGTTTTATAGTACAAGCTATGAATTGCAAGTGTATTGCATATGATGTGATTGCATTTAGAATGCTCACTAAAGTTAATAAGAAGGTAACGTAAAGATAAAAGGAGAGTGTCGTACCAGCCTCTTTGTTATGAGGTAATGAAAGTAAAATTAAAGTTTGACCTCTTAGATGTGAGGTACAAGACCTCAATATTTGATGGTCTCAAGTCTTACACAAGGGAAGCATCATGTTTATGATCTCATGATTAATGAGTTGATACGAATACTAAAGTAAAGTAAGGAAAATGAAAGTAAGATTAAAAAAAAGGAGAAAAAGTTAAAGTAAGAAAAGAATGTTCATAAAATGCTTATAATTGAAGTTAATAATTGAGCATAAATGGAGTCATGCATTCTGATGTTGCTTGAATGCCTTTTTATGAAATATTTATATGTTATGTTATGGAAGACATTCAGAGAAATATTTTATGATAAATATTTATGAAAAACATTTTCATGTTTTCAAGAAAAGATTTATGAACGACGTTTTAAGCAAAACGTTCAAGAAATGTTTTACAAAAAACGTTTATGCAAAACGTTTCAGAGATGTTTTATGAAAAACGTTTTCAGAAATGTTTATAGAAAACTTTTATGAGAAATGTTTCAAGAGAAAGATTTTATGAGAAAAGTTTTAAAGCATGATTAAATGATTTATGGGTTTATGTTTGAACTTACTGAGCGAAAGCTCATTAAAAGTTTCTTTATGCTGTAGGTAATTTATTGGTGACCAGTAGGACTCGTTAGAAGAGCTGGGTGCTGCGGAGGACAGACCCGAAGATTTGGGTATGGATACCATCATTGTTTGCTTCCACTACGTAAAGAAAAGGTTTTCCATTGTTTAATGTTGTGTTTGCGAAGTTTAAAGAAAATCAGAGTTCTAAGAATTGTATTCAAAGTTTTAAGATACAGTTTACAATCTGTTTTATGTAATTATAAAATAAAGTTCTAAGCTATAATTTAATAAATATTTCTTGTTAAGTTTTAAGAAACGATTTGAAATGATTTTAAGGGCAAGTGTTGAGCGAGGTCTTAACTTGAAATGCGACAGAGCCGCATCAGTTTTAAAGAATGTTAAAGAAAAAAAAAATTATTTCAGTATTTTTCTTACTAAGTAAGTAAGATTACTATTTATCAAACGATGTTTAAGAAAGTAAAGTGACTGTCCAAAAAGGCGGGTCGTTACAAATTCAAACTCTAAACTAAATCCAAATTGTAAGAATACAATACTGAGTTCTTAAAATTCAACCCAAGACTAAAAAAATAAACCAAAAAAAAATTAAAACATCAATGACATCACTCACCTAAAAAAATAAAATGAATAACATCCCTATAGATTATAGTACATATCATATAATTCAAATATATAAGTATAGAAAGAGTCTTAATATATATAAATAAGGTGTTTAGAAGAATGATTGGAACTAAAAAAAAGCTACTTTAAAATGATTTTCTCTTCTAAGGTTTCTTTTTCTTACGAGTGACTTCTCCTACTCTTTTTTCGAGTGTAGGTTTTTTTAAAAACAATTTTCTCTATGAGTTTTCCCTTC
Organism: Artocarpus heterophyllus; assembly: GCA_025403435.1. Lineage (NCBI taxonomy): Eukaryota > Viridiplantae > Streptophyta > Magnoliopsida > Rosales > Moraceae > Artocarpus > Artocarpus heterophyllus. The sequence goes on from CM046335.1 coordinate 10,273,295, forward strand.
TATGTGACTTTTTCGAGAATTAGAGTGTGAGTGTGCGTAGTTAGGTGTGATGGAGGATATGAGACGGTGGGATCGTTTCTCTATCGCTGCAGAGGGGGACGATGTAATTGGGGTGGCAGATGAAATAGTAGAAAAGGTTTAGAGATGGCTAAAGTCGGTCTGCTAGGAAAGTTGTTGATTAACAAGCCTTAGAATAGACGGGCTTTTAAGAGTACGATGGCCAAACTTTGGGGGCTCGCTAAATCTAACGTTTCAAAAGTTTCCCATTTTACTTTTCGGATTCGAAGAAAAGAGAGTGGGTCCTTGATCAAGAACCATGATGCTTTGATAAATCTCTTTTGGTCTTAAAGGAGGTTGAGAAGAAGGGGCCAGTGGATCAAGATAGCTTTACTTATACGCGTTTTTGGATTCACACCTATGATTTGCCTCTTCACGGCAGAACGCAAGAGGTTGGAGAATTGGTTGGTGATGTAGTTGGCACCTTTTTGAATGTAGACTTGGATTTAAATGGAAAGTGTATTGGAAGTTTTTTACATATAAGGATTCTTCTAGATATTTCAAAGCCTTTATGTCGAATTACCGAAATTCGACTTAGTAAAGGAGGGCCGATTTCACAAGTAGCGTTATGCTATGAGAAGCTCCTAGATTTTTGTTATGGGTATAGGATGATCGGTCGTGGGATTAAGGATTGTCTGAGTTTTTTCATGGAAGCCGATGCCAAGTTTTCCAATCTTCCTTATGGTGCATGGCTTAAAGCTTCTTATTCTAATGTATTGTGGTCTCACCAAAATGGATCCCGTGGAGAGGATTCTTCTATTTTCACACGCTTTGGGAAAGGCAGAGGATGTGGTGGTGGTCGATGGTCAGAATCTTCACGAAGGCAAAATGAGATGGCCTTTTCTAAAGATATAGCTGAAAAAGCAAGACTTTCGGGAATCGATCGAGGGGGCTTTGTGTATTTTGGGAAATGATGCTAATGTTCCTGATTGCATTGGATCTTTTTTTTGTTACTAATGGGTTAACTCATGCAAATCTACAATTTGTTGAGGTGGCAAATTCGAATAATAACAGTGAGCTAGAGGAAAGTCATACGAGGGGTGGTATAGGCTTGGGTTTTTCTAAGGCCTAATGCCCAATGTTGGTCAAAATGATGTGCGTGATATAAATTATATATCTAATGCATGCATGCAAAGTAGTGAAGAGACTTTGGGACCCGTTGCTCTTTCGTCAAATATGTCACAGGAGTCTTCTTTCCAATTTACTGCCAATAGGTCAAATACTCAGACTAAGCTCATGGGGAGGAAAGTTACCTAGCAGAAATTTGTAGTGGGTACTACGTAGCATAATGAGGATGGCAAGGAGTGTGATGGGTGGGGAGTTATTAAAAGGAAGAACTCGCTAGTCCTAAGGGAGGTTATGGAAGGTGAGAAACGAGTCTGTTTGGTTTTAGGTGACTGCATAAATGTTGGGAGATCGGTGGAGGTCGCTAAGCAACCCCACCAAGAGCCATGAGTGTCCTATGTTGGAATGTCCGGGGGTCGAGGGACCCTCGGGTATTCGATGAGCTTTGGGAACTTACCCGAAGTAAATAACCGAGCCATGTTTTTATTTCAGAAACAAGGTTATTTGGATCGAAGGCTGCAGATACTCGAAAGAACCTAGGCTACGATTACGATTTTCAAGTTAATTGAGTTGGGAAGAGTGGCGGATTAATTTTGTTATGGAACGATGATTGGGATGTGGAGATTAAAAATTTTTCCTAGTACCACTTCGATTCTTTTGTTCATGGGCCCAATGGTGTTTGGTGGCACTTTACTGGCTTTTATGTAATCTGAGAGGGAGTGATAGACATGTTTCTTGGACACTTCTAAAAAGATTACTTGGCCTCTTTACCTTACCATGGGTTGTAGCAGGGGATTTCAATGAGATCTTTTTCTTATCCAAGAAAGAGGGAGGTAATGAGCACTCCTACCCTGACAAGGAACTTTTTCGAAAGACTAAGAGGAGTGTGGTTTGACTAATTTGGCCTTTTTGGGGCCAAAATTCACTTGGAACAATGGGAAGGAGGGAGATAAGTTTATACAGGGACGTTTAGACCGTGTATTGGAAACGGAGGATTGGAGGTCTTTATTCCCTAGTAATTAGGTACATAATCTGGATTATTGTGAATCAGATCATGGGCTATGTGGTTGGCCTAAAAAATGAAGATTCATTTTTGAAACTCTATGGATGTCCAAGGAAGAATTCAACAATGTTTTGTTCATGAATTGGTGCTGAAATCAAGCAAAAGAGAGGGGATCATGATAGATTAAGAAGCTCGAGGAGTGTGCTTCTTCGTTCAAGTCTTGTGGTTGTGATGTATTTGGGAATATGTCCCGAAGGGTTAAGGCATTTCAAGAAGAGGTGGAAGTTCTAAATAACAATTTGGGACAAGCGAATATACTAAGACAAAAGAGAAAGGTGGAACGAGAGTTGGACAGACTTCTAGTGCTAGAAGAGCATTATTAGAAACAAAGATCACGCATCGATTGGCTTCAAGAAGGAGATAAGAACACTAGGTTCTTCCACTCAAAAGCTTCGCAAAGGAGGAAAAATAATTAAATGCGGGGGATTGAAGATTATATAGAGGTGTGGAAATTTATGAAGAAGATGTTGTCAAAGAGGCCAAGTCTTATTTTATTAATTTTTTTTTTTTCATTTTTTGACTTCACAGAAGATAAATTAGAAGCTGTGTTGACTCATATATAACCACGTCTAACACAAGAAATGAAGAAGCTATTGGACGAACCTTTTTAGGAAGCTGAGGTAAAAAAGACTATTTTTAATATAGGTCGATGAAAGCACCGAACAGCTTTCACGCCCTTTTCTTTCAAAAGAATTGGGGTCTTGTGGGTAGAGAGTTGATGGAGGTTTGCTTGGGTATTCTTAATGGACATGAATCGGTGAGTCCTTTAAATAGTACTCATGTGGTACTTATTCCAAAGATTAAAGAGTCGAATTAGGTCTTGGATTACTGAACCATCAACCTTTGCAATGTTACATACAAGGTAATTACCAAGGTGCTTGCTAATTGTCTTAAACGAATTCTTCTGATCTTAATTTCTCATGAATAAAGCGCCTTCATTTTAGGCCGTCTCATTTTAGACAATGTTTTTGTTGCCTTTGAGGTCCTTCATATGATTCGGAGGAAAGTGAATGGTAGACCAGGATTGATGGGGCTTAAGCTCGATATGAGCAAAGCTTATGATCGAGTAGAGTGGAATTTTCTGAAAGGCATCATGAGGAAGATGGGTTTTGGAAATAGGTGGGTCAGGATTGTTATGGATTCTACTTCTATTCCTTACTTTCCTTTCATTATTAATGGAAACATGCAGGGGAAATATTACACTATAAAGAGGTATTCGCCAAGGTTGCCCACTCTCTCCGTATTTATTTCTCTTATGTGCGGAAGGTTTGTCCTCTCTCTTCAAGAGTGCGGAGTTAAAAAGATTGCATGGTATTACAGTTGCCAGATGTGCTCCCCAGATTACTCATTTGTTTTTTGCCGATGACTATTATTTTTGGTGGAGCTTGTGAGGAAGAGTGTCGATCTATTATTGAGATTTGGATACCTAGGATTTGGCATCAGGACAGGTAATTAATCTTTCTAAATCCATGGTCACTTTTAGTCTAAATGTCAGTGAGGAGGATAGTGGAATGTTGCGTAACTGTTTAGGGCTCATGGAGGATAATGTTTCACACAGCCAATACCTTGGTCATCCCTTCTTTATCAGTAGAAATAAAAGAGCCATCTTTAATAATATAAAGGAACGGGTTGTCAAGAAACTTAAAGTTTAGAGAGGCCAAATTTTCTCTACATAAGTTTGGGAAATTCTCATCAAAACGATGGCCCAGGCCACAGCTACTTATGCGATGAGTGTATTCCGCGTCCTATCTACTCTTTGTGATGAAATCAAATCTCTTATTTCTAAGTTTTGGTGGAGCAAAAATAATGTCGATAAGAAGATTCATTGGCTAAAATGGGAGAAGTTATGTAAGCCTAAGTTCGATGTAGGTTTGGGGTTTTAGTATGTGGTTTCTTTCAATCAAGCCCTTCTATCTAAGCAAGGATGGAAGATTATATGGTGCCCGGATTCCCTCATGGTTGGAGTTTCAAAGGCAAAGTATTTTCCCAATAGTTCCTTTACAAATGTTGAGCTAGGTAATAATGTGTCGTATATTTGGTGATCTATTATTTAGGGTAGGGATCTCTTAAAACAAGGCTTAAGGTGGCATGTAGATGCGGAATGGCAAATTCACATTTTTGGAGACATGTGGGTTCCTAGATTGAGTACCTTCATGCCAGTTACTCGCCTAGTAAGGTCATGGTTATTTGACATATGGACGACTTGATAATAAACAGAAGATGGAATGTAGAGCTGATTTCAAATACCTTTTGGCCTGTTGATCATGATGCAATTTTAAGCATTCTTCTAGGAAATATTGGTGGCGATGATTTGCTTATTTGCTATTATGGTGCTAAGGGGTTGTACTCTGTTCGTTCGAGATACCGTTTGGCTATCGATTTAAAGACCAATAACAGTTGTTTTGAGACTGGTCCGGGTAAGGTATGGTGGACTAAATCGTGGAAATTGAATGTACTAAGCAAAGCTAAGATCTTCATATAGTGAGCATATCACTCCATCTTACCTTGTCGAAAGGCCTTCAGTAAGCATGGTATTAAGTGTCTGAGCGTTTTCCCAAGGTGTAATAAAGTAGAAGAATCTATTTGGCACACTTTATGGCTTTATCCAAGGGCAAGAGAGGTATGAGAAAGCTCAGTTGTTTGATGTATTCTCAAACAAGTTCAAGCAGTATCCTTTGTTGGTATTTGTTTGTACATGGCACGGGCTAGAAAACTTATTGATCTGGAGGTACTAGTTATGGTCACTTGGGGTAGAGCCAGAACATTTGGGTGCACAACGACTGAGATATAAAGTTTAGCAAAGTTCTGGAGATTGTTGATAGGGTCTTCGGTGATTTCTAGGTGACCAACAAGATCACGAGACTTAGTTCTGTGAATCCTTGTAAAGGCCCATGCAAGTGGAAGTGCCTTCCCCTTGGAAGATTTAAAATGAACATGGATGCCTCTGTCAGATCTAGAATCGACTTTGTTAGTGTAGGAGCTATTATCAGAGATTCCATGGGTAGTGTCATTGCATGCTCTGCTCGGCGAATGACGGGCCATTTTTGTCCCCATTTGGCTGAATGTCTTGCCATGCGAGAAGGTCTCTGCTTTGCAGAAGAGATTGGTGTACCCCTAGACTCAGTCGAGGCGAATACTATCACTATCTATAATGTTGTATTAAGTCCACTGATGCTTGGTGATGATGATCTTATCCTTGAAGATATTAGAAAGTTACAGAGGTCTGGTGTCTTTCTCATTGTCTCCCATATTTCTAAACTGGCTAACTCTATAGCTCATGTTTTGGCTAAGTTCGTCTGTGAGCATAATGTTAATGTTTGCTTTTGTAAGTCTATTCTGTCGTGGTTAGGCTCCTATGTATTAGTTGATCTGATTCAATAAAATTTCAAGTTTTTCACTCAAAAAATAATATATAAATATGGGAAAGAGATGGGGCACATAACTACTCCCCAGCGAATCTCAACTTGTGATTTTTTTTTAGCCCTTATACACACCCACTCTAGCTTTAATATAGTATTTCTCATACCGCCTCTTTAAAAGTGGGTCCATGCCTATAGGTAAAAATGTCATTCTAATTCACAAGAGCTATTTGCTATAATAAACATTGTGATCATTTGGGACTATTGTGCTAAGAATGTTGAAACTATAGGGTTGATTGTCAAATATATTGTCTAGGAACCAACTTGTCAAAACCCCTTTGTATTATGTATCTATTTTCTACTTATGAGAGGTGTTCTTTTATTGTTCAAAAACTAGACCAAATAAAGGATTTTGTGTATGTCTTAAGGATGATTTATAGCTTGCTTAGGAACCTAATTTAAAAAAATAATAATAACAATTACTTGTTATTGCACAGACACACACACATACACACAAAATAACAATTACTTGTTCGAACTAGTTTTATTACAGCATTTATTCTCATAAAATTTGAATCGCTACAATATTCTAGGTTTGGTTCAAACTACAGTGCTAAATGAGCTATTAGACATCAAAAGTTGTATGCAATCTAGTTTACATGTATCTCCACTTATAATATGTCTTGATTGAAGTGCATCTTTGATGGCAGCATTAAAAGTCAAGTTTATTAGAGAGCGTTTGAAAAACAAATTAGAACTTGAAGTTAAAATTTAAATACTGTAACATGTGATAGTTTTATACTATAGTAACTTTTATTTTATATGGTAACATATGGGAGCTTACTAAGTTCCAATTTGCTTCCTAAAAAACTCCTAATGATCCACAAAAGCCTTTTTTTTTGTAGGAGGGGGGGGAGGGGGGGATGGGAAGTGGGGCTGGTTGGCATGGCTTGAGCTGATGAAGGAACCTGCTTATTCACTCATGGCAAATGAATCAAGATTGGGCTTGCCCACTAAATTACTATTGTCTAAGCATGTTATTGGTCCAGACTCGCTGCTCTTTGGAGTGAGTGAGAGGAGAGTAATACCGATTTTTGGGTAATGCAAATAGAAAAAATTCTTTTCATGCCGCATCTTTTTTCTCCCTCACGGCAAGAAAAAGCATATTCCTGACACAGTCAATGCATCGGTAGAATCTACTAACCGTTGGTAAAATTAATTACCGACGCCATCTGAGCATCACTCAGCATGTCAGAAGTTAGGCGTAGTTAATTTTACTTCAACGCATCGCTAAGCTTTTGCCACAAAATTATTTGTTGTAGTGCCTCATATTATTTATGTCACAAAATAAAATTACTAAAAAGTTTTTGCTGCTTGTGCCATAAAACCCATTAACAGTTTTTTTTTACAATACTTTAATTAAAAAAACCTCTCTCTTTTTCTTTTTCCCTCTCCTTCCTAGAATTTTGTTCTCTTTCTCTTCTCTCTCTCCTTCTATTCATGCTTTGTTCCATCAGATGTTCTTCTCTAGCACAAGGCTCCACCGACAAGCTCGAAAATTGTCAAAGGAAGATCGCCGCTCGCTCATTGCGATTACAATTCCGGTGAAGCCAGATTGGGCTCTACCTCGAGACACCATCACAATTTCGTTGTCTGACTGAAGCTACATCGTTCATTAGAGAGAAGGAGGGAGATTAGATTCCAGCTCGTGTAGCGATCTTATTGCTTGGTCGGAGCTACATCGTTTGCCAGAGAGAGAAAGGGAGGTCCATCCATCATCAAAGCTGCAATTTCTTTTTAGTTGCTGCTACTTGTGGTGGCGGTGTTGTTGTTAGTATTTTTTTTTTTGGCTGGTAGTGCAAGAGACAAGCGACCGGTGATGAGAAGAGTAAGAAAGGTTTAAAAAATGTCCTACTAGGACATATAATATGTCCCGAAAGGACACAATATCTGAATAGAACATACAACATGTCTTAATAAAACATACACTAAGTTTGTAACATAAAAACTTTTTACTTTTATGGCATAAATTAAAATTGTTTTAAAAAAAAGAACATTTATGAGAATTGTCTATGTGAGTATACATCATTTTTGTGTTTAAGAACTTAGGCAATCAATTTCAAACGGAACAAAAAGTCGAAGATTCCCTCTTTTTTAATTCGCTTTCTAATTCTCGTGTTATGAATGAAAGGTGAAATCGTGTTTTTGTCATGGAAAACAAAACAAGACCATCCACAAAAAAAAGTGGCACAAGGTAGTAACTGAACTCCAGATTACATGGTTGAAGACATAGTCTAACTATAATTCTCTACCTGACTTTATTGCAAGATAACATCTCTAACATGAGAAATCAGTATTTTCTTTTTCTTTTTATAAAAACAAGAGGGGCAAACATGCGCGCCAATTAAGGGCCCGTTTATTTCGTGGTTCAAATCACGGTTCGAATCATTTTGCTACAGTATTTTCTCTTATAAAAATTTAAATTTTTATTCAAATACTTGAACCAAACAAGCTCTAAGAGTACCGTAAAAAAATTAGTATTCAATTTATATTGGAGTTACAACCTTCAACTTTAATGTAATGTTCAGGAAGGGTTGAAACTTTGAGATAAAACTGTATACTATAGCATGTAAAAGCTTTACATTGTCATAAATTTTTATTCTTACTATAACATATGAGAGTTTTATATTGTTATAAAGTATACTTTATACTGTAATATGTGATAGCTTTACTTTATTTGTAAATCATGTGATTCCAACCACAACCCAAAACACCCTATAAGACTTGCATCGGCGTTCGGTGTTCATTTGTAGTCGTCGTCAAGTTGCTTAAAGTGAAAGGTGAAAATAACTTTTTCGTCGTCTTCAATTTTTACATCAGAAATAAGATGCCAATTCAAATAGAGTTTTAGGATTTGTCATGTCCTAAGGTGATAAGGCTATCTACTATCCTCCACATAACATTGGCTTCAAGTCAATTCCATGTTAACAAGAGGAATCTATATATCATGCTTTTTTCACAGAGATATCTCGTAAACGTAGAGACTATTTATCATACACCATCGTTACCATCGTTACGTCTATAACTCTTTAAAGCGAGCAGAGAGAGAAGCACAAACATAATGACCCTGTTTGTTATCGTTGTGAGAATTTTTAAAAATATTTTTACGTACTTTTTGAAGTAAAAATCTCAAAAATACTATCAGCATAATTTTTTATAAATTCTTATTTTTTAAAACAAAACCATTTTTACTCATTTTTCAATACAATTCCCTTTGTGTTAGAGATATTCATCTTTTTATACATTTGTTTTAGGTTAATTAAAAAAACTATAACTTCAGTTTTTTATCTCATTGAATATATTTACAAAGCTTTTATTTCATTAAATATATACCATCAGATTAGATTTAATATATAAATCTATACCTTACCTCAATCAATAGTTGATTTTGACTTTTAAAATGACCAAATTATCTTTAACTAAAAAAAAATTAAAACTAAAAAAAGCAAAAACATGCAAAACAATTATTTTTTTAAGGTATTCCATATATTTTTAAAGTCAAAACCTTAGTATAAAGTTTTTTTGAAGTTATCAAAGTTCTTTTATTTTTTTAATTTAAGGGTATTTTGTGCAATTTTTTGTTCAAAATTAAAGATTGATTAAGAAAAATATAAATTTGTGTGCTAAATTTAACCTGAATATATATATATATATATTTGCTGAAATAAAAAATAAAAAATATAGTGCTTAAATAAACATAAAATACAATTATAAAAAGACAAATACCCATGTATATTATTCTATCCAAGATGACAAATACCCCTGTATATTATTCTATCCAAGATGAATTCAACTCAAATACCAAACTGAAACGGGCCAACTTTCATAGTTGCAGTATGTGGCACAATGGTCTTTCTTTCATCCTTAAGTAGGGATAGGGACTTTACCCGCAAACTTATTTACATACAATGATGTGTTTTAAGTTGGGATTTAATCATTTTGGCATTTTGTGTTTTAAGGAAATATCACAGTATTAGTATCTTGTTGCTTGAAGAATACTAAAAAATAATACGTTATAGTTTTTAAAAATATTATCTTGATTCCTAAAATCTGTATTTTATGACGTCAAACTTCTAACATATCTTTTTATTAACAAACCTCAAATTATTTTGTTAAAACTATAGAAAAAATTACAAACAATACCAAAAAAAAAAAAAGAATAAATCCACTTTGTTTAATTTTGTTTCAATTTTCTCCTATAACATTGTAAAATTATTTTTAGATTCATTAATAAAAGGGTAAGTAGGAAATCTCACGTCATAAAACACAAGCTCAGGATACCAATATAATATTTTTGAAAACTACAAGATGCTCTTTCTATATTTTTCAAACAAAGAGGTATCAATGTGAGTTTCTCTAAAACACAAAGTACCAAAATAATAATGAGCCATTTTAAATGAGATGGGTTAAATATAACATAATCAAATTTAGGTTATAAGCACGTTCAACTATTGAACCATCACAGGTTACAAGACGAGTATAGATTTAGGAGTCTCTTAGCCTTTTTGGAAATGCCAAATACCAGTTTGGTTTACAGTCTGAACAAAAATTAATTTTGTGAGAGAAAATACTATAGAAATTAGTACGAACTTTGATTTGAACCTACCAAACAAACGGGCCACAATTCAGTCCAACATATTTTAATTCAAACTAATTTTGTTACCATATTTGCTCTTGTAAATTTTAAATTACTACATTATTTTATATTTAAACCAGTTCAAACTTGCAATCCAAGTCCTCAATTACCCACTTCGTTTGCTTATACTTTAATTTAAATTAAACATAATATGCACAATGTTCTATTATATACATAAACATTGTCAACTATAACGTTATATTATTTACGATAGATGAGAAATTCAAAAATATTGTTTCTTTTATTTTTGTATCAAAGTTTTATGTGACTGTGACTGTTATTTTTAGTATCTTGAAAATAACTCATAGAATGAAATAGGCGCTAAAATTACGGAGGAGAAAAGTCACCCCATCTCTACTAACTTAAATGAATTAACGAGGCAAGAATGAGGATTTTGTGAGGCGGGTTGCTGAGAAGTCTACCTGCCCCAAAATCACCCTTTTGCCACCCAAGTCTCAAACTAAACATAAATGTCTAGATTGAATGAACATCTTTTGACTCTCCATAAAGGCATATATACTTTAGTATTATTTTGATTTTTAAAAATATTTTATGTTCCAAGTCTAGTAGCAGAGCCCAAAAAAAAATTCATCAGGGCATAATAGAACAAAAATTTTGAACTAAAATAACATCTTAATCATATTTTTTAAAATCTTTGTCCCTAACTATGCATTTAATAGATTTTAACTCTTTTTAAACTTAAAGTCCCAAAGATCTAAGTTTTTATAGTAGTACAGATTGTTTTTTATTTATTTGGACTTTTTAAGATTGAAATATCAGTGTATTTTAAAGTAAAAGTTTGAGATGTATTAAAATATTTTTACAAACTCTACTTCTAAAATGCAATCTACAAAATTTTAAAAAATAGTAAAAATATTTTTTTAGAAGGGAAAATTAGAATGAGCCATTAGGCCGTCCCTCGACTTAATGTAGCTCCGTCTCTGCTCTGATACAAGGCAGAGCCCACCTTTTTGTCTTGAGTCTCTGGTTTCAGGAATAGCGGCACTCTTCACTTTTAGAAAGGATGTTATCTTCCATATGAAATTTTAGAATTGAATAAATAAACAAATAAAAAGAAAGACGCAAAAAGAGTCCAAAAAGCCAATGCTACATTGAGCTGTCAACTTTATCATAAGATAGTTGCGTCACATTCTCCTTCTGCTATTTAATCAATAATTTGCTCACAATTCACCAGCCATCACATAGTAGATAGATCCCCCTCGCATATGTCAACGGTTTGTGTCTGAGCGAAGATGGGAAATTAGACGAACCAACCAAATTTATATGATGATATAATTGATTTCTTTGAAGAAATCATTTATGGTTTGTCCCAATAATTCATGTAGTTTGGCCCACTTTTTGCATACAACATTTTTTTGTTACTTTCTTTTTTCAATGCATGCAATATTGATCCATATTACCTTGGGAATCACACAAGCATATATGCTCTATTTACTTTAACAAGCAATTCTATTTTCGTCAAACAAATATAAATATTAAATTCCTTGACAACCCCACTTTTTTTCTTTTTTCTTTTCCTTTTTTTTTTTTTTTGCTTGGACTAAGTGACAAAACGTCAAAACCCCACTTGGGGTAAAATAATGCTATTAACATTTTGTACCATGTAAGTTTAACATGGCTGAGCTGGCTATTACTTTTCTTGAGTGAAATTCACTAATAATTTAGACCATGATTAGAGCATCATACCAACCATGAAAAGTTTCAGTCAGGAACATAAATTTATTAAATTAGAATCTCAAGCGAATCCACTCTTCATCTAGTGGCTTTTCAAAGAAATCTGCAATTGGAGAAATTCTACTTTCCCCGACCATGAAAGTGACTATTAATTTAAGCATAACTAAGCTGCATGTTTCATTCTGTAAAGAACACATTAAGCTTAAACCCCACCTTTTCTATCTTTTTTATTTTATTTTTAGAATTCTCTCAAGGATGGTATACAAAGAAAGCACTATTTTGAACTGTCAAATTTTCGTTAAATTTAATCTGTAATATGTTTTTTTCTTACACCACTATGATTTTATAGCTCGAAACTTTGATGCACCATCAGAGTTTTTTTTTTCCCATGTCATACCACAAAATTCTCATTCTTTATGGAATATATAAATATATATATATATATATATAGAACTAATCATTACGCTATGCAGTAATTAAAAAAAAGGACAATGTGATTGGCGTCTCTACATGCCTAGAATTAATACCTCCGAAAGACAGAATGATCACAGGAGTGAATACAGACCATAACAGCAACCATACTTTAAATTTCAAAAAAAAAAAAAAAAAATGAAAATAACAAACAACTCATACCCTCATGTGCAAAGGAAGAAAATCACAAACCATTAACTTGTCCCTTAGCTAAAACATGCAGAGCTGTATTATCCCAACTCCCAACACCCTTCCAATTGGCTATTGCCACCTGATGGGGTCAGTCCTCTCACTTCTTCTTTTATCCCACACCCCCACTTCTCCCTTTTTTTTTTTTTTCAAGAGATATAGATAGATATAGTAGTTAGATACATATACCCTTTTGAAGCCTCAATAATCATGAACCTCCTCATCCTCTCATAATTCCCACATCTTCCATCTATCTTTCTCTCTATACCTTTGTCTTTTAGTTTTATCTTTCTCACACACAAACATAAAGATTGCTCATTCATTTATTGGAATCAATTTGACCATCATTTAATATGGCCTCCTTTAAGTCATTACTCATCTCAGGAATCTTCATAGCTTTCATCACAACTTTTTACTATAATTCTCTTGCCTCGGCTTCTGAACCAAAAAATTATCATGTTCATATCAAGTTCTCTACTATCTCAGCTGCTCCAGCAGTTTTGCCCGGCCCTGAAAGCTCTCCACTTTCTTCTCCTCACCAGTCCTTAGCATCTCCAACTCTATCACCAGACATTACTCCTCTCTTTCCCTCTCCACGCAAAGACCCCCTCTCTCCGTCGGAATCCTCTCTCCCCACCATTCCTTCCAGCCCGAGCCCTCCGAATCCCGACGCCGTCGTTGCCCCCGGTCCCGGGGTGGCCTATCCGCCATCAGGCTCTCTGCTTACTTCCACTGCTAATTCACTTTCAATATCTCATTATCAGCCTGTTTTTGTTCCGTTCATCATTTTGGTGGGTTCTTGCTTAATGTGAGAGAAAAAAGGAGGATCTTTTGTTGGTTGTGATGATGATTCAGATCCAAAAAAAAAAAGAAGAAAAAGAAAAGGTGGGCAGTTTTTTTTTTCAATTATTGTTCGTAAGTGGTTCAACTTTTTTTTTTTTTTGGTAGTATATAGTTTTTCTTTTCTTGTGTTTGTTTCTTCAGTGTGGTGTTGGGTGGTGGTAGTGGTGGATTGGATGGTTGGTGGTGGTGGCACATTGGCATTTTTTTGAATTGTGACAAGGGATATGGTTACTGGGAAAATAGCATTATATAGTAAATCAAAAGTTAGTATATAGTTAATAAAAAGTTGTTCTCAATGTGGTTTTTTTTTTTTTTTTACCTTGATGTCTAAAGTTAGTGATCAGTTCCTTTTTTTTTAGCCTGAATAAAGTTTAGTCACAAGTAAAGAACTGAAAAAGGGTTCAGAGCACGGTTCCCCGTTTGTTCTTTTTGAAGTAACAAGGTTCCCTTCTCTTATTACTTGGCTAATTAATAATTAGTACTTCTTTATGTAGTTTTTCCCCCCAATTTGATCCTTCTTCTCTTTGGAAAAGATTCCATTAAAAACACTGAAACAGCATAACAATTGGGGATCTCTTTTGATTATGAATTTATGCATGTATAAATTCCCTTTTCTTCCAATCTTTGTAGTTCTTTTCTTCTCTTCTTTCTTTTTTAATGCAAGGATCAAGTGAGGGCATAACTTTAACACCAAGAAAAATAAATACTAATGAAACAATCTTTGAATTATACGACACATATATAACTAGACCAGGTGAAATATATCGAGAGTCATAGAAAACTATCAAGAAAACAAAATCACTTTTTATGTTTCTAATCAGAGTTAAGCAAACCCCCCCTAGGTAGTATAGACCATATAGACATTTCTATAGTTTGCGTTCCTACAGATTAAAACTAACTGCACACTAGTTAGTCTAAAGAGCAACAACAGGATACTTTTGAGACCAGTTGAAAAACTTCCCAAAAAGTCCTTCCTTTAATTTGTTCAGCTCAAAGGGACTGTGCCTTTTTGGGGAGTCTTTTGCAAGGGTCCTTCTCAGCTTCACATTTTCTTCCTTAAGCACGTCCACTGTCATACTTAGCTGCCTTATTACCTCCCTCTTTTCTTCATCCTTCTGCTTTAGTTGCTCCCTTTGGACCCTGTTCTCTTCCTCGAGCCTCTCAATTTCTTCCTTCAACTTTCTCAGCTCTTCGTAACCGACCCCACTTGAAATTTGTTCTTTTGGCTTCTGATAAACCGGGGTGCCGTATTCCTCCTCATCTTCCAGCTCCGGATCATCAACTTCCGATTCGGCTGATTCATCAGCGTCGCAAATCTCGGAGCAGCTATCATAGGTCCGATTAGTCAACTGACTCGTCTCACTCATCGTCTTCTCTAATTGATGATATTTAGTTGAAGAAAACGGGGACCGCAATGCAGTTAGTACGCGAGTGCTAGAATCGGACTTTACTTGATCATATCTCTCAGCCAAGGAACGATGAGCTCGATAAAACTCTTCAACCATGCTAATCAGCTCCGGCCGCTTCTTGTAATACATTTCTGCACGTTGAGCGAATGAATCCGCATCCGCCTCAATCAGTTTTAGCATGGCCTCCGTCTTGTGGTCTAGTTCTGACATCATAGAAAGAAGACAGGCGTCAATGTAGCGATCAAAACTATGATGATAACACCAATGACAACATACCATAATCACAAATATTAAAAGTTAAAATTGGCAGGTCTAACATATAAGAAAATTTGCATCCATATAAGAAAGTAAAAGCTATCATGTAGAACACATTGTCAAAAAAAAAAAAAAAAAAAAGAAGGAAAAACACTAGTCGTACTAATGCAGAACATTGAGACAATATTTACATTGCAAGAATCATCAAGTTGGAGAAAAGGTAAATTTGAACTCCAAACAGTGTTGCCATCTAGACGGCCTTCTCTATCTGTAAGTTCCAGACCCCACGCCAACTGTCGTTTGCAACTGGTGATCCATAGTGCAACTCTAATACCAATTTTTACAGACCCAAAGTAATAAGAGAATAAAAAGCGAAATTTTAGTAATTTTAGGGACCAACCTCAAGGCCTCCCAAGATAATTTGTAAGCCGGTTGAGAAATGAGTTTCAACCCAAAAATCTTGGTTCAAACTCATGTCGCTACAGCATTTCCTTCACAAAATTTAAATTGTTATAGTACAACTTATTTCTCATACGGCCTATTGATTCATTCAATGGAACAAACACCTCCCACACAAACACAAGTTTGATATAAAAAGGAAAGAAAAAAAAATCCTACACACAACATAACAGCTCATATCCACACGCTGAGATTTGCACTCCCTTAGAAAACAAAGCAAGATGTGGGCCACTGCAACTTCCAAAGTAGCTAAAGTCCAAAACAGAAATCAAAGACAAAATAAAGACATCAACGAATTTTGTTATAGAGCCCCATCCCGCTTACGCTTTGTCTTCATGGAATCTTGCTTAAGGAAAAAATCTTTCCACACAAAACCAGATTCGAACAGGTTCAAATTACGATGATGGTCATAAAGAGTGCACTTAAAGGCTATTGAGAGATTTGTCCTCAAAAAGTAAATAGTAAAAGAAGTTGACAATTCTTGGTGGTCCTAAAGGTCATCTGCAGGAAGCATCACCATGTCATAATATCATGTTTTTACTACTAGTAAATACAATCATCACAGACTTGACTGTAGATCTCCTATCACAAATGAAGATAAGATATAGTACCTCCTCGGAAGGATTAAGGGTCGTTCAAGCCAATTTCACTTCCCCATCCTTAATCCTTACCTTTCATGATGGCTAGTAGTCTACAGTCCACTCTACAACTCCTTTTTCTTTAAGGTTATATAAAACGTTAATCGGCCAACTAGGCAAGCATTCTCTTCACATCATTTATATTTGGAGCTTTCTAAGCTAGGATAGCAAATAGTGCAAGTTTCTGAATGTTATATCTAATCAAAATCACATCCAAATAAATTTTATATATATATATATATATATATATATATATATATATATAATTGGAGCTTTCTAAGCTAGGATAGCAAACAGTGCAAGTTTTTGAATATTATATCTAGTCAAAATCGCATCAAAATAAATTTTATACACACACAAAAAAAAACTAACAGTATCTGGTACAACTCTAGTACATGCTGGCAATTCAAAATAAGGTCTGACTATCACCTTTTTATTTTTTTCATACCCTAATATAGAATTCTCATTTTTATTTTCTTCCATGTTTAAATTCAACATCTATCACATCCTACTATCAATAGCACACTGCCACACTTAGGAAGTTTAGATGATTAATAGATACAATAACTATGTGACCTCTAGTTCATTCCTTTAGGAGTAAAACTTATTTTTGCGGGCCAAGACTTAAAAACTTAAAAACTTTGTATAATGACAACAACAGTGGAAACTTCCTCTTTCCCCACTCGGTGTTTGATCCAAGACACATTAGCTGCCCACGTGGGGAAGCCACTTTTTTGCATTGTTATGCCCCAAATCTTCACTTGTCTTCTTACTGAGGTGATTAGGGGAGGTGTAAGATCTGTTCCCAATCTCCATGAATAGTAAACTAATTCATGATTCTTAACCTTACAAACTTTTACACAATCAATGATGGGTCATGATTCATTTCAGATATGATAGGCGTATAACAACACTCACATCACATGTAATTTCTCTTTATTTCTTTTGAAAGAATTTAAGCAAATTGGCAGCTAATCTTAGCAACCAGTACTCACCCTAAAATTTTGTTTCATTTGACAAGATAGTTAGAACTAAAATTTTAAATTTAAAAGCTATAATACATGAAAACTTTATACTATAACAATTAAAGTTTTAACGGACCGTTGACAAGTTTTCAGTTCAAACTAATATTCCAAACACCTGCTAAAACTAATCGCAATCACCGGTTCTAAAATTTAACCCCACGTGAGCTAACAGAAAGAAAAGCAAGAGGGAAAAAAAAATCTTGACCTTTTCAAATAATAATACATAACCGTGTCTCCAACGGCCAGTAATCAAAAACCCATTTTCTAAAGTAGCAAAAAAGGAAAAAAGATAAAAGTGAAAAAAAAATAGATGGGTCCAACATTTTAGTACCAGCTAGAGTGGACTGAAGCCATGGAGAGCGTCTTAAGGTGTTCTGATTGTCAAACCACCACCAATGCGATGACTGCTTCTTCTTCATCATTCCCATCATTTTGCTCGTCTCTCTCTCTCTATACTCTCTCTCTATCTACCTCTTCGCTTCACAGAAAGAACACCACCCACCGTCTGCTGAAGACCATACAAGTTACTTCCAAAAATACATATATATTGTAATTATCCACAGGCGTAGAAAAACCCATAAAATTAAGTAAATTAAGTAGCATGAATTTACGGAATCAACCCTCCTTTGTGGCAATTAACTGTTGGCTGCTACTTGATAAAGAATAGAGATACGGAAATTACTTAAAAATATCAATACGATATTAATATATTGTTTAGATAAAGAAAGGAAAAATATCGAAAAAGGCAATAATATCGAGAAGTGGGGTCAATAAGTTCATTTCATATGATAAATCCAGAGGGAAAACTCTTTTGTTTTGAAACCTCCGATTTAACCCCGCCCACAAAAAATTTCTAATATCTGATTCTCCCCACACAGGAAACAAAAAATAATAATAAATTAAATTAAATTAAAAAATCTTGTTCCTCTTCAAGATTATCGAGAAGAAAGGCGCATCCCAAATGACCAAATTACCCCTCTCTTCTCGCCTTTCGAAGAATCAAATCAAAACCGCCATAGAAGAAGAACAACAACAACTTTCAAGCTATAAACTCACGAAACTTCATTTCGAAAACCAATCGAACCCCACTTTCTCTCCAAGCAAAACAGGACCAATGAAAAAAAAAATTAATCTAAAAAAAAAGAACAAACTTTTTCCGGAACAAAACCTTAAATTCAACGAGGAAAACACGTAAAGGGCAAATACGCACAGTAAGAATACCTGATTCTCAATCTCTTTCGCCTTCAATGGACGCCAATGCTCTCTCTCCCCCTCTCTCTCCTCGTCTCTCTCTCTCTTCAGTCTCTATCGCGAGTATACAGGAGAACCTTGCACTTGAAATATTACTTGCCTCAATTTCGAAGTAGTGACTTATTGTTTTCTTTTCGGTTAATTAAATAGAGCTTCAGCCTATTAAAGTCATCCACGTGGACTAATGAGCCATTAAGTTGCGCTCCCTGAGGCACGACTGACTGACTGACAGACAGACAACTTAGGAAGGTTATTTTCAGAGCAAAAACAAAAGTAAAAAAGGTTGTTATTTTTTCTTTTATTTTCTTTATTTTTCTGGTCCATTTTGGAAGATTCAAATTCCAATGAATTTACAAATATACCCAACCAGGAACCCTTTATTTACGTAGTTCCTCTTGGTCAAAAATGCTATTTGCTATCGCCTATCTTTTTTTGTCGGAAAGGGCAATTTGGGGTTTTTAATTTCAATAAAAATTTTGACCACATGGAAGCTTAAAGGTCAAATGGTGACAAGAAAAAGAAAAAAAAAAGTGAAGAAAATGTATCTGTTGGGGGAGCGTATTGGCCCACATGAAAAATTGGCCTAACGGTCGAAAA
Organism: Artocarpus heterophyllus; assembly: GCA_025403435.1. NCBI lineage: Eukaryota > Viridiplantae > Streptophyta > Magnoliopsida > Rosales > Moraceae > Artocarpus > Artocarpus heterophyllus. The sequence goes on from CM046335.1 coordinate 10,292,367, forward strand.
AATGGACAGGTTGTCAATTTTGTGAAAAACAATTAGCTTATCTTATTTAGCTGACATACATGTTAAAATATGCTTAATTATATTTTATTTTTTGCCCACTTTTTTAAAAAATCAAAAATTACTTTATTTTTGTGTGTGGACGTGGGAAAAAGGGGTTTTTTTTTTTTTTTTTTCAGTGTTGGGCATAGTTATGTTGTGTTTTGACGTTTAGAGAAATTTGAATTTTAAGCTATGTTTTGTAGAGTGGGAAAGGGGAAGGAAAGAAATTTGACGATGGATTTTGGAGAAGAAAAGAGAATGTTGAGCGTATGTTGGAGTGGGCAATTTAGAAGAAAATAAGTTAAAAAATTTATAAGGTCTAACAAAATTCATGAGAGTCCCATTAAAAAAAAATAATGAGAGTGAAGTTGAAATATAGTGTATTTTTTAAAATATTTTAAAAATAGTAAAATTATATGGTAATTATAATAATGATGTTCATATCTTATTGTACAAAGTTATATAATAATTACCGTAATGATATGAATTTTTTGCTATTTGTAAAATATTTTAAATTTATAATGTTTCAATAAAGATTAATAGAGTTTTGCTATATTTCTATATTTTTTCTTTCTAATTCTTCCAATTCTAGAAAAGAAAAGAGACGAGAACATTGGACAAAATAAATAGTGTATCAAATAATTATTTTGACCTTAATCACTTCATTTTGTTACCTGAACAGAGATATAAATGTAAAAAAAAAAAAAGAGAGGTTAAATTAGACTTTTGCTTTCTTTTTCTTTTATCAAACAATGTAAAATAAAAGCTCCTTCCCTCTTCTCCTTTTTTTTAATTTTTACCCCTCTTACCAAACACAGTGTTAGCTAAACAAACAAACGCTCCCCTTAATCTAAAGGAAAACTTTTTTTTTTCGCACAGGGCTGTGGCCCGACCCTCTCAGTGGGGTGGGCCCCACCTTGTGGGTCCCACAATGGACCCACCAAATGGGACCCACCCTACTGAGAGGACCGGGGGAATGTATATCAGTGCCTTAATCTAAATTATAAAACCAGTGATCTTTTATGTCGCGTAGTTCTAAAATTTAGGGTGATTGAAACGATTGTTTGATTTTTTTTCTTTCTTTTTTTGCTGAATAAAATGATTGTTTAATTATTAATCTGCCTTTTGATCAGGACAATTTTTTTGTGATTGGAAATAAATTTATCCACATTTATTAGTGGCACAAGTACGTCCATAGTAACTGTCAAACTTTGTTACTTTTTAAAGTAGACATGCAAAATTGTGTCCAAACACATACACATGTCGGTATTTTGTCTTGTGAGTTAAAAAAATTAAAAAGAAAAAAAAAACCTCTTGTTTAACTATTCAGAGACGAATGTTCCAAAGATTAAATGCCATACTTCAATAAATAAAATAAAAGAAGATCAAATACTATACACTAATGAGCCAAAAGAGATACTACCTTTGGTTTATAATATTATTATTGTTCCGTTATATAATGTGTTTGATAATTTCAGTAATAACCATAATATAAGGCTCTAACTATTGGTTTAAATCGCAATTCTTAAATACCCTAAAAGTCTTTTGCAGACCTCTGAACACACAACAGCAATATTTAGGTCAAGCCAAGTGCCCACAAAGAGCTACAAGAAAAATGTTTATGAAACTAAAATAGAATAAAATATAACAATGATGATTATACAAAATATTCTTCGATGCTTTAGTAACAAAAAGAAAAACTGTGCCTCCGTTTAGTATTTTTGAATTTTTCAACTTTTTTAAAAAAATTGGAGCGGAAGAAACATAATCTTTTCGATTTAAGTGAATTATTAAAATATTATCATGAAAATGTGGTCTAGCCAACACTCAGTGGTAAAAAGACTTTTTAAAATGAAACCCACACATTTCAGGCTAATTAAGGTGCAGCTGTCCTTGTCCTCAAAGGCAAACAAAGTGGGTTAATGATCAAAATGATGTTTCTCATGTATTTTTAAAATCGCATTTATGCTCAAACTGTTACTTGATTTCTCTGTCTTATACAAATACACAAAACAACATTTGCGTTAGTAGAATTTAGAGGTGCTGTTTGGATGCACATTAAAAATGTTGTGGTTGAACATGGGTTAAACATGTCGATTTGTGGAGCTATTTATTTTGCCTTGCATAATGACGACATGAGGGTCAACGTTACGCGGAGGTAAAGGTCAAGTAACTAATCAACCAAAGTTGTACGTAACTTTACACTTAGTTTAAAAAATAAGTTAAAATTTATACATTATAGCATATGAGAGTTTTATATTTTAACAAACTATTATAACATATGAAAATTTTATATTATAGCAACAAAGCCTTAGACTTTTCTGTTGGGAACAAGGAGTGGTCGTTGCAAGAGAAGCTGTAGGTGGTAGATGAGCTTCTAAATTTGAGATTATTAAATTACGAAGCTTAATTATTTCCATGACAATTATTTGCCTTATGTAGAGGTTCAGGCAGCATGCGAATCGGTCTTGTAGATTTCACGTGAAATTTCAATGGTTATGGTTTCTTTTGTATAAAAGGGCCGTAATTTTCAAGTTAATGAGATGTTAGAGAAGATATAAAAAGTTTCATTAAAAAAAAAAAAAAAGAGAGAAAACATAAAAAAGTTGTGAAATATGCAAATTTTCTTATGAACTTTATCATAGTAAATTTCTACAACAGTTAAAAATGAATATAACTTCAATATTTAGCGTCAGCTATCGTGAAACTTTTGTGTTCTTATCTTTAAATTTTCTTTTCAGTTTTATTACTGTCTAATTATTAACAAAACACTTTGCATCTAATTTTAATTCGTTGTTCGGCCCCATTATTGTATAATTGAACCTTTAAAAATTTATCCTTTCATTTTGAGCACGACCAACAAATAAAGAGTGAATTTGACAATACTAATTGAATTATAAAGCATTAAATTGAAATATAGAAAATAAAAATCAATTCTTAAGTAATTATGTCATGATTTACCTTTGTAATTGCTTTTCCTCCAAGAAACAATAAAATCGAAAGGTTAGGCAGAGGGCTTTCCAAATGCTTTTATAATTGTCTAGGTTGTCGATATTTTTTAGCATGGTATATACCAAATGGAATACGAGATTACACGACTTCACCCTTAAGTACTCTATTTTCCATATTTCAAAAAACAAAAACAAAAAAAAAAAAAAAAAACCAGCAAACAAAGTAGTAGTAGTAGTAATAATAATAATAAATAAATAAATAAAAACTGCTCATGTTTTGCCCAAGTAAAATATATAAACAAATATACAAATTATGCATCTGAAGACGAAATTTTAACTAACATACAAAATTTATCTATCTAAACAAAATATAAACAATAACTTTTAGAGTCATGCCAAATTTAGCTGACAAAAAGTAGCTAGAGAGTACTGGCACACGTATAATAACTCAATTAAACCTAACTCCAAAACAATTTTTTGATGCATTAACGTCCAACCTAAACATACAGTCGATCACTACTGCAGAATTATTTCCTTCTCTGGCGTGTCGTGAGTAAATCCCCTTCCACCAAACACAGGGCGCATACAAGCATCGTCAAACATTCGCCAATAGTAGTGAGTGGAGCGTGCTGGAGACGTCAACAGCGTCCTCAGATTAGCTGTATGATGAACATTGTTGTCGTTGCCGCCATTGCTGTTGGCCATGTCAGATTCAGGATCTTGGCCGTTGTTAAGTAATGGCAGAGTCAGGCTTATAGACGTCGGAAAGAGTTCAGTGGACATTCTTGAGCTGTCAAAGTGTTCATATTGTGGAAGAAGCAGTAAACGTACGAGAGGCTTGGTCAGCAATCCACACACCTGACGAAAATCAAAAGGTAAATAAAGAAGGGGAAGAAAACCATAACTAAAGGAAGATTCTCATGATAGATAAGAATGAAACGGAAATTATATCATGTTTAGTAGGGCAGATTTGCATTGCAACTCCTACCAGATTAGTGAAGAGAACAACCGAGATGGTACTAGTTATCATGATTGCATTGTCTTGCAGCTGGGTATGCCCTGACATTGTAAACTGCAAAGCCATAAGAACAGGCAATGGTCAAAATACGAGTGACTATGAATCATAGAATTTATTCATTTTGATAGTAAAGTACAAGAATATTATACATTATATGGTGGTAAACAGCTGCAAAAGACCACTTGCCATAATTACCATTTAGTCGCAGGAGTGCAAAAGGGCATTTGTTCAGGTTGCCCAACAAATTAAAGAATATAGTGCCCTGGTTAATTGGCTTGTTAAATGCCAACATCATACTCGAACATGCAGCAATTAGTGGCAGGCAAACCCAAATTTGCACCAAAATTAAATCTTCAGTCTTCTTTTATGAGAGACAAAGCGGTTGAGGTTGCAAATGAAAAACGCAAATTCAAACCATGCCATACCTGACTATAAGCAAGGGCCACAGATACAGCACCTCGCATGAGTCCAGCCCACCATATCGTTACCTGTTCAATTTCATTTGATTAGTCATATTTCACTGTTGCAATGCTCAAGGCAAAAACAATGAAATTACCTGCTGCTTGAAGCCAATTTTGCCACCCTCAGACTTTTTAGTTAAATTCAGCACAAAAGACAGGGGGAACACAAAAGCTGCTCTTCCAACCAAAACCAGCAAAAGCAATATCGAGCTGACCCCAACTGATGTCCCAGGGCTGGAAAATTCAAAATAAGCTTAAATACAAATAAATAGATGCATAATGTCCATGTGTGACGATGAAGTTCATATAACAGGTGCAGGGGCTACAAGGTTTACTGAGAAAAGCATAAGATAAGACAATATGGAGGATTGAATTTTATTCAAGTATTATTTCTCATATATAGGCGTTTACCTTCTTCTTACAATCTTCCACTTCTCAATGTCCAAGGCATCCATCCCCACATATAAGAAGATAAAAATCTCTGCTACAAATGAAAATGTTGCAAAAGAATGCCTGCATACGAGGGGAGGGGAAAGGAAGAAACATAGTAAGTTACTTGTTTGATCTTGTTCAAGAATAAAGCTACGCTAAAACACAAGCATGCATCATTAACCGTGCAATAAAAGAAATCGGGCCTCACAAGTTCTGAAAAAACAGAGACTACATACTTGGTCGTGATTCTTGAACTTTCACTCATATTATGCCAGGTGTAGTGCGACATGACAATTCCACAAAAGAACACAGTAAGAATGCCGCTCAAACAAAAAAGCTGGAAGACAAATAAAATTTCCACAATCAGCATCGGACTAAAAAGTAAAGTACAAAAGTAGGCAGGGTGGCTCAAAAGGTTACAGGGAAATCTTACTTCTGAAATCATGTATGAAAAATAAGCCATTAGAATCATCAGAGCAACCTCACGATCAGTAGAGTGCCTATAATTGAGCGTAATTTTAATAGCTTTGTAGTGCAAAGTAAAAAAATATATAATACATTTTTAAGACTACTTTTGTTATCTCTTTCTTTTGTTTTCCATTCTAATGAGGATCGAACTTTAATACTTGATCAAACTAAAAGGAAGCCAAAACTAAAACAGGAATGAGAGCAATCATGAGCTAGACCTGCCTGCCAAAGTACAATTTCTTTAAGGTATAGGCGCTAAGCAATCCAGAATGCAAGTATAACCGAGCAGATGTCATAAGATAATATGATTCCTTGTGCATGATGCATCTACGTTTTGTTCCCAACTTCCAACAAAGACGAAAATAGATTCGTACTTATAAAATATAAATGAAAAAGTTTAAACTAAATTGGGTTGCTAAAATCAAGTAGCAACGCAACGCAAGCGTAAGAAGACGAATACATCAGCGCACACGGGTAAAAAGAATAAGAGAGAAAGAGACTAACTCCAACACCCAGGGCTGTGCTTGTGAAAAACAGATATAAAAAGTTTCCAACAAATTGAATGGCAATGGTTGAACTGATGCGGGAGAGGTTAAATTTCTGGATTGCATGAAAAAGCACCACAGATGTTGCATCATTTACCAGACCTTCTCCAAAGACGAGACTGTACAATAGAGGTGTCTCATCCTGATTAAGCACCTAAAAAAGCAGATTCAAACATCATAATGCATGATCTTAGGAATTCACGTAGACTTTTCAAAATTGCACACAGATCATGCCCTCTAAAATATATTTGTACCTGTAAGGTGCAAACAGAATCTGTAGCTGAAAATATTGCTCCAAGCGCTACAAGCAGTGAAGAAAAACATGGTAAGAACGGATGATTAAAACATTAAACAAACAATTTACCCTTTTCAAAGGCATCATACTTTTTCAAATTCTAGCAGAACGTAACAGATGTAGATGTACCAACTTGCAAAAAAAAAATAGTAATTAATGCATCAAAATATAATGCACGAGTTGGTAATTAAAATTTAGTCCATGCAACCCAGGGGGCTTCCAAGTCCAACCCCCTCGATCAAAATTTAGTTTATGCAAAGAAGAAAAATCCAAAGAAAACATGTGTATATTGCAAAATAGCCTATTACGGCTGAAAATGAGGAAGTAACAAAGAATACCAAGATAATCCCCCACGTCCAAGAAACCAATATCCAATCTCTTGAATAGATGTAGAGAACCTGAATCAAGATGCCAGAAGTTACAACCGTTAAACTAACTGAACAAGTAAAGAATCAAACAATTGGTAAGGTTAGCAAACAGTTAGAAGCAACCTTAAAGATAATTAAGAACTTTATGTGTGTATGTGCACGCATGCGCACATGGACTTTAGAAGAACATTTTCTCCTTTTTTTATTTCATAAATGGCTGGATAAGCCGAGTTATGTATTAGGCATATTAGAATTAGAGAATTCATTCATACATAAATCACCCACGACATTTTGAACCTTCAAATTACTAAGTAGCCAATTTTTTTAATGAACTTAATAAATTAAGACATATTTCAATTCAAGGGACAAGAAGAAACACAATTAAGTATGTTTTTTCTCTACCATACAGACATTCTTTTCCATGAAAAGAAATTGAATGTCACATTACAAGACACAACAAACTAGAGAAACTACTTTTAGCCCACCATTCAACATCTCTATTAAACTTAAATTAGACATAGTCATCAAAAAGGGCTTGGAGATTACTCCTTACCCAGCCATATGATAGCAAAAGATATCAAAGTACCAGTAGCACCAAACAACATGATGGTCATAAAGTTCCCGAAGAATTGCTTCTTTTTCACCTGAAACCTGGATAGAGAGAGAATAATCAGAAAATTAAGGGTCAAATAAAAAATAAACAATCAAAATACTTATGATCAAAGAACTAAAACCAAAAAAAAAAAAAAAAAGAACTATCAAAGTATAAAGGCTAGTGGTATAACATAAAAAGATTCCCTCATTTATAATACACACTGAAAGACTCCCAAAAAAAAAAAAAAACAGAACCAGGTAATTTTACATATCCAAGGGGAAAAACACATTTAAAGTACCAATATCGAGGCTATGTTATGCATCTAACCAGGAAAAGAGATTGTAATGGGCCAGATCAAGGCTAATGAAACCATGTCTGATGATTCCAAAAGTTTCAAGCTAGTCAAAGTAGCGGGAGATATTATAATAAATTAATTATGATGGCCTTTACTCAAAAAAATTGTCCTCAAAAAAGGCAGATATGGCACATAAAGCTTGGTCGTTCAATAGCTAAGAGCTAACTATTATTGAGCATGAATAAAGTATACTAATGCCAGGCTACTGCTGCTAATATAAGCACAGTTTTACGCACAAATGTAACTAATGCATTTTGTCAATGCGTGACTGCATAAACTATACCAATGGAGCGCAAAACCATCAACTGAAAATGTACAGATCATCGCCACAAGAAAAAATAAATCAATAAATAAATAAACCTTACCCAGCATTAAATATAATAGGCGGAAGAAGATATATAAAAAATAGCTCTTCATTAAATAATAAGATATGTGAGCTTTTTCCCTGAGTAACTAGAAGAATAACAGTTCCAGAACATAAACCCTGCAACACATGCAAACGTAAGTTTTGAATAATCAACCTTAAATAATCATACTTAAAAGCTAAAACGTGACCCATAAGCAGCTAAACTTACAACGATGAGTGCAACAATCGATTCGGTTATCCATCGATTCTTCTCCAGAAGATGACCAAGGACAATGCAGGAGCAAAGAAGCAACACAAATAAAGTAATTGCGTGTATAGGATCTTCAATCGAGGCTGATCCCGTACCCAATCTCGTCAAAAACGAGCTCAAACTTAAACCCATGTCACCGCCTTGAACAACTTCAAGACGTTTCACTGCCGCGAATAAAATGCAAGTTCAGTATAGAAGGAAATATACATGTCTACATGTCGAAAATTTCACATGGAGCAGCTTTATTTTCTTTCATGTCTAATCGTTTTTCTCAAACCGATATTTTTTGTTCAATTTTCTTTTAATTTCTCAGCAACCAAACAGATATTATAAACAGTTTCTCCATGAATGCGTAATAAATTCAACCAAAACTCTAAAAGAAAAAACCTTTCATTCCATTGAGCCTTTGCACTACACATCTTGCCTAAAAGAGTACAAAGTAGTAGCCAAAAACTTCGATTTTTTTTCTCAGCGACCAAACAGAAAATAAATTAATAAACGAAAATAAAATTACACAATTTTCTCAGCAACCAAACAGAAACAAATTTTAAACAATCAAATGAGAAATAAATGCAACCGAAAGTGCATGTTCTTACAACAGACAGCTAAACCTGATTCGGCGATTAAAACGAGGAAGAAGGAAAAAAATAAAAATAATAATAAAAAAAAGAGAGAGAAAGAAAACGTAAGGTCGAAGGTATCTTAACTTGTTCACTGTATTCTGTTCTCAACTTTCTCAGGAACCATACAGAGCGATCACCTCCAATCCCTGATGCAACATAACTCTAAAAGCTTATTATTAGAAGCTTTTCTAGAGAGAGAAAAAGATTGTAGAGAGAGAGAAAAAAACTTTGAAAGAGGGAATCGTGGTACAGAGAGAGATGGAATGACAGTGGAAAGTTGAAAGACCGCGAAAGGAAGAACACGGAGTGTCTTGGAGATTTGACAGTGTGTGATTAAAGTAGAATGAGAAATCTATAATCGTATCTCTGAACCGTCGGATTTAAAGAGTGAAATAGATCAGGTCGGCTGCTGTGTGTGAAAAACGAAAACGACGGGATAGTGGGACCTGCTTCAGGGCATTCCTTGTTGTGTACTCTACGCTGTTCCTGCTGTGAAATAAAAATTAAAATCGTAAATATTTTGTTATATAAAAATTTTATATTGTAATAATTTTTTTATTTTTATTATAATAAATAAAGACTTTATAATATTTTTAACTGAAAAAATAATTAAAATTAAATAATGTCAAACAAGATTTTTTTAGGACACTTAATATTGGTCCAATCCTCCTTTTCTTTCTTAGTTCTTGTAATTTGTCTTTGAGATAAACCTTTAGTCTCGTTATAGTGTTTAAAAAATTGGTTTAATAATGTAGTGAAATTTCAAAAATTTTAATTAAACACCTAAAAAACTAACTCATTATGCTACAAACAATAAATTAAATCTAATTCAACATATCAGCTAGAGATCGAAAACAACACTTTTAACTTAACAATTCTTCAAGAACAAATATCTACTGTCAAATCTTTAATGTTATTCTCTTCCTTCAAACTGTTGTATGTGGGCACAATTTAGCAAATCTCCACTACAACTACATTCTTTCTAACCATTTAAGTGCTGAACAACTATAGTTATTGAAGAAATAAGATTACTAAAGATAAGTAATCTAAGCTCTCCTTTCTAATTTACACTTAGGTAGTCTCTGAATAAATAAAAACCCCATGTCCTTATTTATAAAAGTAGTAAAAAGAGTTAGAAGTCTATTATGATTAGAATATACTACCCGAGAATTTCTAATGCATTAAAAATGCAATAAGTTAAGGAACGAAGATAGAAAGTTAAAGTAAGAAAAAAACGTTTATAAGACACTCATAAATCAAAGTTCCTAATTAAGCATAAATGGAATTATGCATTCTAATTTTGTCTAAATTCCTTTTTATGAATTATTTATATGTTATGTTATAAAAGACATTTTGAGAAATGTTTTACGTTAAATGTTTATGAAAAACATTTTCATGTTTTCAAGAAGAGATTTATAAATGATGTTTTAAGAAAAACGTTCAACAAATGTTTTACAAAAAAGGTTTATGCAAAACGTTTCAAAAATATTTAATGAAAAACGTTTATGAAAAAAACGTTTTCAAAAATGTTTATAGAAAACGTTTTTGAAAAATGTTTCAAGAGAAAGGTTTTTATGAGAAAAGTTTTAAAGCATGATTAAATGATTTGTGAGTTTATGTTTGAACTTACTGAGCGAAAGCTCATTAAAAGTTTCTTTATGCTGTAGGTAATTTATGGTGACCAGTAGGACCCGTTAAAAGAGTTGGGTGCTGCGGAAGACAGATGCAAATATTTGTGTATGGATACCATCACTGTTTGCTTTCGCTACGCAAAGAAAAGGGTTTTCCACTATTTAATATAGTGTTTTAAAGTTTAAAGAAAATCAGAGTTCTAAGAATTTTATTTAAAGTTTTAAGATACAGTTTACGAACTGTTTTATGTAATTATAAAGTAAAGTTTTAAGCTATGATTTAATAAATGTTTCTTATTAAGTTTTAAGAAATGATTTGAAATGATTTTAAGAGCAAGTGTTGAGCGAGGTCTCAACTTGAAATGCGACAGAGGTCGCATCAGTTTTAAAGAATGCTTAAAAAAAATTATTTGAGTATTTTTCTTACTAATAAGTAAGATTACTATTTATGAAACGATGATTAAGAAAGTAAAGTGACTGTCCGAAAAGGCAGATTGTCATAGGTGGTATCAGAGCAGTATCCTGCCATCCCATCTCGCGCTGTCATATGTCCGCTACACCATAGTTAAGTAGGAAGAAAAATTAGAATTTAACAAATACGTGTTATTGTTGGGCATAGCCTTTGATATCGGCACACCTAGATGAGCAACGAGAAGGCAAGGGTCAAAGGATGAACGTGATGAAATATGCTAGAATGTCCTCGCAAGTCGACAGTAAGTCGTCGTCTATTAGCGATGTCAAGTCAACGATGACAAAACGTGGTCAATGATGGTCAACAGATGGCTGACGGCTCAAAATCAAGAAGATGACCTTGTGACACGTTATGATGTTTAGGCGCACAATGGTGTCTCCGTAGGAGCAAATATTACTCTGTTGGAGTTATTCTGTATTGGCTACACGTATAACTGAGAAAAAGTGGATCAAGATAACAGAATAATGAAGGTCTGAAGTGATTTTCAATGCTCTATGGAACGAGAGTGCCTAAGAGCAACTAGACGTTAGATGACTAATTATGTGATTTTATCGAGCTTAAGCACTCCTTCGCTGAGCTGAGACATGTGAATGAGCTCGTAACTACCCGGATAGAAAATACGATCAAGACAACGATGTCCCAATCTGACAGCGGAAACCTCATAGATTGGAGGATGGAAGCTGAAAATTTATACGTTATGAGAAAAATTACGGCAAAATGTCATTCTATGATGGATATAGAACCATAAATTATGAATTTTGTGGTCGGATGACCCTGATCTTTAGATAGAAATGATGAAATTAGAATGAAAATAAACCTTATTTTCAAGAATAGCATTCAATGGTAGAATGTTAAATCTTTAATGAATGAAAACTGTGCTCAAATGTTGAAAGATCAGGTTTGTACAGCAAAAGTGTGGTGTACAATTTAAAGAAATATGTCAGTAATATGATGAAAATTGTTGGAGTTCGAAGAAGGAAGCGTAGTTTTAGTGAGAAAGTAGTGATTAAGGAAGCATGTTAAGAACGAAAAAAGGGATAAAGGAGATGAACTACCTATGAAGATACTAATTTTCGAGGACGAAAATTTTTAAGGAGGGTAGATTGTAACACCCGAGAATTTCTAATGCATTAAAAATGCAATAAGTTAAGGAACGAAGACAGAAAGTTAAAGTAAGAAAAGAACGTTTATAAGATACTCATAAATGAAAGCTCCTAATTGAGCATAAATGAAATTATGCATTCTGATTTTGCCCGAATTCCTTTTTATGAAATATTTATATGTTATGTTATGAAAGGCATTTTGAGAAATGTTTTACATTAAATGTTTATGAAAAGCATTTTCATGTTTTCAAGAAGAGATTTATAAATGACGTTTTAAGAAAAACGTTCAACAAATGTTTTACGAAAAAGGTTTATGTAAAACGTTTCAGAAATGTTTTATGAAAAACGTTTTCAGAAATGTTTATGGAAAACATTTTTGAAAAATGTTTCAAGAGAAAGGTTTTTATGAGAAAAGTTTTAAAGCGTGATTAAATGATTTATGAGTTTATGTTTGAACTTACTAAGCGAAAGCTCATTAAAAGTTTCTTCATGCTGTAAGTAATTTATGGTGACCAGTAGGACCCGTTAGAAGAGCTGGGTGCTGCGGATGACAGATGCAAAGATTTGGGTATAGATACCATCACTGTTTGCTTTCGCTACGCAAAGAAAAGGGTTTTCCACTATTTAATATAGTGTTTTCAAAGTTTAAAGAAAATCAGAGTTATAAGAATTGTATTTAAAGTTTTAAGATACAGTTTACGAACTGTTTTATCTAATTATAAAGTAAAATTTTAAGCTATATTTTAATAAATGTTTCTTATTAAGTTTTAAGAAATGATTTGAAATGATTTTAAGGACAAGTGTTGAGCAAGATCTTAACTTAAAATGCGACAGAGGTCGCATCAGTTTTAAAGAATGTTTAAAAAAATTATTTGAGTATTTTTCTTACTAATAAGTGAGATTACTATTTATGAAATGAAATTAAGAAAGTAAAGTGACTGCCCGAAAAGACAGGTCGTCACATAGAAGATAAATTTTCTCTCTCATATCCTTATAGTTAGGGCCACTTTAGGATTCCTATGTCTAATTGTTTCAATCAATCACAATATAGAGACTTGTGATTATTTGCATCATCTAGGATAACTATAATTCAAAAAAATCAATTTAAATTAAAATCCTAGTACCCAAGATAATTATTTAATTTAAATAATTGTAAATAATTATTCATTATCCATAATTCAAATTCAACTAGGATTTAAATTAATTATTCAAATACAAATTTAAATAATTACTTATCTAAAATCTCAGTTACTAATTTGAATAATTTTTCATAATTAATTAAATAATATATTTTTCTAGAAAATTGCAGACATATGCGCCATCCCCTAGTGGGCGTAGTCTAATCAGGACTAAGGCCCAAGCGTCCCATCAGGCCTGACTCGTATATGCTCTTGTCTTACCTGTGGTAATCTATATTTGTTTTATCTGTCATAAGGAACTTGTGAGCTAGCATTAAGACCCGATGGACATATATTATCTGTGACACCCAAACATTTTTAGTACATTAAAAATGCAATAACTTAAGGAATATGTTAAGCAAAATAGGTGTCACAAGGATTATTGTTTAACCTAACTTTTATGATAAAGTCTATAAAAAATAGGATTTTTAAAAGTAAAAATCATGCCATGGTCTTATACGAGAAACTGAAGAATATGAAAATAAGCTGGAAAGCTCAATTATTGCAAAATGTGTTACAATAAATGTTAAGACAAAATACAGTTTAAGAAAGCATACTATATAATAATATGAAGAATTATATAGCATTAGAATAATACAATGTAAGGTAGTACACAGATAAAGTTATGTAGTATAAAAATTACACTGTAAAAATAATACAGTGTAGGAATTTGACTACTTAATTTAAGCCGTACAGTAATTGGACTATTTAAGTTAAAGTAGTATAGGAATAATACTGTTTAGAGAATATGGATGAATGAGAAATACTATAGCAGTATAGAGAATATACCAACAGTATAAGAAAAATACTGTCAGTATAAATTTTGACTGTACAAAGTTAGATAATATTGGAATTACATTATGTGATAGGATGAAAATAAGTATGGGAGGTTATGGGGCCTCATGAATCATATGAAAAGGAATACCGGCAATATAAAAAATATTATCAGTATAAATTTAGACTGTGTAAAAAGTCTTTGAGGGACCCACCATGGAACACCAAAATGAATAAAAATTTACCACCAAGCCCCTTAGGTGGCCTAATTACACATTGCCAAGTTAAGCAAGATGAAGTCAAGTGATGACTAATGTTGGTAAGTCATCAAATTTTGGTGGGAAATTACCAAAATATCCATTGAAGTGGCCAAATCAAATATTGCCAAGGTTGTCCCAACTTTTGTCGCAAATGATGTTAAGTGATGACTCATGGTGATGTGTCATCAAATTTGGGAAAAAAATCAAGAGTAATTCACTTATTTAAGGAACCAAGAAATGAACCAAAAAAAATGTTCCATTGTCCTTCCAAAGAAAACCATCCCCCCTAGGGTTTTACTCAAGTTTTTTAAGGAATTTTATGGTGAGGTATGGGCTTAATATCAAGGAAATTTGGAAGCTTTCAAGCGCTAGAAAGTGAGGAAAGCACTTTGCATGGATTAGGACATCGTTAGCACAAGCAAGAGCACGTGGGAGACATATTTAGATCCAATTCAAGTTCCCATTGGTCCGGTTACGAGAGCTCGTGCGAAGAAGTTTAAAGAAACACTTATTGGGCTGATTCAAGCAACTTGGGCTCAAGCTATTGCATGGAGGCCCATTGAGGGAATTGCATGCGACAACCAGACCAATAAATGCGTGATTCAAGCTATAGAAGGGATTGAGTAATTTCCATTTCAGTTACTTTCCCATTTTGAGGCGACACATGGCGAGAAGAATTAGTTTTGACCTTTTAATGTCTAGTTTCCTTTTTTCCGTTTCTGGTATTTCTATTATTGTAAGGCTTTTAAGCCATTAAGGGAACTTTCCTTATTTAGTCTAGATTTGACTTTTGTTAAATGAGTTTCCCGAAATTTCCATGGGAATTAGGGGCTGAAAATTCGCATAGGAACCCCTATATAATTGTAACGAATTTCAATCAATGGGAGACAAGTAATAACACATAATTTTGAGGTTTAATTCTCTTTAGTTCCTAAACGAACTATTCGAACTTATCGGAAATTTCCGTGGCGTTCATAGACTTATCAATCAGTCCATCCATAGCTGATTGTGGCGTCCTCACATACCAAGACTTATCAATCGGTCTCTCCATAGCTGATTGTGGCGTCCTCACATACCAAGGTTCGTGCTTCTTGTTGGGCATCGGGTCGCGGTTCCATCCAAAACCGGTTAGAAAGTTGATCTTGGAAACCAACTTCGGTTAGGGTCGCGTCAGTTCTTGGCGTGGTTCGTATCAGAGGCCGACTAATGAAAGGAAAAGGAAAGAAACGGGAACGTTAGAGCTAAGTTCAGGTAAGTTCAAATCTCACCTACAGTATGAAGTAAATAATTTTCAAATGCATTTTATATGTTTGCAAATGTTATACAAGTTGTTTTTAAAGTATGTTTTCACTTGTTATGCATAAAGTTTTAAAAATTAAGTAAAAGTTTGCAATATATTTGCAATAATTATGTTTAAAGTATGTTTGTATTTTGTTAATGCATAATGTTTTACAATTTAAGTTATAGGTTTTATGTTGCATTTGTTATACAATAAGTTTTATAGTACAAGTTATGATTTGCAAATGTGTTTGCATATGATGTGATTGCATTTAATATGCTCACTAAATTTAATAAGAAGGTAAAGTATAGATAAAAAAAAGTATCGTACCAGCCTCCTTGATGTGAGGTACACAAATAAAGTTAAAGTTTTAACCTCCTTAACGTAAGGTACATGACCTTGGTTTTCAATGGTCTCAAATCTTCCATAAAGGAAGCATCATGTTTACGATCTCATGATTAATGATGTTGGTACGAATACTAAAGTTTACAAGATAAGGAAAGTTAAGGAATAAAGATAAAAAGTTAGAGTAAGAAAAGAATATTCATAAGACACTCATAATTGAAAGTTCATAATTGAGCATAAATGAAATCATGCATTATGAATTTACTTGTATTCCTTATTATGAAGTGTTTATGTGAAATAATTATGAAAAACATTTTGAGAAATGTTTTACATTAAATGTTTATGAAAAACATTTTTATGTTTTCAAGAAAAGGTTTATGAAGGACGTTTCAAGAAAAAACGTTTAAGAATATTTTATAAAAAGTGTTTCAGAAATGTTTAAAGAAAAACATTTATGAAAAAAACGTTTTAAGAGCAAGGTTTTTATGGGAAAAGCTTTTAAAGCATGTGAAAATTATTTGTGAGATTTTGTTTGAACTTACTAAGCTAAAGCTCATTAAAATTTCTTCATGCTATAGGTAGTCCTATGGGTAACCAATAGAACCTGTTAGAAGAGTTAGGTGCTACGGAATGACAGTTGCGAAGACTTGGGTATGGATACCACTATAGTATGCTTCCGTTAGTTTAAGAAATGTTTTCTCACTATTTGATATAGTATTTTCAAAGTTTAAGAAAGTCAAAGTTTTAAGATATGTTTTCAAAGTTTAAATTATATTTTCTTTTACAAAATGTTTCGTATAATTAGAGAAAAAAAATTATTTCAATATTTTTCTTACCAAGTAAGTAAGATTAATGTTTAAAAATGATGTTTAAAGAAAGTCAAGTGACTGCCCAAAAAGGCGGGTCGTCACATTATCAAGCTCGAATAATAACAAATAAATTAATCTCCTATTAGCTATCCGTTTAATTATTAACTTTAGTGTCACTTCACTATAGACCGAAAGCTGCACCCTTATAATATACCGTATTATGAGACTCTTGAAATATAAGTCTGGTCTATAACCTCTCATATCATGTGTATCCCATAGGTTACTCGCAATCAAATGAAGGATTTACTTAAGTTTTACATACCAATTATTTTATTTCAAAGTTTCATTATTTCACCAGTTAGAAAATTTATTCCTTTTATAACATATACAAAAGGAATATCATTCGTTTACCATATGTATCAAGATGACCGAGGCTTTGTTATATTTTCCAATACCCGAGTAATGCCTTTAAAATAATAACATTAACTATTTATTAGCGAGCTATGGATTCTGTGTCTATAGACTATACTCTCATTGAATGTAGGTTACATCTCCAACATACCGACAATAAAGCCTTCGTTCATTGGAACTCTTGCCTTTGACATATCAGAAGATAGAAGCTACAAACATGAAGTCATGAGTTTACCTCAGGATTAAGATGACGCATAAATAATTATCAAAGTAAATTGATTTTTAAGTTAAATATAATTGTTATTAAATCAATACAACTTTAAGTCTAGTCTAGTACTGTGACCACTATTAGGTCTACCACACTAATGTGCCTACCATGAAGTCAATCCGCTCCGATGACCAAGATAAGCTGCACCTTCTCAATTGGATGTAGATCCCTATTACAACCTTATCATGTATAAAGTACCACACTAATGTGCCTACCATGGAGTCAATCCGCTCGAATGACCAAGATAAGCCGCCTTCTCAATTGGATGTAGATCCTTATTACAGTCATATCATGTATAAAGTGCCCAGCTCTATACATAGACTGCGAACTATATAATTTAGACTAGTAATATCTGAATCGGATCTTTCCACATATCAACTCCATGTATGCCCAATTCTAAGATTTAGTTTTAATAGTCACAGATCACGTATTTGCTAATATACAATTATTGTTATGAAAGTAATATGAGGACCACTATTAATGCATGTAATATTCGCATTATTATTTATTTCAAAAAAAAATTTCATAAATACAACCAATGTATTTATTCCTTAGGGCATTGATTCTAACATTTAGTCCTTAATATTTAAAAAGTCCTATTTTGGTCCTTGATTTATTATTTAGTTTTAGTTTCGGTCTCTCCGTCAGTTTGGTGTTAAATATTTTAAGGAATATTCCTTAAAATGTTCTATTTTGGTTCCGAATCTAATACTTTGTTTCACTTTTGGTCCTTAATTATTACTTTTTCTTTTTTTGTCCCTAATCTAGTCCTTCTATATTAATATAAAAATTCAACTTTTAAGGTGTTCAAGGAGCATTAGTCAAAACCAACTTTGGTTGAAAAGACTATAGCATAGTGAGAGCTTTACACCATAGCATATTTTTCTTGACATTGTAGCAAGGGAGAGCTTTACATTATAACAACCAGAAGTTTTGGCTCTAACTCACGTTACCAAAGACCACATTTATCTTTTTCTTAAAAAATTAAAATCCATCTTACTAATAATATGATTAATTGTTTTTTTTATTACATGCGTGAAAATCGTTATTTTTAATTTTTCACTTTAGAATTTTTAAATGTTAGTCCCTAGTAACTCTTATAACAGAAGAGCCAAAAGTACAAAATAAATAATAATAATAATAATAATAATAGGTTCAGGAATAAAGTGAAACATTTTAAAAAAATTTCATTTAATATGTATCTAACTAACAGATGGACCAAACTAATACAAAGTGATACATTAGGGCTCTGTTTGGCACGTCGGATTGAATAGGATAAGAAGGTTTGGATTGAACTAGATTGGATTGGAGAGGATTATGTTTAATCCTATTCTATATTTGGTGCATCGTCGGATTAGACAGAATTAGAAACTAATAATAATTTTTTGAAGTTTTTAAGAAATACAATAATCATATAATAATTACTTAATTGATGAAAACATTAATTCTTTATATAAAAAAATTAATTTTTTGAATCTATTTTTTTAATGAAAATTTTTAAGAATTAGAAAAAAAAAACCCAACAATTTGAAAAACAAAAAATAAAAGAAGAAGAAGAAGAAGAAGAAGAAAAAGATCAACTAAAAAATGAAGAGCATTTAGAGAAAGATGAAGACCATCCATCAGATTTACTCGAGGGTGAATAACTTCATTTAGGTTTCAAGTTTTACTAATATGGGAGAACAATGCCTACTTTTCTCATGGAAGGGGAAAGTGACAGAGATCGGCTTGTGATAAGGGGCGATGAAGAATGAGGGGACCTTCGATGGACACAACAGAGATCAGAGCTGGGTGGTCATCTTCATCTGGGAGGGGAGTTGACGCAATCACTGTTGTGGGGGACGAGGAGGGTTGGGGTTTGATGCCTTTGTGGGGAACGGAGGAGATCATGAGTTCCGTTGCCGTCACAAAGGCAGGTTCTGTCACCGTCATAGGGGTGGGTTCTGTCTCCGTCATAGGGGCCGAGTTCCATCGTTGTCGCTATCACCATAGTGGAATGGGCAACCTTACTCAAAGGTGGCATTGCACCCTAGAGAGGTAAAAGAGTTATCCAACATGCCAGGACTAATTATCCGAGCCAATTTTTAGGGGATTAGTTATACATGTTTGTGGGCCTATTTATCTAGTCGATGGACTTTTTATCCGGTCAACAATGAGCACCAAACATGAGATTGGGACTAGTCATCTCAATCCTAGTCCCAATCCTATGTAACAAACATGCCTATAAGGACTAAAGTGGGACTTTTGAAACTTTAAGGACTAAAATAAGGCTGAGGTAAGCTTTAAGGACCATTTGTGAAATTAATCCTTTTTCACTAGTTGAATCCCACAAGCAAGCACGTGGAGAGAATTTTGGTAGGTTTTATTGTGCATTATGCTTTAATTATTGTGTTGTTATGTTTTAAAGATATTTAATAATGAAGATCTAAGTTAGTTACTAGTTAATAGCAATTTACATAAACATTTCTACGAGTATTACCTTTAAACTAATAAGGATTATACATGAAGAATAAAATAATGACACGTCTGAAAAAATATATATCAATAGGTATATGATTGGAAAAACTATTTAAAACAAGATTATTTAAAAATATATAAGGCATTATATGGGAAGTAAAAAAAGGCAGGCAATAACAAAATGAAGCACTAAAAATGAAAATGAAAAAAGGAGTACGAAAAAAAAAGGAAAGAAAAAAAGGCAAGAAGAAGAAGAAGAAGGAGGAAGAGGAAGGTGAAAATAAAAATATATAAGATGAAGAAAGCTAAAAAAGGATAAAAAATGGATTAAAAGAAAACAAAAAAGAAAAGATAATAAAAAAAAGACTGAAAAAGGGGAAAAAAGATAGGAAGGAACAAAAGTAAGGTACCAAAAATATACATAAAAGGCGAGGGATAATGAAAAGATCAAAAGAGAAAAATAACCAAAAAAAGGAAAAAAAAAAAAAAAGGTAAAGAAGCCCAAAAAGGGATTGAAAAAAAACCGTAAAAAACAAGAAAAATAAAAATAGAAGAAAAGGGGGAACAACACCAAAATAAATAAATAAATAAGTGTATATATATATATATAAAGGCGTGGGGGACCATTTCCTTCTCCTCTCCCCTCCGCGCATTAACCTCCCAATAAAAGTCTTTTAGAGCCTTTTATATCTGTCTTGAACTATAGATAGATTTAATTTAATTTCGTTTTCTTTTCTATTTTTGCTAGTTAATTGCAATTCTTCTAATCATTTTTTGTTTTTTTTTTAGGAAGTAAAAATTCTAACTCTATAAAACTGACCTTGTATTTGATAAATAAGTTCAAACTCATGATTTAAACAATAAACAAACAGTATAATGTTCTCATATACTATAATGTAAAGCAAAGATGTACTAGTATAAAGCTCTTAAACATTGTTTGAGTACAAACACATGAGTTTGAGCTCATTTACCAAACACTTCAGAACTAAGATATGATGATTTCTTTAATATTTTGAGAATAATAAAGAATAAATAGCAATTACACTATTTAATTTCACATCTTAGCCATTAAATTACGTAATAATTAATTTATTGATTTTATATTTTTTACTATAAGTAAAGTATTATAAGCCCTTTTTTTCTCGAATTCGAATTGTGATATAATTTCTTTTACTATTTTTTAAACACCCGTAGTATGATATATACGAATATAATTAGTTATAACCTTAAGAGCATATTTAACACACCGTATTATATTATATTGTATTATTATTATACAACACATTGTTTGGTTTTGTACCATATTAACATGTTAGATAACACTATATTGTGACGACCTACCTTTTCGAACAGCTACTTAATTTTTTTAAACATCGTTCTTAAATATTAATCTTACTTACTTAGTAGGAAAATACTAAATTAATTTTTTTTCTTTAAACATTCTTAAACGTTCTTAAAAATAGTTGCAACTTCAATCACAACTTAAGTTGAGACCTCTCTCAACACTTGCCTTTAAAACCATTTCAAATCGTTTCTTAAAACCTATTAAGAAACCTTTATTAAATCATAGTTTAAAACTTCTTTTCATAATTTTATAAAACATTTCTTACAATGTATCTCAAAACTTTTGAAAACATTTCTTAAAACTCTGATTATCTTAAAACTTTGAAAACACTATATCAAATAGTGAAAAATCTTTTCTTTGTGTAGCGGAAGCAAACTGTAGTGGTACCCATACTCACATCTTTGCATCTGTCCTCCGCAGCACCAAGCTCCTTCTAACCAGTCCTAGTGATTACCCGCAAGACTACCTACAGCATGAAGAATCTTTTAATGAGCTTTCACTCAGTAAGTTCAAACAAAATCTCACAAATCATTTAAACATACTTTAAAAACTTTTCTCATGAAAACCTTTCTCTTAAAACATTCTTCATAAACATTTTCATAAACATTTCTAAAAACGTTTTTCATAAACGTTTTTTATAAAACATTTTTGAAACATTTGCGTAAACGTTTTTCATAAAGTATTTCTGAAACGTTTTTTTTTTCATAAATGTTCTTCATAAAACATCTTTTTGTAACGTTTTTCTTAAAACGTCCTTTATAAACTTTTTCTTGAAAACATAAAAATGTTTTTCATAAACATTTAACGTAAAACATTTCTCCAAATGTCTTTCATAACATAACATATAAATATTTCATAAAAAGTAATTCAAGCAAAATCAGAATACATGATTCCATTTATGCTCGATTATGAACTTTCATTTATGAGCGTCTTATTAACATTCTTTTTTTTTACTTTAATTTTCTATATTTGTCCCTTAACTTTCCTTATCTTACTTTAACTTTCCATCCTTTGTTCCTTAACTTTCCTTATCTTACTTTAGTATTCGTACCAACATCATTAATTATGAGATCATAAACATGATACTTCCCTTGCGGAAGACTTGAGACTATTGAACACCGAGGTCATGTACCTCACATCTAGGAGGTCAAATTTTAACTTTACTTATGTACCTCACAATAAGGAGGCTAGTACAACACTTTCTTTTTATTATCTTTACTCTTACTTTCTTTTTAATATTAGTGAGCATATCAAATACAATCACATTATATGCAAACATATTTGCAAATCATAATTATTCTCTTAAAAATTTATTACATAACAAATACAATCAATAAACTTATAACTTAAACTGTAAAACTTTGTGCATTAACAAAATGGTATCATACTTTAAAAACAATAATTGCAAATACATTGTAAACCTTTACTTGATCTTTTAAACTTTATGCATATTAAATGCAATCATGCTTTAAATATAATAGTTGCAAGTACATTACAAATCTTAATTTAAACTTTAAAACCTTTTGCATAACAAATGCAAATATTATTTTAAATCAACTTGCATACCATTTGCAAACACATTTACAAACATATACATAAGTATTTGAAAATCATTTACTTCATGCTGTAGGTGAGATTTTTACTTACTTTGACTTAGCTCTAACATTCTCTATTCCGTTCCTTTTCCTTTCATTAGTCGGCTTCTATGTCCTAATTAAATGACAACGGACTTATTAGTTAACTTTTTTTTATTATCAATCAACTTGATTGATAACTTAACTTAAACCTTAAACATTCATTCCTTTTTTTCATAACTTAGTATACTATCGGTCTACCATTCTTTCACTTTATACCCTGTTACTTTTAACTTTGTAACCCACCAAGTTACCGTACTTTTTACTTAACTCTGTAACCTATTGGGTTATCGCTCTTTTTACTTATCTCTATAACCCATTGGGTTATCGTTTCTTTACTTAACTTTATAACCTATCGGGTTAACTTTCATTACTTGAACATCTCTTATTAAATCTCTCATCACACATGATAGTTACGTTACTTAACGTATTACGGAACATTTTCCATCTAAGGACGTTTTGCTAGTTCGGAGTGTTGGACTCCATTTTAGTAGTTTTCTTAAAAATGATGATTTTACCCTTAACGGGTTTTTTGTCCATTTCATAACTTCATAAAACTCATTGCTTAACTTTAACATTTCATTACCCTACATATTACTGAAAAAAAATTCCTACTAAGGAACGTTTTCTTACATCGGGCGTTTCGGGTCTGTTTTGGCCATTTTTATAATGACCATTTTGCCCTTAATCTCTTTTTCTCTCATTCTTTCATTGCCTAAACTTTAATTTTTTAAAAACTTAGCATCTATGATACTTACTGCCTACAGCAGTGTAGGAAGCCAACAGTTCCCTTGTGAAAATCCTAGTTTTCACACAATTTTATAGTTTTGGCCCGAAACACAAAGATATTTACATTTTTGCCCCCGAAACCAAAAATAATCTTTTTAAACCACTAGTCCCCTATTTTTCAAGAGGATCCAATTTTCTTAAAGTACCTTACCTAAATTCCTTTTATAAAAGGATTTTTTTGCCCCTTAAAGATTTTTTTTCAACTTTAACAAATTTTGTAAAATTCATAACTCCTAAATCGAGCAGAATTTAAGAAACTGTTCATGTTGTCCTAACAGTTTCGACGAGTTTTACAACTTTTGTGTCTTAACTTTCCTCAAATTTCAACGTTTAGGGGGACTTTTTGGCTGATTTTTCAAATCTACCGAGAATTCTTTTTCTTTGCAATTTAGTCTCTTTTGGAATTTCACCAAAACCCTTACTTTCTTCTTTCCATCATCATCACCATCAACATATATCATAAAATAACCATGCCATAATGTCCATATTACATGCCATGGCTTAAACATTTTATCAAACATATAATATGCATTAAAAAAACATAAACTTTAACTTAAATAAAAAGACTAAGATTTTACCTAATCCATGCAAAGTGGTTGGCTTCACTTTCTAGCACTTGAGACCTTCCAAATTTCCTTAACATCAAGCCCATACCTCATCATAAAAAAATTCCATCAAAACTTGAACAAAACCCTTGTTCACCATAAGAAAAGTTTGGATTTTACCTTAAAAATTGATGGAACCTTTTGATCTTCAATTCTTGAAACTTGAGTGGGACAAATATGCCAAGATTTAAGCTTGAGAAATTTTTGAAGGAACCCACCTATGGCTGCCATGGGAGATGGAGGAATAAATGGATTTCTTCCTTTCTTTCTTTCTTTCTTTCTTTCTTTCTTTCTTTTCTTTCTTTCTTTTCTTTCCTTTCTTTCCTTCTTTCACGTTTCTTTCCTTTTTTTTTCTTCCACCGTGGAGACCAAATGGTCTCTTATATAATGAGTAATTCACCTTTTTTTTTTTTTTTTACAAAAGGTGGTGGTGAGTAATTCACCAAATGGTCTCTTATACTGTCGATACATTCTCTATTTTGTTACGGCATTCCTTATTCATCCATATTCTCCAAACAGTATTATTCCTATACTGCTTTAGCTTAAATATTCTAATTTCTATACTACTTATCCTTAAACTAGTCCAATTCCTATACTGTATTACTTTTATAGTGTAACTTTTATACTGCATAACTTTATCGATGCACTTCTTCACACTGTATTATTCTAATACCGTATAATTTTTTATATTATTATACGGTATTTTTTCTTAAACTGTATTTTTATCTTAACATAATCCATAAATTATTGTATTTTTAATGTAGTAAAAATGCTCAGGTGTTACATATACAATGTTTGTTTGTTTACCATCTATTGTATTGTATTAGTATTTAAATTTTAAATATAGCAAATTTGGTTCATGGTTAAAATTCAGGTTCGGGTCAATATTCGAGATCGATATCAGGGTCGGGATTCGAGACCGAAGTCGAGGTTGAGATTCAAGACTGGGTCAAAGTTAGGATTTAGGTTAGAGACAGGATTTTAGACTATGGTCGAGATCAAGATTTAAGACCGAGGGTCGAGGACGGGGGTGAGATTTGGGATTTGGGTTCGAGGTCGGGGTTAAGGTCGATATTCAAAGCTGAAGTCAAGGACAGGATTTGGGATCAAGGTCAAGATTCAAGATTAGGGTTGGGATTCGAGATCAGTGTAGTGGTTAGGATTCATGATTCGTGATTGGGGTTGGGGTCGGGATTTAGGATTCTGGATCAGAGTTGGGGTCAGGATTCAAAGCCAAGGTAAGAGTTGGGATTTGAGACTAGTGTTAATATCGAGATTGATATCAGGGTCAAGACTGGTGTCGGGGTTAAGATTTTGGGCTAGGGTTAGGGTTAGGATTCGGGACCAAGGTCAGATTTGGGGTTAGGGATAGGATTTCAGACCAAGATCGGGGTTGAGGTCAAGATTCATGACCGATGTCAGGGTTGAGATTTGAGATCGAGGTTGGAGTCGAGGTCAGGATTTGGGACTGGTATCGAGGTCAAGATTTGGGATCAAGTTTAGGGTCAAGATTCAGGGTTGAGGTTGGGATCGAGATCAAGATCAAGGACAAGATCGGGATTCAGGGTCGTGATTTAGGATTGGGGTTGGGGTTGAGATTCAAGACTGAGTCTTGATCAGGGTCAAGATTCGGGGAACCTAATGCCTACCCTGACCCTGACGTCGACCCTAAATCCTTAACCCGATCTCGACCTTGGTCCAGAATCTTAGTACTTAGCCTGGCCCCAAATCTTGATATTGGCCCTAAATTCTGACCCCGACTTCAAATCCTAACCCTGACTGCAATTCCTAACTGCGACCCTGGTCTCAAATTTTGATTTCAACCCTAACCCTGACTCTAGTCCCTAATCCCGATCTTAAATCTTGACCCCAACTATGGTCCCGAATCCTGACCTAGAATCTCGACACCAACTTTGAATCCTGATTGCGACCACAATCTCCAATTCTGACTTTGACCCTGACCCCGACCCTTGTCCTAAATCCCAGCCTCGAATCTTGATCCCTACCCTAATCTCAAATCTTAACCCCGATCTCGAATCCCAAGCCCTACCTCGACAGTGATACCGATCCTAAATCCTAACCCTAGCCTCGAACCCGACCCCAACCTCGACCTTGATTCCTGGTCCTAATCCCGACCCTGCATCTCATCCCTAACCCCAGTCCTGAATCCTAATCTAGAATCTCGACCTCAACCCTAAATCTTGATCCAGAATCTCGATCTCAACCTGAATCCCAACATCGGTCCGGAATCCCAACTCTAGTCTTTAATCTTGACCCCGACCATGACCTTGATCCTGATCCCAAATCCCAACCCCGTCTCCTAATCCCAAAACCCCAAATCTTAACCCCGATCCTGGTTGCAAATCCCGACCCTGACCATAGTCTTGAATCTCAATCTCAACCCTGGTCTCAAATCCCACCCCAGTCTCGAATCCCAACACCGACCCCGAATCCCAACTATGACCCATTCTTTAATCCCGACTTCGACACCATCCTAGACTCTAGTCTTGAATCTGACCCTAACTTTGGTCTCAAATCTTGTCCTCGAATCCCAACCCCAACCCCAACCTCAATCCCTAATCTTAATCCCAACTTCAGTCTCAAATCCTGACCCTAGACCCTGGTCTTCAATCTCATTCTAAAACTTCAATTTCTATGTGCAACTTTTAACATATTTTAAATATTTGATTAGTTTATTAATGCGTATTTTTTGTTTAAATTACAAAATAGGGGTGTTATTCGGTTAAAAACCGTTGATTTTGGACGATTCAATTACCGAACTGCAAATGTCAGTTTTTGAAGTTGGCAAACCAAAACCGCACCACATACCAAGATTATTCAGTCAGTTAACCGACCGTTCTTGGTTGCTTTCATTATCAGTTCGGTTCGGTTTTTAGCTGATGGTAATCTAATGGTATACAGGAAGCGTACTATTAGTTTACCATATTTTATTTTATTTTTTGGTTAAAGAATTGCTAAAATAGTATAATGTATCGTGTATTGTTTAGGTTCTCTTTGAAATGACGCTAAAAAGAATACTATAAGGGTGATTGACATTTACAATTTGTCATAGCACTTATGTTGAAATCATTAAACATCTTAGAGAATGATATATATTTATTTGAGTTTTTTTAATTAGTTTCAATTTTCATGAGACTAACAAACTTTACTTCAAAATATAAAGGAGAAACACCTAATAATCTTTTGAGAAAAGCATAAGCATAATGAGTCACATAGACCAAATCTACATTTTAAGTCTCTAAAAAACATGTCATAATGCCAAATGTCCAATTACAATAATAAACCATGAAAGTTTAAACTAAGTTATAGTCCAATCTATAAGTCCAAAATCCAAAATGATCAAAACATAAAGCCACAACAAATATAATAATAATGTCCAAAGTCCCAAATACAAAGTCTCAAAATATCCAAATTTAAGTGCATCTAATTCAATATCACAAAACAAACCACAATAATGCTACTCCTCTCCCACTTCCTCATCCTCCTCCAACTCCAATGTATCATCCTCAATGCTACATGAAAATATATGTATCAAATTGACATTTAGTAATAAAAAAAGTTAATATTTGAATACATTAATATACTAAAAGGTCTAACTTACTTGAATACTTTAGACGATTCTACATCCATCGATTGAGGTGTTGCATTGCTTGAGGATTCCGAAGGAGTAACAACAACACCATCATCTACAATAAAATTAAAACAACAAAAATGCAAATTAAAAGAGAAATAAAGAAATGAAATTACAATTATCTATACTTATAACATATAGAACAATAATCAATGCTACTATCACCTGTGATAACTTTATAACAATCTTCGAAAGACTAAACTTCATCCATGTATTGCCTAAGAACCACAGGTTCATATTCTTCATCCTTGGCATTCAACTAATTTTTCAAACAAATGATTGCTTCCACCATCCTAGGAGACAATGAACTCCTAAAAGGATCAAGAATACGACCACCAGTCGAGAAAGCAGACTTAGATGCAACAGTTGAAACCGAAACTGCAAGCACATCCTTGGCAATCTGGGATAAGACCTTGTATCTTGGTGAACTTAACTTTCCACCAACCTAGAATATTAAATCTTTCCTCAGTGAACTACTCACATGCCTCAGACAAATACTTATCCACATCATTTTTCTGTACATTTGAACCATCCTCACCCATCATCATCATTAAAAATGTTCTATCTATCTTATTATCAAGTAAAAGTGAGTTAGAACTTGTAAACGATGAAATTGATGAATGACTTGAAATAGAACTTGAAAATGCAACTGAATCTGATGAGGCAATAGACTGACTGTTCCTTGATTTTGCAGCTAGCCTTTAGTGCTTGTTTTGGTTGGGAAGGTGGCGCAAGATGACGATGAGCCAGAGGTGGAGGAGAAGCCCGATCATGATATTCCTTGAACAAAGTACACAATATGTCATCAACTCCTTTCGACAACTTTGTACAAGTCAAATCATCATATATAAACTTGAAGGAATGATTCAAATATTTCAACTTGTATCTTGGATCAAAAACCAAGCCAAGAAACATCATGTGATTCATTTTCTCGACATCCCTCAATACTTGTCAAACTTTTTACTCATCATCGTTGCCATCTAACTTAAAAGAGGATCATCACACACTTACAACTTATTCAATTCCTATTTAACCTGCACAAATATCTTTGAAATAGTAGTTTGAAGTGACGTAATATGACCCACTAAAAAACTTTGTAAAAGTGTAAAACCTTGCTAAGAACTTACAAAGATCTTTGCATTATCTCAATCCAATTCACTTGGTGGACCTTCCATCTTTTTCCTTTTGATTACTTCCTCAAAATAGGCACTATAGTTTTGATCCAAAGTTAATCTCTCAAAACTGGGACAAACTTCAGAGAAGATTGCAACATTAGGAACGTGGAGTTCCACCTTGTTGTCACATCCAAACACAAAAGCGCATTTGACCAAATATTTTCTTCCTCCATGCATTCTTTAAACTTTTAAGGTGTTGTGGTGAGGACCTCATATATCTGACAGCGTTGCGGATGCTAGCTATAGAATCTGACAACTCTTTCAGCCCATCGTCGACAATCAAGTTGATTGTGTGACACACACACCGTATATGAAGCATTTGACCATCTAAGATGAGACAACCAGGGATATCTTTCACCTTTTTCTTCAACTATCTATAGCCACATCATTTGACGATGCATTATCAACTGTTATTGTGAATAACTTCGTTATTCCCCAATTATTAAGGCATGCAACAATTTCTTGTGCTATTGTTTCCCTTTTGTGATTTGAAACTTGGACAAAATTGATAAACCTTTTCTGCATGTTCCAATCATCATCAATCTAATGAGCGGTCAAAAACATATATTGATGTTCTGAATTGATGTCCAATTATCAGTGGTCAAACACAATCATTGCTTCCCTAAAACTTTCTTCAACTCTTCTTATCATCCAAAAACATTTGATAAACATCCCTAGCAACTGTTATTTTTGAGATATCAAATACTCTAGGGTTCAAATATTCTAAATAGCGCTTAAATCCTTTACCTTCCACATGTCGGAAAGGCAACTCGTCTAATATAGTATACTCAGCAACCACTCTCTTATACCCCTTTTTGGACCATGCTCTTAACCCCATAGTAGTTGTTGTATCCTTGTCATCACCTCCATTGCCATTTCTTTTTGTAAAATGGATAGTCTTCTACTTGTTTTGATTGCTTGGATTTAAAAGACAAGAATTCATCTGACTCCTCATCGACGATGTTCCATTCTTTCTTGTATCATAAGCGTAATCCGCACTACAATGCTTGCACTTAGCCCTAGGTTTGTTAGTATTGATAGTCTTTGGGTCCTTGATAAAATGTTTCCAAACTTCACTAACCTTCCTCTTTTTATCTCCAAACTTCACTAACCTTCCTCTTTTTACCACCTTTTTTTACCTTTTCCTTGTCCAATTTCAGTTACAGTTTTAATAGTTTCATCTTGGGAATCATTTTCCTTGGTGGACTCTTCTCCATGTTGTTCCGACGAAGACATCTAAAAATCAGAAGAATAAAAAAGCAAAAAAAAAAGGCAAAAATAAAAAATACGTTTGTTTACACTACCTTAATACTCTATCATAAACAAAAGCAAATCTCATATAAGTTTGTTTACACAAGAAACATGCAACTGTTTTTTATTAGGATGCAATCAGTTTTCTGATTGATTTTCCAACAAATCTCATATTTTTTAATAGATTTAACTAGTGGTCAATATCAACAAGGTACACGCCTCAAAAAAATATTAAGAGAGTAAAACTTCTAAGACCTAACATAATCAATCGTCTTATTTTTCAATAAGGAAACAATCAAACAATAGTAAACCCTGAAAATCAAATAAGACCTGAAGAAGCAGTAGTAACGACTGATATTCGTATTGATGAACTCAATCAGAAAAGAATCGAGCATTTGAGACTAGCTCTTGAGCATTTGAGAGGCTCAATTCTCTCCTAAGAGACTAGCTCTTCCCGGTCACAGTAATTGTCTGATAATTACAACCAATCCCTGACTCCCTACCTTTTATTCCCCTGCATATTAAACTTTCCTTTAATGAAATGGAAAACACAAATCTCCATGCCATCATTTTCCCCTAAACTAGCCCTCCCGATCTGACTAACTACTAATTTACGTGATTGGTGCCTAGCATATGGACCTGATTGGGGGTTTACCACAATCAATCTCCATTTTCACAACCAACATTGTCTCTTAAACTAAATTGTTAGGTACCGAGTTTCATAACTGAACTAACTGAGAAAATAGAGCACAACAGATAGAAATTTAACTAGAAAATTTAGAAACAATCTCCACTCTGAGGTATTGAGAAGAAGAAGAGTAAGTGATACATCAGTAAGGAAGGCAAAATAAAGGAAAATAATGGAGTTTCTATGACCCCAACCTTCCAGGCAAAATGCCAAAACCAAACAACAGACAAAGGACCTAATTGTACCACCTACCCCTTAAATTCCCCTACTCCAATAAACTTTCCAAACCAAATGACCACCTCAGCAAGCTAGGCTCCTGAATTTTACGTTTTCAACCCCCAAATCTAGCTTATTTCCCTTCTTGCACCTCCTAACATAGACAAACTCAAGTGAAGTCCTTAAACTAAATGTGGCAAGGATGCTAATTTGAAAAAGTAGATGGTGATCCATTCTAGCCTGGTCTCAATAAAGGGGGTGCTTCCCTGGAGATTTAAACTTGCATCCATAACAACAAAGCATGATCATATCAAATAAAGGGGGTGCTTCCCTGGAGATTTAAACTTGCATCCATAACAACAAAGCATGATCATATCAAAGTACTTTCTGACTTTGAGGGTAGAGAATTTTCTACATGACAGTAAAACACTGGCCCTAGTCCCCTATGATCTATACAATTCTCTCTAGTACCCATAAAGGAAAACATTTCCAACAATGCCTTTCACCGTGACACCACAAGTTGCAATGCCATCTACAAAATTAGGTTAATCATTAAGGCGAACACACTCCTAGAATTAGTATATCACCTAGATGCTTCCTTTTCCACAGTGCATGTGCAATCAAGATATGAATCAATCAGTCTCTAAATAAAACATAGGGCATAGAAATGCCAATTTTATTTGTTAGTCTTACCACAAGTTTTCATAGATAATGTCTCTATGTTTCCTATAATTTGTAGAAATTCTTATGCATGTATTGAACATCAAGTGAAGTACATACAGGTGACCTATTACAGAATTCTAACAGTATAGCTTTTGTCCCTAAATGCCAAGCAAATTTTAAAACTTCTAATAGAAAAATAAATGTGGATTTCCCAATTTGATTATAAGGCCTAGAACATACATAGTCACAGACATAGTTACTCGCAGTGAAGCATTCTCGCCAGGGAAACCAAAACTAGACAACATAATCATCACTGGTTTCTAAGGAATCTCCAATTTTAAATAGCTATGAGTTGTAACTCTAATAAGTTTGAACACAACACAATCTTTACCGATTAGGGACATTCAAAGGGGGAGGGGCAAAAGTTTCCCCTGTTCTTGAAGAAAAACAAATAAACCAGTGGTAATGAGCGAAAAAAACCCCAAAGAAAAAAAAACAGTGGTTTACTTACCTGATCAGAGAGGAGAGGCCGCACGTACACACGCACACAGAGGAGAGGGTGAGTAAGCCGCACGCATGCGGCAAGGCAGAGGAGAGGGTGAGTAAGAATGCTAACCCAAGTCTGCTAGGGCTTCAGTAGTGGAAAGGCCGAGAGAGGAGTAGGCGACTAAAACTGCAAAACACAACGTTTTATTCTATGGAAGATAATACATGAGTCCCCTATTAAATTATGTGTAAATATTCTATTCAATTCGGTTTGGTTGTAAACCGAACTGAAATTTTCAGACTGAAACCGAACAGTCCAGTAATGGATAGTTCGGTTAACCGAACTCGAACATTTTTGGTTTGTACGAAACTGAATTTTTCAAGTTTTTTGTTGGGCGGTTTCGGTTTTTTGGTGCAGCCCTATTACAAAATACGGTCTAATACGAAGGTTTTTGGTCCTATTTTATTTCACGACTTGTATTGTATTAATTTTTAATTTTGTATTAAATAGTATAATAAATAGGATGTCAATAAACATTGTATTATTTTTAATTTTTAAATAATACAATATGAAGTGCTAATACGGCATACCACACGTACTATAAAGTCATAGCTATAGCCATTGTTTTCTATTTAAAACTTATCGATCACACATTATTTACTAGTTTGATTATTAAGACCTTTTCATTTTGGAGTAAATGAAAATGAAACTCAGATAGTTAACTTCTAGGGAGGAAGTCCAATATGAGGAAGTGTGAGGAAGATCTACGACAATGTAAAATGTTGGGTGGGGCAAGTATGAGGAAGATCTCGCCATAAGATTTTCCGACCCCGCGCCTTGCGGGGATATTTAGACAAGCATGCCTTGCTCTAATTGCAACTACAAATGATTTCATCTTTTTGTTATCTCCACTTTTGAAAAAGCATTAAAAAAAAAAGAAATAATGATTTTGTAACCAGAAAAAATAATTTAAAAACTGAAACTTTTATAGTGTGGGGAATATAGAACTCATGCATGGAATTTGCGAATTTTGAATGTTAAAATTGTATAAATTATGATAGACTTAAGAACTTTAAAAAGAATATGATAAGTTGTACATTTAAATAATATACTTACTAACTTTAATGTTAAAAGTTGTAAAAATTATGATAAACTTGTAAAGACCAAAAAAATGAGTATAAAACTCTTTGCCCACGAAGCAAAACAATAAGATGAATAACGTTTTGCTTTCAACTTTTTTCTTGTAATGCACTTTATTCATCCACCACAAACAAAAATTTCAAACCACATTATATTATATCGCTGTTATTCTTAGAAGGTTTTAATTTTGATTTTGGATGGTAATATAATCTTAGAAGGTTGGATTCGCATAACATATCATATCATAAATATTAATTCCTAAAACGAGACATTGAACAAGTGAGGGTAGCTTAGTTGGTTATAAGTCATTCAACCATAGGTTGAGGGTTCAAGTCACATTTAACCCCACTCAAAAATAGGTGGTATTCTCCCTCCCCTTATATATATATATAAAAAAAAAAAAACAAAAGAGACACTGTCGCCACGTTTAAGAGAAAACAAATTGACTTGTATTTTAAGGAAACTGATTTGTATCTGCAAATCAAGATAGCCATTTTATTTTAAGCATTTCCAACTAAAAATAAAACATCCCTATCAATTGACAATTTTAACCAAAACTTTTATTGTTCACTTGTATTTTAAGGAAACTGATTTGTATCAGCAAATCATGATAGCCATTTTATTTGAAGTATTTCCAACTAAAAACAAAACATCCCTATCAATTGATAATTTTAACCAGAACTTTTGTTATTACAGTGCAAAAACACTCACATGCTATAATGATTAGAAAAAAAATGAACCACAGTATAAAGTTTTTACATATTATAATTTTCAATTCAAAAGTTTTAATTTTAACTACACTTTCTGAACATCCATGAATATTTGTGGCAACACGTAGACTACCTTCAGTGTGACGTAGAGTTATCGTTAGTAACATGGTAGACAACCATTGATGCGGGGTCGATAATGGATTACTGTTGGTAACCTAGTATAGTACTGTCTAGATTTATTTCCCCTCGTAATGGAATCATTGCCCCGTCGCAAAAAAATAATAAAAAATAAAATAAAACAAATAAAAATAAATAAAAAATTCAATGAATGAGGTGCAATTCTAGCTTTCGTCTCAAAAGCTCAATTATAAGTGGGGAGTTAGTAGTTGGTCATTTATGATAAAAAAAATTATAGCAAATAGTCTGTTTTAAATGTTTAATTTAGTGAATAATCTATTTATTATTCCATATTAAATGGTTCTTCTAATTTTAAAAGAGGATTTGTAAGGGTAAAAAAGGAGATTACCTAAATAAACTAACACGTGTTATGCAAATCAAAAGGAATAAATATCAAGTAAATATCGATAAACAATGTATTTAATTTAGGGTTTATATAAGTAAATCTAGGTAAATCTCTGATATACTAAAGTTAGCCATGTGATAAATCTGGATAAATTATAGATCTATCAAATTTGGTCATTAGCTAAAAAAGTAAATCCCAAATTTAATTGGATACATTAAATTTAATAATGGAAAGCGGTAAATCCAAATATACTAACCCACCTTAAAAAATTCTGTTAATTTATTTTCATTTGCCCGTAAGAGGATTGTTTACCACAGTTCCCCTTTACGAAAATGTCACTCGCTAATAAGCACGACAGTAAATAATATCAGTTCATTTATTTATGTTTTTTAAAATGAATAAACAGATATCGCTTTTAGATAATTGATAGTGAAATATTCATTTATGCCTAAATTTAAGACTAATTTACACGTAAAAACAGTACATTCGAATAACTAGACTATAAAAGTGATATTCAATTTATAGATGTTTGAAAAGTGGGTTGAAACTAATAGGGTGTTTGGAAGGGTGGTGGGAACCACTTTTACTGTAGCATGTGAGAGTTTTATACTGTGGCATATTTTTTTATTGTTACTGTAGCATATGAGAGCTTTACACTATTTATAACTGAGATTGTGGTGGGAACTGAGTGGTTCCCACCACCACCAAACACCCCCTAAGAGTTAGAACTGAAAGTAACATGGCATATGAGAGCTTTACACTGCTTAAGTTTAAACTAATGAGTTGAAACTCAATTTCTTAAACACCACATATCCCTAAAATGAATACTCTTTCCATGATTTATTTTAGAATATATATATTTTAGGTGACTGTTTCTGAATGACAATATCGTTTTTGATTGATTTCAGAATAAAAAATAATAAATAAATTTCGATAGAGATTTAACTAAATTGGGTAGGCTCCCGCTTTTGATTTACATGTAGTCATCTACCACTTTAATATGTAAACCAATACCAACTCTTCATTCCCCCAATTCATAATTTGATAATGAAAATTTGGTGGTACCTGACAATTTCTTGGGATTTATATCATGTGTTGTTGACCTTTAACTATTCTACTTACATGGCACAAATACGAAACTTCAATATTTGTGACAAAAAAATCAAATTTTCCCCAAGAATTTCTCAATTGAATTAATAAGGTGCAATGTCTAATATTTACAAGACCAAGGTCACCACCCCAACTTAAACCCAAGTAGTCTGATTGGTTTTTGGACCTATCGGGCTTTTAACCCATTATTTTGCCAGCCTTAAAAGGAACGACCCATTTTGATCGTTGACTTAAATAGTAAAATATTATAATAATTTAAATTAAAAAAAATATTGTATCAAAATTGGTTAAAATTAGAATGAGTTGAACCAAACTAGCACTTCCAAGGAGCCATCAGCCAATCCAGATTCTTCGGCCTAACACGACCCAAGTACAACCCAAATCTGCAAACACACCCAAAATTATGACAAAAAGAATCCGAACCCGATCCGAAACGAGCTATCCGAGGCGAAAGTCGGAGAGGCAAGTTGAGACAGAGAAAGAAAACGGAATAAGAGAACGCACGGCACAGCATAAGATAGGCGAAAGGACCAATCACTGCCTCACTGTTCTCAGTCTGGTAGACCCCCGAAAACCACACACACAAGACAACACACACTTCCACCCTTCCTCCCCCATGAACCCCATTCTTAGATTCCATCGAAACCCCCAGACAAACAACAGGATCATCATTCTTTATCTCTAAATGCATTTTCAGATCTTCCCCATTTCGAAACAGATCTAGAAAATGCATCTTTTGTTGTAGCTGATCTGTTCTGGGTATTTCTTGTATTTGTACATAACAACATTTTGTTATTATTATTATTATTATGTCCTTGAAGAGTGTGATCCAAGGGATGAAAGGCGAGCTGGGAAGCATATCGAGGAAAGGGTTTGATGTGAAGTTTGGGAGATCGAGGTCGCAGAGAGTGGGCCAGGACAGTAGCTCGGTGAAGGTGGCCGTGGACGCGATGAGGCAGAGCTGTTGGGCCAATATGCCTCCGGAGCTTCTGAGGGACGTGCTCATGAGGATCGAGGCGTCCGAGGACACGTGGCCTCCGAGGAAGAATGTCGTTTCTTGTGCTGGGGTTTGCAGGAATTGGAGAGACATCGTCAAGGAGATTGTCAAGTTGCCTGAGGTTTCGGGGAAATTGACGTTTCCAATCTCGTTAAAGCAGGTTTCGGGATTTGGAATTTTTTGTTTGGAAATTGATCTCCTTTTTTAGCTTGATCTTCGTTTTGTGCCAAGTGTTGAAATGGGTTTGTGTTGATTTTTGCTAATTGAGCAAAGACGGATCGATTTGTTTAAAGACAAAAGGAATTAGGCAAAGTCATTACTATTATTATTATTCTGCATTTGAAGATCTGGCAATGCTGCTTTATATGTACAATTGTTGGGCCTTGAAATGCATTTTATGAATAGGATTATGGAGTAATTCTAGCTTTTCTATGACCATTTAGATTGTTTTAAAGGACCAAGTAATAACCTTTAAAAAAATGCTAAATGAGATGGTACTCATTTTAAGTATTGTTTCTTCAAGAAGCCTTTTTTTCCCGTTAAAAACATAGGGAGGTGGTGCATTCCCGTGTGACGTATATATTCCTAACTAATTGTATTGCCCATACACTCCGTCCGCCGCGGTGGGAATGACTCGAATTCAATACATTGTCAAAAAGAATGAATAGCTTTACCACCCACTGAATGTGTTCTACATTCTCCAAAGAGCATACAAATTAGTTCCTTTTTTCACTGCCTAAAATATGTGGTCAGTTCACTGGTTTTTTTCTTTTGCAGCCTGGTCCAAGGGATTCTGTCCTCCAATGTTTTATAAGGCGCAACCGTAGCAACCAAACATATTATCTTTATCTTGGCATAAATCAGGGTAACTCTTTATACCCTCATTGTCTTAACCTATTTTGGTTTTTTGCAGTAATGCAAAGAATATATCTTTTTGAGCGTGTTTTTGTTTGTACTCTTTTCCCCCTTTCTATGTATGTTCCATTCTGAGCTTTTGGCGCTAAAAAGTATCATGGTTTCTCTTTCATCCGAATAAATTCCAGCTTCCACTGATGATGGAAAATTCCTTCTTGCTGCTCGGAAATGCCGACGTCCTACTTGCACAGATTACATCATCTCTTTGAATTCTGATGATGTGTCTAAAGGTTGCAGTACTTATGTTGGGAAGTTAAGGTATGGTACACTTATCAGATACTTTGTTATTCAGAGTCTGCAGTTCTTGATCATTCTAGGCCTGTGTTTATTGTCTCAACTTCCTTTGGCAGGTCAAATTTTCTAGGGACCAAATTTACAATCTATGATGCCCAACCTCCGAACACTGGAGTCAAAGTGACTAAATGTCGGTCCACCCGGCTTGTAAATATGAAGCAAGTCTCCCCTAGAGTTCCTGCAGGAAACTATCCCGTAGCTCATATTTCATATGAGTTGAATGTGTTGGGCTCCAGGTACGAAAAAATTTCCCATAAATTCACGGCTAAGAAGTAGGGAGTTTGTTGATTCTTTTTCACTTGCTATAGTTGGATTATACTAACACATTGTGTGTTGCAGGGGGCCGAGGAGAATGCAGTGCGTCATGGACGCCATCCCTGCTTGTGCCATCGAGCCAGGAGGCGTAGCGCCAACGCAGACAGAGTTTCTGCATAGCAGCTTGGATAGTTTCCCATCCCTGCCTTTCTTCAGGTCAAAATCGACCTGCATTGAGAGCTTTCAACCAGAGCTGCAATCTGGTGGCCAAAACGATGGGTTGCTTGTATTGAGGAACAAGGCCCCCAGGTGGCATGAACAACTGCAGTGCTGGTGTCTGAATTTTAACGGACGGGTGACAGTTGCCTCCGTGAAGAATTTTCAGCTGGTTGCGTCTCCGGAGAACGGAGTTACAGCGGGGCAGGAGCACGAGAATGTCATTCTTCAGTTTGGGAAAGTTGGGAAAGATGTATTCACCATGGATTATCAGTATCCCATCTCGGCTTTTCAGGCGTTTGCCATATGCCTCAGCAGCTTTGACACTAAGATCGCTTGTGAATGACTTAGCAAGCGTAATTGACCTCTTAATTACGTACTTACCCTGGTAGTTTGTACTTGTATCAATGTAACATTGTTCTTTCAGGTTTGCTTTTTTTTTTTTTTTTTTTTTTTTTTTGGCATAGTCGGGGTTGTTCGGGGAAATGTAAATTCTTCACCATGATTAAATGTGGTTTTGAAGATATTTTTGCCCAATTCCAAGAACCCCATCAGAATTATCCCTTCGTTGTAATTTCAAGTGATGCTATTCTTGGCATGATTCGGAAGCAGAGAGTTAAGGCGGTATTCGGATGAAATGTAAACGCCAAATTTGTCTAATATTATCTGATTGAAATACATGAAATTCTAAACCACAATTTATGCTTCACCGAAATTTTCAGAAAATCCTAAATATTGTTGCCCTTTCTTTTGTTCTGTTTGCAAAGAGGAACATAGTGCAAAATTTATAACTGACATTTCGTCTTTTTTTTTTTTTTTGACGGCTTAGCGACACCGGTTATTAGCTGTCGTCTTGTCTCCTGTTCGACAAACATGCGCGACTGGTTGCGCTTGAACAAGAGACTCAAGCCTCAAATTTAGCCCATTCTTCTTTTGATTAAATGATTGCAATCAAGAAAGGACAAGGGAGAAAAATCACGAGAACCCCATTTGAGATCCTATTTCAAGAAAGTACAATTCATTGCCATCCACATATATCTCTGCAGAAGAACATTTCATATATATATATATATATATATGTATATATCACGCGTGCTGTGACATACATGATCTTCTTCTGCTCAACAGATATTGGTTCAACATCAGTCAAAACCGGTACAACTTGCAAATAAAAACAACAGTATGCCTCCTCAGTTTCACTTTGCTTGCACACATGTATACACACACAGCGTGCTTCATTGCAGTCAAAGAAGCGGTGTCAGAGCTCAGAAGGGAGGAGGTCCACCAGGACCAGGAGGACCATAAAAACCACGAGGTCCACCAAAGCAATCCTGGAGCATCCAGCAACAGCACAAGCAGTAGAAGCTGCCAAAATAATGACAACAAAGTTTGTAAACCTCACAAATACACTACATTGCTAACACCAATATCTTCATATCCAATTTTACCGGCAACAGCAAGACATGCTTAAGATTCAAGTCTAATGGCCTGCTCAGTTCATACGATTGAACATGAACTTTGAACAAATTTTTACAAGAGAAAACACTGTAGTAATAAAGTTTGAATTGTAATTGAACCTATGAAACAAATGGGGCATAAGGATCAACAAAAATTGATAAGATAATTTACACATACCAAGAAGATATCATATTGCATAAGCCATCAGCAAATCCACCGAAGAACCCCCCAGGTCCAGGACCCCAACCGCCGAAGAACCCCCCAGGTCCGGGACCCCAACCGGGGCCGCCAGGTCCAGGCCCCCATCCGGGTCCCCCTGGTCCAGGACCCCATCCGGGTCCACCTGGACCTCCAGGCCCCCATCCGGGTCCACCTGGACCTCCAGGCCCCCCTGGTCCACCAGGTCCCATCACAAAGACTTAACCAGAATAACACTGCCGGAGCTACGGTGGTCACACTCACCGCCCCTGGCAAGGAATGGAAAGATTGGACTTGTTTGCTAACAAAGAGTTCAAGGCTAGCCTGTATAGTTCAGCTAAACAAGTAGAGCAAATATATAGAAGCTCAGACAATTTACTTATGCTACAAGAAATGAACATCATGACATGTAACTCAAAATCAACCACAACCTAACAAGGCAAACATTTTCATGCAGAACCGGATGGTCAAACCAGAAAGTCATCCTCCGCAACCTAACATTCAAAAGACATATTAGTGTTCGCACGTAGTACTAGCTCCTGATCAAGTTAGTCAACCTCAGCAACACGTCAAACGTTCTATAGTGCTTAAATTTAGTTGCAACTTTTGGGGAAAACGAAGC
This sequence comes from Artocarpus heterophyllus, assembly GCA_025403435.1. Lineage (NCBI taxonomy): Eukaryota > Viridiplantae > Streptophyta > Magnoliopsida > Rosales > Moraceae > Artocarpus > Artocarpus heterophyllus. The sequence goes on from CM046335.1 coordinate 10,333,064, forward strand.
CAACTTTTGGGCTAGCTTGCATGCACTAACAATGTTTTAGGTTGTAACCTTTCTGCGGAGACGGCTACTAAGAAACTAAAGATGAACCAATTTCACGGAAAGAAGAGAGCAAGAATTGGGTTGATGTGAGATCAGATATCATGAACAAGCCAACTCATAGAGCCCTAGTTCTAAATTTCATCATCCAGATTTTAACACAAAAATGATTAAATAAAATAATTAGCACTAGCCGGAACAAAAGAAACCTTCCATAACAAGCAAATTGAAATGAAATTGTGAAAATAATAAAATATAATTTTGAATGAAAAGAAATGCATTCACAAGAACTGCACCAAATTCCAACCTATTAGACACTGTTACTTCCTGAGGCAAAAGCCAAAGCCCAAAGGCTATAACTTTTATAGAACACTTGTTTAACATAAGACCATTACAAACAAAAAAAAATAAAAAAAAAAGACCCTAGATTTGTGACTAAAGGCTAAAGGCCAAAGCCCAAAGGCTATAACTTTTATAGAACACTAGTTTAACATAAGACCATTAAAAAAAATAAAAAAAAAAAAGACCCTAGATTTGTGACTGAAGGGCAAATCTAAAAGGATCTTACTTTGGCATAACAATTTCAATCTGCTCATTTACATACAATAATCGTAACAAACCCAAGTGTTCATCAAAGAACTTCACTTAAATGAAGACCCTTTAAACAGAAACAAAAAATTTCAATAACTAATCAGCCAAACCAAACAGTACAAATCAGAATAACTCGGGTTCAGAATAAAAAAGAAAAAATATATATAAAGTTTCTAAATTAATTCACATATGTAAAAGTCGACACAGAAGACGCCTCAGATTAGCATTTTGGCACATTCTTCGTTGCGGCAAACAACCCACGCAGAATAAAAATATAGCGTGGCGCACAAAAAAGTTGTCGCCGCTCCCAAGTCCAAACGCTTTCATCACCAGCAGCTTCTTTTTCTTGCATTTTCCAGGCAACCAAACAAGAAAGAGAAAAAACGTTGGGAGTGAAAAGCAAGGAAAAGGAACAAACAGAGCATCGGATACGCATTAAGCGACATTTGACATTCTACATGGTGAGCAGATTCATGATTCTGATCATCGTCGAGGACGTGATGATAAAGAGCGGATGAATTATGATTGCTCCGTTGAGTGGAGTTTTGACGGCGACTTCGATTCACTAGGGTTTCACTAAACCATAAATGCCAAATGACACCACTTTTTTTTAATATTATAATTTCGGTACCTTTGCTTAAAAAAAATTTACATTTGACTTTTTTTATAATTTTGACATCTATGTTTTAGAACAAAATCGCCTTCATATTTTAAAAAAAAAATATGAAAACCAGACTTTATATAATTTTTTTAAAAAAATAACATTTTAATATCTTAAGTTTGTGTTTTTAACATCAATTGTTTTTACCCTTATATTAATGTATCCTAAATTAATTTTGTAAAACAAAAATAGAAAATCAAAACAAAAAATTAGACAAGACTCATCAAATAAAAAAATATATGTGGAATTATTCGTTTTTTTGGCACTATTTGCACTTATTTTTTTCTTTTAGTTTTCACATGCTAAGTTGATGTTTATTAATAAAATGATAAGTTAGAAAATTTACGCCATAAATCACAAACTCAAGATACCAATTTGATATTTTTTTTTAAAACTAATTGTAGTAAATAGCAAGTTTTGAAAATATTTATAATAAATAATAAATTTGTAGTAAAAATAACTTATTTACCTCCTTATTTATTGTGTAAAAAAGTATTATCAATATTATAGTTTCAATAATTCTTATTTATATAATAAATAAATTTAAAAGTATAAATAACGTATTTACACTATTATTTACAGTATAAATAATTCTTATTTTCATAGTAAATAAGTTATTTATATCATAATTTATGATTTGGTACAAATATTTTCAAAACATGTTATTTACTTCAAAATGTTTCAAAAATCTGCTATTTTCTTCCTAAAAAAATGAAATAGCGTAAATAATTTCAAGTGAATTATACGAAAAGGAAGGGTATAAGGTGTAACCTATCGATTGTACCATGCTGTAAACCATTCAATTTTTCTTCAATTTTGTACATTTTTTAATTTTGATGTAATTGTTTTATCAAATATAACATTTATGAATGCGAACTATCATAGATAACTCTTATGAGATAAAATAATATATATATATATATATATATTGCTGGAATTAGAGAAATTTTAATTATTAGTTCATAACCATTGTTAGTGTGACAATTTAGTCCTAAATATCTTTTTTTTTCACACATGTTTTTTAATTTGTGTTTATTAACAATTTGGCCCCACATGCTCATTATATTTTGGTAAGAGGAAGGTAAATTTTAAAGGAATGTGAAACTTAAAATCATAGTTAACAAGATATAAAGGAAGAAAATGGTTATCTAACGAGATAACTTATAATATATAAATATATTCCCTTGATTTTATTTTTCTAATTTTCTTCTATACCAAAGCATTGTAAAAACTGACAATGAGCCTAATTGGTGCTTGAATTTTTTTAAAAATATCTATAAGTTTGTTTGTATAACACCCAGAATTTAATTAAGTATGATTAGTGTATGAAATAGTGAATTAGTGTGCCATGATGTAATTTGAACCTAATTTAACTATTTTGTGATATATCTAAATTCATATTGCTTTTAATTATTTTTAATCACTCTTAATTATTTTTATTTGTTATTTTAAATTTTAAAATAAAACAATTTGTCAAATACCTGATACGTTCCTTTTGAAAAACTATGTGCGGGACATAGTTTTCACTTTGAGAAACTACAATTTTCCTCTCTATTTATTCTCTCCCACTCTCACCCTTTTTCCCCACTCTTTCACTCTTTTCCTTTGCTCTCTCTCTTTCCCTCATGATGCCTCTATTTCTCTCTTTTCCCTCGCAAATTTTAATTCAAAAATTTGAGCTCAAGCTTCGATTCTCAGTTGGATTGGAAGCTTGGAAGCAAGATTGAGCCTTCACAAACTTGATTTCAAGCTCAAATTCAAGGTTAGTTACTCTATTTTTCAAATTTTAAACTTTTCCCCAAAATTTTCAATTTCTTTAAAATATTATAATCTAAGTTTATTGAGCTTAGAAAACCTTCAATCTAGGTTTGTAGGACTCAAATCATCATGAATCTAAGTTTGATTGGACAAAAATCGAGCTAAATCAAATTTCCTTTTTTTTTCTCATTTTTAGAATAATTTAAAAATTTCTATGTAAAAGTTATTTAAAACTGTTAAAAAGTGTTTCAATGTGTTTTTCTATCATTTATGAACATAATGCATGCTCTGGGAACTAAAAAATAGGTTAGAAATGTGATTTTGAGCTTGAGGAGGCCAAGACTAGAAGTCTCGAATCTCCCAAATTTTGCCAGTTTGGAAGGCCAATCATGACCATCGGCAGGCAGGACTCATATTGTCAGTAGGCCGAACCTAGAGCAATTCGACTGGTCCGTCCTGTACGGCCAGTAGGCGGAAACTATGAAGTTCAGCAGGCCAAACCAAGAAGTTGGGTAGGCCGATCAGGCTTTGTAAAATTTGTTGTTTTTCACCGGTTTTACTGTTTAAACCATAGATAGAGACTTTAACCTTATAGCATGATTTTTTGAACTTTAACAGCACATTAAGACACCATAAGATAGCATTGTAGTGTAGAATACTTTAAGTCAGTGTTGACAGATCTAGTTCATATCTAAGGTTGTTCGTGGTTTCATGGAGCTAACGTATAGCAAGTCGGGACTACAGTGTTTGAACTATGGTACTAGATATCGAGGTAGGACTCTAAACCTCTTTTTTTGGTAACTATGTTTCAAAAGGGTTTTGGCCACAAAGTGAATTATTTTTAAATTGTTTTCAAGAAATGATTGAGTTAAAATTTTCATTTATTTTTTATCATCTGCTGAATAATAAATGATCATAATGAACAGAATAATGAATGTAAATGAGAATACTCGGTAAGATAAGACCTAAATAATAATGTAACACCAGACGTGTTGTTAACACCGTTCGAAATGATATAATAGGGCATGATGCCTACTCAGAGATCGGGTCTTGTAGAGTGCGACATTGGGGGCAGGTCTCGAAACCCAGCTAGGCTACTAAGGTAATGACTATAGTGGCTTTGCCTAAAACTAAATAATGAGGTTATTTCTAGATGAATAATGGACTAATGGTAAGAATGGATTTTATGAGTTTTATTTACGATGATTTATAATTCTTATGTTATAATAGATTTTGTATTTAAATAAAATGCTTTTAAATGCTTAGTCCTACTGAGCCTTTCGCTCACTATTTATTTGATTTAAAATGCCCCTAGGTGGATTGCAGCATAGAGACGACTAGGAGGCTTAGACGAACTCATGGATCGTAGGAATCCTTTCTATATAGGTTACTTACTTATTTGTACAAGGCATGTAATGTTTTAATTATTATTTTATTTTAATTTGGATTGTGGTTGTACTTATCTATATCGATACTATGTGTGTGCACAAATGTGGGTCCAATGGGGCCCGGCTCATATTTACTTGTATCTATTTCTTTTTATTATTTTATTTTATTAACTTCCTTTAAAAATGGGTTTTAAATTGTCACACTTTTAAATAACTCAAAATTATTTAATTAGTAATTTTTATTAAAAACTTAGCTTAATTAACTTAATTAATCTGGCACATCACCATCCAGATTTGGGCCATGACAGTTTGAAAATATATAAGTGCTATAAAGTTTTAACTAATGAAAGAAGGGTTCTTGCGCTTTTTAAGAGATTAAAAAATGATAAAAATAATTGTTAAATTCTTAAAAATGTGAAGAAAACCCCACCCAAATTCTAAGAATTTAATGTTATTCTTAAAATCTTTTAAAAAATTTAAACTGTGCTCTGTTTTATAAAAGAAAATTATGATAGTGGCTCAACAATAATTGAATTGACTATGTTCGTATTCCCTAACAAAAAGAAAAAAATATATCTAATTTTTCATAGAGAACACACCGAATTGTCTATTCAAATGATTATTATTAGTTTTTTTTTTCTCATCAATATGATCAAATTAATTATAGCATTACCATTGTACATATTAATAAAGAAAAATTTAGAATAAATCAAAATTGTGGACTATGTCTAAACAAGAAACTCATATTTAGACATTTATGCGATAATAAAAATAGACTAAAAAACTTATACATGCAATAAAATCTTACCATTCATTTTAAAATATGACAAAAAAAAGTATTTTTCGGAAAAAAAAATTAAAATCATTAAAATAGTTACTATATATAACTTTATAACTTAAAAGGGGCGTCTTATTGTGATAATTACTTAACAATTCTATATTTCTAAGGTATAATAAACTGTTGCATTTCAAACTCCATGCCATGCAAGTGTATACATGTCAGTCTCTTCTTAGCCCAAAATAAGTGGGTCATTCCATCTTTCAAGGCCATAGCATTTTAAAGGCCCAGTTTATGTTTTATGGGGAGATTTGAGGGATTCCCTCACGTGGCCCATGAACGTTGATGAATTTGTGAGGTGAATTGGAAGAACAATACTTTATAAGAATTTATTACTCAAAATTAAAGCTTAATTCACATTTTTATGATACAAAATAATAACCGAACTTCAAAAGTGGCGTTTATTCCAATTTACATGTGAACCTGCCCCCAACGAAAAGTGTGTTTATTCTAGTTTTGCACCACTTAACTATATTATGTGGAGGAAGCAATGTGAGGCAAAAATCTTTTAGTGTTTTAGAATAAAGTATAATAACAGCATGTTTTGAAATGTAATTGGGACTATATAATTAGAACTAAAATACTGTACTCTATGATAGTTTTATACTGTAGTTTATTTTTACTTCATACTGTGGTATATGAGAACTTTACACTGTAACAGTTAAAACTAATAATTTCTCACGACGTTGCTAAACAAAATTTGAATCTTTATGATCACTTATTAGGACCACATTCTTATATATTAATCTAAAATTTTCTTCAAAAAGGCAATATGCAATTTCTTTGTGAGCTTTCTATCATAACAAATACATTTTAGTAACACATATTTGTGAGCATTACTTCTAATCAAAATTACGTTTACGTCAAAGTAAAAAGTAAGCAAATCTAATAAACTTAATATATATACATATATATATATATATAACAGTCTAAAGTAGAGTCCTGTCGATATCGTGACGTTCATGCTCTACTATGTATACCTATATATACACATATTATACAGATTTTTATTGCTCATGGCGATGCATTTATTTACAAATTCATTCTTAGATTAAATAATTGGAGTTGCGTACTTCATCCTATGTCGGCAGTGGTAGCTGTATTTCACTTGCAACTATATAATTAAAGACAACTATACATAAATCTTCTAACACCCACGTGTTTGTGTGGAAGTTGCCGTCTTCTCAAACTTTTTCTTTTTCCCCAGAACAACGCATTGTTAAGGCCTTTTTTTTTTTTTTTTTTTTTCATGGAACGGCTCACCTGCTTAAATGTGGTAGTTTTTGGCAGAGAATATCACATTTTCATGGCCAATCAATGACCTAAAAGGAAAAAAAAAAATTAATTGCAAAACACAAAAGATGTTTTTAGAAAAAGGCTATTTGCATTTTGCTCTAATGTACTTGAAATTAGCTCTAATTTCCCCTTGTTTGAAACATCTGTTTCAATTTATGAGTTATAACTATAAACAGTGTAAATATCTCAGTAGCTACATTAAAAAAAACAAAAGCTAACTATAGTCTAGCACTCTTATATGCTACAGTTGTTTCAGAGTGCAATGTGTACAACTTTAATAAATCTAACAGGGTGTCTAGCAAGCCGGTTTGAATTGGAATAATAAGCATAAAAATAATAACATGTGAAAATTTTACATTATGGATTTAACTGGTGAATTCGAACCAATGTGCATGAATAAAAGTAAAAGGATCCCAAAAAAAATTGCAAAATCCTAGTAGCCCCTTTTACTCCACTACAAAGCAAATGCTAGAAGAAGTTGTAGCAATAGTGCATGGGCCTCCATCTAGAAAATCGATGTCAGCCTTGTTGTTGCATGGCACATTAAGAAATCAATGTCACAAATTTGGTCCCCAAAAGTGGCCAATAAAACTTTTGGACAGTTTGTAATCCTTGGATCGGTGGTCCACTTAGGGGGACCATTCTATTGGTACACACACGATTGATCTGCTCATTAATATTCAAATGAGCTTCAAGAACAGCCGGATTTGTCAACCAAGGAGGCGGAGGGGTGGTTTCAAAGTTCAAAAAGATTTGTTTCGATTTTTATTTTTTAAAAGATGCTAATTTAAACCTGTTTTGCTACAGCTGACTGTTATGATATCTTTTAAGTTAAAACCGAGATATTTCCAAACGGGCTATAAACCATGAAGACCACGGACGGCTATTTTCAACCAAAAAGTGTTTTGTGGGTGGGCCCATTTTCATTAAAAAAAAAAAAAAAAAAACTGCAGAAACATAACAACTTTGGGTGCAAGGGTTCACTTCACCCGCTGGTGGTCCCGGAGGACTTACCATCATAGCAAATGATGTTGCCCATTAACATTTTGTTGCAATCCACACCCTTGCTTTATACGGGAGAAGGTCATTCCATTTCCATTAATGTGTATACATTGTTAAGATTTTATAAACATAGGCAAAGGAAAAAAAAAAAAGAATATTTAGTATTTGTACCAAGAAATGTGGAAACATTGTTTAATGTAAAGAGTAAAGATATTCGTGTTTAACGAAGATAGAAATTTAGAAAGGATACAAGTGGACCCCTATCCCCATGGACATGGTACGATTTTTTAGCCAAAAAAATTCAAATTGGTCAACTACGATAAATCTTAATTAACTCGATCATAATCTGTCATTATATGTGAGACTCTATATATGACAACGTCCAAATGGAGAAAAAAAAGGAGCTTGACTAGATGTACTTTGGCATATTGATTGGAAAAAAAAAAGTCAATTAGTCGCAACCAAACACAGAAAAATCTATATCTCATATATATATATATATATATATATATATATTGTGTGTAGATATATATGATATAGATTTAGAATAATAATTTAGAAAATCAGCAGAAGGCGTGCCGAATCTTGATTTGTCATTTAGTGGACAAACTTGTGAAAAAGGGTTCTCATAAAGGCTGCCTATGGAACATGGTGCGTCCACTTTTGCTGGGTAATAAAATCACAGATATTGCAGATCAAGATTGAAAGCAGAATTCCAAAAACATTTCTTTTTTTGTAAATTTTATCTACTAAAATTACATTATGTCATTTATTATTAAGTGGGTTTTGGTCCAAGTTTTGGCCTCAAGCTAAGCTTTGATGATGATTCATTTCTAACTTTTGCAATTATTGAGCTTCCTATTAGCTAACTAAGTGAATTTAATGAGTTTTGTACTTGTATACAAAGTTATTCTTCCGCTTGTTAACTGTTTCACAATCAAAAGGTTTCAAAAGTTGAACAAATTTCTTCTCCTTCTCCTCCTCGTAAACCTCCACATGACTTCAATTTAGTGAAGAAGCGGAAAATTTTATAAAACTTTTAGTTGTTATAGTATAATGTTTCAATATGCTATAATGTTTAAAGCAATTGGTTCAAACTAATTAGTTTGCTTAAATATGAAATAATCAAGATCATTCTTTACTTGGTGTTAAAAAAAAATAAAATGGTAGAGCTTGCTTTTAAAATGTTGTGTATGTATTAGAATTAATTTTGTTAGTTTGAATATATTGAATTTTCATTTGATTTTAAAAAATTTTGATTTTTGGAAACATGCATTTCGACAAAAGTATTTTACTGAAAAAAGCTTCAAAAAAATTTTTAGAAGAATTTTTGTTTGATAATTCTTTACTAAAGCACCGAAAAATATTATGTAGTTGTTTCCCATGTTAAATTTTTGTTTTCTATCATTTTTTTTTTCAATTTTAAGACCATTTTGAAGTGATTTGTCATTCAGAAAAAGGAACATCTTTAATTAAGGTTAAAAAAGAGAACTAATGCCTTGCAAATAATGTAAAGGAACTTACCCCACTGGTGGCACAGATACCTGTTGATAGATATTTATTTTAGTTCCTATCAAAGAAATTGGCAAATATAAAAGTTAAGTAATTCATAAAATTTATCTTTTTTCATTTTAATATGATTTTAACATGATATATTTTTATATGAATATGTCCTAATATAAAAGTACTTAAATATTAAAAAAAACAAAATAATTGATAGATTAAAATTGAATCACATATTTTCCTGTGAAACCTCTTTAATTTCCTTTATTAAAAAATTATAGAAATAATCTTAGGGTTGACAGCAAATATCTCTTTAATTTCTTTTATTGATGAAATATAAGAATAATTTTAAGTTCGACAACAATATCAATCCAATACTTATAACATCGTTTGTAAGTTTTTGTAACACTCAATTTCTTTTAATGCAACACTTGCTAAATGTAGTATATTGTCATGTTATATTCAACGTTTTTAGTTACTGCATGAAAAATATTATAGGTATCGGACAATATGGTCGCCGGATTAAATACTTTGCCAAATAAAAAACAATATACCACTCTAATGTATGTGGTATTTGGTGCATGAGTTTATATCGATCAAAGCATGAAGGTAGTTTAAATTAGTGTTTGGTTGAATAATATATTATCTTATAAACCGGCCAAAACACTCATAATCTAAACTTTTTCTCCCTCAAGTTTATACGGTTTGAACCATTTTTATAGTAAAATCCTTCTTTATTTCATTTTTCTTCATAAATCATAATTTTTCAAACATCAATTTTCGTTTTAAACTTAATATAATGTCTTATCTTTATTTTAAACCTTTATATTCTAACATTAATTTAATACTATCATTTAACTATACAGTTTAAAACTTATAATCCAGACCATAAATTTATTAACCATTGAGTCTTTTATACCAAATTTTTTTGTCAATATATATGGCATGATTTACTCGTTGCATGACACACAATGTTGGGGTCCGGTGGAGTGGTACTACAACTGTAGCACAGCTAACACCTTTTCCTTATTCTAAAGTTCCCAAAAGTCTATCACGTCTTGTTTCACAACCTAACCAAATAGACTATCTCTGCATTTATCAAATCTTGATCAAGTTTTGGTAGGAAATTTCTAATCAAACAATACTTTGAAATTCCTTGCCGGTAAGGCTAAGGTTGTAGGAACTCTAGGTCTTGTAAACTTTGACTATGAATACGACCGAGGCTGTTGCAAAACACACACACATATATATATACACATATATTAACGTATGTATTTTCTCGTCTTATGTGTATAATAATTATCATGCACTTTAATTGATTTAGTCTATTTTTTATCTTCTTTTTTTTTTTCTGATGAAATGATTATAGTGGAGGTTGTTAAGCCACTTTCGGTCTATTTTTTCAAGTTTGTCTTTTTTCGGGTGAATCACAAATCTTGTCAATGCATATAAATACATATCACTAATTTATTCCAATCAAGTGTTTGATTTGTTATAAAGCTGCCCATCAATTTTGACTCGGGTTTCCGCGTGCTTGCATAAGGGATAAAATTGAAACTGTTTAGAGATATGTTTAATTCATAATCCTGCGGAAAAGAAAGGAGCCAAAAAAACACACAAACGAGTTTATCCAGTATACCCTTCCTTGTAAGGAAAATTTAAAAAAAAAATAGAGTAAAATAACACTATAGGTGACAGTGGCACGGTGACAAGCGTCCCATTCGGAGACTTCATTTATCAACAGGTTAAAGGTTTAAGTCTCGTATCATATATAAAAGATTTTTATTTAATATAGACTATAAGAGTGTTTGGTAAAATCTGTTAAAACTGAAAATTTTAATTTAAAAATTATAACACATGAGAGCTTTACACTGTAGTTTGTTAGAACCAATTAGTTCTGACTTATCAAACACTGTCTATGTGTATGTGTTGATAGGCTTTATTGAACCTTGACTTGTTATTTGTGAAGACCAAAGTCGAGATCCTTGCTATTCCATCTATGGTACCAGTAAATTCTAAAAGTTGCACTGGTTTAAAAGCGTGAAAACATTATTTATAAATAAATAAAAGAAAAGAGTCAAATGAAAGCAACAAAATTAAGAGAAAACAAAGAACGTTCTCAATCAAAAATAAGAATTAGAAAAGGTGTAATGACACAATGTGGGTGACGACATTATCGAACCTCCTAACTCAGCTAGACCAGAACGATGATTTTGGTCACCTCTCACTTCCAAATGGGGCTGACTGGCTTGATTTCTTCCCCTTTTTAAACATTAATAATGACTCATAACATTTTATGAGTCAAATTTGACATTATAGTCAACATACATGGTAACAACATACTTAAGCATTCTAATACAAATACGTCTTTATCATAAGATATGCAACGTTTTAAATTAAAGACAACAATGTAATGTGGCACATTTATATTATCGTTTGTTAGAGCATCTTAAACACAATATGGTCATGTGAAATTTTTATTCTCTTAGGATTGTTTGGTTAGACTTCAAAGCATCTCAAACACAACATCAAATTAATGTATTTGTTGAGGGTTTTTACTCAACATATCCCCGAGTTCCCGGCTGAGTTTCCAGCCGAGTTTGTCCCTGCCGGCCCGGCCAGGGTCCCGGGAACGTATTGTTGATTTGCCTCCAGCATGAGCGCGTCCCCCAGGGGTTGAACCTGTGACCTCTTGTATAAGAAAGCCTTAGGTAACCCCCAAGTACCCAGCCGGATGGGTACCTGGGGGTTACCTAAGGCCTTCTTATACAAGAGGTCACAGGTTCAACCCCTAGGGGACGCGCTCCCGCGGGAGGCAAATCAACAATACGTTCCCGGGACCCTAGCCGGGCCGACAGGGACAAACTCGGCCGGAAACTCAGCCGGGAAACTCGGGGATATGCTGAGGCAAACCCTCAACAGTGTTAATGCAATATTTTAATATAGGCTTTGTTTGGCATGAGTAATGGAGAGTATGAATGTTTGAAAGAGTTGGGTGGATGGAGAATGTTGAAGATAGAGAGGATTATAACAATCTTTTGAGTTGCTTGGTAGGATGGATGGATGCATGGAGAGTTGAAATGATGGATGATAAAATTTTATTTAATTACTACATTGTCCATTTGTATTATTTATTTAATAACTTTTCAAAAGTAAAATAGTATTTTTATATATAATTAAGAGGGATTTAATGGATCATTCTATCATTAGAAGGAGTAAATTTGATGGGCTAGGGTGAGAGATCATCTATCTATCTCTCTTCTTCTTCCTCTCTTCCCCTCAACCAAACAATTGATTGAGTCTTTCCCTCTATCTATCTCTTTCCACTTTTCTACCTCCTACCAAACACACTCTTAGATAAGAAAACCACTTAGAATACGATGATTGTTTCGTGTTAACTAATTTGGCACCATGATATGTAGTTGCTATTATTACGTTGATTCTTTCATTTTTAATTACAGCATTGCCTTTTTAAATTCTTAAAAAAACTAAAAGTCTAATAGTATAAGTTTCAAAGCTTAATGATTATGCAAAAAGTATTTTAGTAACAATATGGATTGCATTTATAGGGCCAAAGTAATAACATCATATTTTATATGCTATTTTCACATCATTTTTTTGGTGCCAAACAAAGCGTTAATTGGTGTAAAATTTGCAATATATAAGATAGTCTTAGGTAACAGAAACATCCTTGATGACCAAGTAGTGCATGGCTGAATCAACAATTATCTTCAACATTGAAATTAAGGCTTTAAAGTTTAAATCTCCCACCCAAATCATTTTTCTTCAAAACAAGAATTGAATTAATATTGCCATGTCAGCTTAAATCATCGTTCTTAAAGCAATCATTTAATGTGGGGCACCATTTTGGTTGGTGTAACTTCAAAGGCTCCCAAGACTAAGGTGTAGAACTTTCTAGGAGTCGTTTTTACCTTCTTTGTCTAAAAGTTATTTATGGTCGTAGAACTGTTTGATGATATGTCAAAAGAGCTTTATAGGACATTTAGTAAGGTGGTTAAGATTGTTGATTAGAACTGTTTTTATTGTAGCATGTAAGAGTTTTATACTGTAGCGTTTTTTTTTAAATTATGACTGTAGCATAGAAGAGCTTTACACTGTTTATAACAAAAAAAATAGTCCAAACAGTGTTCCAAACCAAGCAACCAAACACCATATTAATTATCCATAAAAGTTATCAGTTGAAACTACAAAAATATATCTCTTAAAAAATGAATAAATTTTAAAACTTATATCATAATTTTAGAAGGGCATTATAAAATTAATTCTAACACATGTACCGCTTATGATAAAATTGGGGTTGATTTCAAATTAAGTCTATGAAGAAAAAAAGGTTGTTCTGCTTTGCTATTTGCAATTTATAATGGCACAAAATTGCTACCTATCTTATCAAAAGTTACAACTTTGATACTTTCATCAATAAAATGTCAAAATTTTAACGGTTTTAATTGCTTGTGGGGCACGTGACTGCTTCTTAAAGAACAATACAGAAAATTAAAAATTATACCTAGAAGTTTTTATTTTTTCTTAAGTTGCAAATGCTTTCTCACTCTAGAATAAAAGTGTCATCTCTGCATTTGCTTGCAACCATCACATCCCCATCGCTCCTCTATATTGTCTTCTACTAACTAGTCATATTGTCTACATATGATTAAATCCGTTAAAAAAAGATGCATTGGCACTATAGTTACAACTTTTTAAAATCTCGGAGGGTAATTTTTTTGATTATTTGAATTGTACAAGGAAAAGTGAGAGAACCCATTATTTTTTGGGCAAAAACTTGGTCAAGCGGGGCCTTTTATTAATTTTGAGTCTTTGTTTAATATGTTAATCTGCATGCCACCTGTGTAATGGTGTATTACGTCATTTCATGGATTTATTCTTGAGTTACTACGATCTCCTCATCATGTTTGACGCCGCTCGCGCCACAATTATTGTTACTCTAATTTTGCCACGTTTAACGGTTTGTACTTAATTCGATAAATTAATTAAAATTTTAAGTTTTAATTTATTAAAATATTAAACTTTCGTATATTATAATAAAAGATAAAAATTTATTATAATATAAAACTTTTATTACAATATTTAATATTTAAGTAAATTTTATTTTTTTTAATGAGAAGTTTTAACTTTATTTTTAAATACTGGCTTAACCACACTTGGCCAAAAATTAGGTAAAATTGCAACCTTCAAAAAAAAAAAAGGAGAGACATAAAAAGAGTAAAAACATAAAAAAAAAAATAAAAATTAAACGATCCTCTTTTTTTTCTTATAAAAATACACGTTTAAATGATGGTGATAAGAGAGCCACAAATGATAGTCAACTATTTGGATTAAGGTGGAGTGAGTCAGCAAATCAGATAAGGACACGCAAGTACTACAACGCTATAAAAAAGGCCAAAGGATAAGTTGTTGTCGGTGATAATCATAGCACATCTGTGACTTTCGTAAGAGCTTTCCTTTTTTATCTTTTTTTTTTTTTTTCCTCTTTCTATTTCCCTTGCGTCAAAAACGACGTTGTATTGTACGACAAAACATAAAGCTCACGTCCAGTAAGAGAGAGAAAGTAAAAGGAAAAATTAAAAAAAAATGAACAAATAAAAAGGGCAAAAAGGAAAAGGAAGTGTCACTCATTCAAGCTTGATAGGACGGTGCAGGCCGGCAGGGCAGGCAGACTTTGGCCACCCTCAATCGCTCCAGCCAGTTCTTGTTTCCTGCCCTACGCTTAGAGGGGGCCCCACCCTCCTCCCCATAGCTCTTGGGCCTCTCATTCATAGCCTCCTTTCTTGCTTGAGCGTGACTTTCATATTTCCCCCTACAAGTTTGAAAATTTTGGTCATAAAGAGGGTAACTACCTGTAATTAAGCAAAGAAAAACTTTATTCTAATGGTACGCCTATTGGAAAAACTATACAAGAAGTGATCTTTCAAGTTGATCGAGCTTATGGCTACTAGTGTGTGGTACAAATTGTTGTTTTTACAAGTTGTTAAAAAAAAAAAACATAAATATGTTTGACAACATAGTTAAAACTGTATCATATAAGAGTTTTATATTGTAACAGTTGAAACTATACGTTGCCCAATAAAACGATGCTTGTTTTGATTGAATATATATATAGACACACACACATGTTTATAATTAAACTAGGTAGATTGGTAGGAAATGAAAAAAAACCTCCTTTTAAGATATAGTTTTTAACAGTTTCATCCTTATCAAGTTTTGTTAAATTGTTTTAACATAACATTATTCTTAATAAATATGATAATTAAAAATCGTGCTTAGATTTAATGAATGAAAACTGTGTCTTACTAGTAGAATTTTTTCCCATATTATACCATTCAATTTGCTTCTGATGCTAATCAATGACTGATTCAAGGGGGCTTTAGGGCACGTTGAAAAATTTTAAAAAAAATATTTACACACACTAGTTTTTATGTAATATGTCTTACGTTGGCATGGGCTTTCTCCCATCCATTTGAGTGCTCTTAGGCTTCAAAACTGATGGATTTTTTTAAAAAATTTCAAATGTAAAATCAACTTATCTTGTTATTGTTTACTTTTATTATTTATTTTGATTGACGTTTAATATTCTTCCTATTTTTTTCCCTTTCGTCTTTACAGAGACCTGAGTCTCTTAGTTTATTTATTTATCTATTATCTTCCATATCTGTTTCTCTATTTTACAAGTTACAAGTCTTTCCATGTTCATTTTTTCTGTTGACACAAACTTTTTAATTTTAAAAAATTTAATGTACTTTATTTTTTTATAATGATAATATTTTAGAATGCAAACAATTATATAGTCATTGTCAGCCTAGAAAGATAATTTCCCATAAATTTACGTAAACATAATATAAAAATTTATTTTTTAAAAAATGTATTAATATGTGGCCCCACTAAATTCGTCACTGATATTAACTGCAAACTTTTGTACACCGATGTTAGAATTGTAAGCAATTATTTTTTCCGAAATATGTGGGCCACTATTAAATTCTGGACACCGACTGATAATAACAATTGATTAATTGAAGTATAATTGGTAGATAATAATTGGCACCCAAAACATTATCCTTCGATTTGAGTTTCTCTTTCTTTCTTTCTTTCTCTCTTTCTGCTGTACACAAGATTTTAACACCTCAAGGAGTCATAAAAGTCGCCTTTGGACGGGGGCGGTGATATGGGGTTTTTGTTTCTTTCACGTTGACAGGATAAGACATGAAGAAAATGACTTAAAAGAGATGTATTAGCAGCTTAATAGTGTCGTAGACTTTAGTTGATTAGTTGACAAGTTTCTTAATTGACTAGTAAAGCTAATGTTAAACTTTTCACAATTTGTGGGTGTCGTGATATATTATAAAATGCATGCATGTTAATAACAAGGAAGTTACGTCAACTATTCTATTTTTAGCACACTTACAAAATACATGTATCCATGCTAATATGATTGAACTTTGAACTTATTTTTGGCCTTTTTTTTATCAAACAAAATGCATGCACTAAGGTTGATGTGATTTTAATTTGAAGTCAACCTGAGTTTTCTAGAAAATAAAAGTACCAGCTTGGTTCATTACATAGCTATGTGCATGGTTTTTTTTTCTTTTTTCTTTTTTTTTTTCTAGGGACCTTTCGACTATAGCAATTTGCTTTACAAAATATTCAACGAAAATGGATTTGTCAATTATCAGATCAAATGCATATGCACAAAATATTGTCCACATCCATAGAGCCAAATGGCAGGAGACTTGTTTTCCTATGTTTTACTTTAGACTGTTCCAGCCTACTTTTGCATTAAAATTAAGGATCCATTTGGTAAATAGATTTAAATTAGTGATTTAATTTGAGTTTGTGCGATTTGAATTAGGATTTGAGTTAGTGATTTAAATTGTTATTCAAATTGACGTTTGGATGTGCATTTAAGTTTTAATCTAAGTATGAAATAAAATTGAAATTTGTGTTTAAAGAGGCAGTGAAGATAGTCTTTAATTTTTTAATAAATCTAATAAAATGTTTTAATGTTAATGATCTTAAAAAACATACAATATGAATCTTGATTTATTCCTCTGTTCGTTAGGAATATAGTGAAAAAAGAATAATCTCAATTGGATATCAAATGAAGAAGTTATGATTTTTTTTTCCTCAAATATAGGAGAGAGAATTTTAGTTTTTACTGTAGTAAAGATATCTGAGTATCAAAAGTTTAAGGGGATGAGAACTCTGAAAACTTGGATTCTTAATATTCAAATGATTCAGATTTTAGGAAAAATAAACACGTATCCGAAGGATTCTTGATATTCAAATCTAAATTTGAGTCCATTGAGTTCAAAGAAAGTATGAAACAAATATACCCTAAGTGTATAATTCAGTTTCTTTTGAACAGTATTCTTAAATCTTAACAACAATCTTAGTCGTTCGTTCATGTATGTTTGTCGATGGTCCGAAGCACGGCCAAGGCCTGTGGTCTACTTCAGTAAGGGCATGCATTAAAATTTTAGGTTAATTACACAAACATATCTGTTAGTTTTATATATAAACTATTTATTAATTTGTGCTTCTGCTTTTAGAAATTACGAAGATATCTTTAAATTTTAAAAACTTGTTTCAATTTCATCTTTAAATAAAAAATAGACAAAATGGCATAAGTACCTTTAAACGGTTATGAAAAATATTTAATAAATTTAAAAACATAAAAACTCCTTAAACAAAGCATCAAATTTCAAAAAAAAAAAAAGATTTTTAGTTTTATGGTTTTTTGAACGCTAAAATATTTTTGAAATTTTTTCTTAAGAAGAAAAATATATTTTAGAAACAAATTAGGTCTAATTAAATGATTTTTTTATCTTATCATCATAATTTTTGTGGTCCAAAAAAGTATGCAAGTGATAAAACTGAAACAAGCTTTTGAAATTCAAGAGTTACATTTGTAGTTTTTTTAAAATAAATTGATAATCAAATTGACAAATAATTAAAAATAGAAGGTATAATTATGTAATTAACCCTTAAAATCTTTCATAAAATAATTGACATAAAAATATACAAAAGGATTTGTATATTATACTAATGTTTAAGAACCACCAAAATACATATATGAAGTAAAAGACTAGAAAGTATAAAGTTGAGTAGGGGCATATATAAAAGATAATTTTAATGAGGGCAAAATAAAAAGGCCATGAGAGTTTTAAAACTAAAACTAAAAAGGTAAATTAACAAGTGAATGGAGTTGGCTGCCCCGCTGAACATTGAATAGCGCCGCCCTTGGCTAAGAGCATATGGGAAAAAAAAAATTAGAATGTGTTGTACAAAAATAGACGGTCATTCTGTTGTTTGGTTTCAGAACATAACTGCAGATTGGCCTGTGCCTCGTAAGCTTTCGCCCCGTAATTCCACCTACCAGAACTTCAGCTCGTTCAATTTCTTTCTCCATTGCCTCTATATTATTCAGAACAACTTTTGTACACAACAATCCAAGTTCTGGTAAAAATCATATCGTCTTTTTAAATTAAGTTTGTATTGTCTTAACATGTTTTGAGCCTTATTTACTTTGTTTTTTTGCATTGCTTAAAGAATAAGTTTTTCTATAGGCTCTCTCCGCTGTAGTTCTTTTTTTTTTCACACGATACGCAAGACATACTAGTTTCAAGCTTTGGAAGCAAAGTGCACAATATAGTCTTTTTTCATAAAAAAAAAATATATATATATATATATATGTATATATTTTATAAAGTCTTCCACTAATAAGAAGGGTACTGCATCATTAATAACTTAATCGAAAACTTAGCTTTCCATCACGTGCAGTGTTATATCTATGCATAAAATATTTACTTTAGATGGGCAAAATAGTCACAATAGTGTCATGGCTTTAAAAATGCATTCATGTGATCAAAACCAATTTTATAGGACTTATCAACGACATGTTGCCCTTTGGGCTTTTGTTGCCATCAAGTATTCAGGTCCGTCCAGCTTTGCTGTTTCTTGGAACCTTGTTAATCACAATTAATAAGCATATATTTGTGTTATTGTTTTGTGGCTATTTTAAGCTGTGTGGTTTTAAAGGACATTTGCATGACAAGTGGAACATGGTGGCTTAACTAACCTATTTATGGTTTATTTCCCACCGCCAATATGGTGTAAGACCCAGGTTGCGTAATCATGGCATAAGTGGGAGGAAAAGGGCTTGTTATTCTGTTATTCCATTCTGAGCATTGCGTCACTTCATGTTTTTTTCCATAGGATTACAAATATCAATGATTTAGAACGAAAAAAGTGTATATTAAAATAACTTTTTTATTTGGAATGTTTTCATAAATATTATATTTATAATTTTCTTTATATAAATGTTACGTGTGTTTCAAATTTATTATACCATTGAAAAAATATCTTGATAGACAAGAAAGAAAAAAGAGAAAGAGTTAAAGAGAGTATGAATTGGTTGAGGAAAAAAAAAAAATGATTTAAACAACTCATGTTAATTTTTTTAAAAAAATAATACAAGTGGAAGTCCAATATTAATAAAGACATTTTTTAAGAGTGTGGCATATAATATGTAATTTTCTCTCTTTTTATTTATTTTTTATTCTTGCTCGAGTACACGTTGTTATTTTATATGCTATATATACTTAAGGTCATTATCATCAAACTGTAAAATTTTACTTTTTATTGTAAAATAATTTAAAAATACTAATATTATAATGATTAAATAAAAAGGGTAAACAAAGGAACAAATGACAATCAAAGGTCAACATCTAGCATATGATATATTTTGTTTCAAGTTCAGTGTCAAGTATGTAGCATAAATTTGAAAAATTTAAACATCAAGTGTTATATTATATTGGATAGTGATTCTTCTACTCAAATGCTAAAAATTAGCATTGGCACCAAATTTGATATTACATTTGAAATATTCTTAGTTCTTTTTTTTTTCTTGACAAATTACTATTATAACTTTGATTTTTTTAACAGTTTTAATCATTGACCTAAAATTAACTAAATATTCATGAAACCAACTAGAGATAACCACTTACTTAATCTTATAATAATTGAAAGTTTTATATAAAATAGTTACACTAATTCAAAATATTCATTTCACTATTTTTAAAGATACTTATAGCCTGTTTCAATAGTCAATTCAAATAAAAAACACTATAGCAATTTAAATTTTATAAAAAAAAATAGAATACCAAATTATAAAATAAAATGAATTAAAAATTAAAACATTTTATATTCATATATCTTTTGACACACACTGGTTCGAACTCATCAATTTAAACCACCAACAGTATAAAACTCTTAATAGCTATAATATAAAACAAAAAGCACTTGCAATAAAAAAGCTTATATTATATTTCAACTTATTTTTTTAAGTTTAAATGAGTTCGTCAAACACCCTATTAATGTATTATTTCAGGAAATCAAATATGTTGAGTAGCCCCTTGTGCCGACATCCATTTCGCTCCTTTCTCACGGCTCAACGGGTGCTCTCTTTGCTTTTCCTTTTTTGCCGTCAGTTCTTTCTTAATTTCATTTCACTCGTTTACAATTTTTCATTGGAAGTGCCCAAGTGGGATTTCTACTAGCAGATTACAGAGAGAAAGAAGTACATCCTATAATTCAATTTTTATTCAAAACCTTATCAATCCATATTGTAATTCATTCAACAAAGACAATATTCTTTCACTTTAAGGGGAATATATATATATATATAGTAAACTCTTAAATGGCATACTACTGAGTTTAGCCCACCTCTTTCCAATAAACTAGTGAGATTTAAAGATTATTAAATCATACATCAGCATCAAACAAGGCAAAGATTACGATTTCCTATTCCTTTATTTTATTTTTTTTCATTTTCTTTGCTTATAGCCATCCTAGAATTCAATTTTTTTCAAATAAAAAAATAAAAATATTTTCTTTTAATTATATGTACAGCAGAGTCTAAGCGATTCTACTCGAGGGGAGGAGAGATTCCCGGAGAACCGTGCGTGGGCTTGATCATAAAATCCTTCATTATTTTAACCAATCAACAATTTTTTAAAATATTAATCCCGATTTCACACTAATAAAACAATTTAACCCTACGTGCAGGCCAACTCAGCTGGCTATTTAACAAATTGAAAACCAAAAATAATTGATAAAGTAATTAACCGATTGAGACCTAACTTTTTGAGCGTTTATCATATTACATCTAAAATATACAAGACATTTTCTTTGATCAGTTTTATAGGGATTTTTTTAACAGAAATCATCCATGTGATGTAACGTTTTAAAATCGTTAAATTTGGTTATTTTTTTATAAATCTACCAACTAAAATACAAATAACTATATGTGAGTTTTTTTTTTTTCTCTATTCCACTAAAAAAAACTGCCTTAATTTTTCGGATAATATTTTCGTTTACGAAGGTTTTAGAAGTAAAAGCAAAAGAAAAAAAAAAAAAAGGTACGAGTAAAGACAAGATTAGTCTTGCCCGTCGATAAGGACGCCCCTAGCAGACCAACGGTCAAGATGTTCGCTTTAAGAGCAATGAATCTGAACCGTTGGATCCTCTAAACTACTCAGCTTTTGGACATCAAAAGGGACAGGTCCATGGACTCCATGCCGAGCCAATGGAACCCCATGAACCATGTCCTTTTCATTGAATGACTATTGTACCCCTCCCTTTTGTCTCTGTTTAAGTCCAACGGAGAGGGGTAATTTCGTACTTTTGGCTTTCATTTTTTTAACTATTTTTTTTAAAAACTATTTTCAGTTACCAAATTTATTATTTAGGCGGGCTTTTTGGGTGGGATTTTCGTACGTGTAAATTAAAATCCCTGCCACTACCAAACACCCATTTGGGTCCGTACACTGTGAAAAGGGCAAACTCATCTGACGGTCTTGATTAGGATGCAACGTGAAGTTTGTAAGTTGTTTGTACTTTTTGAACGATTTCCTATAATGACCATCCAATTGGGTTAATAAGTATGGTTATTATTACGACTATTACTATATTATTTTCCTCTTATTACTATATTCTTCTTGGACTGCTCAGGTGCCCATCAGCCAATCGTTAAACATGATCCCTCTTCTTTTTTTTTTTTTTTTTGGGAAAAAATTCCTATTCTTGATTTGCTTTAATTTCATAGAGTGTATGGATTATTGATTAAAACTAATTAATTAAAAACACTGATATATGAAAATTTTATACTGTAACATATTTTTACTCGACATTATAACATGTAAGAGCTTTTTGTATTATTAAGATGTTTGGTAAAATAAGTTCTAACCACAAATTTTCGTTACTATAGTGTGAAGTACTGTTATTAAAAAAATAAACTATAATATAAAACTCTCATATATTATGACATTCAGTTCAAAAGTTTCGATTTTAACGGTACTTTTTAAACATCTTAAATAACAATTAAAAGTTCTTGTTTTAACTAAGAATTCTAAGCAGAAGGTCAATTACTTTTTATCTCACCACATCATTGCATATGCTCTTAGTGGATGAAAAGGCAACTTTTTTTAAAAGATTGTACAATGTTATGGTGTCAAGTTTGGCCAAAATTGACAAAATTGTTTATGTTAGTTAAGAGGATGTCAAACACTAGGGAATTATAAGGGCGTTCATAGCAAGTGGAAGAAACAACTGGCTTCATACACAATCATATACCAATCAAAATGACTCACTTTTAACATGTAGTTATTCAAAATGACGTTTTTAGTATGTATAGAACCGGACAGTACGAAGACGGATGGAACCTTGTCAATTAGTAAACAAAAAAAGTAGCAAAAAAAAAAACACTATTTAGAGCTTGAAATTTGCATGGAAACTCTTTATTTTCTTTCTTTTTTAGCGTTTTCTTTAAGGAAACTTTTTTGGCGTTAAAGCAAGGTCAACATAAATAGTTAATATACATATCTCACTTATTGTAGAAGACTTTTTGGCATCAACATACGTATCTCATTTATGGTCCAATATATAACCCAATTATGAAATAGATCTAGGCCGTTGGAAATGGGGTAAATAGGTAGAGTGAGACTACTACTACATATCATTGATCAGTGTACCATATTTTTAACTCTTGAAATTTATTTTTCTTTTCTTTTTTACTTCTGATTTTTGTTTCCTGTGAGGAGAAAAGGGGAAATAGATTTTAAGATTTGATAAGAGTACCCGCAAGAATGAAACAGTCATGCATGATTGGACGGCCATGATGTCATGATAACCAGACTTCACATCCAATCATTCCCTATTATTTTAAAACTTTATATTCCCTCCTCACCCCTTGTGAGGTACCCATAATATCACCCCAGTCTCTCCTCCCTCAGATCCAGCCGTGCAACGCGAATCATGAGATTCCCCCCTCCACACCCCCTACGGTACACATGATAACACTTTATCATCTCCCAATCTTAATTTTTCTAATCTCATCTCGTTCCATCTCGTCATCTCTCGTTAATCTCACGAAACGAGAAACAATACAAATCAAAATATCGCTACCCCCGTGGTGGCTCCACGCCCTTACGTACACCCGTTTTATGCGGCTCTTCTTTGTCGACCAGCGGATAAGATCACCCCGCCCTCACAGCATATCGAACGGCTGACGTTCGACTATGACCCACGTGTGGCGATCGGAACGGTTGAATCATTACTAGCGTAAACCCCACCGCACCTATTTAACCGTAGTTAAAAGCCAACCTCACTCCCTCCGCAACATAAAATTCCTTATCCTCTCCCCGTCTCTCTCTCTCTCTCTCTCTCTCTCTCTATCTATTTTTCTCTCTCTGTCCTTTTTAACCTCTCTCTCTACTCTCTACTCTCCCTCTCTCTCCCCTCTATGCAAGCATAAGCTCGTCAATGGAGTCTCAGATCTAAACCGAGAATTCAAAACTGAAAAGGAAAAAGAGCACGCGCTCCATGAACGGCGTCGTTTTGTTGCGAACTTGGCGAAATCGATAGCTCGGGAAGTGAGAGAGAGAGAGGGAAGGTAAAGTTTCGGAGGAGTTTGGGGAGAAGACTCTGGAAGTGGTGGCGGTAATGCTGAGAATGGCGAGCTCGTTTCCCGAGGAGGTGCTGGAGCACGTGTTCTCGTTCATACAGTCGGACGCGGACCGGAACTCGATCTCGATGGTGTGCAAGTCGTGGTACGAGATCGAGCGGTGGTGCCGGAGGAGGATCTTTGTCGGCAACTGCTACGCCGTCAGCCCTAGAATGGTGATCAGGAGGTTCCCGGAGGTGAGATCCATCAAGCTGAAGGGGAAGCCGCATTTCGCTGACTTCAATCTAGTGCCGGAGGGCTGGGGTGGCTTCGTCGACCCTTGGATCTCCGCCATGGCCACGGCCTACCCCTGGCTTGAGGAGATCAGGCTCAAGAGGATGGTCGTCACAGACGAGAGCTTGCAGCTCATAGCCAAGTCTTTCAAGAACTTCAAGGTCTTAGTGCTCTCCTCCTGTGAGGGTTTCAGCACCGACGGCCTCGCCGCCATTGCGGCCAATTGCAGGTTTGTATTTGCTTCGTTCTGTATTCTTGGTTTCAATTTGTATTTGTTTCCTGTTTTGAGCTTGGTTGGAATACGGCGGAAAGAAGAAGAGTAAAGTTCGAGGCTTTTTGTTTGATTTTGTTAATGTAGTAAATGGCAAGTTCTGGCCTTTTCCTTTTTTTGTTAAATCTCTTGGGGTCTTGCTTGGTTACAGAGAAAGTTGTACAAATAACGGGGTGTGGCGAAGTCTGGAGCTTCTTCTCTCTGTAATACTTTTGTTTTGGGCAAATGAGTGAACCTCCTTGAACTTGACCTAGTAATTAGTCGATAGACCCTAGATCGGAGGCTTTTGTTTTTTGTTGGCCTTTTGAACAGAAAGAAACCATCCTATCTTTGCTCAAAATTTCGGCTTTTGCTCACCCAATCGTTGATTATTTGTCGTTTTGAGTTGTTGGCAATGCTGAGCGCGAACGAGATCTGATTTGCTTTGGTTTCATGCCTTATCTTGTGGTTTTTTCAGCCAATTGCAGCCCTAGCAAAATGTGTTCTTTCAACTTTTTCTTTCTTCCCCTATGAAACGTTTCCCTCTTTCTCGTAGAGTAGCCCGTCTTGAATTATTATTTCTCTGTCATTGTCTATAGTTCAAGTGGTTTTGGCCTCTAGATTTGGTGGCAATGGAGGTCGTTCTCTGTAAGTTGTATTTGTGCCACCAGTCTCTGCTAACGCATCGCAGATCTGGGCGGGACTTGTTGCTGGTAAATGCTGGCTAGCCAAAATCTAGTGAAGATCGTTTAATTGCCTTTTTCCTGAGCCGTTTTGCTTCTTATGGACTATTCAGAGTCTCTGGCCTGAGGTTGCTCTCAGTTTTATGATAGTTGCTCTTTGGGTAGCGTGGATTTCTTTTCAAATTTTCAGAGATTCTCTTTTTCGTGCCTTTTATTTTTTGTGTGTGTATATATGCGTGCATGCTTTTCCCTTAAGTAGAATTTCTAGCCAATTTGAGGAGCGGGGACTTCAGATTTTTACTACGAGTTTTCTTAGACGTGGTCTTGGAGACGAGCTTTTGATTTATTGGGAACAACTCACAACATTGATTTCTTTTCCCATGGGACTAACATGCTGGCATATTTTTTTTTTTCTTTCTGCTTCCTCTTCCCTGTCTTCAATGAGTATGGTTTACTGATGCAGGAATTTGCGAGAGCTAGACTTGCAGGAGAGTGAAGTGGATGACCTGAATGGTCACTGGCTCAGCCATTTTCCTGATACTTATACCTCACTAGTGTCCCTTAACATATCTTGCTTGCTGTCTGAGGTAAGTTTCTCTGCCTTGGAACGCCTTGTGGGTAGGTGCCCCAATTTGAGGAGTTTGCGCCTTAACCAAGCCGTACCTATGGAGAGGCTAGCCAACCTACTTCGCCGAGCACCTCAGCTAGTTGAGCTAGGCACTGGAACCTACTCAGCAGAGCTGCGACCTGAAGTCTTCTCAAACCTAGATGGAGCTCTTTCAGGCTGCAAGGAATTGAGGATCCTATCTGGGTTTTGGGAAGCAGTGCCAGCGTATCTTCCAGCTCTTTACTCTGTCTGCCCTGGGCTCACATCATTGAACTTGAGTTATGCTGCCATTCAGAGCCCAGACCTTATCAAGCTTCTAAGACTCTGTCGAAATTTGCAGCGTCTATGGGTATGTCTGATTCTCTTTGAATTTGTGTGAATTATGACATCTGTTGACTAGTAGTCCTGTATGAGATGCGACTCTCAGTTTTTCAATGCTCATAGATGCAATTACTTTCCATTTGCTGCTACATTATTTAGCTAATTAAGCATACGACTACAGGTCTTAGACTACATTGAAGATGTTGGCCTTGCGGAACTAGCATTATCTTGCAAGGATTTGCGAGAACTAAGAGTATTTCCATCGGACCCATTTGTGGTAGAACCAAACGTGTCATTGACAGAACTGGGCCTTGTCTCTGTTTCTGCAGGCTGTTCAAAGCTTCATTCAGTTCTGTATTTCTGCCGTCAGATGTCTAACGCTGCATTGAGGACTATTGCCAGGAACAGACCTAACTTTACATGCTTTCGACTCTGTATTATGGAGCCACAAACTCCTGATTACCTGACCCACGAGCCATTGGATGCGGGTTTTGGAGCCATTGTCGAGCATTGCAAGGACCTCCGGCGCTTATCTGTTTCTGGTCTCCTCACTGATCGTGCCTTTGAGTACTTTGGTACTTATGCAAAGAAGCTAGAGATGCTGTCTCTGGCTTTTGCTGGAGATAGTGATTTGGGGCTTCACCATGTATTGTCTGGATGCGAAAATCTTCGGAAGCTGGAGATTAGAGACTGCCCGTTTGGTGACGAGGCTCTCTTGGCCAATGCTGCAAAGCTGGAGACAATGCGATCCCTTTGGATGTCTTCTTGCATGGTGAGTTATGGAGCATGTAAGCTGCTTGCTCAGAAGATGCCCAGGCTTAACGTCGAAGTTATTGATGAGAGGGGACCTCCAGATTCAAGGCCTGAGAGCTGCCCTGTTGAGAAGCTCTACATCTATCGATCTGTTGCCGGGCCAAGATTAGACATGCCCAACTTTGTTTGGACCATGGATGAAGATTCTTCAATACGGCTTTCTTGAAAAAAGATCGCAAGTTTCAAGCCCCAGAATTCGAACCCCTCCGATGTCACGAGTTGAATATAATACGGCAGGTACATGCTTTATATGGTACTCACTGTTCCCCATTTGATTTATATGTAGCTTCATATATATTGGAGCAGGCTCCGATTGGAGCAAAAACCAGGGGTGTGGAGAGTATAATACACAGAGGCTCAAGAGCTCGATTGCCATTCATTTTACTCTTTGGCTGAGCTATGCGATACCAATTAGTAGTAATTTAATAAAAGAGATATAAACTCCTGTTGTTGTTGTTGTTGTCGTACGTATTTGGAACAGAGTTTAATTTTATTCGGGAATCGTTCACCTTGTATGCTATTTATCTGGCAGACTCTTTTTCTTTAGCATATTTATGCATTTATTTGTGCTGCATTGTTTTCAGCAGGAAGTTATTTATCATGGACCCATCTTTGTATCAATGATATTTGCCTTTTCAAGGAATAATAAAGCTTCATATTCTAATCTAAAGCACTTGCCAGAGTTGGTGATGTTTTATTTGCATCTTTGTAAAGCTTGTACGTTTAGATAGTAAATATTCATGGCAATTTCTACGATATGCTACAGAAAAAATAACCCATCGGTAGGTTTTTTTTTTTAGTCGTCTGCAGTGAAAAGTGACTTTGATAACATCTAACAGTTTGCAAAAGTCCACTATTGATGGGATCCTAACTGGAGAACGAACAGATTTGGATACGTAGATTTTTGGTATACAACTGATTACATGCTGTAAATTCGGAGTTAGATCTCCTTAAAATATTGTGGAAAAGTGCAAGAACCTGACATGCATTCTTGTCATGATGGTTTCCAATCTGTTAATTGCTCAAAATGGTTCTTTTCTGTCTTGACGATCGGAAAAGATAAAAATTTACCAAAAATTTTGCTGAGAATTGAGGAATTGTAGTAGAGAATATGCGTAACATGATATATGGCCAAGTTGAGCTTGGTAGAAAGAAAGATGATAAATCTTCGACAGTATTGAAAAGTGAAAAAGAAAAAGCGAATAAAGTATTATAATGACAAGGCGTAATCATCTGGGAGGGGCTTTGTATGCTAAAAAGGTTATTCTGTTCTGACGAAAAAAAAAGTCAGTAGAAGAAGTGTTTGGAAAAAGTGTATATATATATATATATGTATATATTATATATAGACGCGCACACACACATATGTATGATCCATGGGTTCTCACATTATTGAGATTGTAATGGCTATAATCTGCTTACTTACTGAAGAACTTGCATCAGTTGAACGTAGTCAGCAGATTTGGCTTCCCAAAAATGATAATACTCCTATGAAACAACCAAAGCAAGAAAACTAAATAGCAAAAAAAAAAAAAAAAAAGTATATAAGAACTTTGTTGGAATTGGTTTTACAAGATGCCGTTACATGAATACTTTTGAGGGTAATGCTACTCACTAAACAGTAAAACTTAATTTATGAGGAATTTTTGTAGATGTCAACATAACTTAACATATATTATAAATAATAATGTGATATAATTTTTTTTAAGTATGATATTAGTAAATACAACTTTTAAAATTATTGCATAACGTAATTTTCTTTTAATTTACAGTGTACCCTTTTTCGAATGAGATTTATTTCTTTAAGAGGAGTATGATTTTAACTCTATAGGGTTAAAAGAGGAGTGCTCGGAGGAAAATTTGACGAGAGTGACACCAGTTGAGGAAAGAAAACAAGCGAGAAAATTACTGGGCAGTGAAAACGGAGAAAAAGCTACTCTGGTAAATGCTCTGCTCTCTCTCAGTTATAGTAACCTTTAACTTTTCCTTTAATTTTATTGGGGATAGAGAGAGAGAGAGAGAGAGCCTCGAATGTGGAGGCACGTGATGGATTCGGTGACATTGGATGGCGTCCACAACTTTATGCATCATTCACGCTCTCTTTTCAAGTCCAACACCAGCACCACCTGATGACCCACCGGGCAACCAAAGTACCTAACCTACCCCCTCCCCCTCTTTGAATATCGGTTATCAGATCACATTAAATAATAATAAAAAAAACCACTATAAAGCATTCTAATTTAGGATATTTATTTATCCTTATATGGGAACTTTTTGGGTGTGGGGAGAAGAATTACTGGTATTGATGTATGGAATGGAATAATTTGTGCATTTTATGTGACATTTTACAAGTTTTGAACGTTGAAATTATGTAAATTACGACCTATTTATGAATTTTAAAAAGTATGATAATTTGAACGATATTGTCGCGACATTTGAATGTTAAAGTTGTAAAAATTATAATAGATTTGAGTAATGTGTGTGCTATGAAGGCTTATATTTCAAGGTTTGTTATATTTCTTTAATGATATTTTATTAATAAAAAATAACAACGTGAAAAGATTTTTTGGCCATGTATAAAAGAAATTTTAAGGACAACAATTTAATAAAGTATCAATAAAAATAAAAATTCCAAATACAACAATAAATGAATACCAAAGTTGCCACATTTAGGATTTTATTACCGTCATTTCTTTTTACAAAGATTTGTGTTTTTTTTTTTTTTTGCACAATTAATTTTGTCTAAATGTGACATCAAAAGTACATTCTGTATGGTTACAAAAATAGAAGTTGGATTTATCTGTTAGAAAAAGACATCAAATTATCTCAATATTTGAAAAAAAAAATAGGAGAATTTAAATACTCTCATTTTGATTAAATACTTGAATTTTTTTTTTATTACGATACCTTTATATTTAATAAGAAAACAACCCAACAACTACAAATAAACAAGAAAATTTTGTGAACAAGAAAAGATGTAAAAAGACAGGCAACACTGAAAGTAACGTAACAGGAAGACCCCTTTCCCAACTCTCCCCAAACCAGCCACAGATCCTGACATAGAAGAGAGCAAAAAAAAAAAAAAAAGAAGTAAGAAATGTGTGTGTTGAAAGTGAGGCCCTCACAAAATTTTCCAGACAATTTATTGGTTGATGATGGCCGCACGTTTGAGGGCATTGATGATGACGATGATCATGATAATCATGATCACCACCATCATCATCATTTTAATGCTCTATAATTCCCTCTCTTGCTTAATAATTCTTTTGTTGATTTCGTCACCATGATATATATATTTTTTTCAACTAAATTTTCAACTTTCATTCATATTTTTTTTTTACTGTTTTACCCTTAGCCCATTATGATGCCACTTTGGCTGGTTGGTGTTGAATGATTATAAAGTTACAATGGATCAGTTAAAGTTGCAACGGTGTTCAGTGTTACAGTGTATATATAGACATGAATATGGGTTTAGTGGGGGAGATAAAAATGATTCTGACTTTAGAATCATGACTCATTTAGACTTGTTAGAGTCCTTCTTCTGAGTCTTAAGAGAGAGAAAGAACAAGAAGAAAGAAACAGAAAAGGATGGAATGGCTTTAAGGTGGCTAATGCTAGAAGCTTGAGGATAATAGTGCTTATGCCCACTGGTACATAATTTGTGTCTGGTAGCTTGAGTCTTGAGAACTGTGTTGGGAGAGGTCTGAGCCCATTTGTTGCAAGTCAACTAAATCTGGTTGGAGATTTGTGGCAATCCACATATAGGACTGTTGTTACTTTATTTACCTCGGTTGTAGATTGAGGTGTCAATTGGAGTCATCAGGCCCGTACAGGCCGAAAGAAAAAGAAAGAATCAACCCAGCCTGGGCCATCTCAAATGAGAAGGTGGACTGGCCCAAGCGACCCAATTAGGAAAAAGGGAGGCTCTCGGCCTAAGGTCGGGCTGGGTGCAGGCCAATTTGCATCTTTTATAAGAGCTTTTACAGAAGTTTTCTTCCGGTTCTATTTTAGGCTTAAATTCGAAAAAATAATAGTAAACTACTTTTTTTGCTGTCACTTTTATGTTTACTACTTTTTTTTGTAATTTGATTCGTACTATTTTTTAGTTTTAAAAAAAGACAAACTATCATTAGATAACGTGTTTGCTTTACTCTAATACAAAATATTTATAATTAATTACGTCTTTATAATTTTTGAAATGGCATGCTTCAAACTTTCTCATAATAAGTGTTAAAATTTAAAAACAATCTCATATAAGCAGTTTTTCTCCAATTGACCTTAAATCCATGGCCCGCTAAAGCGAACTGAATCAGACAACCCGCTCAAATTGACACTTCTAGTTGTGAAGAACATGGACGCACTTGTGGGCTTTTATTTGCAAAATAGAAAGCCCAACACGATGAGGAAATAAAAAGGAGAGAAACTAAGAAAATTTTCCCTTTAAATCAAATTTTAAATAAATCGAGTTCTAGTTTTTGGAGGGGATAGTACATTTTTTTAATTAGTTTTTAGAATTTGTATAACAAGTTGATATTTGCTTTAAAAATTGTCATATTAATTAATAATAAAGTATTGAACAAGCTTACGAAAAAAAAAATCATAACAACTCAAATTTAGAATAAAAAGTTTAAATTAAAGTTTGTATTTCTAGCATTACTGAGGTTGAATATAGATTACACATAAGGTAATTTGTTTACCCTATCACTAACTTTCTCCAAGTTAGGTTTATCTATAGAAATAACAATTTTTTTTTCTTTTTTCTTTTTTTTTTTTTGGTTGAAAGGCATGCCAATTGCCAAACACCAAGTGATAATAGTTGCCCATAGAAAATTGCGTAGAGTGGATTCCAGACTTGTATTGTTGGTATTTTTATTTTTTTATTTTTTTTCTGCTCACCTCATTGCTGAACTTTTCTAATAAGTCGTTTTTATCATGGGAAAGAATACTATTATTTTTATCTTCGTGTCGAGACGCATGCCAACGAAGTCTTTATTAGCATAGAAAGTCGCTTTTCTTTTCAATATTATATATTTGTTATATATTAATATTCAAAAAGAAAAGAATATTCTAACGTAAAGCACAGTAAAAAAAAAAAGGTTAATTCATTTTTATTCCTAAACTACGTTTTCTGTTCCAATTTCAGTTCCCAAACTTCAAAATATTACAAATTGCATCCTAAACTATGCCTTTTGTCCCAGTTTGGCCCTTCATTCATTACAAGCGTCAAAAACTTTATGATTGAGTCCATGTAAACCTCACAATATCAAATAACAAAGGGTATTTTAGACAAATCGTGCTTTTAAGATGAATTTAAACAAAAGTTAACCCTCACATACTTTGTTAGTCTATAAGCTAAATGTCGAAAGAACATCGTTATCTTTCTCATATTTTTTCTATTGTTAAATTTATTTTAGCATGATATGTTTAAAATAGTTTTAGTCAACTAAAATGCGAGTGTCGCATAGTTGATACTATCAAACTATCAACGGTTTTTGTGACACAAAAGTCAAATATGAGACAAGAACCATAATTTATGATGTAGTTTATAATGTCTTGAAATTTATAGTGTGTTTGGTATAAGGTTAGAACCATTAGTTAAAACTGTAAATATTATAGCATGTGAAAACTTTATACTGCAGTAATTTTTTTTATTGTAGTATATAAAAACTTTATTCTATTCCTAACTAAAAAATTAGTTAAAGCTAACTTTATCAAACCGTCAAAATGGATAAGGTGAAAATTGACATTAAATGAAGCAAATATTGTTGCTACATCAAAATAATAAAAAAAAAGTTCCGAATCAAACATAGACACTTGTCACCTGCCTTGTAGTCAGTGCAAAAGGTCATGTATGGACACTATCAGCCGCCCGCACTAGTAAGAAACTACCAAGAAACTTCAACCGAAGTTGATATAAACACTGACTTAATGACTACGATACACCAGAAGACTTGACAAAGGGCAGACTTGGTTCAGCTTAAAACTCTGTTCCTTTCGCCATTGTGGCAGAGAAAAGAATTGAAGCAGGAAAAGAAAAAACAAAAAAAAAAAAAAAAAGAAGAGAAAGAAAGAAAAAGAAAAAAGGGGGGTCGTTCTTCATAGAAATGGGAAAGATGGTTTGCTCGGAGTTAAATGAAGGCAGTTTGGATCTCTTTAGATTTCTAATGGTGATTGTTATAGTTCTCACCCTTATGGTCATGTGCAGACCGCCTCCAAGGCGAAGGGTTCTCGAAGTGCGTCGTATCGGTTGAAATTTTTGTTGTTGGTTTCTTCTTAACGCTGGCCAAGCCAAGACCTCAGGGCTGTGTGAGAGTTATTTAGCTCAAACCTGCTTCGTCTTCCCCTTCTTCTTCTTTCCTTTATCTGCTGGGATTGTAACGAGGATAAAATCATATATGTACGTGTGTGTAAACCTGCTGTGTGATTGTGACATGGTAACTTCAATTTTGACAGAAATTTTTAAATTTCTATGGTTTTTTTTTTATTTTTTACTTTTATCTTACACTTGCAATGAATAGTTGTTCTTAGTTAGAGATGTAATAAGAAGATTGAAATAAATCATTACAAGCTATCTTGCTGATGAATGTCTAGCAGGAATTGACTAAATGAGAAATGGGTTCGTCTGTCTTCAGCCGCATATGAGAAATAACTGCACCATACGTTGGATCAATTTGTCTCTGTCATGAATGGTATGCCAAAAACATGTTTGCATGGATCATTTGTAGGGGTGGCAAGTTAGGTCACAAACACGATATAAAACCCACACAAACTTAAAGGGTTTTGGTTTACTATAAATAGATTTGGGTCAATAATAAGTTGACACAATTAAAACAATTATTCAATAGGTTGATTATGGTTGACTATTTTAATATGGTTGACTATTTTAATACGATTCACATGAAATGACACGTTTAACTATATGTATAATTTAAAAATTTATTATACATGATATAATATAAAAGTTTGTATGATGCATAAAAAAAACTTCTCTTGCTTTTATTAAATATAAATATTATGAATTTTAAAATACATAGGTAATATAAAAATAAATGATAAATTTACTAATAAATCTATTATATGTGTCATAATCATGTTAAAGGAATCATGGTTATATCAGTTATTATTTAACATATAAACTTAAAAGAGTTATACATGTTTATATGATTAACATGATTATTAAATAGGTCGTGTTTGGGTTGACATCTTTTGACACGTTTGATAAACGGGTAATGTTTGAGTTAATGTTTTCTAACACGATTAATAAACAGGTTGACACGAACATGACCCGTTAACACAAATTGTCACCCCTAAATTTGTTCCATAACAGTTTTCATTATAAGTAACATTGCAACATCCTTTGATTGTGCCAACAAATAACACTAAAATACCTAGCACAAATTAAACAATAAGAAATCATGTTATCCGAGTAAACTGGCAATTATGAATTTATGATATAACCAAGATACAAGTGCAAAAAAACTCCCGTTTAAGAGTAAGAAGTTTTGTCAACTATTATTGCTCTTTGGACCTTCAATGGACTCCAAGAGACGTTCGATTCTGTACTTCATGACAGGCTGACCGCTATGCGTCTTCTTGTACATCTTTTCCTTGGCGGCCTTCCTACGCGCTATAGCATTTTCCCTTTCTTCTTTTTTTCGCTGAATGATTGCCTCTCTCTCCTTCCTTGCCTTCTCTTCCTCTTCACGCTTCTTCTCGTATATTTCTTTCAAACTAAACTTCCCTTTGTTCCTGCCTTTCTTGCTTTTCTTATTCATCTCGCTGTTGCGTTCTGTTTCATTATCATCCTGTGTCAACCAACAAAAAGATAGGTAACTCTCATCTCCAAAAGCATCCATTTAAGAGTGCGTTTTGAATTGTAAGCAAACTGTCTTGTTTTCCTAAGGACAGCATTATCATGCCAAATTGGTGGAACAAAGAACAACAATTATACGACACAGATACGAAGATTTGAATTTTCCTCAAACCATAGAATCGCAAACGAAAGTACCGAATCTCAAACAAAAGTACCAGTATGGGTGTGTGAGGTTGAAATTACGCAAAAATTGTCATACCTTTATTTTAAGGTAGTATGATTCTGGTGTACTGAAACCACGTTTTATCAAATAAGATATGACAATTGTCCCACCAATTATTCGGATATAGCCAGTTTTTTGAGAGATCAAGAAAAGGATACTAAGAATCAAATAAACTAGATATCATTCACATCCAACCTCTTGGAATCTTACAGTCGAGGAGGGACCATTCTGTTGACCTTGTTGTTTTATGGACTTCTTAAACTTGCTGACATATTTAGCATTCTTATAGAACTCCTTTTGCTTATCTGGGAACAAAATTGAGAAAAAAAACTGTCAAATTAAAATAATAGAATGCAGAATTAAAAAAGAAAAGAAAGTAACAATTTCACTATCATTCACAACATAACAACCAATCCAGAATGGGCTTGCAAACTGGGATTTGACAATTACTATAAATTTTTTTCTGTTGGAAAAATGCCAGCTTGTTTACTTTACTCAATCCAAATTTTAAAAAAACAACTTCTTTGTACAATCCTTTTCAACAAGAAAATAGTTAAAACTATAATTAATTGGAATACAGAAAAAAAGAATCCGAAGTCCAATTTCATTGCAATTACACTTTTTCTTCTTCTGTATTCAGTGAACGCACATAAATCATATAAAAATCAAATAAACTAAAGAAAAAGGGAAACAAAGATTAGGGCTTTGTACTTATTAAAGCAGGATTGTAGTAGTTGGTCTTCGATTTGGCATTGGCGAAGGACTTCGCCTTGTTGTTTCTTCTCTTCATGTTTACCGATTTCGGGCCGCTGATTTCGCCTCTGTTTGCATCGTCTTTCGGGGGCCGATTCTTCATCTTTGAAGGAATTTCGGAGATTTGGTCGAAGAATGGGTGAATTAGGGCAAAAAGAGGGTCGGATGAAAGAGAAAAAAGGACAACGAATTTAAAACAGAGACAAGGGCAGAATGGCGGCGGCGGCGGATTTGACAGATGGCGGAGGAGGGGGAAGGAAGGGCTTGGGCGACGTGCGGCGGCTTACCGAGGACCGATTTCCCTTGCTAAGTTTTTGCCGATGGTTCTTTCCTTTTTGAAAAATAAAAAACTTCCATTCAAACGACCACATGCACACAACTGACCAGGTATTTAAAAGGGCAGTGAGAATCCAACTATATATGCTACGGTAACAACAAAAAATAATTGTTATAAAATAAAATTTTTATATATTATAATAAAAATAATATTAATTAACGATTTTTATTATTTTTTTAAATATTCTACGAGAAGTGAGACTGTGAAAGGCAACAATTTGGTTTTTTTTGTTTTTTAATAAAAAATCATTTGAATAAATAACTCAGTTGGTCCTAATCTTTTTTAAAAGTTACAATTTGGTCTCCACATTTTTTTATTTAATTGGATCCAACCTTTTAAAACAAAAGGTGCAATTTGTCCCTTACATTTAATTTTGGATGCAAAAGTTATTTGACTTCATTTTTAATTAAAATTATTAAAATACCCTTTTATAATAATTGATATATTAAAAAATTAAAACAAAAATTTATTAAAAAAAATCTAAAAAAAGAATCTGTTGAAACAAAAACCCTAATTTCTTTCATTTTTTTCGTTCATCTTCTAACCCAAGCCCCATCCCATGCCTAGAACGACGACTTCCTTGCGTCGGCCGACCTTATGAGCCCGACTTCGTTACCGCACTGACAACCTCCTTGCGTTGCCCCAACCTTATGAGCCCAACCTCGTTACTGTGCTGATGACCTCCTCATGTAGCGGACCTTGCGAGCCCGGCCTCGTCATCGCACAACAACCTTTTCGTGCCTCCAATGCCTCTTGAGCCAAACCTCGTGACTAGATTTTACCCATAAAAAATAAAAAATTCTACCTTCAAACCCAACCCAACACACTATTTTCTCTTCTTTTCTTTTTGCCCTACCAAAATTTTTTTTTGAGAAAAGTACAAAAAAAAACTGAGAAACTTCTTTCAAATTTGATCTGAAGAAGAAGAAAAAAGTGGTGGTGGTGAGCCAAAGTAGAGCATATTTAGGAGTCCTCGACCTCGGCCTCGCGAGAGTGATCGGGCTCCTCCAAGAGGAGGCAGTCTCGGGCTCTTCTGGCTACTGGTCCAGGCAATCGACGTCGATGGAGAAGGAGGAAACTTGGTGGTGCTTGACGGCGAGGCTGACCTCCTCTGTGACGACGTTAGAGATAGGCTGTCGGAGCTTCTCAACTCTTCAATTAGATCTGATTTGTTTTTGAAGGAATTTTTAATAATATATATATTTTTAATTTTTTAATTTTTTTTATGTTTTAATTTTAATTTCTTTACAAGTAGTGACAAAATTCAACTAATTTGCTCGCCTATGCCCTAGAATGGTTTGGGATAATGAAAAGAAGTAAGGAAATTAATTAAAGTCCTTTGACCCGAAATCGCTATGATTGTTAATGGAGCTCAACCACCTCATACTCAGGAGGACCTGGTTAGTGCAGCACTTCGAGTGGAGCAATATTTACCGAAGGATAAAAGAAACCAGCCATCATAAAGTCAGTTTGGTAATCACATGAATAATCAAAATTGACCCCAAGGCAACAACAACAACAATCGAAATTGGAATAACAATAAGATAAATGGCAATTTTCATAATCAGAAAGCCAGAACGACAAGAGGGGAGACAGCGGTCAACATCAATGCCACAACAACAAATAGATCCAACCTTGTGCTAAATGTGGGAGGAAGCATCCTGGAGAGTGTCGACAAGGCACCAACAAGGACTACACTTGCAATCACGATGGCCATATATCCATTAACTACCCTATGAAGACCTACTCCTAGAACCAGCACAAAGCATCCCTTACTTAACTCTATAGTATGCAGGCAACCCTTAAAGGACCACTTATATATCAAGGAAGATTGAAAGCTCTACCTACCAGTGCTTGCATCTATACCGTGACAAAAGAAGAAGTTATAGTAGAAACCTCAAATGTTGTCACAAGTCAGATCCTTATACATACCAAAAACGCTCATGTACTTTTCGTTACATGTGCTACCCATGTTTTATATCTATATCTTTTGCTAAAAACCTAAAAAGAAATGAGGAATGTATAGGACAAGGGTTCATTATTACACTATCTTTGGGGAAAGTGATATCATCCACACAATTCTTGTGTGCCACTCCTTTAAGAATTTCTGATAGAGAACTTTATATCGATCTCATTCTATTAGACATGCATGATTATGATGTTATTCTCAGGATGGACTTTCTGGGGAAATGTAATGCTTCAATTGAGTGTTGACAACGAAAGGTGATCTATGATCTAGAAAGTGAAGTCGTGTTCATGGGTGAATCAAGAAAGAAAGCAAAACTATTTCTGTTAGCCATGAAGGCAAGGAAGTTACTGGCGAGTGGATGCATAGGTTTTCTGGCAAACAGTGTAGATGAAAGTCAAAAGGAAAGTTTAAGGATGTTTCAGTGGTTATGGAATTTCCAAAAGCATTTGTTGAGATCTATCGAGCTTATCTCTAGACAGAGATATTGAATTCGAAATTGAACTCCCACAAGGCACGAACTCGATCTCTAAAGCATTGTATAAAATGGCTCCAGGAGAATTGAAAGAGTTACATTCTCAGCTAAAAAGAGCTTCTTGATAATGGTTTTATCCATCTAGTCATTCTCCATGGGGAGCTCTAGTCCTATTCGTGAAGAAGAAGGACAATTCTGTGTGATTCCACATTGATTATTAAGAACTAAACAAAGTAACAATCAAGAACAAGTACATGTTGCCCTAGATCAATGATTTATTCGATCAGCTAATGGGTGTGTCAGTGTTTTCAAAGATAGATTTGTAGTCAGGTTACCATAAACTAAAGATAAAAGAAGGGGACATTCCAAAGATAGTCTTTAGAATGAGGTATGACCATTATGAATTCGTGATCATGCATTTTGGCCTAACAAATGCTCCTGGAGCGTTTATGGATTTGATGAATTGGGTGTTCAAAATATTGAAAAAATTACGCAGCAAAATTTTAAAAAATTTTATATCATAGTATTTTTCAAAACACAAGTTTGACATGCTATATGCATAAATTAACCAAATTTTACTAACCTTTGAATGTCGAAGAACTCCCGCAATCTGTGAAGAGAAGTAACATTATAGAAGAGCCTCAACCAACTGGTCTTTTTTCCTATTCTCTATCCACGATCAAAGTGAGTGTGGGCTCATATGTACAGCTCTTCATCCAGGTGACTCTCCTTCCAACCAATTAAGAGAACCCAAAGCTAGTGTTCGTGATTTGTGAACAAGAGCTCTCAGGGAGTTTTAGATTCTCACCAGCAGAGTATCACTCTTAATCTCTCAATTGATCTAAATAACTTATGAGACTTACTCTCTATTTATAGAGGTTGGGTCTAGGGTCAGTCCTTATCAGATAAGGTCTCAAAAATTTGAATCAGAATCAAATTCGGATCAATATCTGATGAAATTCGTGTGAAAATACGTGATCTTTTTATTGTGCATCGGCAGGCCAATCTGCCTAATCGGTAGGCCGAACTTGAGGATCGGTATGCTGAACTGTAAAAAAAAAATCTCAGCGAATCAGAGATTCTATAGGATAAAGTCTCAGTTTTAATTCAAATAACCCAATAAAGAAGTTATCTAATCAAAACAACTTTATCTAGATAATCTCTAGGGAAATAAATGAATTCCTAATAATTCTACAAGTTTATCTTGAATTAATTTTGTCACAAAATTAATTCAACAGATAAACAGACATGAATTTCAACCAATCTAATAAATTTGACATAAGTCACCAATTATTGAAAAAGTACGTCGTATCGTTACAGGATGTTGTGAGTTAACAAAGGGGACCAAATGGACCTATACATTTTAAGCTCTCGATAATTATAAAACCCAATATCCCAGATATACATTTTATGATTATCAACTCCAACGCTACTCCACTAAAAGCTTGGAGCTACACTCTCGAGCCTATGGGAGACTCAATTAATGAGCAATTCCAAGCGTATGATCGCTGGAAAGATGCTAATGATCAGGCCCGCTGCTATGTTATGGTCAGTATGAATAATGTGTTGTAGGCTCAACATTAGGATTATGAGACTGCGAAGCAAATCTTGGATCATCTTAAAGATATGTTTGGAGGCCAAGCCATACCAAAGCGGCAAAGGGCGCTTCAAAAACTTCTAAACTATAGACAGAGGCCGGGGACATCTGTAAAGGAGCATATGATGTTGGTCATGGGTTACCTCACTGAGGTTCAAACTAATGGAGCCAACATCGATGCTGAAACTCAGATGACTATGGTCTTTGAGACTTTGTCAAAGGAATTTATTCTGTTTAGAGCTACATTTAATTTAAGCAATAGACGAGATATGACCTTGACGGAATTGATAAAATAGTTACAAGAGTTCGAACTGCTAATCAAGGAGTCTCCTACGGGTGGTGAGGCCAACATGGTAGCTGCTTCTAGTTCTAATCTCAACTCTGAGAATGGAAAGAACCAACGGGCTACGAACGAGAAGTCTTCTATTCCTGCTAACACCAAGAGCAAGAAGAAGAAGAAGAAG
Source organism: Artocarpus heterophyllus (assembly GCA_025403435.1). Lineage (NCBI taxonomy): Eukaryota > Viridiplantae > Streptophyta > Magnoliopsida > Rosales > Moraceae > Artocarpus > Artocarpus heterophyllus. Next base: position 10,373,704 of record CM046335.1, read on the forward strand.
AAGAACCCAAAGAAGCTTAAGTGCATCTTCTGTGGAAAGGTCGGGCATATCAAGAAGCATTGGAAGGACTTCCTTTCTAAAGGAGGTAGGTGTGATCTTTTGTATTTAGAAACTTGTTTGGTTAAGGAATCAAGTGACATTTGGTTCATAGATTCTGGTGCAACTAATCATGTTTGTGTTTCTCTGCAGGCGTTCAAAGAAACGATAAGTCTACTGCATGAGGACTTCAAGCTTCAGATGGGCGATGGATCCTTGGTCTCAACAAAAGCAGTGGGAGACGTCCATCTTTACTTTAATAATTATAGGAATTTATTTTTGCAAGATTGTTTTTATGTTCCTAAATTTAAAAGGAATTTAATTTCTATAGCTTGTTTATTTAAAGACTCCTACTTGGTTTCTTTTAATGATAAAGTGGTGATTCGTAAAAAACAAATCTTTTATCTGTTCTGGAGGGATGCAAAATAATATATTTTATCAAACCTAATATGAACTTATTACTTAATGCTGAGATGAATGATAATAACTCTAAAAGACTTGAAACTTCTCACTCTAATAAAACTTATCTTTGGCATTTGTGCCTTGGTCATATTAACTTGAATAGGATTCAAAGGTTGGCAATGGATAGACTTTTAAGTCACTTAAAGATGGAATCTATACCTCAATATGAATCTTGTTTGGAGGGTAAAATGACCAAAAGACCATTCAGGTCTAAGGGCAATAGGGCTGAAGGGGTTCTAGAACTTGTGCATAGTGATGTTTGCGGACCGATGAACTTTCAGACACGAGGAGGGTATGAGTACTTCGTCACTTTTATTGACGATTACTCAAGATATGGGTATGTGTACCTGATGTACCACAAAAGCGAAACTTTTGACAAGTTTAGGGAGTTTCGGGCTGAAGTGGAAAAGCAATTGGGTAGACCCATAAAGGCACTTCGATCCGATCGAGATGGGAAATACCTTTCTGATGAGTTATTGGGACACTTATTAAAAAATGAGATTTTATCTCATTTGACTGCGCGGGGCACTCCGCAGCAGAATGGCGTAGCGGAAAGAAGAAATAGGACTTTGTTAGACATGATAAGGTCCATGATGAGTTATTCATCATTGCCTTTCTCCTTTTGGGGATATGCACTACAAACCGCATGCTATCTTTTGAACAATGTGCCTTCAAAATCGATCCCTAAAACTCCTCACGAGTTGTAGACGGATAGGAAGACATCTTTAAACCATATTCGCATATGGGGATGTTCGGCTCATGTCCTGTTTAAGGATCCGAATAAGTTGGAAGTACGTTCGAAAGTTTGTGTGTTTGTAGGATATCCAAAAGGGACTAAAATAGGTTATTTTTATAACCCAAAGGAAAAAAAAGTTGTGGTTTCAATTAATGTAACTTTCCTTGAGGAGAGTTACATGGACGACTTTAAACCTCGAAGCAAAGTGGTGCTTAAGGAGTTAAGGAGTGATCCTATCACTCCAGAGGTTCCGAATGAAACCATTCCGATCAGTGTAGAAAAACCAAACAAACCTGAACAACAACCTCAGGGGCTTCAGCGTAGTGGGAGGATTGGGCGTTAACCTGAGAGGTATATGTTCAATGGGGAGGTCTTTTTTGCTGAACCGGATGAACATGAGAGGGATCCTTATACTTATGAAGAAGCTATAGAGGATGTTGATTCAAAACTCTTGACAGAGGCCATGAACATTGAGATGAAGTCTATAGAGACTAATTAGGTCTGGGAGCTTGTAGATCTTCCTAAGGGGTAAAACCCATAGAGTGTAAGTGGATCTATAAGAGAAAAAGAGAAGTAGATGGAAAAGTTGAAACCTATAGGGCTAGACTAATAGCTAAGGGATACATGCAAAAGGAATGAATCAATTATAAGGAAACCTTTTCACTAGTAGCCATGCTTAAGTCCATCCAGATTCTCTTGTCCATAGCTGCCACTCTCGACTACGAGATTTGACAGATGGATGTCAAGACGGCTTTTTTGAATGGCTATCTTGATGAGTCCATTTATATGAAACAATCAGACGGGTTTAGGTCACGGGTCAAGAGGGCAAGGTTTGTAGGCTGCTAAAGTCAATTTATGGACTTAAGCAGACTTCCCGTTCTTGGAACATAAGATTTGATCAGGTGATCAAGACTTATAGGTTCTCACAAAATATGGATGAACCATGTGTTTATAAACACATTAAAGATGAGAAGGTAGTTTTTCTACTACTCTATGTAGATAACATTCTGCTAATTGGCAATGATGTTGGGGCATTGTCATCGGTCAAATTATGGTTGACTAAGTAGTTTAACATGAAGGACTTGGGTGAGGCTAATTTTGTTATCGGTATCCAGATCTTTAGGGATAGGAAGAACAAAATGATAGCTTTGTCCCAGGCCAGGTACATAGATAAAATTCTCAAGAGGTTTGCAATGCAGGATTCCAAGAAAGGTGGCCAACCATCTAGGTCTGGAATCACTCTTTCTAAGAAAGACTCTCCAAAGTCTTATGAAGAAAGAAAATACATGAAGAAGGTGCCTTATGCTTCGGCAGTGGGTAGTCTCATGTATGCCATGCTTTGCACACGATCGGATATTAGCTATGCGGTTAGGATTGTAAGTCGATTTCAGGCGGATCCAGGACCGAACCATTGGGTTGCGGTAAAGCATATTTTTAAGTACCTGAGAAGGACTCGAGGGTATATGCTTATGTATTCGGGTGAAGACTTGACTTCTCTAGGATACACTAACTCAAATTTTCAATAATGTCTGGATTCTAGGAAATTAACTTCGGGTTTTGTGTTTACTCTGGGTGGTGGTGCCATCAGTTGGAGAAGTGCTAAGCAAGATTGCATTTCAGATTCAACGATAGAGGCCAAGTATGTGACAGCTAGTGATGCTTCAAAAGAAGCAGTGTGGCTCCGCAAGTTCCTTGGGGATCTTGAGGTAGTTCCTGGTATGGATAAGGCGGTATCACTATACTGTGATAACAGTACGGTGGTAGCTAATGCTAAGAAACCAAGATTTCACAAGAAGAGTAAGCATATTGATCCAAAGTATCATGTGATAAAGGACTTCGTTGAGGGAGGGCATATCACGGTGTGCAAGATCACGTCAGAGTACAATTCAGTTGATCTATTTACGAAGACATTTACTGGGAGAGTCTTCGAGAGACATGTGGAAGCTACGGGGATGCGAGACTTGTCGTATTTACTCACTTAGTGCAAGTGAGAGATTGTTAGACATGTATGCCCTAAGGAGTAAAAATGTAATAAGTTTTTGAAGATATTTTTATTAATAAAGAATTTATTTATTATTTATATACCAAATCTTGTCCTCTATACGTTCATATTTGTTGAATGTATGTTAATGCAAACAAAAGTCTGAGGCTGTCGGTTTAAACCTTAAGAATTGGGCATATGATGGACAGATTATGGGAAAGACACGATTTTTAAGGTGATGGTCTAAATCATAAGATCCGCAATCGAGGCAATAAAGTTGGGCACTTTATTCATGCAAAGATTGTTATGTTGTCTATATCTCTTTTGGGAGATGATTTGTCTTGACCATCGGAGGTGGACTCCATGAATAGAAACATTGGCACGTTGTCATAGGTGACTATGTGTTGGATCGGAACATAAAGTGAATTGATTTGGATTAATAATTCTGTCTCGAAAAATTGATTTACTTTAGATAATCATTTGTATTGTATCTTAATCTTGAGATAAATAGTGAGCCCGTTATCTTAGCTTGTGTATTTTGATGTACCAAAGGATGACACCCACATCTTAACAGTGGTATGCATGCTAGTACGTTGGATGCATGACTCTTGATAGCGTAGACCTGCTATTCATAGATATGGAATCCATAGCTCCTTTTTATGAGTAATGATATCCTCTTATATGTGTTATCCTATAATTGAAAAACTGGAGCGCTCAACCATTTGGATATATAGGTGTAACCGAATAGTATACTGTCATTGGATAGTAAGTTTTTTGATGATGAGATAATGGAACATAAGGTAAAAATAATCGAGAAGGTAAGACAGAACTTTTCCTTAAGCAGATTATGGATTATCATGTGGGGATACGATACACTATGATATGTCATGGAGACTTACCTATACGAGCTTCGCAATTCTATGTAGTTCGAGAGTGCAGCTCCAAGATTATGGATTATCATTTGGTCCCCTTTGCTAGCTCACAACATCCTGTAATGACACGGCGTGCTTTTAAATAATTGGTAACTTATGTCAGATTTATTAGATTGATTAAAATTTAGAAGAATCAAATAATTCATGTCTGTTTATCGGTTGAATTAATTTTGTGATAAAAATTAATTCAAGATAAACTTGTTGAATTATAAGGATCGGATAATTCTAGTCTGTTTATCGGTTAATTTAATTTATATAAATTAGATAAAGATAAACTTGTAAAATTATTGGGAATTGATTTATTTTCTCAAAGATTATCTAGATAAAGTTGTTTTGATAAGATAACTTATCTATTGGGTTATTTGAATTAAAACTGAGATTTTATCCTATAGAATCTCGGATGAAAATAAAAGATTTGCGAGATTTTTATTCGACAGTTTGGCCTGCCGATGGGGCCTGTTCGGCCTGCCGATCAGCGAAGGCTAAGATCACGTGTTTCTACGCGGATCTTATCAGATATGGATCCGAACTTGATTCTGTTTCGAGTTTTTGAGACCTAATCTGATAAGGATTGACCCCAGGACCAATCTCTATATAAAGGAGTAAGTCTTAAGAGTTACTCAGATCAATTGAGAGATTAAGAGTGATACTTTGTTAGTGAGAATTTGAAAACTCACTGAGAGCTTTTGTTCACAAATCACGAACACTTGCTTTGGCTTCTCTCGATTGGTTGGAAGGAGAGTCACCAAGTGGAAGAGCTGTACGTGTGAGCCCACACTCACTCCGGTCGTAGATAGAGAATAACAAAGAAGACCAGTTGGTTGAGGCTCTTCTAGAACGTTACTTCTCTTTATGTTTTGCGAGGGTTCTTCTACACACAAAGGTTAGTAAGATCTGGTTAATTTATGCATATGGCATGCCAAACTTGTGTTTTAGAAAATACTCTGATGTAAAATTTTTAAAGTTCCGTTGTGTACTATTTTTTTCCAACATGGGTGTATTATTATTTTATTGTAAAAAAGAATCAAGATTTCTATAGCTATGTAAGTATGAAAAGTGCTAAGGTACGACCCAGAAAATAATAGGTCGTCACACCGCATCTGTGTTCTTAATTACAAAACTAGCTGGTGTAAGATGTTACTGTTGGCAGAGTTTGCATATAACAACAGCTATTAGGAAATTATCAAGATGGCAACTTATGAGGCACTTTATGGGCGAAAATGTAGGTCACTCATATGTTGGCATGAAGCTAGGGAAAAGAAGATGATGGAAGATAAGATAAAAAGAAGACAAATTTTTTTTAACGAAACAACTAAAGCGATAAAACTAATATGTAGAAGAATTGAGATAGCATAGAGTTGCTAGAAGAGCTATGACGACACAAGGATGAAGCCTTTGGAGTTTGCAATTGGTGATTTTGTGTTTATAAGAGTGGCACCGCTGAAATGAGTCATGAGATTTAGGAAGAAAGGCAAGCTTAGCCTGAGATTTTAGGACCTTATGAAGTAATGAGGCGAATTGGTAACATAGCTTATGAACTGATTCTACTGCTAGATATGCCATCTATCCACAAGGTCTTCCATGTTTTGATGCTTAAGAAGTATGTCTCAAATCCCATGCATATAATCAAAGCCCAAGCCATCAAACTACGAGAAGATCTTATGTACGAAGAGAAGCTAGTTGAGATTTTAGACCAAAGGACCAAGACCTTAAGGAATGAAGAGATAGCACTAGTTAAGGTCCTTTGGCGTAACCACAAAGTAGATAAGGCTACTTGGGAACGAGAAAATGAAAAGAAAATCAAGTACTCTCAATTATTTTAAGTTTCAGGGACGAAACTTTTATAAGGTATGGAGGATTGTAATACTCACAGTTTTCTTGAACAGATAATAACGACCTTATGCGACAATATGAATAAGACTTATGACTTAGAAGCATATTTTTGTGTGATATTTAATATAATATTTATGATTATAAAGTTTATTATGAACTAATAATTTTTTTGGCACTGGATGGTTCAGAGAAGTTCCAATGGCATAAAGTGCTAATGTGTAATTATTATTGTTTGATCATAAAATGGATTATTTTAGTGAATTGTTTAGATTTTTATATATTGGATATGCTATTTTAATCTTGAAAATTTGTTGGAATTTTAGAAACTATTTTTTTAATTTTTAGAGAAGTATTTCTTTATCTTATTTTTTTATTTCCAGATTTTTGTAAAAAAAAAAAAAAGAAGAAGAAGGAATTTGATGATATATTTATCATGTGATATATATAAATATATATATATATATATTAATATGTGTATATTACAGAAGTGAAACGTGACTATTTCATGTGTCATGTTTGTATATATGTGTATATATATAATATTATATCATTCTATATTGTTAGAAGGAAATTTTGTATATTATATATATGTAACGTGTATTTTACCCTAATATATTATTATTATTATTATTAGATATCTATATCATTATAGATGATAGAAGAATGAACGTAAGTGAACTAACTTTTATTATTGGCAATTATTATATATATATTTCATGAGTTATGTTATCATATTCCCCGACAAATTTTACATTATTCTCCTATCCATAAACTTTATTCTTTTTCTACTATCCTTTGATTACATGGGTTGGCCTCTACCTAGCTGTTTCCATATTCTTAATAACGTTATAATAAATTTATCATGTTTTTTATATTGTCTAACCCATAACGTCTCCCGTCACTCTCCCTTGTGCAACACTCCTCTTCTCTTGGCTGCATTATTCTTGACAACTAGATCACATACTAACCTTTATTTCTTGCTTGCAATATTTCTTCGACAACCACCATATGACCACACAATATCCACCTCCATGCTCTGCATTATTCCCCTTTCTATAAGAGTTATTATTCCTTTTGTCTAATCTCTTTTAAATACAAGCCTCATGGAGGGTCATAAACTCTTATCCAAAAACACTTTAGCAACATTATAACACCTCACATTACGAGATATCACATTATGGAGGGTCTCTTTCACTCTTTCTCTCATGTTTCTTGCTTCTTACACCATAAATACAATATGTGCACTCACAAACTGTAACCAAACAAAAGTATCCAACTCTTAACTACCCCGTTCAACCCTTTGAACTAATTTTAAACACTTTTCAACCCATAAGCAAAAATTTCCTCCAAGCTGGAACTAACGTCGACGAAGTTGCAACCGAAGCTGTAACGATGTTCGATCACATCACGAGGTCGATTTTTTCATCTATTTTTATACAAAAGTTTTTCTATGATATTGTGGTAAACGTAGGGTTGATTTTATGTGGTTTGATGTTTACTTTTGTTTAAGAAACAATTTTTATAGAATTATTACTCTTAAACTCGTTTTAGGCCTAAAATCTGCACTGCGAGATTTTCCAGAAAGTATAAAAATAACATTTTATGAAAATTATTTTTGGGCATTGTTCATATAGGTATTAGACATGTCTCATAAAAATTTTGGATTCAAAATACTATTTTTGAATAATTTGAGAATTTATGCTAAATGTTGTTTATTGTTGTTCTTAGACTGCCTTCAACTTCAATGAATTATTTGAGGATGTTTGAAGATGTGTTTAAAGCTGGAAAAATTCATCAATGTTCATTTATATTTGTAGTTGTTGTCTGCAAGATTTGGATTACATATAAATACTAGAAATTTAGATAAAAATCTTAGATTCTGCACTACTTAGTTCTTTCAACAGAATTCCAATGATGTTTTGTAAATGTTTAAATGTTAGAAATACTTAGAGTGATCCAAATATGATGAAAATAAAATTATTCTATATACGGATATTATGAATATTATGCTAAAATTTCATATCAATTGGAAGTTTGTGTGAGCTTAGAAAATTCCTTGATTGACATTTGCTCGTGAGCTATTTCCAATGATAGTTTTGTTTTATGATTTCTAAAGTGAAAACAAAATTTGCAATGATCCAGTTGTGATAAAATAAACCTAATAATAAGTATAGATGTTAGGAACTTTGTATTAAAATTTTAGAATTATTAAATTCTTGTGTGAATATACAAAATTCGTTGATTAGTGATTGCCTGTAGTATTTTTCCAACAACAGTGTTATGAATTGAAAAATATGAAATAACTTCTTATAGTAATCTATATGTAATGAAATTAAATCCAGTAATGTTTATGGATGTTTAGAATGCTTTCTAAAAAGTTCAAACAATTTGAATTTTGTGTGATTTTTAAAAATTTATGGACTACTGAATGCCTGTGATGGTTTTTTTCTTTTTTTTTTTAAGAAACTATGTAGTGTCTTAAAATATATGAAAATGGTACTTATAGTAATCTAAAAGTTATGAAATTTAATTTCATGACATGTATGGATGTTACAAACATTGTAGTAAAATTTCAAAATCATTGGAATATTCTATGATTTTAAAAAACCGTTGAGTACTAATTGCCAGGTTGAATTTGTGAATTTGTCTTGAATGTGGTGTTTTTGCATACGTTCTTCTTAGTGATTAAGCACGACATTGCTTGTTGCCATGATGACGTATGCGATGTTTTAAGTATGTTCTTATACTAAGAATGTTTCCTTTGTTGCCATGTTATAATGTTAAAGACTTTTGAGGCACTTGCAATAGGTTAAGTAATTTCTTATAAGCTAAGTAAGTACATTCTTAGCTGCAACATGATAAAGGATTATAAAAAGTTTTGAGAAATATTATATAATATTAATGTTAGACATATATGCCCTAAGGAATAAAAATGTAATAAGTTTTTAGAGATATTTTCATCAATAAATAATTTATTTATTGTTTATATATTAAATCTTGTCCTCCTTACGTTCATATTTGTTGAATATATGTTAAGCAAACAAAAATATGAAACTGTCAGTCTAAACCTTTAAGAATTGGGCATATGATAGACAGATTATGCGGAAGACGCGATTTTTAAGATGACGGTCTAAATCATAAGATCCGCAATTGATGGAATAAAGTTGGGCTCTTTATTCATGTAAAGATTGTTATGTTGTCTATATCCCAATTGGGAGATGATTTGTCTTGACCATCGGAGGTGGACTCCGTGAATAAAAACATTGGCACGTTGTCATAAGTGACGATGTGTTAGATCGAGACATAAAGTGAATAGATTTGGATTAATAATTCTGTCTTGACAAATCAATTCACTTTAGACAATCATTTGTATTGTATCTTAATCTGAGATGAATAGTGGGCCTGTTGTTTTGACTTGTGTCTTTTGATGTACCAAAGGGTGACACCCACATTTTAATAGTGGTACACATGCCGGTACGTTAGAAGCATGACTCTTGATGGCGTAGACCTGTTATTCGTAGATATGGAATCCATAGCTCCTATTTGAGAGTAGCGATATCCTCTTATATGCGTTATCCTGTAATTGAAAAACTAGAGCGTTCAACCATTTAGATACATAGGTGTAACCGAATGGTATACTGTCTTTGGATGGTAAGTTTTTCGATGGAAAGAAAATGGAATGTAAGATAAAAATAATCGAAAAGGTAAGACAAAACTTGTTTCTAAGCCAATTATGGATAATCCTATGGGGATACGATACACTATGATATGTCATGAAGACTTAGCTATACGGGCTTCGTAATTCATGTAGTTCGAGAGTGCAGCTCCAAGCTTTTAGTGGAGTAGCGTTGGAGTTGATAATTATGAAATGTATATCTAGGATATTGGGTTTCATAATTATTGGGAGCTTAAACTATATAGATCAATTTGGTCCCCTTTGCTAGCTCATAAAATCCTATAACGATACGACACGCTTTTTCAATAATTGATGACTTATGTTAGATTTATTAGATTGGTTAAAATTTGAAAGAATCAAATAATTCATGTCTGTTTATCGGTTGAATTAATTTTGTGATAAAATTAATTTAAGATAAACTTGTTGAATTTTGGGATCAGATAATTCTTGTCTGTTTATCGGTTGATTTAAGTTTGAATAAATTAAATCATGATAAACTTGTAGAATTATTAGGAATTCATTTATTTTCCTAGAGATTATCTAGAGAAAGTTGTTTTTATCAGATAACTTTTCTATTGGGTTATTTGAATTAAAACTGAGATTTTATCCTATAGAATCTCGGGTGGAAAATAAAACATTCGATGAGATATTAATCGGCAGTTCGGCATGCCGATCCTTAAGTTCAGCCTGCTGATAGGGCATATTTGGCCTACCAATCATCCTAATTGGCCTGCCAATGAGCGAATGATAAGATCACGTGTTTTTATGCAGATCTCATCAGATATTGATCCAAATTTGATTATGATTTGAATTTTGAGACCTAATTTGATAAGGACTGACCCTAGACCCAACCTCTATAAATAGAGAGTAAGTTACACAAGTTATTAAAAACAATTGAGAGATTAAGAGTGATACTCTACTGGTGAGAATCTGGAAACTCCCTGAGAGCTCTTGTTCATAAATCACGAACACTAGCTGTAATGCCCCTATGTGGGGGTTAACAGTTTTTAATGAATTAAAATAAAAATAAAAAATAAAAGTAAACCTTAAAAATAAAGTTGCCCGAGGCTTAAATGAAAACTCTCAAATCAAAAATAAAAATATAAACGACAATTAAACCACAGTTTAATGTAGCACCTTAAATTTAATAATATAAATTGTCATCATCATCATTTCAACCATCAACACATTTTAATACAGTCACAGAAAGTAACAATTAATGCTTACATTATCATGAAGAACATTCTTAACAATTGAAGTAGTCCCAATGTAATATAGCTACATAGCTTCCTCAACTATCTTTCTCATAGCCACCTCACACTTAGTGAGTCCTGAAAAGATAAAAATATAAGAGAATGAGCAACAGTATGCTCAGTAGAGAAAACCATTACTCACCTTTAGGTTTTTATCATTACCATATTAAAACCTGCATGGTTAGTTAAGTTACATCATATTCTAGATTATGAGGTTTATTATGATCACATCTCGTGGATACCATAGTTAATCATTATCAAGTTTCATAATTGTACATTTATACAAATATTACCAATCATTATTGTTCCTAGGTATCCATGTTAAATAGAGTATCACTCAACTCATCGAAACACAAATGGGCGCGCTTGATCACCCTGTAAACATTCTAAGGGTGTTCCGGTGAGGGGACATCAAGCCCCGAGTCCTCACCAAATCGATTCCTGTACAGTGTGTTCTGGGACTTTCAACCCAAGGAAGCGTCATCACCTTCCCCCTATTTTACCTTTTAGGGTATTCGTGCCTAAGGACGTAACTGCCGTCATTTTTATATCTCACTATTCCTTTGTATTCAATTTTTATTTATAGAGTTAATTTCCTAACTATGCTTCTCAATTTATAACATATGTCAAATCATTATATTCATCGCTATACAATATACATATTTTACAACATAAAACAACCAAATTTAATTTACCAAAACCCTCACAAAAGATGAGTAATAGAATCCCTACCTTTCAAGCTTATCACCAATCTTTTAATCCCGAAATCAATTAACGTTAGCTCCACACTCCCTTGATCCTAAGGCGTGCATAAGGACAATTTAAAACTAAAGCACAACATACAACCATATTCATAAATAAATCATGTGTAAATCCATCTTACTAGTGTGCCATTAAAGCTTTTATGCAAATCTCTTTTGAATACCACAGTAAACAATCTTTGTCTTAACACGATATAAAATATATACAAGTAATCTATATGTTTTAGTCCCTAATAAGATTCGTCAATCACTTAGGATAATATTGGAAAGATTGCAAGACATTAAGGAATTTGGTGGTGAGAAAAGATGGGTTCTTGGTTCAGGTTAGCAGCTAATATACCATGGCAAGCTGGCAATATACTTTTGCAAAAAGGATATGTTCACTATCTACAATCATCACACGGGTTAACAGGTGGTTTACTTAACATAAATAGATGGTATATTGTCACTGGCAGGTTTACTAGTTTCAAATCTAAAAATTAAAAAATTCAAAGAAAATAAAATACAACTCCGATTTAGGCTTATGATAGCTCATTAGAAAGCTTAGGATGTTCACTTTTTAAATATTTAAACCTATTTACAAAAATTCATTTTTATTTAATCTCAGAATTTCAAGAAAGAGCTACTGCCCATAGAGGTATTACAAAGTTTAACAATATAAATTTTCTGTTTACAGCGTATACACTTAGACTTTATACATATGCTCCAAAATAGCAACAAAATATATACTCAGGTTTAAGAACGTAAATTTGAATAATCTTTGAGTATAAAAAAAATTTATAAATAAAAGACTAAATTTGTTCATAAGATTCTAACATCGGATTATAGCTAGTTGGAAGCTTGAAATAGCTTCAAAACAGGTTCTTTGACTTCAGTATGGCTGAAATTTTTGCTCAAATGGAGGTGATGGTGGCTGATTTTTATGGCTGCCTTGAAGAAGTTCTCTAAGTATTTTGCTTCAGCAAAGAATGAGAAGAGTGTGGGAACCGTGGAAGAAAAAGGAAGAAAAGATGAGGTCTTTGAAGAGAAGTGATAAAAGCAATTATGGAGGAGACATGTCGGATCATGTCACGAAGGAAATGAAGAAAATGAGGGTCAAGAGTAGTTGAAAAAAATATCCTCATGTCTCCTTTGGAGACTTTAGAGCACATAATGCCAAAATGATATTTTTGAAATTTATTAGAAGTTCTAAGGCTTTTCAGTAAATATACTAAATAAGTATATGAAAAATTTAGAAAATATAAAAATAGATAGAAATAAATATTGTGAAATGGATTTTAAATGAAACAAATTTTTGATTGGCACACTAAAAATTAATTTAATTACCTTAATACCCGTTAGGAGAATAACAGGTGTTACACTAGCTTTGGGTTCTCTTAATTGGTTGGAAGGAGAGTCACTTGGTGGAAGAGCTGTATGTGTGAGCCCACACTCACTCCAATCGTGGATAGAGAAAGCAAAGAAGATCAGTTAGTTGAGGCTCTTCTGAAACGTTACTTCTCTTCATAGATTACAGGAGCTTTTCGGCACACAAAGGTTAGTAAGATCTAGTTAATTTATGCATATAACATGCCAAACTTGTGTTTTAGAAAATACTCTAATGTAAAATTTTAAAAATCCCACTGCGTACTATTTTTCTAACAATTAATTATTATAAATGAGCATATCTCTTTATAAAGGCTTTTTACAATGATTTAAGGAGCATTTTTCTACAAATATTTTTAACTTATTTTATGATGCTTAAGATGTTTTCTCAAAAATATATATGTGTATATATTCATATATGTATAACATAATTAAGGTGTTGCACATCTGATGTTGATGCATCCCTCAAGGTGGACTGTCCCCTAAAGTGGACTTTTCGTGTTTAGTTTGAGATTAGGTGCCCTTCTCCTCTCATGACGGTGCATTATAATAATGTTAATGGTGCAATGTAAGGGCCCTAAAGGATTGAATGAATGGTTTAATATGGTTAAAAGAAAAATAGAAAAATATGTTTTTTATGAAATGTACTTTATGTACTACGATGATTATGGCAAAGATACAACAACTCATGTTTATGATTAAAGTTTTCATAATTCTTTGTGAGATTTCATACGTACTTACTAAGCTTAATGCTTACTTAAGTTATATCGTGTTACAAGCAAGGGTAAGGCTACGACTATACATGGAGGGTGGACGGACAGTTGTGTATGCAAAGAATGTGGTGTTGGAACACGGAGTTACGTTATGAAATAAAATAATAATAATGCTACGTTAAATTTATTTTCGCACATTGCGAAAATTATTTAATTATTACGTTTTTATCACTCTCATGGACTCGATGTTATGTTGTTGGATTGTCGAACTTTGGTTTGTAATAATTTATGTGTTGTGATTTGATTATATGTTACATACCTATCATGTTAAGACTAACTATTTTTGCAGGTAGTCGGTTAGCTGCATACCTTGGATATTCTATTGGGCTAACCGAGGAGGAAAAAAAACTATTCAAGGTAAATAGATATCGAATCTATTTGAAAGTTGCGGTCATATGAAATTTTAGGAGCATATATTTATAAATAAACTAATTGTCTAAAAATAAAGTTTTATTTCATGTATGTAAATCGGGATATTAGTTAATTAAGAAAAATAATTTAGGCCAAAATTCTTAGGTAAACAATTGAATCAATTGAATAATACTTATATGTTTGGGTTTTCCTATTAAACAATATAGAGATAACGATAAAAGTTAATGATTTATGTTACGTTTGTAAGGGAATGTTACAATAATTGTCTTTACATGTAACAGAGTAGATAAGTTTACAATTAAAATAGTTTATAAACAGTTTTAAATTCAAGTTCTTATAATTAAATACTTACATAAATCACCCTCTTATCTTCAGGGTTTGTCCCAATTACTCACATAGAGTAGCTTCCACTTGTGGGATCTATATGGACCCACCTGGTGGGGCCTAGTATATGTCTAGTGAGATAAATCCCCGCGAGGATGAACATGAATGCTCTTTTTCCGGTCTGCTCTTGAACATTGTGGTTTTCGAGTGTTGCTAGACGGCAACAACCTTACACGGTAAGACATGTATTAGTCCAACTAGTACGACAACTCACTCCATGCATTTAGTTGACAAATCTCAGCATCAAAACTCAACCTCATGGCCTGAGAATCATAGACAACTCTTTGATTTGTTTGCTGAAAAGCCCCTACGGCAGTCGCGCCGCTACTCAACATCGCCAAGCAAAAATACCTACACCCACGAGTCTCACCCAAGAAATACAAGCTCTCGGGCTTAACTTCTAGAACAGACCCATCAACAAAAACAAAGCCCAATTTCGGAAGCTGCTCAAACCGGGCCTTGAAGACAACTCAAGCCCATGCAGATACGGCCCAATGAAAAACCAGGCCCCATGTTGCAAAAGTAGTCCATAAGGGCCGTTTTTAGGATCTCGAAAGCAGGCCTGAGGACCACCGAAAGCTGACTCCCGGAATCTATCACGCTCCCACGAAGATTCCCATTCCGTGCAAAATGTCATTTGGGAGTTCCTAGCCGCCGATCTCCAAGGCTTATGTCTAGCAAATCCAAGTAATAAGGATTCAGATTCCCGAATCTTATCAACCTCGTTGACCCTACACGTTGTCGTTGAGGAACATCCACGCCGGAGCACAACTACATGCGAGGAACACGACCGTCGTTTCCCGCCTACGGTACGCAGTACGAGCAATGACTCGTCGTTTGTGCCCGTAGTTGACAAACCAGCGGGTGTTGACCAAAGTCGCAGCCCCTCATCTATCCAGATCATATTTATATGTTTAGATGGTTACGTTTTAAATAACGTGTCATTAAGTTTTAAATAATGTGACAATAATAAGATAAGAAAATAGGATCCTAAATAGGATTTCTTGTTTTCTTATTATAAAAAAAAGAGACATACAATGTTCATCTCCTATCTGCGTCTCGCACGTACTAGTAATTAAAAAAAAAAAAAACACGGGGACATCTGTGGTAGTGCTTGGTTATGATAAACTATTCATAGGGTTTAATCTATTGGTAAAATGAGTGGAGTGTTAAAATCAACAGCTATAAGTAGGGTATATCAGATCTTAATGTAATATTGTACACAAATTTTTTTTTTTGAAGGACCATTTTTCAATTTTAGATATGCCCTTTTATTTTATTTTCTTTAACAATAGGTTTCATGTTTGCTTAAATATTATTTTTGTCTTTCTTATTATTAAAATTCTCAAAGCACCCTCGTATTTTTAAAATCATACTCAAAATACTCCCTCAAGCATTTGGTGTTTTGAAAATTTCAATATTATCCTTCACAATATATATTAAATTGAAAAATTATGTTATGTATGTGTGTTTTTATTAATGATAAGTTTTTTCATTTTTTATTAAACTTTTTAAAAAACAAAAATTATTGTTCATAATTTTTGCTAAATACAATTTAAAATATTATTAACCAAAATACTAAAAAAAATCAATCTTAAAATGGTAGAAACCCTTAAAGTAATTAGAGTATTTGCTTAGTTAAAATATTTATTTGAACATTTTCAATTACTTTTTTTTAATTTTCAAGTTAGGTTATATTTAAAATAGCATTTAATATATAATGGGAATGATAATCTTGAACCTTTTAAAAAAATTAACTGGTTTAGGGGTATTTTGAGTATGATTTTAAAACACATAAGGTATTTTGGACATTTCAATAATAAGATAGGTAAAAATGATATTTTGGCAAAATACATGAATATTTTGAGCATTTTAATAATAAGGACAAAATATTTTGGCAAAAAAAAAAAAAGCTTAAAAACACCACCGATGTTTAACATCATGCCTAATAAAAAGTGGGGGATTTTGAAAAATGATTTTAAGAAAAAGTTTTTTTGGACAAATGATTTTTTTTTGGGTAGTATTTTGGCACTAAAAAACAAACTTTTAGGACATGAAAACTGTTTTAGTTTTTTTTTTTTCTTTTTCTACTCTGTTGAGGTTATTTTTTTTGTTATAATTCTTTTTTTTATCTTTTTACAAAAAATTGAAGCATTTTTTCCTTAAAAAAAACATGTTTTTTTGTAAAAAAAATCATTTCTTCAATTTAAATTTTTTTTTTAGCTTTTTTTTTTTTTTAAATATCCTAAAAAAATAGGCCTCATTTATGAGTCCCATGTTACTAAATCCACCTCTTATTAACACCTCTTATTAATAGACTATTCTTGGTACCAACAGTGCTTAACGTTCTTAGTGTTGGTTTTTTCTGAAGGGAAAAAAAAAACCCCACCGATTACAATATAGATTTACATCTAAAATTTGAAAAATATTGGAATTAAAAACTAGCAAGGGTAAGTTCTAACAACAAAATTCAATTCAATTCGGAGGTCTCCTCTTCTCCTGATTCCGTCGCCGCTCTTCTCTCTCACTGGAATCAAAATCTTGAAAACTCAGTAGTCCAACGCCATCTTCTTCAATACATCTGTGATTCTATCTCCAGTTTTTTAGCCTCCGAAACATCCATAAATTTGTTTTGTTCGTGCGAATCCGAAATCCACTCTCCAAAGCACATTAAGATATGAACAATTTTTCTTCCTAAATAAATTTTGCTGGATTTTTGTGGGTTGAAGGTAGCATCTGTGATCTGGGTACAAGACGATCATAGGGCTGCCTATTTTCCTTTTTTTGGAAAAGGGTCGGGTTTCTTGTTTGGTTAGTACACTGACATTTTTCCGCTAGAAACTTTCGGAAACCGAACCAACCAAAACCAAAAACCGATGAGCTTGGTTCAAAGTCCAAATCCCCAACAAGATGAACATATCATTGCTAATGATTCAATCGGACGAAACAAACTCAAGAGAAAGTCGACAACAATGATCGACGATAGACAAATTGGTAATCCAACGAGACAGAGTGTTTTGTTGTTGACCAAGCCCTCCTATGCCCTAGGTCTGGGTTCCAAGACCTTGAGGTCTGAGAACCGTGCTAGGTTGAACCACCTTTTGCGGCAGCTCCTGAGGCAACAAAACTGGACCGAAGCAAGTGGTGTTCTCAGTGTGTTGTTGAAAGGGACTGGCAAAGACAAGTCCTCTCCCAACAACCGCTTCAAGTATACGGTACATATTTTGTAGCTTCTTTTTATTGGAACATTTGGCTTGTATATGTTATTTTATTTTATTTTTATTTTTATTTTGTTGGGTTGCATTTGCTATTAGGCATTGATGGAGGTGCTTACACATTTGAGAGCTGACTATTTTAACACCACTAAAATAAAAAACATATATGATGTTTGGATGAGAAAGATTGGAATGCCAAAAGGACAACCAATCGAGGTATGTAACTGTGGTGCAGTTGTTCTATGCTAACCTCAATTGTATTTGTCGAGAAGCATAAAAAGCAGGAAGAAAATAAAATTATATAACCGATTGTATGTGCACTCTAATCGTTTACGTGTTTGTACACGGGGTTTTTTTTTTTTTTTTTTGGGTTCTGAGCAGGATAAATTTGTGGTTCATTTGGAGTTCATCCTATTCTGTCTTGCGGAAGGGAATGTTGAGGATGGTCATCAGGCTGCTCTAAGGTATGATTCTCATTCCTCTTCTGGACAGTGGTTCCTTGATGTTGAAGCAAGTTCTTCACTTCTTCTATTTTTTTCTAGCCATGAAAAACAGTGGTTAACGGTATGCTTATTGTGTTGTTCGTTCGATTTTTATTCTTTTCTTTTATGCTCTAACATGCTGAATTTAGTTTCTTCAATATGTCAAATGGAACTAACGGACTCTTGTTGTGTTTTTGGTATTTTTCAGCCTCATCCAAGAAAATGAATTCGGTAGAGACCCAGTCTCATGTATGGTTTTAGGACTTACATTCTACCAGTTGTGGTATTCCAAGGTCCCAAAAGAAATGCTGTTGACAGACTCCGAACAAGTTGCTGTCCCTCGCCAAGCAAATGATAACACGAACTCTCAAGAAGCTGTTACAGACTATCCCTGTAATTCAGACTCTTCTATTAAGAATGAGCAAATATCATTTATGGAATCTGATAGCAGATTACACAGAGAAAATTCTATTAGGGTTGATAATAGTATCAAGATAGGAAACCCTTTACAGTTTTTTCAGCCCCAAGGATTCTATGCTAATTCTACTGACGACACAGGAAATGAAGTATCATTTTATCATGGTGATCAATTTCAACACCCTTCAAATTTCTCAGCTCTTGGTGAGTATTGAATTTCCTCACCATTTTTTATTCCCAAAGAAGTATTGTTGTGTTTTAGATTCGCAAAAACTTGATTTCTACGTACAAGTTAAGTTTTTTTTTTTTTCATTTATTTATTTGACATGGCAATTTGACTACTTATTCGGAAGAAATCAAATTAAAAATAATAGAGGAATATATTTCCTGCTACAACTTCAGATTGCTTATTAGATGGGTACGAGCTTGAAGGAAACTTGGTCTAGTTCTCTAGATAAGTCATTAGTGAATCTGCATAGCTATATCTGAAAATTTTAGAAGTTTGTAAGCTGGATAATAAGATTTGGTTTATTCTGAATGATGTCATTAGTGAATCTGCTTAGCTATATTTGAAAATTTCAGAAGTTTGTAAGCTGGATAACAAGATTTGGTTTATTTTAAATGATGTTTTTATGAGAAACCCCGTTGTTGTTGAGCACTATAAGTTGTTCTTTTTGTTTAACCTCACACTTGTATAGCAATACTACACCGCTGTTGATGGTTAGAACTATGATATGTATTTCAAGCTTAAGGGAGGTTGATGCACGTGTTAGAACATAAAGCTACTGGTGTATTATAGACCGATCTTTCTGTTATTTGACCAACAAATAACTATTTCTTTACCCTGTGGATTCTGTTAGCATTTCTCTGTACACTATCCTTTGTTTATGAGAATGTATGATATTTTCTGTAATTCTTTCACAATTGTGTTTCCAGAAGGACTAAATTCATTGTTATTGCCGGTACGGTTGCCACAATCAATTGAGCATTCTGAGGATTTGTTGTCTTCACACAGGCAAATGTTTAACGACTATTATAAGGAGGCAGTTAAGTACCTAAGACTTGCTCTTTACTCAACTCCACCGATATTGGCGGCCTTACTTCCTTTGATACAGGTGCCTATTTATCTTGAGAAAACTAAAATGTTTGATTGCATGTAGTTTTTGCTTGTGTGAGGTTGATAAAACTGATTAAAAAAAAAAAAGAAAGAAAGACTATATTAGCGTGTTAATAGATATTCTTTCCAAATACTGGTGCATTATCTGATAACTGCTTCATCATGAGAATAGTAGTCATACACGTTCTCTCTTAGGCTCTCCTATCATGGTTTTGTGAAGTCCATGTGCATAATTTTTATCATGCCATCAGATTTAACGCAGATGCTGTGGCTGAATTGATGACTATTTTCTTATGAAATTCATGTGGCTCTCTGTGACAGTTGTTGCTGGTTGGAGGTCAAGTTGATGAGGCCCTAAATATTCTGCTTCAATTCTGCTGTAATTCAAACCCAACCCTTATCCGGTATTGAATTTATTTCCGTGCTTTTACTCTAATGGCTAAGAAAAACTAGGAGTAACTTCTTTGCTTAGGAAAGTAAGTCCATTTTTGTAAGATTATTCTGGAAAGCAAGGTATAAGGTGTACAGTGAATACTTCTGGCAGAGGATTAGCTTGCTAGGTAGGATAATTGCAGTAATGCTTGTACAGGCTGTAGTTTGGTGGGATAATTGAAGTAGATAATACGGAGTTATTGGTGCTACATGGTGCTTGGAGGGTCATGGGTAAGGTTCGGTGAGTTCCTAGGAAAGAAAATTTTCGAGAATTGAAACTCAGATTTGTGCTGAATTCCATCGGGGTCTATACCCCACACTGCGAGAGAATTTAGGAGTTTTTGTTTTTCATTTTGTAAATTTACCAGAAGATAATTTAAGTTCTCTTCTTAGTTCGGTCATCTTCTTGTGATGAGGATTGCGGACCTCTGATCATCCCTTCTCCGTGTTCTCAGTTCCCTCTAATAGGAAAATTTGGGCTAGCTTCTAGATTTGGACTGGAAAATGCAAGAATGATAACGGCTGATGTGCTCCTATTGATGGAAAGATTGGTTAAATATGTTTTTTTAATATGAAAAACCTTTTATTTATAAAGCATTCTAGGCAAGGGAACAGAGGATAATGTATCCTCAAAGAAAAAGAAAAGATTGGTTAGTAATCAGTTAATCATATCTTATATTCAAATAAAAATGCCCAGGCACATTTGATGTCACTGCAAGCTTCCTTGGTTATTTGAACTGGTTTTGTTTTAGTTTGTTTCTTGTAGCGTGCAGCAGTCTGAGATAAACTCTAATTGTATAAGCTAATTTAAGTGCCTTCTGATGTTTTGCTGTTTACTTTGTGACAAAAGTTATTTTGAATGATGGTTTGTTGATGTTTAGTACAAAATTTTTTATTTCCTTATTAGAACCTATTTTTCTCAACTTGTTTTGCTATTTAGCATTTTAACAGCAATGAGGTTTTCCTTCATGCAAAGCAGTTCATTGCAGATATTTACATGTGGTGCAGATTAAGGGCTAGTCTTTTGGAGCATTTTGATCAAAGAAACAATGCCGAACTTTCCACCTGTTATGAAAATATCTTAAAGAAGGATCCTACTTGTTGCAATTCATTGGCACAGCTTGTAACCATGCATCAAAATGGTAATTCATCTTTCTGAAAATTGAGAGTACATGGTCTTGGTGAAACAATTCTCTTCTACATCTTTTATTATTTTTGGTGAACTTAACTCTTTCAAGCTCTTGTTCATGTTATTGCCGAGGACTTACTCAGCGTATGACCCTAAAACACTGAAGCAGCTTGTACTTTTTTGGTTTCAAAAAATCTCCTAAACCATTGTAATACCCAGTCTGATATATGATTTAAAGGGTGGTTGATTTGGGTCTATCTGTGACTTTTTTTTTTTTTTTTTTTTCATGTGAGTTTTTAGTTTTTGTTTTCTAGTTAAAATGTTTTTGTCACCTCATTCAAATTTGAATCAGAGCTCATTTGAAAGAGATATGCCTAAGAGAACCAGATGCAGATAGGCTATCAATTTGCTACCCCATTTTCACTATTATTTTTTTTGTCTTTGGTAATATGGATTGTATGTCTCGTGCTATCACATTGTATGTCTATGGCCTTTGGTCAATGGGGAAATTTGTCTAGTTGCTCAGGATGCAACATTTTAAGATTTCTGAGCTACTTCTGCCTAATGGATTTTGCGATCCTCTCTTTAATCTCTATACCGTGATCTTTTTTCTGTTTTAGTTCTGAATTTTGTATATCTCCTTTCATCTAATGTATTTTCTTTTCAGATGACCTGTCGTACGAATTATTTCACTTTTGTGCTATTACTTTATTATCAAAA
This sequence comes from Artocarpus heterophyllus, assembly GCA_025403435.1. Lineage (NCBI taxonomy): Eukaryota > Viridiplantae > Streptophyta > Magnoliopsida > Rosales > Moraceae > Artocarpus > Artocarpus heterophyllus. The sequence goes on from CM046335.1 coordinate 10,395,780, forward strand.
TACATGTACATTTGCTAGGCTAGACTTTTAATAATATCTTGAAGTAGTTGGCAGATATTGTTATATACATATATATATATATATATATATATATGTATGTATATATGGAAGTTGTGTATTTATATGTTGAGGAACAAGCTCTTATTCATATACTGTCTTTTTTCTAATCATTTACGTTTGATATGTTTCAGGGGAGTATAGTACTGAATCTCTAGTGGAAATTATAGCTTTACATCTTGATGCTACTTATGCAGACTACAATACATGGAGAGAGTTTGCTTCATGTTTCTTGAAACTTTTAGAGCATGAAGAAGACCGAATGTCATGGTGTCGAGATGGAAACGAAACTGGACTCGAAAAAAGTAGTTCAGTTTCTTTCAATGAGATCCCCAAAATATTTAAAGAAGGTAAATCCGGAAAGAATTGGAGACTCCGCTGTAAATGGTGGTTGACGCGTCACTTTAGTTGCAGCACGCTTGCGTCAGAGATTGCCGCAGGTAACTTGTAACTAAAATTTCATCTGAAGAAACAACCGAGCGATTAGTTGCATTTTTTCCACTTTGCATCATGTTTCAATTCTCGTTGTGCAAGACAAAGTTAAATGCATTTCACAAAAAATGTGTACAGAAAACATGTATTGGATTATCGTATGGGTCCTTGAAGTTTTTAAGAAGTGACAGTTTATACCCTGAATATGTTTTTGCTCGATTAGTTTCTGAACTTTTTTTTTTTTTTGACCGACTTGGTTGCTGATGATAGAGTTCTGAAAGTTAATTGATATTGTGTAAGACCTTAAAATTTAACCAAAATGGCCATGATTGCATCATGTTTCAATTTTGATGACTTTTTCTCTTTTTACAACTGCTTTTTATAAAATAAGGTTATTGCGTGTTGAGCTTACTGTTATTAAATACTTAAATTTCATTATTAATTTTACAATCAGAGTCAAAACTGTCAAAAAAAAGTTGAGGATTAATTGGCCCAAAAAAAAAAGTTTAGAGATCAAACTGTCAGGATACTAATTAAAAATAATTTAGGGAAAATTTATATGCGTGTGTCGTAAAATGGTATTAGATTTTATTATTATTTTGTAAAGTACAGTTGGTAATGACCTGTGTCCATTCCAATTTGCTACAGGTGATTTGCAGCTCCCAACTTATAAAGCAGCATCTGCTTGTCACATTTATGGGCCTGAGTTTGCTTATGTGGTGGATGTTTGCAATCGTTTACAGGAAAAAAATGAAAGGGACTTGTTCTTGTTCTTGCAACTGAACATTGGAAAATCCATGCGACTCGCTTCAAGCTTTTCACAAAAATAGTAGATGGTGACTTATTATTTAAGCATAGATTTGATGGTTACATTCAAAATCGAGGTTGATGTAAAAAATGTGAGAGCTCTTATGGTAGGACACGCATCTAGATGCAGGTATTATTATTTTAAATGTTGGATTAACTTTTCAACAGTATAGAGTGCTCACATTAAAAGGTTACAATGCCTGGCACAATACTATTACTTTCTCATTCACATATTAGATTGTTAAAAAGTTAATTCTAAAGTTAAAATAACATTTACTAGTTGGACAAAAATGTCTGTCCAATTATTGTTTTTGTCGTAAAAAATTTTTTTGAAATGAAATTCATTTTTTTATGTGGTTTCTCTTCTTCAAAGTTTTGTTTAAGCAAATTCTTACTATATATATATATATATATATTTATACATATATGGATGTAGATTTAATGGTTACGTTTTAATATGTATTGTTGTTATTAGCCATTTGATAGAAACCTAATGGTTGTAACAAAAAGAATAGTTGATTAAAAAAATTATAATAATCAACAAGATTGAATTCTCGTGATCGTCACGTAATCAATTGTTATTAAAATATGTCTTTATTGAAAATGTAACTATTAGAATATTGAAAATAAGTCTACGTATATATTCAGACATTTATAAGGTGTTTGGAAAGGTGGTAGGAACTGTTGGTTAGAATCACTTTTACTGTAGCATGTGAGAGCTTTACACTATAGTAATTTTTTTTATTATTACTGTAGTATGTGAGAACTTTATACTGTTTATAACTGAGTTTGCCCACCATGCAGCCAAACAGCTACTTAACTTGTTTATCATTGTATTCCTAAAAAAAATAAGAAATACAGGAGAGTCAAATGTAGGCAGAGGAATAAACATTTAATTGTTTTTTTTAGTAGACTCTTGGTAATTTTACACGTGAATCTAACACAAAATGTAGAGTTTAAAGTTTTAATTTTTTTTTTTTATGACTTGGTATCTTATAATTTTAAGTGGCTGCGAGCTGAAGCATCATGGCTTATGGCTAGAGCAATGGGAGGACTCTGCCAATATCATAAGGTCCCATTTAGAGTATATCTAGCAGGAGGGAGAAATAAGGCTGGATGGGGAGAGATGGACAGAGACTTAATTTATTTTTTAGGGAGGAGAGGAAGGAGATGGATTAGGATGTAGCTCCCCTCCTAATACATCAAATTGAATCTTCAAGCAATCCATTAATTTTACGTTCTATTAGACTATTTTTTTTTTCCAATCTTTTTGGCTTTATTTGTTTAGTGTAGTCTCCTACCCGTAAGGCTTTATTTATTTTTTTTTTCTTTTGTTTTTTCTCCATTTCAGACTTTATTTATCCCTCTTATAGATTTCTTAGACCTCATGTATCCTCTCTTTGGAATAGTTTTATTATTTTTAATCAATTTTGACTTATATTATGGTTAGTTACTTTTATTCTTTTCATGATCAAATTTTTGTACGTGACTTATATTTTTGGGTTCATTTGAATTGAACAACTAATAGAATATTTGAGAAGTGTGACTAAAAGCAAAACTTTTAAACTTAAAATTGTAACACGTGAGAACTTTATGCTGCAACAACTAAAAGTTTTGGTTAGAACAATTTTACTTGCTTTATGAAATAAGTAGTTTCAACTATGTAATTAATAAACTATTTATTTTCAAGCAGAATCTAACACAATAATGACACACAAAGGTTTTAAAAAAATAAAGTAATAAAAAGTTGTTTGAAAAAATCTTTAAAAATTACATAAATTTAAAATAAAATTCAAAATTGTGTCACCAATCTAAATATTTAATTGTTCTTTTTTAAAATAATATTTTTTTGATCTATTTAATCCTTTACTACTGTACTCCTCATGAACCATACTAATTATAAAAACAATTAGTTTATTAACAGAGAGATTTCAAATTAGTTAGATCCAAAAGTTCAAATGGCAGTCCTAAATAAAACAAATACACATCTTCAAAGACCAACCTTTTTCTTTGAATCTCTGAATTAGATCTCTCCAATCTATGCTATTATTCGTAATCTACGTTATTAAAACTTCAATTACGTAACTAAGCTAGTGTATTATAAAAGATCCATTGGACGCGCATCATGACTGATACAAACGGATGAATGGATTTGAGATGGAGCAGTGTTCATTAGTAAATCAATCATACAAAAATAGCTCTTCAAACTCCGGACCTTTATCAAACACAAATCCCGTTTATGAAGAACTTTTTCCTTTTATATGTAAGCATTCTGCCCTCAGCTTCCCCACCCCCAACACACCATATATGGCCTTGCAAGTCCAAGGCTCCTTTCATCCCTGCTGTTTCCCACACAAACTTGAAAAGCCCAAGAGCCCTGTCCAAGTGTCTAACCCCACTCTTGATAACCTTTTCCTCATCCGAAGTCACAATCTTTCCCATGCACAAGCGAAAACTGTTCTCCTCATCCCCGTTGTTATAAAACCCACCGCATAAATCAACTTCAATGTCTCTAACATGTCCATAAAGATAATACAACAAAAGGGTGAACAAGCATTGAGATGAGTAACCCAAAGTCTTGGTAAGTTTCTTCTGCACAAGGCTTTCTTGGTGCCGGGATTCCTTGTACCCAACGCTTTTGTCAATCAAGACATCCTTAATCTGAGCCAACCCTTCTTTCATCGACTCGAGCTTTACCACGTGATGAACTAATCTGCCTTCGGTCTTCACACATTCAATGAGATCATTAAACATCTCCAAAACATCCTCCCATTTTGACGATTGAGCAGCAGCAGCTGGTTTCACAGGCGCAAGCCTCATCCACGAAGTGGAATCAAGGTTGGTGCACGACACGTCTGCATCTTGCAAAAACTTAAGACAGTTGAAAACGATCTGTTGAGCCATAAGAGTCCCTTTGCTTGGGAATTGACTGTTTACATAGTCCAACTCGGGTTTTAATCCATTAAGTACTTCCTCGAGCGTCCCTGTCCATATACGGTGCTGAGTAACTTGCGGGCAAATCGTAAAACGAATCACCTTCCTTTGTTGGGCAGTAATGTTTAGGAAGTTGCTCACTTGGGTGAGTGAACTCACAATCATAGGTTCTCTTTCACTTGGTTTACCAAAACACAGAAATGGGCTTAAACTGTTAGTCTTAAGTGTTGTTTGCTGAGTCAAATGAGACCCAATAAAGAATCTAGCAAGTGACTTGAAACTAAGCATTTTTTGTTCAACACGCTCATCGAAAATTACCGAACCGTCACGTAAATCAACAAGCCTACCATCGACCGAGTCCACGTTCTTCAACAAACGAGACAGTTTCGTCAACTTAAGAAACGACTTCTCGTGCCATTCCGAGGATAAAGGCTGTTCATGGGATTCCTTTAAGGAGTGATATAACGAAATATTTAAGCGAAGAGCTATATTAAGGTTATTGATCTGGAGATATTTGGCACCAAAGACAAACTTGTTTGAAAGTTGAGCCATTTCTTGGGTGTGGCAATTAAACAAACAGGTGGCGAACACTTTTTGTGAACATGAACAGCAAATCAAGTAGAATATAGCGACCGGACTTACTTGGGAGGTGAGGAGAAAGAGCTGGGAAACTGTGGCGTTGGAGGGTTTGACTGAGTTTGACCTTAGTTAGCCGAGTACGAGGATTTCGTTTTCTTGCTTAACGACTGCCTCGGTGACAATTTTTTGATGAACAAACTGGCGATGATAATATGGGGGCCAAAGCCGCCAAACTAGCTATTGGACTGGTGGTTTTTTGTACATATTTTGAGCCTAGTGTCATCGTTGGTCCATGATGTGAGGGGCTTCTTGGAAACAGGATAAAATTTTAACAAAAATGAAACATTAGAGTCCGCCTACTCTAATTAAAAAAAAAAAAACACAAGTAAACATCTTAATTCCAACAAATTTGAGTTAAACCTATCTTAATTCATTTCATTAACTAATGGTTCATGCAAATTATATATCAAGTTTTGTTTTCCTTAAAAAAGAAATAAATAACATCATTATTTACAATAATGTACTACAAATTTATAAATTCAAGATATAAAAGTTTATGAGACATTGTTTCAAAAAACCGTTGAGTCAGTCTTGTATTTCTAGAATGATTTTACTCTTCTAAATTCTTGAAGTTTCTCCTCTTAATTTTTATCACTTATGTATTGGGGATATCTTTTTTGTTTTGTTTTGTTTTATTTTTTCATAAAATTCTCACAATTTTTTTCTTATGGTTCATCTCCATTGAGAATCTATCTTCTTAATAGAGACATTATTATTTTGTTTGTCAACATAATTCGAACTTATTAAATTCAACTACTATAGTATAAAGCAAAAGACCGTTATAGTATACAACTCTTACATACTATAATGTTTTGATTCTAACTCATCAATTTTAACTACGCCAGCGCCTTTACTTTTGCAAATATTGACGATGGCCAAGTGTCATGAGCTTCGAAGAGCACAAAACGGCTTCTCACTACAAAGTGAAGGACGTCCATGGTTCTGTTACAGAATCATTTTGAAAAGACTTTCTTGTTTAATAATTTTCTTAGAATATTACAGATTTTTCATAGCAATGAGTTGTTATGAGATAAATAGTTCCTATATCCTAACTGATATGTGCCAGGAGTACAAATTCAGCTAGGCTTAAATCTTGGATAATGCATTGATTTGTATTTCAATTTCCGATTGATTTTTGCCTCTAGTTAAACTTCATCTTAAAGTTTTGGGGTTTATGGTATTTGTCAACATATTCTTCATATTATTCAATCAGTTAGGAGGCTACTCCTATTTTGACTGACCGTACCTTTGTCACATCGGTTTGAACTCATTAGTTTTACCATTTACAATATAAAGCTCTTAGAAACTACAATATAAAATATAAGTGTAAAACTCTCACGTACTATAATAATTGAATTTAGTTTTTTAGTTCACAGAAAAAATATAGGAAGGATAAAGTTTACTTTGTCTTACCATTGCGTTTCTAAACGAGCATCTCATTCTTTTAACTGAGGAGTGCAAAATGGAAATGGAAAGGTCCATGACTGGAGCTCTTTGAATGAGGAAATTGCTGAATATTCCGCTCATATAGACGAGATGAGATTGGACTGTCCAGTGGACAGCAAAGAGAACGACTTAATCCTTGAGGATGCCGCTTGCTCATGTATTAATCAGGCAGGCATCGAATTTACAGATTCAACAGTCCTCGATGATGTTGAAAAAGAAGCTGCTGAAACTTCGGGAGAAGGAAAAAAAAAAAAAAAAAGACATGGAATTGGGACATACTTCCCAACCATGGAATTGACTTTGTTTTCCACAGAAGACTAAATTTATGGCTGCAATCTGGATAATAGGGATGCAAATACTGTCCACAAAGTTCATGTTGCAATTTGGGATTTATCTGGCTGGAAAATTGTAATATCAATTGATGAACAATATTTGGTTCAAGAATTTAGTGTCTCTGATATTACCAATGTTTGAATTCATGAGCACTTCAGCTTTGGTGGTTTGGTTTTGTGTTGAATCGTTAAAGGGGAAGCTGTTTGCAGGGTAATGCTGCAGTCTGAGAGCTCAACACCAATTCTACTGCTTCGAGGATTACACGCCGTGCGACTTTCGAGGATTCATGATCGGGTTTTCATGGCTTATAGTTCTGATAATGCAGGTTCCTAGAGTGACTAATCATGGTTTCTTGAACATCCAATAAGTACTTAAAAGCTTGAGAGCTACCAAGTATGCCAACAAAATCTTTTTTTTTTCCTTTGTGACCCTTGTTTTTCTGGACATTAGCAGCATCATGTTGAATAAGTAAGTTTCGTATTTACCTGCTTAATTAATGCATTCCCAACACGACATCATCAAGGATTAAGTTTTTCCCTTGTGATCCACGGATTATCGAATCTCATCTCATCAATAAGAGCAAAACTCGACAAGTTCCTAATTCTTGAATCTTGAAAAAGAAAAACTAGTAATTGTATGTATAGCCTAGTGGTAAAACCACACCCGACTCTACCCAAAAAAAGAAAGAAAAAGAAGATGAAAACACACAAGTATGATACAAATATGATGCCATGAAGTTGATGGTTGGATGCTATATATACTGTTTGGTACGAATCTTACTCTTGTTAAAAGTAGAATTCTAGAAAATAAAACAATATCAAAGGATAAAGATATTAATTTAACTAATCTCCTTCAAAAGATAAGGCAACCTAACTTAAATTTAATAAAACGCTTTCTGAACCAGGGACACTTGATCAAACTAAAACTAAATAATAAAAAGAAAGATGATAAGATAACTCCAAAACAATATCTGGGAATAGAGATATCATTTTAATTAATTTCCTTTAAAGATTAGGATTTTCGTATTTTAAATAAGAGTCTAACTAAATGAACATTATCAACTCCCAAAAAAAATTATAAATTTTTTTGAAAGGGAATAAAATTATCAATTGACTATAACAAATCCTAATGATAAATTCCTAAACTTTGTAAAATGCTTCCCAAATACGAAACCTTATCATTAAATTTAGGAATTTGAAAAAAAAAAAACAATAAATAAAGTCAATATGATAACATGATAAAATTGACTAGGCAAAAGTTAAGGCCTCTTGATGATAAATTATTCAGGGAACACCAGTCCAATAAATACAAGGCATTTGGAATTTTTTTCTCACCTTAATTGGCCTAATCATCTTTCTCCTTCCTAATACAATTACTTTATTTTTTACCCTTGAAAATATACCTAGTTTTTTCATTGGACTAAAAACTAAGAAGAATATTATATTAGATCAATTTCAAATTCAAACCCGGAAGAATAAGAGTTGTCTTATTTTGACCCCTACAATTTAAAACGACACCAAATTAGTCCTTAAATTTATTAATTGTAATTTTGATACTTCTATGGTAAAGCTTCAAATTTTTAACGTTAAAATACAGTAAATTTAAACAAAATAGACGTTAGCAAAAGGACATAAAGTAAATTTGAATAAAATTGATGTTTAAATTTTGAAAGCTTAAAACAAATCACAAACAAAACTTCCTCACTTTTACCACAAGTATCATCTCCTTTTTTTACTCGCAATTGCCATATCATTTAGATTTATACTGACCGGCAGTGATATAGCAATCCCACTTCATCTCATATCAACAAAAACGTTCGTCCAAAAAAAATCTCATAATCGTCTATTTCATCCCATGCTCCTAAGTGGACGCTTTAGAACAAAACTCACGTCTGCTCTATAGCGTCGAATATGAAAACGCCTGTTGCGGGTAATCTTGACGGCCACGTTCCAGTGTCGAGATTAAGAAGAGCCCAATAAAGGCGCAAGTCCTAGAAGGGAACTCAATAGAAGGATGAGTCGATAAGGTCTTCCCAAGTGTTGAGATATCTTAGAAAAGGCAGTAGGAAGAGTTAAAAGAAATGTCTAAGTTCACACATATTTGAATTACAAATATAGGAAATCAAATCCCCACCAAATTAGGCAATAACGTGATCCAGGCAACAGTTATGGAATGTCAAATACAAGGAAAGTGAAAATAAAATTGAGAGAGATATATTTCTGATTTTATTTTTAAATTATTCTAATTTAATCATTTTATAGGTGAATTTATAGCTATAAATAGAGGTAAAAAGCCATAGAGAAAAGACTTCTCTTATGCTCACACTGGTGTTTTCAAAAGAAATTAAAAAAAAAACCCCAAAATAAACGTAGCTCACATCGAGTGAACTACTATAATTCTTTATTCTCTGCACGCTTTTATTTCTCTTGTTTGCATTATTCATTATGAGTGATTCGTGAGGTAATTGTTGAACTAAATTCACCGTCAATGACGCCCTTAAAAAGAAATGATAATAGTGCAGAGGATACGATATGTACTTTCTAAAGTTCGGGAGGTATGTGTACACAAAGGGCATAGTTCGCGGGGATTCGTAAATTTATCCTATGGTTATTGATTAGACCTCATCATCTCATCGCCGCGCAAAAGAACCTCTCATCTCGGACCTCTTGAAAGACGTAAACATCGTGAGGCTCAACACCCTCAGATCACCCCCAACGAAATGAAAAGTCAAATGTGGCAAGCAATGCATCATTTGACTCCTCAGGTCGTGAAGCAAAGCTCCCACTCCTCCACTCTGCCGATCATCCTCACCCCAGAATGGTCCATCAACTCCTTTCCAATCACGGCAAATGCCGAGCCAATCATGACCAGAGACGGACACCCCGAGTCCATAACTGTTCTTTTGCTAATCTTGTATTCCCAAGGCTAATTCCCAGCATGTTACGGTGTAAGAATGGTGGTCGTAGTCCAGCAGCCTCGTTTGGCGTCATTGTCTCACTAGAAATTCTGCTCCAAACTAAAGTATTCGGGCTATTGTCGTCGCAAATCATCGGAAATGCAGTGCGGAAAACAGTCCTTGTTTGAACCATGTGAAATAGATTCCTGTGACAAAGGACAAGTAGTATGACAAGTATGGAGGGGGGTGTGTTTGAGAATGTGTCAATGCCGACTTGTATCCTGCTGATGGCGGACAGTTTTTTACTTGATATTATCATTCAAGAACTTTTGAATAAAAACCCATGAGCTTTAGTCTAAATCTCTCTCTCAAATGTTTTTTTTCCCCTCGTTTCTCTAGCTACCATTTTGCTGAAATACACAATCTACTTCAAAAGCTATTACAATTACGACCAACTATTTTTATATATACTATACAACAATGTTTCACGTCGGAAGTAACTACATTATCAGATGTCTCAAAGAAGCTCCAAATCCCTGACGTACATCTAACCCGTATGTGTCTTCATACTTGATATCATATAAATCTGTAGATTATACCTGTTAGATTGTTGTGTGTTAGTCATATAAAATCTAATTCAATATCTCAAACTCAATGACCGCGAGACTCATTTTTATAGGACCTACGAAAACAATAATACATCTGTTGTTTTCACAAATTTCATTGTAGAAGAAAAGAACATAGAAAAACAAAATTGCAATTTACATACCGGAAGTTCAATGATCCATCTTGGCGAAACGCCCTTTAATCCTTGTCCTGCTTTCTGCTCGGACCTTCCGCGATTCATATCTGATGCGCTTATCATACCTGTTGTTTTCCAGAAACAAATGCGTGCATTAGGTCTCTTGCAATCAACAAAACTTCCAAAGGTTTCAGAGTGCTAAAAAAGAGTAGAAATTTAGCAATTGTTGAGCTATTAAGTCTTAACCATAGAACTGGGAATTTGTAGAAAGGATTGGAGAAAATACCTCCTTGTTTTTCTCTTCTCCTTGTACCGTGAAATTGCAGTCTCTCTTTCCTGGCTGGTTAACTCACACGGAAATATCTTTCGGAATTCCTGTACGGTGTTGGAATACATGGGATATTGTGATTGTTGATTATGGGCATCATCAGCATGACTCACACTGTCACCAACATCTGAATGCTTCTCAGAATCCTTATAACTTTCCTGAAGATGGCTCCTTAATGAGGTTTGAGGAAGAACATCTTGATGTACATTCTCACTGCTATCAATGCACCACTGACATGTCCGAGCCTGCATGGGAAATAAGTTACTCATTCTAATTTTTGTTAAATTCAAGGTTACAAAATACTTTTCAGTGATTTTAATTTTTCTTTTGTCCAAGGAATGGAAAACCAGTAAACAGCAAGGGAAAAAAAAAATGGAATTGGCACATTCAAGTTCAAATCTGAACTACTGCACATCAAGTTCAAATCTCCAACACTAAACAAAAAATAAAAGATGACAATCTAGCTTGCTCAAGCAATAACTTTGGAATTTATAAACAAAAAGAAAGTTTCACCTCGAATCCTGAAAATGTATTTGGCCCTTCCTCTGCTTCACAATGAGAACCTACACACATTCTTCCTCGTGGCTGCACATTTTGGACAGGCACAAGGGCTTCAAACCCCAAAAGGGACTCCAAATCCACGTTTTCATAATTCGATTCCGGTTCTTTCTTCGCCAGTTTTTGGAGCTGACCCAGTATTTCCTCCTTGTGTTGCCCACAAACAGCGTTTCGATTCTGATTCAACAACAATACCCCGAGCCAACTCAAAATATTGCACCATGGGCAGGCAATGTCAACAAAGTAACTATCTAGTAAATCTTGATTCCCGAAGGAAAAGAATTTAAAATAATGCAACTACACATCAAGAAAGCATAGTACCATTTGGGAAACAATTAGTAGTGTGGTTAACAGGTATTTCCAGGTAGGAGAGGGGAAAAAAAAACCTTACCGTAAGTATTTAAAATTCTCATAAAGTAACTGATAATCAAGTCCAAACATAAACAATAAGACAGTTTTTCAACGGTTGAATCATGTCTGGTTAAAAAAATATATATGTAACAAAAAAAAAAAAAAAAAAAACAAAACTTATGAAACGATGACAATTCAAAACTGACATATAAAATAAACACTAAGCACCAAATGGGAAATAAAAAATCATTTCTTTACCTAGCTTTTTGAACTCACTTTTCTTTTCTAAGAATGCTTGCTCCTAAAAAAGTAAAGCAACCAATTTGAAACATTGATAATTGACAAATTGGACACTTAAAAGGAAAAAAGAAAACGAACCTCCTTTTTTACAAAAGAAAAAGATGCTACTTTTCCAGAGCAAAAAGCATCAACAAACAACAATTAAGCAAAAAGTATTTCCTCCGTTTTTCAACGACCCAAATCCAAGTTGAAGATAAAACAATACAAGAAAAAAGCTTTGAATTATATAAAACCTTAGGCAAAGGAGGAATCCCCATAGCCTGAAAACCACGAGTCTCGTCCGAAGAAACAATCAAATCACCCATCCCAACAACAGAAGGAACAGGAACATCCCACATCAAAAAATCCGAAGACTCATCATCTATCGCCAAAAACCCATTTTCCTCGCTCCAAAAAAGATCCTTTTTATCGAAATCCTCAAACCCTAGAATCGCCAGAAGCTCGGCCACGGAAGGGCAGCCACTGAACCCTTCGAGAGGCCTCCTTTGGTGGTGGACCACGACCGCCGAAACGCCGTCGCTTTTGTGCCTCTCCCAGTCGCAGTTCTGGCAGAGGACGGAGCTCTCATTAGAGCAGAAAATGGAGGCCGGAGACTCGTCGCAGGCGTCGCAGAGCTGCGAGCGGGCGTGCTTCGCGAACAGCTGGTTCGTGCCGTGGACCTCGCGGTCGCACGAGAAGCAGAGCTTCGCGGAGTCGGCTCGGCAGTACACGACGGCCGTCGTGTCGTCGCAGTAGTCGCAGAGACGCCGGTGGGGATGGGGATGAGAGCTCGTCGTCATCGTGTGTTTTTTTTGGGTGTCGTTTTCTCGTCTGTGACATGAAACAAACAGAGCTTGGTTCACTTCTTCATGTGTGCATGGATAATAAAAAAATAATTTATATCCACAGAGCAAGCGTTTCTTGTTGAGCAAGAAGCGAGTGAAAAAGCGGAAGGTGTGGAAAAGCAGTACCTCGACGTGGGTTCTTGTTATAAGAAAGCGATCTTCTTTTTTTTTCTTTTCTTTTCTGTTCTTTTCTTTTTATTTTGGGTTTTTTATTTTATTTATCGTTTTCCTTTTCTCGCTAAAAAGAGTAAAAGGGTAAGAAGAACCTCTTCGAAAGTGGTCACTTTTTTTTAGATTGATATTTAATAACCCACCATAAGTATAACCGACTACTGATTCTGTTTACAGGAATAAAGAGGCTTGCATCAACGGTTAGAGTCATCATTTATAACTATAAATAGTATAAAATTTTTATATATTATAATAAAAAATAAAAAATTATTACGGTGTAAAATATAAAGCTCTTACAAGTTACAGTTTTTAAATTAAAACTGTTAGTTTTAATAATTATTTTAAAAGAGCCTAAAAAAGAAGATATTTTTTACTTTTGTTGTGGAGCCTTTTTTTTCTTTTTCAGATTAACTACATGATTGTACCTCTTATAGGCTGTTGCAAAAACGGTTTAAACCAAGAGATTTGATTTAATAACTGTAACATGTGAGAGTTTTATATTGTCACGACTTTTTGCTTTTACTATAGCTTGTGATAACTTTACACTGTTCACAGTTGTAACTAATGTTACTAACTGTTCTTACAAATGATTTATTAGTTTGAAATATTTCTTAATTTGTCCTTTTTTATAAGCTAGAAATGTATCTTTGTTTTCTTTTTTTCTTTTTTTTTTTTGAATACAAAGCATGACCATCAAGCTAGACCAAAACTATCAGTATAATCAAATCATGCACAAACGAGAGGGTGAAGTGTATGTCAGAGGCCCGACTGAACGGGAAGGCGCGAGTAAACGGGCACCTAGGCTCACAAATGAAGAGCACACATTACGCTCATAAGAAAGGCCACAACCACCAAAAAAACAAGACGCACGCTAGCACAAGACATAACAAAGACTGAGAAAAAACAAACAAAGATGTTGCAAATTACAGGTACATAGACACAGATCCTTATTAAAAAAAAAAAACAAAAACAAAATAAATAAGACAACAAAATGAGAGGCTCGGCCTCGTGCATACACCAAAGGCAACAAACCCCAAAATTATCGTGCATGAACCTGGAGAACGAAGCTTTGTAGGCAGCAAGACTACCACGAAAGGAACAACAAGCAATGTCGTAGAGGCACCAACCAAACAGACCTTCGTCTCCACCGTAAAAACACGCACCCCCAAAACAGGTAGCACTACCAAGGTAGGGAAACCCCTCGACACCGGTATAACCACCTATAGAATCATGTTATTGTTGGAGACGACCACCCAAAACAACTGTCCATCCAGCCCCACTGACGGTTGTCAAAGCCACGCGAGCCACCCACAAATCAGTGTGACATCTAAGTAAAGCCCAACCATGCTAACAAGCTAGTGAAATTCAGGGAGAAAAACCCCAAAGTCCAGTAAAGCCACCCTCCTGTCTGTCAAGATCCGCCTCAGGACAAAACACCCCAAGAAAAAAAGAGATCTAGGAGAAGAAACTGACAGGGCGTTGCCATAAGACCTTGAGACCACCTTTAGGGTAGAGAGCCAAAGCCACCAAGCGGCGGCGATGGCCTCTAGCCCAACGGAGGTGGCTATAATGAAAAGACTAAGAGAAAGGGCAAAAGAAACCCTAGCAAAAGGAGAGGAAAAGTGCCAACTAGACAATTTTTGAATTTTAAAAACTTATTTTAATTTTATTTTTATGAATGAAAAAAATAGCAAAACAACATGGCTACTCTTAAATAGTTATGAAAAATATTTTATATATTAAAAGCATAAAAAAATTTAAAACAAAACATCAAATTTCAAAAGAGATATTAAGTTTTATGGCTTTTGAAATTTTAAATTTTTTTTTTCAAGAAAAAACATATGTTTCATAAATAAATTATGTTTAGTTAAGGAAAACTTTATTTTATCTCCATGTTTTTCAGTCGAAAAAAGTCACAAAGGGATTAAATTAAAACTAGTTTTTCAAATTTAAAGGATACATTTATAGTTTCTAAAAACAGAAAGATAAATTGAGAAATAATAAAAACTAAGACGCATAGTTATATAATTAACTCTTTCTTAAAAATGTGCTTATCTTTTCTCCCATAGTTATGTGTCGCTCGGACAATAGTCGTGATCCATTATTGAGACAGAGAATTACTGATAAAAATTTGTTTGGAAACATAATTTAAACTATAAAATTCAAGTTCAAACCAAATTTGTTATGAATGTTTTCTCTAACAAAAATATGAGTTGTGAGGTTCAAACTTATGTTCGCAAATGGATTATAAGCATAACTTAGGTAAGAATAAGAAAATTTTACTGTGGGAATTGAGATTTTTATGGTGAGGTTCACTCATTAAATGCGGACAAAAATAGGATAATTTTGGAGGTTGGGGATAAAGATGAGAAAGCATCCCCCAGTCATATCCCATCCTCTTATCTTCCCTAATTTTACATTTTGTTAAATTGATATATGAAGAGAGAAAAAAATACGTTTAGAAATATTATAGTATTTATGTAAATACGTAAATTTTTACTCTTTGAAAAGTTCCTCAAAACTTTTCTTGTTTCTATAATCTATTAGTTAAAAGCATGTGTCAATGCATGTGCATATTCAGTTTCTGGAAATTTTTTTGAATACGTGAATGTCAAATTTTTTATTTTTTATTTATTGTTAATACTAGAGTTAAATTGAGCAAAAAAAACATGTAAGTAAAGCATATTTTAGGACAATAGTAAGGCAAGTTAGACAATTAATAATTTAGGAGATACATTTGATAAACCAGTTTTTGAGAGGGCTCTAAGAAAAAGATGTTTAAGTAATGAGAAAGTTGTTTGACCTGGGCAACTAGAGAGAAAAGTGTTTATAAGGGCCCACATTTAAAAAAAATATACATCTAAGAAGACTTCTTTTTTTTTTTTTTTAATTATGAGCACACTTGAAGAAAGTAATTTTAATTGGAAAGTTTAGAAAAGGAAATTAATGAGTCACATCTACAAATATAAACATTCTTAAAAAAAACGAATGGATCGAAGTCCACGTTTCTTAAAAAAAACAAATAGATCAAAATGCACGTCTTAATTAAAATAAAACAAATGGTGCGGAGTACACGTCTTAATCAAAATATATTTTTAATTAAACATAATATAATATAAAGACAAATAAAGCATACTTAAGGAAAAAAGACTTCAACAAAAAATTCATATAAAAAATTAGGATAAGACATATATTTAAAGAAATAATAATTGAAAGGGTCATATAAAAATTAGATTTATTTTAGTGGAACAATTGAAAAAGAAATTCATAAAAACTATTATTATTACATTTTGCTAAGAACTTATTGTCACCCCAAACAATTGATAAAAAAAGGTTAAATATATTAGTCCAATGCGTTATTATCTTATTATTTTCAATCCAAGTTTCATACACACCGCAAAAAGAAAGCTAAATATATATGAAAACCGTAAAGCCAACATGATAGATAGTTTTTTAATTTATTTGTTAAGGTAATGCACTCATTGGACAGGGAGAAGGCATGTCAATGGAGCAGAAATCTTGCATCCAAACAACTCATTGTTATATTCTCTTCAAGCAAATAATAAAAACAACGACACCGACAACAACAATAATAAAAGAGAAGAGAAGAAGAACCAGATAACCAAATAGCCATAAGTCCATGGCATCACGTTAATAGCTTGTTTGATAAGTCCACCTAGACCATTGTCTGTATCACTTTTTTTAATAATAAATAATATAAAGTTTTCACATACTATAATAATAATTATTAAATTATTATAATATAAAATTATCATATATTATAATAAAAATAATTTTAATTAATAATTTTAACTATCTTGTTAAATATTTATACGTTATCAAAAAACATAAAGAAGTGTGAAGTGTAAAATTGAAAGGGATAAAAAAAAAAAAAAAAAAACTTTGGACCAAAGAATGGGAACTAACATAGCCATAAAGCCCATGAGGTCACATCAGCTTATCAAGTCCATCACCTTCAAACACTCCAAACACCGTTTTGATCGAAAACCATCAACAGTGTCAATGATTGACACTTAAACATAGTTAAGATACAAATATAGAACACACTTTTTTTTGGTGTACTCTTGAACACTTTTCAAGTGTCAAGATCTCCTTTCTTTTGTTTTTTTCCTCATTTTTTTTTCATATTCATTTTTAAATTTTTCTATTTCCTTGTTTGCTTTTTTTTATATATATTTTCTTTTTCCTTTTTTGTTCTTTTTTTGCTAGATGCTCTTCTACAATTAAGTTGTTATAAATTTACAATGTGTTTTTAAGTATATTTTTTCCTTGTTTTGTTGCTCTTTCTCAAATAACTTTTTTTGTCCTCTCACTATTTTATTTTAACATATAAAATATTAATGTTAACTCTGTGTTAACAATCACAAAAGACCTTTATTACTAAATAAACTAAAAAAATAATAAAATAATGATCGAAACTTTAACTAAGATAGAACTCACAAAACTACTCTAACGTGCAACGCACCCAACTAGTATGTATACAATGCGTTATGTGTTTCTTCGTGTAAAACAAATAAAGGGCCCGCTTCATGTTTCTTTCATGGAATTTATTCTCAAGAGTAACTTCCAAACTCCATTTGGTGAAGGGTTGTTCTCATTCTTAGTTACTTGTCCTTCCAATAGTTATTGGGCCTGTCCCCAAACAAAGTAAATCAAATTAAATTCAATGCTTCATGGTTGAAATTGATGCGATATTGTTATTAATGAAGCATGTGTCTGATTATTTTTTTAGGTTCCATGTTCTTACCTATTGGTAAATATTTGTCTTTTAACTGTTAGATCTATAAAAAAATAATTTTAATCAAACTTAATTGTTATAAAACATGAACCATCGGTGGAGATTCCCAACGAAAAAGTTCCTTATGTTAGGTAAAGTTTAAAATATGATATTCTAATAAATCCAGCACTCGTAATCCTTTTTGTTCATTAATATAACATCGTTTGTACGTTATATAACACTCAAATTGTTTTAATGTAACCCTCAATATTACAAATGATAGACTATATTTGTTTACACTAAAGCAAATTGAGTGTTATATAAAAGTATGAATGTTGTTTCATTAATGAATGAAAATACTACAAGTACATGACTGATTCAAGTACTTGACTAAAGACAATCTCAAACAGTCGGTTTTTCACATATTTTTTTTTCTCGTTATAAGTTGATTAGGTCTAATGTTAAAAGCACGCACTATCTATAAAGATATCCTACCATTAAAGCTCTCAATTTTTTCAGTTTAAAACTAAAAATATGATGTTCAAGTTTATGTACTTCACAAAGGATCAATGCTTCTAATATAGAAATTGAGGTAAATAAGATATTTATTGTATGTAACATCTATATATATATATATATATATATATATATAACCGTATAAGCACACATGCAACCAGGGGTACTTCAACAAGCTTGCTTGGTTACTTACCCTATTTTGCCATTCGAAAAAAGAGGACAAAGCCTATGAACACCCCTCCTATTTTTATTTTTTTTCGTTTTATTGAACTTATACATGTATATATAATTTCATTTTTATTAAGTTAATACATAGGCCCCATAAAAATTAAAAACTTGATTTTATTTCTTAAAAAAAGACAAAAAATAGCACTCCAAATAAAACTCAACTAATATCACCAAGCACTTAGCAAGATCTTCTCCTCCCAATGTGGCTTGGGTTTTATTAAAATAAGTACTTTTTTCTCTCTCTTATTTTCTTAGTTCTTGATTTTGATCACTAATGTACTATTTTCATTTTTGAAAAATAATGTGTCCACAATAATTTGTAGGGAAGAATGTCAAAATTATGCATCATAATGTCTGTATGTACAAAAAAGTACAACACCCTAGCAAAGCAAAGACATGAATATTATATGCCTATACTGTTTAAAAGCTTAATATTATAGCCTTTTTTTCCTTTTTAAATTTTTAAAGTCTATTGAGTTTACTAGCGAGAAATCCGGTGATCTAAAGTGATTAAAGTTAAATATTAACTGATGAGTTTTGTGTCATTTTAAGCCATACAGGCACAATAAAACAACTGTTTTTCACAGTAGTTTTATTTTAAAATTATTCTAAGTTTGTTATAGAAGGATAAAATATTTAAAATCAAGTTTTAACATCAAAATTTTAATTATTATAATACAAACTAAAAATATAGTACAATATACACAAGAGAAAAAATAGACGAATTACAGTTGATTTATATACATCAAGAAAGACATCTCTGATGATTTATCAAGTGATTATATTAAAGACTTAGTCATTGACCCTCGATAAAAAGTGTCCTGTAATTATTAGCCACCCAACAATTGTCCTATTCCCAAAGGGTTTGCCGCCCATCAGCTTAGAGACTTGCTGGAAATCTAGCTAGCAAGAAAAGTCTATTTAGCGAATCATTAAGGCTCCGTTTGCAGAATGAATTTCAATTAATGATTTAATTTAAATTGTATGATTTAAATTAAGATTTAAATTAATGATTTAAATTGTTATCTAAATTGATGTTTAGATGTGTATTTAAGTTTTGATATGAAAATAGAATAAAATTAAAATTTGTGTTTGAAGAGACAGTGAAAATAGTTTTTGATTTATTAACAAATCTAATGAAATCTTAATGTTAATGATCCTAAAAAATATGCAATATGAATCTTAATTTATTTATTTTTACTAAGAACACAATAAAAAAAAAATCATCTTAGTTGGATATCAAATGAAAAAATTTTGATTTTTTTTATAAATATAAGAGAAAAAATTTCAGTTTTTACTGTAATAAAAATATCAAAGTATTAAAAGTTTAAATGATCAAAAAACTCTAAAAATTTTTAGATTCTTATACTCATTTAAGTCAAATTTTAAAAATATAAATACATATATAAAAAAAATTTAATATTAAATTTAAACTTATTAAATATAAATAATTTAAAAAATACCTAGAACAAACATGTACCACAAGATTTCGTGTCGGTATTCATACGAATGGCTCTCTAGCATACCACGAAATCAATTATGTCATAAAGATAGAAAAAGGACCAGACATATCCTATCATTCCTGTGACTAGGTCCCACACGCTGGTCGCCAGCTTTCCTATAGTTCTCCCCTCGCGATTTGCCAAGCGAAGAGTTTGACCCTTGATTTTGTCCTATTCTCCCATGCAACCTAACGAGAAGAAAAACTCTTCTCAGCCCTGTTTGGGCAAAAGCCTGGCTCACTCACAGGCAGGGATGCTGCTACACACGCACAAGTTCCGTCTCTTGCCCCTCCGAAATTATGTTCTTCCTAAAATTTTATAAAGTTAATTGTATAATTATAACTTTTAATTTTTATTATTTTTTAATTTATTTTTTTGTTTTTAAAAACTATAAAAATATCTTTTAAATTTTAAAAATTTGTTTCAATTTTATCTTTTGTAGATTTTTTTTTTTACTTAAAAAGCATGAAAAAGAAGATAAAAATACCTTTAACTAACCTAATTTGTTTATAAAACATGTTTCTTCTTAAAAAAAATTTAAAAAATATATTTTAAAATTTAAAATGTCACAAAACTTAAGATCTTTTTTTTTGAAATTTAATGTTTTGTTTTAGGATTTTTTTTATGTTTTTAATGCATAAAATATTTATCATAACTATTTAAAAATAGTCATATTGTTTTATCTATTTTTTTGTATTCATGGAGAAATAATTGAAATGAGTTTTTAAATTTCAAAGATGACTTTCTAATTTCCAAGAACATAAAGATAAATTAAAAAATAGTTAGAATTATAAGGAACAATTATGTAAAAAACCCAATTTTATATTTCTTTTATTTAATTAGTTTTTTGAAAATGTTAATTAGGCACCGCTTTTGACTATTTTTTTTTTAGCTCCATCCCTGCTGATAAGGATAGGCCCAACCCTATGTAGGAGCCAGGCCCCTGCTGGCCTGTCCGGGTGGCTGAATAGAAGCACTCTAACAAGAATGCATGAACAAATTACCAGTTAAAAAAAAAAAAAAACCCAACTTTTCTTGATAGGAAACAAACGAACAAATAATTTATTGATGGGATAAGTTTTTTAACCCTCAAGTCTATACAAAAAAGTTCTGATTTTCTTTAGATCCCACAGTCAAAAATGTGTCGGTGAAAGATTACAAAAACCAAAAAAAAAAAAAAAAGATGCATGAACAAACGGTCCTTCGAACATGAGAAGCATTTATTATAGAAGTGAAAGGGTAAAGGCACAATTAAACACTTGTCTGTAATTGAAAAGGTCAGCTCTGTTGTACGATGACCAGGACCATTGTACGATGACCAGGACCATCTCCACACCCAAATCGACAAGTGGTTTGATAGTGTACTGCCTCTTGCCCAGGTTCCATCACAAGAATCTCCACCACCAAACACATTTTCGAATTCACAAGGCAAACAAAAGCTTATAGCTTCAACTAATCATAAGAAGACAAGAAAGAAAACATACAAACTGGGCAATGATCTCACCGCGTCTTTTTTTTCATGTCAAAGTCAAATAGAACAAACCAGCAATATGCATATGATTTGAAAGAAACAATGTAAAAATCAAATGGGAAGCTTCATTTTATTTTTTTTCTCCCTTTCTGCAGGCGAAAAAATTCCTACACCGTAATGTTGAGTAAATTTGTCTTCAATGAGTTAGAGCTTCTCAATCGCAGTTTGGAGTTGAAATCCTGCGACTGTTGTATGAATCACATTCCCTGCACTTATGCCCCAAAATGTGAAAGGGAGCATCGCTTTTTCTGTTGCAATCATTGCAGAGGATTTGAACCTGTAAAGAACAGCAAAGAAAATGTTATTTTGTTGAACAATCTGCTAATAGAATATCCATAAGCCAAAATTACTAATCTCCCTGATGTTTAGAATCTTCATAGATTGCTAAACTGGCTAATCTTTTGGATAAGGTTGGAAATGTTTAGTAGAAGGTCCATATGGCAAAATTATTGATCTGCATGATTTTTAGAAAGTCCGCGGATTATAATCTGCATAATCTTAGGATAAGCTTGGAAATGTTTAATAAAATCATATTGAAAATTTTCCAAACGAACAAACTCATTAACTGGACTATTCACAAATGAACTTTCACTGGGGCTGAAAGGCTGTAAATTCCTAGATTTCACCAAAACCAATGTAAAATTAACGTGTACGTGCAGCGTTGAGAAGATACGATGCAAGCATAATCATCTGCATGATTGTAATAAGCTAAATAGCAGAGATGAAGTCGACAAAGAAATCACCTCGTACTTTTATGGCTCGGGCATGGGCATGGCTTTGATCTGCCTCGCCAACAAAGTAATGGCAGTGGTTATTGCAGAGTAATAACATTTAGGACATTGTTAAGCAGACAGAAGAAATTAAAATCAGAAGCAGTTACAAAGTTTTAAAACCAGTGAGGCTACTTCATTTTATCATCAGTACGGCAGAGAAACTAGCAACCATCAATTTCTAACAAATATGATGCGAGGATCCTGAAACAATTTCTATTTGCTTTTACATATTAAGCCATGACTGACACATATGATAAAGACAAATTAACAGAAGCCGGGTTGTGAGGCATAAATTTAGCTTTTTTCAGCAGATAATTAAAGTAAAATAAAAATAAAATACACATCTTAGAGAACATCCGTCAGAGTTTTTGGGAACACTCATTAAAGTTACTTGGTTTTTAGTTTTCTAAATTTTTGAATGTAACAATAGTTTTAATCCAAAAAAACTTTACTAAAAGCAATTCCATGTAACATATCTTTTGGACGCCTATACAAGCAACTGAACAAGGATCAACTACAGCTAATAATTTGACGTGCAATATAATGACCAAGGAAAGTATTAAAGAGCAGAAAAGTGAAGTCACACCTCCGCATCCAATAACCTCCATTGGTTAGACACATCAAATACTGTCTTGGAGCAAATAGGACAACGATATCTAGATGTCAATCGAACAAGAGTTCAATCAATGAACAAATTTTTGCACTTGTATTAATAAAATAAAATAAAACTACATGCAAAATTAGCCTCAAATAAAATGAAACTTAACTGATGTTGATTTGCCATCTCACTGTAGCACTCTGTGCCTTGCATGTCCACACTTCATAATGATTGCTCCTTTAACTGAGTCAAAGAGATACTGTAAGAACGATACAATTTGTTAGCCCATTTCCTTTCTTGTAACTTCCAGACAGTGCAGGGAAAAAGAACAAACCTCATAACAAACAGGGCAAGAACACTTCATTGAGTTTGCTACACATGGGTGGTTATTGCGTAGACCCACAGCATAGCAAGAACCTGTGAAGACAAAAAAGCAATATCAAGTAAACATATAAAGCTTAAAGATGTAATAACATCTTAATGCAAATGGCAAATGCCAATGCTATAGTTGGCACCCAAAAAAAATGAAGATGATATATTCTTGTTCTATTTTGTGCTCAAATACAAAATGCTATTTCAAATGCTATTTCTACCTTTTGTCATAAATTTTAAGCTTGGAAACTCACGAAAGTAAACTTCTAATTTTCTAATAATTCGAAAATGACAATAGTCGCAATTAAAAGAAAAGGTCAACACATCAAACCAAATTTCAAAATTTGGCATATGATATACTTGGGTGCAAATATGCCAAAATTTGGAATCAATGCATTAATTTGTCTAAAATGTTTCAAAATGATTTGAGGGGCGATGCTTAATGCTTTGAGCAAATCAAGTTGAAAAAAAAAAATATGAAGGTTCAGCTAGGTACAAGAGGACATACCGCACTTTTGACAATGGAAGAAGTTCTCACGGCCACCAACTCTGAATAATCAAAGCATTGAACACTATTATTGGTTTTTTATTTGAGCTAAAAGAAATTAGATTTCATGGGTAGATGTTGGCATGCCCTTGTAACCCCGAGTGACTTTATGAAGCCCGCTAGTACCCGGGATGCAACAAGACCACCAAGGTAGGACTAGAATCCCATGCCCTTTGGTCTTTATACATTATTAGACAGAAGAATTAAATAGCAAACACAAACTAAAGCATATATAAACTAAAAACAAAGAACCAAAAGGAGTTCCCTGACCCACAAATCGTGCACCCATCGCAATGAAACTGCTTCTTTTCTGTCTGCATTTGAACACCCAGTACACTAAATCAAATTCTAAAATCCACAAGACTTAAGAATTACACAACACCCCAATCTCAAGATGTCTATGTCAAAGTGTTCTAACTGCAAAGCAACTAAAGAGGGTCGGAACTCATTATTATCCAATCATTAATTACCTCATCATCGTAGAACTTGCAAATGTCTCAAAATTCTTCTCCCATTTTAACACCACAATTGGAACAAACTTGAGCAACCTAGAAGAATGAAGGGCAAGCACAAGAAGTTTAAATCTATCCATGAACTCAAATTAATTATTTTTCTAGAATAATCTTGTCAAGCAAGAAGTATCATTCAAACCGTGGAAATCCAACCTGTTGCTCAGTATTGCAAATCGAACAAATAACCTGAAACAACCAATTCCAAAAACGATACTTCCTCGTTACAATATATACATATATAATTGTATATGTATGTATACAGAGGATTGAAAAAAAAAAGTTATAAAAGGAATCATACTTGCTTAATATCGTGCCTGACAATTTCATGACGCTCTTTGGGATTGCTCAGAGAACTCTAAAATTCAAAGAAAACCAAGAAAAAGAGCAAGTCAAACGAAAGATTTAAAAAATAAAAAAAAAAAAGAGACGAAGATACATATATACAAACACACGTGTATATATGCGCAAAAATAGAGGAAAAAAGGTATAATACCGTGGCCACGTTGTGGCAATGGCGGCAGGAAAAGATTTGATCGCTGCAAGGAGCACGAATCTTGCATCGTCTCTTATAGTGCTCGCACCTAAATTAAAAAATAAATAAAAAAAAGAAGTAGAAGAAGAAGAAAGAAAGAAAGAAAAAAAAACGACAAGAAGAAAGAGGTTAGCGAGGGGCCTTGGGTTTTCTTATGTTGGGTATAATAGATAAATAAAAGAAGAAATACCCGTGTTGCAATTTCCAAAATCTTTTGCGTTCTAACCCCTGTTTGGCATTGTGGTTCCCACCACAAACTCAATTATAAACAATTTAAAGCTCTCACATATTACGATAACAATTTAAAAAATTACTACAATGTAAAACTTTCACATGCTACAGTAAAAGTGGTTCTCACCACCGGTTCCCACCACCTTCCAAACACCCCCTAAGTCTTCTTCTTAGAATTTCCGGAATCCGACTCCATTGTTGGTGAGAAGCAGAAGAAGTACAGCCCAACACATGAACTTATTATTTAGGGAGACGCGACGCGACGGTTAAAGCGACGCCGTTTCCTTCCAAGAAAATTTTGAGCATCATAAAGGTGTGTTTAGGTACAAGTTTTAACGTAAAAATATAATATGATATAAAGTAGTTACATGTTATTTTGTTTAAATCTTAATTTTATATCTTAACTTGTTTGCTAAACATTTTATTAATTAGTTTTTACTCTTCTAAAGCCCCCTTTTTACTCATTTCCCAAACTACCTCAGAATGTTTTCTAGTAGAAGATTTTATTTTTTTTACCCATTTTCCCACCTGCGTATAAAGTTGAAAAGGAGTTTCTTAATTGGCTTTGAGCCTCATCAAGCAAAATAAATAAGGGAGAACTAAAAAAATAGACCGCACTTATAATAAAATAAAAATTAATAACCTAAAGTTTAAAACAAAATTAATAAGTAGGTCAAAAAAACATAAAGCACCTTTATTAATTGGTTGAATTATAAAAATAACTCCAATTTAACTATTAATATTTAACATTTTTTCTTTTTTTTTCTTCCCTCCTCTCTCTTCCCTTTTCCCCGTTTCTCTCTCTTCCTTTCTCTCTCCGTTCACTACCGATAAGAGATCGTCGTCGCTGCAAGAGTTGCACTAGGAAGTTGTAGGAGTTGTGCCACTGGAGACGCGAGGCCAAATCGCGAGAGTTATGTAGCTGGATTTGTGAGGCCAAAGTCGTAGGAGTTGTGTCGTTGGACTGTCAAGGCCCAATCGCATGTGCTGCTCCGTCGAAGTCGCGAGGCCAAAGTTGTAGGAGCTGTGCTGTAGAAGTCGTGAGGCCAAATCACAAAAGCTGCTCCGTCGGAGTCACGAGGCTGAAGTCGCATGAGTTGTGCCGCCGGAGTCCCAAGGCCGAAGTTGCAGGAGCTGCACCGCCGGATTCTCAAGGTGGAAGTTGTAGGAGCTGCGTCGCCAGATTCTCAAGGCCAAAGTGGCAGGAGTTGCACCGAAAGAAATTGCCAGAGTCGTGCCAGGAGGGAGAAGCCGTAGTCACCGGAGGGAGGCGTTGGCCGGAGTCACGCAGGGACAGCACTGTCACTGAAGTTGCTGTCAGGGCTGGAGAGAGAAGAGGAGGAGAGAGGAGGGAGAGGATGTAATGCCGAAGAAAAAATTTATTAATAAAATTTAATATTTAATTAAATTTAATTAATAAATTTATCTTTAAAATTATTATTTTTGTAAAAAAATTATAACTTTTGTAAAATTGTAATAATGTGTAAATAAACAGTATTAATTGAATATTTTACTATGAATGTGATGCCATATTGGATATTTTTAATACAGATTTTATAAGTTTAATTATTCAAAAATTTATAAATAATATATATAAAATAAATTTTATATCACAATTAATTGTAAAATTGTGATACAAACGAATAAGTACTTAGAATACGAATGAGACATAGAGTCCGCCGAAACCCAACCTAGTGTCAAAAAGAGACTGATGCAGTACAAGTATATTGTTAAATGAAAACGTAGATATAGAAAATATTACGTTTGGCCTCCAAAAGTAAACCAAAGGTAAGTGAAGTAGTTTATACAGTCTAAAGATATGAGTTTACACTGATTTGACTATGACAGTATAGGAAAAATACTGTGTGGTGAAAAATTACATAGTGTAAATTTTTTAGCCCACAAAGTGGACACCCACTTGAATTTTATTGGGCCACCAAGCCATGAAAGGTGGCCCAATCCCATGGTGACACCTAGTAACCCAATGGGTTACTTGATAAGCACTTAGGAGGATAAATATGCATTAATTGCAAACTTAGCCAAAATTTTCTTTTCTTCTTCTTCCTCAACTCCCACGACAGCCATAGGTAGAGCTTCTAAAAAAATTTTCTCAACCCAAATCTTCGCAAAAATAACCCCAATCAAGTTCAAGAGGTAAAATTCAAGAAAGTTCAAAAAAATTTAAGGTAAAAATCTAACTTTTTTTTCAAGTTTTCAAGGAATTTTTCATGGGTTGAGGGAGAAATTAACTCAAGGTGTTTTTGCATGAAAATGGTGTCTAGGAAGGAGTTTCAAAGGAGCCTTGGAAGGTTAGAAATCAAAAAGTGTTATTTGGGGTAAGTTTTGATTTTAAAGTTTTGAAATTTTATGATTTTTGATTTGATTTTTATTCTCTCAAAAGTATATGGGTTCTTGAGCTAGTTTTTGATTGAAACCCCAAGAAATATGAAGTATGACTTGTTGATGTTGTGAAATTAAGAGTTGAATGTTGAAAAATAATATTTTATGTAAAAAGTGTTATTTTGTAATTTCAGTGCTAGTTTCTCAAAAATGATGGTTAGGTATGGAAAATGATTCAAACCAAGGTTGGAACTGCCTTTGCAGGGGTAGATCCACGGTATTAAAATGGATTTTTACAAAAATACCCTAAGGACTAAATTGAAAGAAAAAATTTTCCCTCAGCAGACTTTAAAAATGCCTAAAAAACCCCTGTACAGTGAGAATTTGGGAAAAGTTAAAACACAAAGTTGTAGATCTCTACGAAACTGTTAGATATCGCAGATGGTTCATCAAAAATCTCAACCGTTTGTGAGATTCTAATTTTTTAAGAACTTGTTAAAAGTGAAAAAAAAAGTTAAAACGGAAAAAATGCCATTTTTCAAAATGATTTAAGGTATGATACTTTGAGTAAAAATATTCCTTATAAAAAATAGGAAATTTTGGTTTAAAGAGATAAATTTTAGCCTCGGGGCCAAAATTGTCAAAATTTTCAGTTTAAGGGTTAAACTGCAAAGTTTTACTAAAATGTGGCATAAATGTGAAATAAGAAAATCTGACCCACCAGGATATTATTCTAAAATTAGTACGTGACTATTTTCGTTAGAATAACGAAATTGAGCTCAGGTAGGTTAGTAGACCCACGGAGAGTAAAATCGTTATTTTTGCCCGAATAACCTGAACAGCTCCGAAATGTTTCAAATGGGGAAAAAGAATGGTTCAAAAAATTCCCGCCCTTCATTAGAAATGATAGGATAAAGTTAGATAGAAATAAGAAAACCAGTGGTTTTTGGAGTTGTATATAGTTATGCAACTCAATTTATTAATTAACGATCAATTTGTATTGAAAACCTAATAAATTTGGCTAATGGCTTTGAAATTGGCCAACAAGATCCTAGAAGTCTAGGAGAGAGGAAACCGAGTTGCTTTGCACAGTACACGAAACAAGTAAGTATCCATCCCACCTACAGTATGAATCGTATGTGTAAAATGTAATGTATGAATATGTATACCTGTGTGTATATCAAGATGCATACTTGTGTGTATGCTATGATATGAGTAGCTATAAGTATGTTGGTGTATACTTGTAAGTGCACTAAATAAATACATGTGTGTATATTATATTGTATACCGGTGTGTATATTAATGTATACCTGTAAGTATAAAAGTATGTACCTATGTGTACAATATTGTATAAGAATAATTATGTTTTGTGCATAACATGTGTTTATCACTTCATGCATGGTATGATAACCATAATAAATGGACCGGTAAGTATATCACAAGAAATAATAAAAGTGTCGTACTGACTCCTGACTCAAGAGGAGTTCAAGGATTACAGTATGGTCACAGTGTTACGTAGACCTAAGTGTGCAGTGGTACGAACACTTGGGCTTTAGTTAAAGATAAAAAATGAAAATGATGAAGAAGGTTTATAAGAAAGCATAAATGGATCGTGCATTTTTATTAAATGTGTATGTGGGTTATATGGAACTTACTGAGCATAAGCTCATTAAGTATTTCATGCTGTAGGTATTCCGACGAGAAGGTCAGAATAATGTTATGATGAGCTGGCGAAGGGATGATTGGTGTACAGATTAACTATGGAATTTCGCCATTGCTAAGTTTTTGCTGTATCGTATTTTATGTTATTTTGAAATATAAGGTTTAGAAAATGGTACTGTATAAGAAAAGTTGTTTATGCAAATACAAGTATATACATATACAAGTGTTTTCAAAGTTACTAAAACTAGTATTTGTACGAACAAGTGAGTTAAGTAAATATATGTATATATATATATATTTCTAAAGATGTTAAGTTCTGTATGTGGGAAAAAAAATTCCTAATTTTATTCTATACGTAAGTAAAAAAAAGTTTTATTACAGCCCGAAAAGGCGGGTTGTGACAGAGAAGAGGAGAGGAGATCTAGGTTTTTTTGGAGGTGATGAGTAAGATAGGGATAAAATTAATAATTTTAGTGTTTAGAAAGAGAAAAATTTACAAAAATGTGATGTACTTTAATATTTTT
The DNA here is from genome assembly GCA_025403435.1 of Artocarpus heterophyllus. Lineage (NCBI taxonomy): Eukaryota > Viridiplantae > Streptophyta > Magnoliopsida > Rosales > Moraceae > Artocarpus > Artocarpus heterophyllus. Next base: position 10,425,204 of record CM046335.1, read on the forward strand.
AAAGCTGTGCTATTTAGTTATATTAAGATTAAAAGGTGTGTTAATTAATACAATTTCTCAATAAATAAATAAATAAATAAATGAAGACTTTATGGTACTATTTACTTATTTATATCGGTCTTTTAAACTGAATATCATATGATGACTGAGCCATACGTTTACTTTTTTTAATAAAGAAAAAAATATCTTTGCTAAATATTAAAAAAAAAACTATTGTTTTTCATCCATTAAATATGTAAAAAAAAATTAATTTGATCGTTAGAAATACCACCGGTGAAGGACAAAAAAAAAAAAAAAAAAAAAAAAAAAAAGTAACCATGAATTTTGATTTGTTTGCTTTTAGAAGGGTTGGGAGCCCCGGTTGGCGATGACGCTCAAAGGGCTTGGCCAGTAGCTCGTGAGAGAAATTGAAATTAGTCAAGTGCTCCAAGAATTAGCTGGAACCGTTGTTAAATCACTATCCTTAAGCTTTTTTCCTTTCTTTCCTCTATTCTATATATGTCAATCTTAAGGACTTCACGTAAATTATAAACTCCTGCAAATTGTTCGGATATGGTGAGAATTAATTGGTAATTGGCGTGGCTCGTTCTCTAGTTCCATAGACACTATCGTCTTGTGACTAATGACATCAATTTTTTTTTTTAAGCATATAGAGTTCTTTTCGTTGTTTTTCTTAGGAAAAGCAAATTAATTACACCGCTTACAACTGTTACAACTCGGTAGATAGATAAATAGTCTAGAAAACTGGTTTGTAAAACTACATATGGACGAGTCAATATGAATTTTTCAAATGTCACAAGAATTATGTTTCAGGCTGGTTTCGAAACCAAAAAAGGGAAAATGAAGAAGAATAAGAAGCAAATTTCAACGAGACGAGAACAGGATAATCAAATAAGCTTTCTCATACCATCAAAGTAAAGACAGTAGAACTCTGCTAGCTTGTACCCACACAGCCCACATACAACAGAAACTAAACATGAATCGAATAACAAAAAAACGGCTAACATGTGAACGGGGATGCTGTTTAGATCATTATTCATGCAGCAGCGGAAATTTCGGGGAAAAAAATGCAATCTGTTGGAAATGACAGCCGGAAAAAATTAGAGGATTGTACATGAACATGAATTCATCTTTTGCTTCTCTTCCTGGTTTTTACCTACGCAAAACCCATCAAAGACAGAAAGACAGAAATGAGAGGTGGATGTAAATGTTAATTTACATCTATGTAGCTAGTGATGAGCATGCAAACGTTAATACCAAAAAATTAATGGATTGATTGGTGTAAAATTAAGCATGTATAACTGTTCTTTTCACCCAAAAACGCCAATATGTGAAGTAGCATTTATGAACAACAGAGAAAACCTTCTCAGAGTAAGAGGAACGCAAGTACAATTGAAGGAAACAATGGCAAACCTGTCCTCTTTTTAGTTATCGTCGGCTGTACAACAACGTGCATGGTAATGACTCCACCAGGTGGATTACCAAATGTTATTTTGGAATCAGCAAGTGTCCTTCTGTTCTCTAGAACTCTACCAGCATGTATGACTTTTACATCATTTACTGACTTTGGTACAATTTTTTTGCCTGTAAAGGCAGAATGTAAGTAACCAAATTCCTTAATGACGTCCATTTAAGAATGCAGAAAAGCGGCTGAACATTATGCCAGAAACTTCATTGGTGGCCAGATTTTAGCAAACACGTTATAAATTTTGAACTTGTCTTATTTATCTTTTTTTAACTATATACTGAACCACAGGGATAGAAATGTCAATTGGTAGTTTCGATAAAATTCTCAGAATGGAAACTCACGCAAAAATCACGACACAGCGAAATTAAAAAGGTCCTCAAACCATAATTAAATTCAGAGAAGTATGAGCGAGTTAATGGAAACAAGTTCTTTGTGTGAAAATGCTGATGCTTACTTTAATGTGTTCTTTAAACTCAACTGAAGTATCTGGAGAAAAAAGAAAAGAAAAGAAAAGACAGACTCTTAGAGATGCACAGAAATAAACAGCTAACCTTGAGGCCACTCAGCTACGAGCTTTTGCTTTAGAGATGCAATTGTCGTAGACGGGGCATAAGCAGTATGACCTATATCTGTTCCATCAAAAATGCGGAACCTAAGCTCAATAAGCTCCTCTTTTTCAGCCATGATAATCCTTCTCCTCCTTCTGCAAACTTCAAAATCCAACTAACACGAAAAACAGCACTTCCAATCAAATAAGTCAATCTCGTCAAAAAAAACCTGCGAAACACAAAAAGTCCAAACTCAACTCACTAAAACTCATGGTTCCAAAAAGCAGATAAAAAAAAAAAAAAAAGTGGAAGAGAAAGGAAAGCTAATGCTTTCATATAATTCTACTTACAGATGAGTGATAAGAATAAAAGTAGAGAGCAGTATTAAGTATTAAGTTTTATTTCCTAATGTTTTTATAATTTCACTACAGTTTCATAAGTTCCCCAAAACGATTTCAGTAATTTTTCTATCAGTGATAATTGGGTAGTTCGTAAATTTCCATTTTTTGTTATATATTTCCCTGTAAATACGAATAAAGTAAACAAAAAGCAATAAACCCCATTACTCTCAAATTAATTTTCAGCAGGAACAAATTTCCAAAAACAAAAGCATCTATACACAAGTGAATGAGTGACGCCATTTATAACCACTTGTAAAGTAACAAATTCATGTATTAACTCCAAGACAGATTATAATGTAAGCGACGCATACAAGTTTTGATATTTTTTCCATGTCAATATCTAACTGGTTAAGAAATCAATTGAATGATGTGATAATTAGCATCTTTGTAAGTAAATTTAAAGTTTAATCATAAGCCACCAAAGGGAGGATTATCATAAAGTGAGATAATACAAATTTACATAATCGTTTCGCAGTCAAATCAGAAATAGGTATTAAAAAAAAAAAGAACGTATGAATCTCAAAATCCAGAATGGATCAAGAAAAAATTTGTACAAACGCCATGTTACTAACCTCTTGGTATCTGCCAAAAATATCTTTCTGCGAAGAAACATGCGATAACCGTACATCTGAATTAACGATATGAGGCTCAATTGAGCGAACTAAGAACCTCATATGAACCGAAATTGCTTCAGCTCGTACCGAAACTTCTGCAATTATAAAAACTACAATACTTTAAAAAAAAAGAGATCACAATAACGTAAAAGAAACAGAAACAGAAATCCAAGGGGAAAATGCGATCCACAAGAATCTTATATCTCAATGAAACCCTAGAAATCCGTTTTAATTCTCGCAAGATTACACCAGAACGAAAGCAAAAAAAGATTGCACCCCCAGGGCCCACGGTTTTTTGATTGCTAAAGTAGAACACGCATGATTAGATCTCTTTCATTGTTTTGCTTCAGTTTCTCGACAACCAAACAAACAAAGGGATGGAAAGAAAATCAACCGAGAGGACATCCGAAATGCAAAGAAAGACAAGCAATAACATTTGAGAAGTTCAAGACAGGGAGAGAGAAAAGTACCTGGTCAAGAATCTATTAGCATGTGGGATTAGATCAGAGCTTGGAGGACTATGTCAATGGCGATTAGGATTTTCGGATTTTGTGGCGGTAAGATCGAGCGCGCTTAGAACCGGAGTAGACAGAGTCGGACGAAGGAAGTGAAAAAAACGACAGGGAAAAAAATAAAAAAAGAGTAAAGTAACGTTTTAAACTTTTAACCCTTTTTATTTATCTTTAATTCTAGTCCGAAACAAAATTATCAAAATTTATCAATTATGTCCCAAAACTTTCATCCGTCTGGGATGAAATAAATATCTTTTTTTTTTGGGGCTCTGATGAAGTAATCCATTTCATAAAGAAAGAAAAATAATATGGAGATGAAAATGATGAAAAGTTGCCTTAAAAAATGTGTTGTTCATTTTATACGATGTCATTTTTCACTTTTCAATATTGACGTTGTCGTTTGTTCAAAGTCGTAGTTTTTATAATTTGTTGTCCTCTTTGAAGGCGATAAAAAGTGTTAAGAACTATATTGAAATTTGAAGTTAGAGCGTAAACGTTATAACATGTGAGGATTTTATATCATCTTATATTTTTATTTTATATTCTAGCATACAAGAGCTTTATATTGTAGCAGTTGAAACTTGATTTTCAAACCACCTAGATATTGTTTTTAGGATCTCATTGCTTTTGGTTTCCGTTTCATGCCTATTGTTCCAGACGATGATGTCGTTTTCCTAATATCAGGATAGAGCCAAGATGATTATGTCAATTGCAATTAAAATATTCCAATTTCGTTGCTTGAAGATTGGATGCCTAAGAGCCACAGTAACCCAACTCATTGAGGGGAAAAATGAAAAGAGAGGAGAAAAAATATGTAACCTTTTTAACCTTGGTTTTTATTTTTGGATTTATTTTTACCTTTCTAATTTCTTTTGTTATTTTTAATTTTAGTTCTTGTTTGAAAAGGAGTTTCTTGAGATTTACTTATTTTCCTACCCCTAAAACTTTTTTTTTAATTCATATGAACAATCAAACCAAACTACTTATTTTAAATAAATCACAAACCAAATCAATAATAAGTTGGTTTGAAGATTTTCAAACCAAACTAAGCTATTTAAGGGATCAAATCCAATCCAAACCAAACCAATTGCAATTAATTTTGTTTGTTTTTTTTAATTGGTTTAAACTAATATATATAATTTTTTTAGACATAATTAATGTCAATATTATCATATGCTAAGCAATTCTCTTATGTTTAACTATTTATTTTTAGAATAAGGATTATTAAAATTTGGAATATATTTATTTTTTTGTCAAAAATATATAATTAAATAATTAATTAAATTTTTACAAATATTTAATATGTATTGTGTTTAAAATATATATAAACAAAAATTGGTTTTGTTTGGGTGTGGTTTTTTAAGAGGTAAAACCACAAACTAAACTAATTTAATTAGTTTTTTAAAATTTTAAATCAAAATAAACCAATTTTTAATAGGTTTGGTTGTTTTTATGTTGGATTGGTTTGGTTTGGTCATTTTTGACTGGTTTAATGCTCATCTTTATATTATATAGGCTTTTTTTTTTTTAATTTAAGTAGAGTATTTAAACTCTACACCTGAAGATGGAGTTAGTTGTAAATTTAAGACTAAACTATATCTACAGACTACAACTACATGGAGACCAATTCAAATATAAGATCCATTTAAAAAAGAAACAAAATTAAAATGATTAGAAGTGGGAAACGTTTAGATCTTGTCGTTTTCTTGATATAACGTCGTTGATTTATATGTTGTCCGTTTGACTCTTTTCTACCCAATCGTTTCACAGAACGCTGTCGTTTTGAAATCTTCATTGGACGCTGTCTTTTGTTCAAATGTTGTCGTTTTCTCCATTTATGGTACTTTCTCGTGGGCGATGGTAGTTTTCACTTTTCAGGACTGGCTGTTTTTCTTTTTTCTTTTTAACATTTCAAATTTGTTGCCACTCATTCAATATGCTGTTTTTATGACATTGCGGTTCCCATAGGACGATTTCATTTTCCCTCATATCCTGTTGTGTTTACAAGACATATCGTTTCAAGATACTTAGACATTGTCGTTTACTCAGTTCATTGTCGTTTCTTTAAGACGGTGTTTTGTTTAGCATACTGTGAATCTATAACTTTTCGTTTCATGCAACGACGTTTTCCTAATATATCGTCGTTTCAACCCTTCTTTTTGGGATGACGTTGTCTTACACGCCGGTCATAGTACTAAGATGCTGTCGTTTCTTAAAGATGTCATCATGATTTCAGTCAAAAAGACCTATATATATATGTATATATATATATTGCTTTCATCTTCAATGAAACAGTAACACCTCCCCCATATCGCCGTTTGTCAGTTGTTCCTTTCGATCCCCATCTTTTGCCACCAGCACAAAAGCGAAACAGAATAATTGTAGTCCCTAGACAGTGACATGCAAAAACGTCTTTGATCCTTCTTCCACTTATAAAAACGACAACTTTCTGAGAGGAACTAATAAACACAAACAGCTTATGTAGAAGTTAAAAAAAGAAAAAAGAAAAAAAAAACCATAGCATGACAAGAGGATCTTTATATAGAAGGAAACAGAAAAATAAAAAAATAAAAATAAAAATCAGATTTTATGTCTGCTGAAAATCAAGGAATGAGACTGAAGGTGTTTGATCAGCCAAAGCCCACAACACTCAGCACATGGATGATCTGCTCCTTTTCCTTTCTCATTGAACTTTCTCTCGCTTCTCTCCACTCTCCATTTAGGAATCTGCTCACTCTAACTCTCTCCACAATCTTCATTCATTTTCTTTCCTTTTGTTATTTGCATTTCACTATTAATAAAAATGCATTGATTTATTTTATCTTGTTATGCTTTGGACCGTTCAAATATTAGTCTCAAAACAGATTTAAATCCTTATTGTGCTGCCAGAAGATGGGAATTGACTAGGGACCAATTCCTTTTTATGGTCCCTATAGAACTTGAGCTGTCGTTTTCTTCAATATACGCATTTGGACTCAGTCAACTATATTTTTATGCACATGCCTTGGACCATTCAAATTGGTTTCCTATAGAATATGTGTGTTTCACATGCAAGTAGCAGCAGCAGTTGTAGAGATCCAACTTGTATCTCCATTTTTTTGATATACCAACACACGTGGTGTGGTATTGAGTTGTCGTCTTTTTACTACAGATGCAATGCTTCAATATTAATTGACGTGACAAATTTTTAAATATCTATTATGATAAAAAATAACGGCTTCCATGTCATGTCAGTTGTTATAAAAAATTTGAATACTTAGCCAGAGATCAATATATTAAAAATTGATAAAATTTCTTAGGGCTTATCTCACTATTGATTTGTCATTAATCTTTGGACATTTAGTCCTAATTGGGAGAGTAGTACTTGTTAACATTTGATGGCTTTTTGGGGCCGCTTGAACAGTTATTGCTTTCAGAAGAGACCTGAAAGTAACAACCATTCATCAAGTTGAGACACTTGACAAAGTGGAGAAAGATTTTTCTTCTCCCCCTTTTCTCCTCCTTTTTCCAAGGTTTAAGATTTTAGTCCCATAAAGAAAGTATAAGAGGGGATTTGTTTATAGCCTAAACTAAACAAAACATCATTATTAATTTGTGATTAAAAAGAGAGCAAAAGTTTTTAGTGATGATACACATGAATTTATTCTCTTCTTTTCACATTGAGTGACGAGGCATGCTCAATTCGTATTTGGTGCCACTAATATTTTTGAATGGGGATCAAAAGGGATATTTGGCCACGGTTGAAAGGAATATATGTTAGTGAAGGGAGACCAGCTTTTTCAGAAATAGTGACTGAGTTGTGGTAGCGTTTATAAGTTCCATATATACATACACATATTTATGTATATGTATTAGATTGACACTGACCACCAAACACTTGACTATCGTTGGTCGGAGGCGAACAAGAGAATATATGTGAGCATATGATAAAACACATGTACAGGGCGAAAAGGTGCAAGAATGTAATACCTTTCTTTATCTAAGATAAAGTGGGGAGAATCTATGGCAACTAAAAAAAAAGAAAGAAAAAAGGAAAAAAAATCAAAGAATTTTTCCCCTTTTCTACTTTTTTGCATATGGCGAAGGGCAATAGGGGAACTCAAAAGTTGAGACTTCTACACTCTTCATAACTCCCTTCCTCTAATGTACAGTGCTTTTCATACAATTTCCACATGTTTATCTGCGATTATTATTTTTTTACCCCTTGTTGAATAATGGTCGAGAAAGAAGAGATTCATTCCTATCTTACTTGTCACTAAGTTACTCATGCAATATATACATATATATATATATATATATATTGCATGATATATATTGTCACTAAGTTACTCATGCGATATATATATATATATATATATATATATATAAAAGGACCCCATTTTTAATCTATTCTATATATGTTGATAACGTATTAAATTTTGAATATGTAAATCTTATGTTATGGTGTCACGTCCCAGAGTATGGGAGGTGGCATGGCAGATTAATTAAGTTAATTAGGTAAAAATTTTAATTAAACACAAGTTAAAGAATTTAATTAGTTACGAAAAATGTGATAATTTAAAATTTTTTGAAACGAATAATATAATAATAAAATAAACAGGCAAAAAATGAACTAGAATAAAATAAAATAAATTTAGGAAAAGCAGTACGTGTTGGGTCCCACCGGGCCCACAACTTGTGCATACATATAGTAGCGACATAAATTAAATTTACAACCATCGTCCAATGGAAAAGAAATTAATACGATACACGTCTTGATTAATTAATACAAATAACCTACTCGGGGTTTTCTACTGCTCACAAGTTCGGTCGGCGGATTCTTCGTCAATCTTAAGCTGAATTCCACCTAGAGGAAGAGAAAGGGTGAAAACACGTAAAAAGTAAGTAAAAGGCTTAATAGAATTATGCTTTCGAAACAGATAAATAATTTAAATTTAAAATTTATCATTTAAGAAAAACAATTAGAAAACAAAATTAAATAGATAAATTCCTTTAAATTAATCTTATCAAAAATCAGTTCGTTTAGAAAGTACTTTATTATCTTTATTGGGCAAACCATAATTATCACTATCAAAGTGGCCCAGCTAGGTTTTAGGACCTGCCCTTAAGGTCGTACGCTACACGACCTGATCTCTAAGTATGACATCATGCCCATCTATACCTTTCTATAATTATTAAAATCTCATTTTACCAAGTATTTGTTTACATTCATTATGCGGTTCGTTATGAAAATCACATCATTCTATTGTTTATGAAAACAACTGATAAAAACCTTTTTCAATCAATCATTGAAAACATTTTGATAAAAATCATTTTGAGGCCAAAATCATTTTAAAACTTGGCTACCAAATAAAAGGGTAGAAGTCTTACCTCAATATTCATGCCGGTGTCCCACACCACAATCCTGGTCTGCTATACGCTAGCTCCACGGAACCATGAACAACCTTAGATGTAAACTAAGTTTATCAGTATCTAGCTTAAGATATCCTATATTGCTAAACCATCCTATGGTGTCCTAATATGCTATTTGTGTTTATAAAATCATACTGCAAGATTAAAATTTATATCGGGGTTCAAAACAGTAAAAACAAGTGAAAATGACAAATTTTTACTATGCCCAGTTGGCCTGCAGTTCGGCTTACTGGCAAATCAGGACCAGTCTGTCAAACTGTTTCCAGGTTTGGTCTGCTGAAGGTATGAGTCCAACCTACCGAAGTGGAAAATTCTGGAATTTTCTAGAATTGGTTCTCTGCCTCCCCGACCACAATTCTCATTTTCAACTTGTTTTTTCAATTTCCAAGCATACAAAACACTCATAGAAGATAGAAAACATAATAGAACACTTTTAAATTAATTTAAACAAGATTTGCAAAAAAAATTTCAAAGAAATCCGAAAATGAAAAAATAATGGAAAAATAGAAAAACTTGATTCAAATCCGTTTTTAATCAAACCAAGCCTAGATTATAGATGTTTTGGGTTCCACTAACTTAGATTCAAGGTTTACTAAGCTCAAAGAAGCTCAGATTTCAAAATACAAAGTAAATAGAAATTGTAAAAAGTTTTGAAATTTGAAAACTAACATTGGATTTAAGCTTTAAATCATGTTTATGATCGTCCAAACGAGTTCCCGAGCTTCCAATCCACTGAAAACCGAAACTTGGGCTTGATTTTGATTCAAAAATTAGGGAAGGAGAAAAAGAGAAAAAGAGGCCGTGAGAGAGAAAGAGAGAGTAAGACGAGAGAGTGAGAGAGAGTGTGTGCTAAGTGAGGGAAAGAGAGAGGGAGAGAGAGATTAAATAAAAAGAAAAGATGAGTAGTTTCACTATATGGAAACCGTATGCCACCCATAGTTTTGCAAAACGAGATGTATTTGGCATTTGATAAATTATTTTGTTTCAAAATTTAAAATAACAAATAAAAATAATTAAAAGTAACTAAAATGATTAAAATAATTAAAAATAGCATTGATTTAGAAATATTACAAAATAGTCAGATTAAGTTTAAAAATTCATCATAGCATATTAATCTATCATTTTAGACACTAATAATACTTAATTAATTTTCATACGTTACATATGTCGTACTTGCTCTTTCAAAAAATATATATATTATCAATTTGCTAAAAAGGTTCTTCTGTGGAAGTAAATGGTACCCTTTTGCCGTAAGTTTATTCTCTTGAATGTTGGTTTGATAGAGGAGAGGGGGGGGGGGGCGGGCGGTGGTGGGTGGGGTGGTGGTGGTGGTGGTGGTGGGGGTGTGGGTGGGTGGGTGGTGTTTAGGAGTATATATTCTTCCCTTTTTTTTAAACTAGTACTAGTATTAAAAAGCTGAAGCTGCTGAAACAACAGATCATATACTGATTTGTTTATGAGCCACGTTAACAAAATATTTAACGGAAGATTTTGCAACCATAAAGTATAATAAAGATAATAACTTTCATTAAACATAGAGGAAACGGTTTACAAACCTACGACAATAATACAGCTAATTAAATGCTACGGGTTACTTGAGTACATGAGATATAAATTACAGTACATTAACATAAATATATATATATATATACACACACACACACACACATATAGATATACTCTCCAATCCAAAGCTCTGATAACTAGCAACCACAAACTAGTAATTATTTTGAGCCACCTTTTTTTTCTTTCCCTGTTTTGCCAACATGATATATTGGACTCAAATTGTAATTTAAGATAAAGCCTGGTAAGGCTTGAGGAGGGGAATGAGGCCGCCACCTAGGTGGAGGGACATGACTTCATTGGTGGACCCCACGAGCTTGCCGCCAATGAAGACGGCGGGGACGGGGGGGTTGCACCCGAGCCTTGTGAGGGCCTTCTCCATTTCCCTCCCGTCAGGTTCTTGGTCCAGCTCGTGAACCATGGGGATGACCCCCAGCTCTTGGAACAGAATTTTGACAGCATAGCAAAGGCAACATGAGCTCTTGCTGAAAAGCACCACCCCTTTCTCTGAGGCCAAGCTCGTTACCTTGTCCATCTTATTAAAAAAAACCGATAGAATCGAATCCGGAGCTGAATTCGATCCTACGGTTTGGAGCTGTAAGAAGGGAAAGGTAGGAAAAAGAGGAGAGTTTTTAAAACTAGCTTTTGTTAATTTTTTTTCTCTTTCTTTTTTTTTTTTTTAGCTAGCTTTGGTTGTTTGTAAGTTGAGCTCTCATACTAGACTATTTATAGGGACAGAATAAGGGGGTCTTGCTTTGAAGTAAGAACATTCAAAAGAGGATGCGCTTTTTTAGAATAACCAAACTAGAAAAAATAATAATAAAAGAAAAAGAAAAGAAAAGAAAAGAAAAGAAAGCTACTTGCTAAGATAAAGACTACTGTGTTTAATATGCTGAAGAAGTTGGTCAGAAAGACTACTTTCTGCCTATACACAATACTTCCATTAGTGACCATTTGATATCTGGACATATTTCAGGTGTCCGTCTGACACCATAGTTTCAATTTATTAGTTTTAATTGTGAAAAGTGTAAGGTTCTCAACAGCAACGGTAAAAAATAAAAAATTGTTACAATATAAAACTCTCACATGCTACAATTCTTAAAATTTAAAACTTCAGTTACAACTAAAGTATCAAAAAGCCTACAAAACAAAACAATGTTTTTCCAAGATGGCTGGAACAAAAGATACACGATATATATATATATATATATATATATGTATATTCATGTGGTGTAATGTATACAATCAAATTTCATCACCTTTTTTTGCAAGATTTTATGGAAACAAGAATACACTCTGTCTACAAAGCCAAAAAGATTCTGTTATAGGGCAAGTCAATTTATACCAGATTCTCAAAATCACCTCCCGCCTTTGAATCCTTCTGCAGAAGCATAACCAGCAAAATAGGTGGCTTTCGGTGGGGGCAAATTCTTTCTGTTGTTCCACCCCACCAACTTGGAGGATTCCTTCTCACATGGCACCTTACCCGTGTGATTTTCTCCCTTCATGCTCTCTCTCTTATTCTATTCCTAGTGTTACTCAAACAAAGCTCTTTATGATATGATATTATATAATATATGTATGTATGTATATGTATATGTGCATGTTTTAAATTGGTTGCTAATTGAAAACTGACACTTATATTGGATAGGAGGTCAAGACTATGTGGTGATAACAGTTTGTTTAAGTTATTTCACTTGTGAAAAAGTGACACCCTTATCTGACAATGGATTCATATGCATGGGTAGGATTCTTGCCTTTGATCCACCCTAAAAGGAAAGGAAAAATAAAAAATAAAAATAAAAATAAAAAACTTATTTTAAATACTACAAAGCAGAATCATGCAACAAACACTTTATACCATTTTAGTTAGTGGTAAAAGGGATAGTTCCTCAGACTCATGTGAGAGTCAATTTATCAGAACAGTGACCTGATTTTCAAGGTGGTGGATTATCTTCATGTTTCTTTTTTGTTTTTTTTTTTTTTTGGGCACTGAACATAAAAGCAAAGCCTTATTGTGAACTTTATTCTATGGTTGTTTTTGGGCTGTGAAAAGGGACAATCTTTCTTAACACTCTCCAATGAATTGTTCCTCCAAGACTTCTCTCTTATCATGTCACCTCTAAATAGTTCAATGTAGGTATCTTTATCACTCTCTGCACCAGCAGTCTAGTAGTAAATTTGCAATGCAATTGATACTCCATAAGAAAATATCAATCAAAAATAAACTCAAACTTCACAACTTTTGTAAAAACTATATTTCCAAGTAGAGATTTAATCTCAGGAAATTAGAACGTTACATTTTTTTTTCCTTTCATTTTTACATAACTATTCTGGCTTCATTTTCAAATGCATGGCCAGAAGAACGAAGTGAAAAGCAACCCTCTTAACAGCTGAGGAAATACATGATAATATTGTGTTTGTTAAAACTGCAGCACATAAAACTACATGCGGCTCTTATGTTGATTTTTTTTTTTTTTTTTTGGGTGCGTGTGCGTGTGTGTGTGTGTGGGGTAATGACTAAAAGTCTAGAACCAGATAGCCCTTGCATCAATGAGCATTTGTTTAAGAGTGCCATCAACATGAAGAGATATTATATCTTTTGCCGAGCCAACAAACTTCCCTCCAATGAACACTGCCGGGACAGCGGGGTTGCAGCCCATCTGCTCGCGCAGGGCCCGCTCCATCTCCTTCCCATTCGCATTGCGGTCGAGCTCATGGATAGCGGGGCTTGCCCCGAGCTCGTAGAAGAGTGCCTTCACTGTGTGGCACATGCAACATGAGCTCCTGGTGAAGATCACAGCAGCCTTCTGTGATGCCAGGTCTCTAACTCTGTCCATTTCAACAAACTAGCTTTGGTCTTTTTTTTAACTTTCTAGAAAAATTAAATATCGATAACTAAATGGGAAAACAATAATATGAAAGGGTATATGATCAGAAGATATTCACTTAGCAGCTAATGCTTAGTGTAGATTAAGGGAAAAAAAAAAGCTCAAAAAACAAGAGAAGAGTTCATCAGAATAGTAGAAGACTAAAGAAATTAAGGTCTTGTATTGTATGCATGTGTACAAGTGATAGTGAGGCTTGGTTCTGGTTGATTCTGGGATTGCATCACCCTATTTATAAAGGGCTGGAAAGGGTGGTAGATCACTAGATTGCATTGTTTAATCTCTAGAGAGAGAGAAAAAATAATAATAATAATTTGAAAATAAAAAAAATCAGGTGTATAATGGATAAGAAAGAGAATGTTGCTTTAGATATTTGTTTGGATAAGAAAAATGCTGATGATTTGCTTGATGGTGAACCTGTGAGTCATAAAAACAAGTTGCAAATGCAGCAGCATCATTCAAAATCTTCTTCTTTCTTTCTTTCTTTTTTTTAATATTTGTTTTCTTAAGGAATGTGTCCGAACTATTTTTTGGAAGAGTTGGAATAAGATCCACAATAATGTCTGTTCTTTAAAATAATAATAATTATTAAGGTGCAAAATTTACACTTTCGGCAGGTTTGCTAAGCATCAATCACCCCCACTAAATGTCCATATTATATCAGGACACGAGGAACTAGAAAAGATTTGGAATTTTATCTCACTCTAGATATTATATTCCAATCTAAAGAAAGGCCCAAATTTTTTTTTTTAATGCTAACTATATTGAAAAAGTCAGAGGCTAGCTTAGAGGAGGGGAACAATCACCTGTCCAAGTGTTAACATGTTCTATACTTGATACTTTTAGATTAATTATCATTAAATCATTAAAATATTATATAAAGACAAGGTCAATTAACATGATTATCCACTATAACTCTCACTAATAAAACATGGGCTAATCTGATTTCTTTTCCAAAAGTGGGAAAAACACAGTAAATTCTCTGCATATATAATAAGAGTTTTTTTTTTTTTTTTTTTGGGTGCTTGGTTCTTTGTCCTAGTAGCTAAGATGTGGCTGATGTGGAGAAGATAAGACTTTATCCGATTCATTTCCTTCTTTTCAAGCTTTGGTCCTATGTAAGACTGGGAGATAAGAGAATTCAAGGGGGGGGGGGGGGGGGGAAAAAATGAAGTAAGAGAATTTGACCAAAAAGCTTGCATGTGCAGGCAAAAAAAAAAAAAAAAAAAAAAAAGTAGCACAAAAGAATGATAACAATTGGAAGGGGGAAAGTTATGGTACCTTAACTGTTACCTTCTGTCAAACGTATTAACGAATATGCAACTTATTAAAAGTCGGTGTAGCATTAGTTCGTTTTAATCAATCTTTTCAGTTAAAAATAATATAAAGATCTTATATATTACAATAAAAATAAAAAAATTGCTACAGTATAAAGCTTTCATATGTTAAAGTGTTTATAGTTTTGACAAATGATTCTAATTATCATGTCAAACACCCTGTTAATAACCACATCATGAAACCCAAAAATAAATAAGTAAATAAATAAATAGAGAATTAATCATGTGTATTTTTTATGTATAAAACAAAATTGGTGTTCAATCTTTTGGCATGTAAAAAGTTTATGGTGTGTAAAAGTAAAACGCATCTTGTTTGTTCTGAATGATCTCCCCAATATGCAATAATTCTCAGTATTATAATCCAAGAATATGCCACGTGCCTTCCTCGTAATATTATATAGAGGTGACGGATAAACATGGTTGATCCTTTTTTTTAACATATTCTTTCTTTTATCTTAACGAGGGTATCTTAATATTTCAAAGCATATAATACGGTCAACTCCCCATATAATTTACAATTCTGCTTGATCAAGGGTGTTGAAAAGAAGGTGTTGTGGATCGCTTTGGTTAACGGATGACAACATGATTAAAATCTAAGCACTGCTAAGGTTAGACTTTAGGACCGTTTGGTTCGAGTATTTGAATAAAGATTTAAATTTTTGTGAGAGAAAATACTGTAGCAAAATAATTCAAACCGTGATTCGAGTATCGAAACAAATAGGCCCTTCGTCTCTCAAGTCCCAACCAGATACCTCCAAATGTTCGTACTATCAAATGCTCTTTAGGAGTTTTTGGACTGAATGTCACACCTCAATTAAGTACTTCAAACATTTTTTATAATCTAAGGAAATGAATTTGAACCAAAAAAATGAATTTATATTTATAACAATTTAAAATTTTGTAAGAAAAAATAACACTGTAACGCAACTAAGTTTTGAACAAAAAAGTTGTAGTTCAAACTCTTTTTCTAAAAGAATTCCAAACTCTTGATTTGCTACTTACCAATTATTCGTCTTTCATTATATGTGTATTTGTCTCCTGATCAAGAGATTGTTAATTTTGGAGTCCTTAGATTTGAGCTCTTCAATTATAATTATACATAAGCATTTTTTTAAATAAAGTATGGGCAAAATAAAAATAATGTTTTTTAGGGAACTGTGTTATGAATGTGTTGGGTAAAATTGATTCAAATCGATTGTTTAAACTACTATAGTATAAAGCTCTCACATGCTACAACGTAAAATAAAAATAAACTAGAGTATAAAATTCTTATATGCTATAATGTTTTAAACCAAAATGGTTTAAACTATTTAGTTAGTACCTTGTTACCAAACACACTCTATATTATTTATTAATTTCTAAATTTATGAATTAGATAATATGGACTTGTTTTCAATAGTTACGTTTTTAATAGTTACCTTTCTAATAAGGGTATTTTTAATAAAAATTGAATAATGTAACGTAATATCAAAAAAATTTTGGTCAACTATTTATTTCATTACAATGGTTTGACTTTTATCAAATGGGTAATAATACTAGTATCCATCGATAACGTGACTGTTGAAACCACTCCCAAACAAGTATGTCTTTGAATTTTATTAGTTATTTAGAGAACATTTGTGGCAGTGCCCAATTGAGGCTTGGAGGGTCAATAAAAAAAAATCACTTTTGTGGCTTTGTTTTTTAATCTTATCACTTTTGTAAGAAAGTTTGAAACATATCATTTTTAAAGAGTACAAAGACATAATTGGTCGACACAAGTATTTTGAGTTAGGGTAAGACAAACATGTGTTATTTAATAATATTTTGGCTTTTTTGGCTTAAAGAAGTAGTATGAATCAAAAGAGAAAAAGGTAATAAAATACTAGTGACAATAAAAAAGTAGTATATGGCCTAATTTACTCAAGAGGTACTACCTATATTGCCCAATTTGAGGTCACTAGACTTCAATCGACTGGGAAAGGACTTCACATTTGCACAAAGGCTAATGTACACACGACCAAAGGCTAACCAAACATAAAGCCCTTTTCAAAAAAAATCAAAAACAAAACAAAACAAAGAAAGGATCATGCATGTCTTTGCCTTTGCCAAATCTATTAAAGAGAGAGAGAGAGAACAACAAACACCAAAGAAATAAGTTAAGAGACTTTGTTGAATAATGAGCTTGATTTGTTTTTCTTTCTTCTTAATAAAAATTGAAATTTTTTATAAATTGGGTATATTTTAAGGAAGACAACAAATTTTCTTAAGGAAATGAAAATGCAATGAAATGCGAGTCATCATCATATTAGTGGAGGTCACCGGTGTTTGGGTAAAATGCGAGTCGTCATTATTACGAAAATAGTGTGATAGAAATACAAAATAAAAACACATATAGATTTACGTGAAAATTCAAGACAAGAAAAAACTACAGACAAAGGAGAAAAAAATCACTAAACTCAAAAAAATTACAAGAAGGTGGTGAGTAGGAAGACTAAAAACAATAATACTAAACCCGAACGCAATACATCGTATATATATATATATAGGTATAAACAAAACCTATGGGCTCAAAACATAATTAAACTGCCAAAAACACAAAGGTATATACCGCGAGGTCCGATCCCTCTGCTACCACTACAGACCTCATGAAAATATCACATATTTCTTCTTTTATCATAATTGTCGCACCGCGAGCTTTTTGGATCAGATCAAACAAAATTCAAATCATCATACTCTAATAGTCATTATATGAGAGGTCACCTGCATTTGGGCAAAGGGAAATTGCGTTGTAGTCAAAGGAATAAAATGAGGAGTCACTAGAGTTAGTGAACGAAGTCGCTGAAGCACACCATCAACTATGGGTCAAGCTTCCCAAATTTTTTGTTTACAGACTAAAACAAAAGTTTCTTGCTCAAAATGCAGATTAATCCATGTTTTTTTCCCCTTATGAATGGAACTAATTCTTAATATGTTAAAAAAGAAAAAGAGGAAAGTGCAGATATAAAATAACGACAACAACAATAAAAAGAATATTGTGTGTATACAACTCTACATTAAGATCTCACACACCTTGTATTATGGTCGTGCAATACACCACATCACACTTTTTACTGTTGTATTAAACCCTATGGGTAATGTCACTCAATTGGGCATTGCCGCTGATGTTCTCAATTATTTTTTACATTTTATTAAAGATTTTGTTGATATTACTTGTGTAGGAAATGAGAAGAAAATGATGGTGAATAAAAAAGAGACTAAAAAGATGATAAGAGTTATTAGATACAATTATTTTTGTAGGATGTTTGAGAAGTATGGTTTGAACAAAAATTTTTGAACTGAAAACTGTAGCATGTAAGAGCTTTACGTTGTACCTCACTTTTTTTTTTTTATTATTACAACATATAAGAGTATTATACTATAGCAATCAAAAGTTTTAGTTATAACTAATTTTGTCAAACATCTTTTTACTTAGGTTGTCTTACGTGTTTTATGATTAAGTAAAATTATGCATCATGGTGTATTTATAAATTTTCTTTAGTTTTATGAATTATTTTTCTTCCTCGTTCAAGGGTTTCTACATCTACACTCTTTATGTATTGTATAAACAACATAGACACCCCCTGACTAAAACCAGATTTCGTCCACATCGTGCAGTTAATTCTGTAAAGTTTATATACGAAATAAGAAAGTTGCCCAGTTATATCAGCTATTGATTTAAGTTCATCAAATCTCATGGCATATATCCCCATCTTAAACGAATAATAAAAAGATAAATTTTTTTTAGGGAACTTTGATGCCTAATTTGAGTTCTCTAGAAACACCTTTCCAAACGAATAAAATGCCCAATATATAAAAGTATTTTCTAGTCCAATTCCTTTCGTGTGAGCACCTTAAATAGAGGGTATAATTTAAATCTATAAAGTGTTTGACACGATAATTTTAATTAATTAGTTTAAACTTATAATAATATAAAATATATATATATTTTAATATAAAATAAAATACAACTATAATGTAATGTTTGAATTAAAACTTTTAATTTAAACTAATATATCAAACACCTAATCAAATTAAGAAAATAATAATAATCAACGTTTTAACTAAATAGAAGATCATTGAAGAACTTTAATGTCATTTTGAGTTTTCAAGAAACTCGAATTTTCCACAAGTATAAAATGCTCAATATATATAAAAATCTTTTCTCTTCCTCCATTTTTTTTGATCAATTGTGTAAGAATTCACGATTTAACATAACCTATGACATCTCAACAATCACGAAAAAAAATCTCAGCAGTTTTTATTTTTTAAAAAAGCCCTAGAGCTCGTCAGTGACCCCCCGGTCCCCATCCCCAGCCGTCGACCCACCCTCCCCTGTAGCAGAGCAGAGCGTTCTTGCCGTCGCAAAAGCACGCCCCTCCCTCTCTGCCCTCTTCGCGAGACGAATTTCAAGCCACCTGTAAGTAAGCTCTTCCTTCATGATTGGTTTTCTGTTTGCAATATTTTTTTTCTTTTTTGGGTAATTTCTGAGTTTTCTTTTTGATTGAAGTTGGGATTGTGGTAGAAAGACAAAGTCTTGGGGAGGAGATTTGAACTAGGGGTGAACAGCAAGCGGTTTGACGATTTTTAAACGTACGGTATGGGTTTTTTGAATAGCGAGTTGGTTGGTAACTAACCCACAAACCGCTCACCTCATAGTGGGCGGTTTTGGTTTGTTTTTAGGTGGTTGCGGGCGGGTTGGGGCGGTTTAGACCTATACTATTGCCTAATGTAATTTTTTGGACCTTTTTTTAAAAAGTGAAGAAAATTTGAAGAAAATATAAGATAATAATACATAAAGCATTCCCAACAACAAGCAAGTTTGATGCCTAAAGACAGTGATTATATTCAAAAGTATAAATTAAGAAACATAATCATTCACTGTAACAAGAAACATCAATTACAGATGAAGTGATGAATAAAGTCAAGAGTCCATAAAGATTAAAACATATTCATTGGGTTCGAAAATAATAGAATGCTATAAATGGAATAATGAACAAAGTCAAGTGTTCTTTTTCTTTTTAGGGCCTTTCTCTACTAACTTACTTGATTTAAATTTTGATCATTTTACAAAATAATAGGAGAATTTTCAGTTTCTAATATGTCAAAAGGTAGCCGAGCCCGTGCTTGGAGTGTTGGATTGTTCAATCATATCTAAAATAAGAACAAAATTAAATAAATGATAAGTTTTTTTTTAATATATAGGCAGGCGGGTTTAGGTTGAACCTGCCCTAAAAAACGTAAAACCAAACTCGCCTACCTAAATATATTCAACCCGCTCGTCGGTAGGTTGCTAACATAAACCCGCTTTTTTCGAGATGGACGGGCGTGGGCGCGGATGGTTGATGGACGGGTGGTTTTTATACAACCTTAATTTGAACAAATGTTCATTTCCCTTTTCTTGGGGAATGGGATTTGATTCATAGATTTTACAAACCCCAAAATGGGTTGCTTTGCTTTGGAATGTAAGTCTTAGCTCATTGCTTTCTAATGGTTTTGGTAGAGTTTCCCAATTTGGGTTGTTACAGTTTGCAAAATGAGTTTGCCTTGTGAAGATGAGATTGAGACATTGACCAACAATGGAGTGGAGATGATAGACAGGGCCAATTCGTGGAAAAGAGAAAATAGTAGAGTGAGAACGTTAAGCCCGAGCTTGCGGATGTTGACCATAAGAATGAAAAGAGCTTCAAAGGTGTTTGTCATTTTTGTTTGAAGTTGAAATTGGGTTTCATAGATTATTGAAGTTTTGTGTTTGATTTTCTTATTTGAAGTTTAATTTATGAAATGGAAATTAGTTTATGGAATTCATTTTATCGTGGAATTTGTTGATATTTTTGAAATTTGTTTAATTGTTGAAAAGTGATATTGTGATTTTTGGTTCATATTGGTGAAAATTGCTATTTTGATTAATTTGTGTGTTTAGCTATTCTTCAATTTTTTAATTGATTATTTACTATTTTTGGAAGATTGATATTAGTTTGATGTTTGTTGTAAACTGGTATGATTATGGTGTTGTAAAATGTGCAATTTTTATGATTTTTTAAATTTTTGTATCAGAATTGCGAACAATATGGCTACAACTTCAGCCATGTAGTTTTAGAATGTGTAATTTTAATTTTCATATTATGACTTATTTTGGACTATGTAATTTTTGTCTTCTTGTAATGCCTTATTTTGGACCGATACCTGTTATATTCATGCTGTGACTTTCATTCATATCAACGTAATTTATTTTGGTCAATAGAGTGATTCTGTAATTTTGGAAAATCATAGGGGATGTAAGTGTAAAAATCCCTTCATACGAGGCTTATGCCTCCATCCGCCTTGAGGCTTACACCTTACCTCGATTAGACAAAGCACCTTGGTTCCCGATTCCGCCTCTTTAAACTATGATATTATCTTGGGCGTTCCTTTGTGCATCATTGCTTTCATTTGATCAATGGCAGTTGTGCTTGCGTTTATCATTCTGTTCATTAATTTCAGGGTTGATCAAATGGAAGACGCCCAAGAAATGGATAAGAAGTCACTTGAATCAATTACAGAGAAAGCAACTCTGAAGAAGCAGGATTCTCGAGATGAAATGCTCTCGAGGCACAGGTATTAAATTGTTGTTGGTCTGTTTTAGTATTATATATGTGTTTGGCTTATGCCTATGTTTTTGATTGAAGCAACCATGTTTTTGTGGCTGCTCAGTGAACCTTAGATTAGTTGCATTGTTGGATATTTGCGTGACTTCGGTAATTCAATAGGCAAGGCATGCTGTGTCTGAAATTTTCCAAACTCGAGCTAAGCTGATCTTAATTGGATTTATGAAAGTGAAATTCCTCTTTCTTAGTGATATTGGACATCAAAGTCTTGAGTATGTTAGATCTTATGAGCATCTCCAAAGCAACACCAGTGCTAAAATTCGACATTTGGGTAGGAAAATCATTCTCCAATATATTGCTATACCGGGTGCCAAATTTAGCACCAAATGTAGTATACGCCATATTTTGGCATCTGTTGCTTGTTGATTGATGTGTTGACTTGGTCACTTAATAATAACAACACTGTCCTTTCAAATTATTTAAAAATTCCAACATTTCCTTTTAGAAGTTCAAAAGCTTAAAATTTATTACTAAAAGCAGATATACCATTTAAGATAGCGATGCATTATGCATTGCACAAAACAGAAGATCATTATCAATTATGCTATTTTTATGCTTTTTGATGCCAAGTATGGTAATAACATTAGCATTTACATTAGAGATGGTTTAACACCGTTTTGGTAAGTAAAATAGTCGGATATTGTTCAATAGTATTTGTCCTGGTGGTAAAATTGTTTGTTCATTGTCCTTGTGGGCAGATGAACCACTTCTACTTGAATCGTCGAAGTTGCTTTAATTTAAACATGCATTTGAGAATGCGAATGAGGTTTTCTTTTTGGTAGTTGTTTGAGGCTTATTATTGATGTATTTTGTGCGGTTATCTAATAAAATTGTGTATTGCAGAAAAGAAATATTGGAACTGCAGAACAAGGAAATTGAACTGAAAAAGGCTGCTGCTAAGGGTAGCAAAGCAGAGCAGAAAGCTAAGAAAAAGCAGGTGGCGGAGGAGATCTCCAAACTTTCTGCTAAGCTTAAAGAAAAACATGCGGAAGAACTTGCTTCCTTGGGCTACAACGGGAAAAGTGGAAGCGAGAAAAGCAATTTCGACAATTTAGTGAAGGCCATAGCGGGAGTTTCTGTAACCAACCAACCAACCTGACCAGCCAAAGTCCAGCAAGAGTACGAGGAGGAGAGAGAAGAGGGCTCAGCAAGAAGCAGCAAGAGAGCAGAGAATACAAGAAGAACAGAGCAACATTGTAAGTGATCGTGTGATTGAGAACGATAAACTAGAGAAAAAGCTCAAGCCCCTTGGTTTGTCTATTACTGAGATAAAGCCAGACGGGCATTGTCTCTACCGGGCTGTTGAAGATCAACTTGCCATCTCCTTCGGAGGTTCGTCGCCTTACCGCTACCAAGAGCTTCGAGAAATGGTGGCTGCTTATATGAAGAAGCACACATCTGATTTTCTCCCATTCTTTCTTTCAGAAAATGCAGTAGAAGACGGATCTGATGCTTCTCTGGCAGAAAGATTTGAGAGTTACTGTAAAGAAGTCGAGTCGACAGCTGCCTGGGGAGGTCAGCTAGAGCTTGAGGCGTTGACACACTGCCTCAGGAAGCATATCATGATATTCTCTGGCTCTTTTCCCGATTTGGAGACGGGGAAGGAGTACAATTCCAGTGGTGAGACTGGTTCTTCCGATTCCATTATTAGGCTGTCGTACCATAGGCATGCATTTGGGCTTGGTGAGCACTACAACTCAGTGGTACCAATATGACCAAATAGTTATAATTACGTCATTTGTGAAAAAAAAGTATACTTTACTTGAACAATTTTGTGAGAACTGGTACATTTGAAGGCCAATCTAATCATTGAAACTACAATGGTTATTAACAGTGGTCCATAGCTTTTTGTTTTTCCTATGTTGGATCAGGTTGTGGTGGATCATTTAGTTTCTTTTTTTTTTTTTTCCAAGAGTTTTATTTAATTATGTTGCTAATTATTTACTAAGATTATCAATTTGACCGTTCAGTCTGAATTTGCTGGACAAATTCGCCCCTATCCTGTAACGCAACACAAAGGAAGTTAATACGGAATCGTTTATCAACCAAACGCAGAGTAATGAGATCCGCAAGTTGGAACTTTAAGTTTGGACTTGTTACAATGTAAAACTTTCATATGATACAGTAGTTTGTTATAGTGTAAAGCTCTTACATGTTTCAGTGTTTAAGTTCTAACTTACTTTTCAAACTAAGTGTAAGTTTATGTCGGCTTAGTTTGGTAAGTTAGTTAGAAAAAATAAGTTCCAATTGCTACTATAGTGTAAAACTCTCATAAACTACAGTGAAAAGCAAAAGTTTGCTATAGTGTAAAGCTTCACATTCTACAGTGTTTAAGTTTCAACTTCATTTTCAAGAACTTTATATATTAAAGGAAAAAATGAAGGTGGAAATCTAATATTGTTTAACAAATAATGTAAATCTTTATGTATGTCTAATAAAGGGACATTTTATACCTGAAACTACATAGAATTTTGTTAGATACCAAAGTTTGCATGAAATAATTATAAAATAACTAGTGGATTTATACTTGTAAGCCGGTTTTGCAAGAGTGAGTTCTACTCAATGGATTTGTGGCAATTGATGTTAGAGCTAGTCCACCACATCTCAGGTTCAAGGGAGAGTCAAATACTGATAGTTGAGTGGAGCCGTCAAAGAAGAAAGGGCAACCACCAGGTCAACAAACTACCATATCGGATTGCAATAAACTAACATGGCGAGTATAGTGAGTATGGTATTGGACGTAGTATTGGCTATGCCTCTGTGATCATCGCTATGAATGGGGTGACTTGGGAGAGGTTGTTACCTGAAAGAAGGCAAAATTCGTGAAGTCACTTAGCTAGGAAGATGGGCAATGGATGGCGGTTGCAAAGTGTCACGCCCCGGAGTACGGGAGGTGACGTGGCGGAATATTTAGGTTAATTAAATGAGAGTTTATTTGAAATTAAGGGTTTAAAAATCCAATTAAGCAAGAAATAAAGAGATTTTTCCACCACATTTGATAAAGAATTTAAAATCATTAAACAAATAACAATAATTGAATAAAAACCGCGAATATGGGTTCCACAACCCACAACTTGTGCACACACATGGATCTGACAATATCACAAATACAATTACAGTCCGAGTACAAATAAAGTTAAGTCTTACATGCCTTGATTAACAAACACAGAATATAAATAAATTCTCCTATTGCTCCTGAGTTCGGTCCGAAGAATCTTCTCCAAACCTAAATGGGAAACCACCTAGAGGGGGGATTTAAAACAGATAAAACGTGAACGAAAGGCTCAGTAGGACTAAGTTTTATAAAATAATTTAATGCAAAGAAACATAACATTATCAGGAGTTATGTAAGAAGAAACTTGAATAAATAAATAAATAAATAAATAAATAAATTGAGTAGAACCGTTCTGACACAGAACAGTCTACTCGTCAAATCAAAACACCAGTTTACATTTACCTAGGCAAACCATGATATCACCACCGTAGTGGCCCAGCTGGGTTTCGGGACCTGCCCCCAAGGTCGATCACGACCCGATCTCTGATATGGCATCATGCCCATGTGTTTATTATCATTATCATTCAAAACCCAATTACCGAGTGTTGTCAATTACATTCATTATGAAATTCATTTCATGTCACGGTATATAAAAATATAACCGATAAAATCATTTTCAAACAACCGTTGAAAACATTTTGATAGAAATCATTTTCAAAGCCAAATCATTTCAAAACCAGGCTATCAAAGAAATAGGATAGAAGTCCTACCTCAGTACTCGTGCCGGTACCCCACACCGTAATCCCGGTCCGCTATACGTTAGCTCCACGGAACCACGAACAATCCTAGATACCAACTAAGTCAATCAATATCTAGTTTGAGACATTCTATGTTACTAAATCATTTCATGATGTCCTAGTGTGCCATTTGTATCATTAAAATCATCCTATAAGGTTGGGATTTAAATCAGGGTTCAAAACAGTGAAATCGGGTAAAAATCACAAAATTTTCCATGCCTCGGTCGGCCTGCCGGACGCCCTGCTTCGGCCTGCCGAACTGTACAGTTCGGCCTGCCGGAAACGAGGTTCGGCCTGCCGAACATGTCCCCAGATTCGGCCTGCCGATCGGAAGAACACCGGCCTGCCGATCATCACTCCGGCCTGCCGAACATGAACTTCGGCCTGCCGAACTGGGAAAATCCAGAAATCCCAGCCACGGGTTTCTCGATCCCCAAAATCCAAATCTGAATTCCAACCTGTTTTTCTCAATTCCCAGGCATGAAAAATAACTATAGTTGATAGAAAAACATTCTAAAACATGTTTGGAATCATTTAAACAACATTTGAACTCAAAATCTTCAAAAATCCGAAAATGAGAAAAAGAGGAGAAAAATGAAAATCTTGAATCCAATCCGTTTTTCTTCAATCTAGGTTTAGATTCTAGTTGTTCTAAGCTCATTTAACACAAATCCACGGTTTTCTAAGCTAAAACAAACTTAGATTTCAAAAACACACAAAATCGAAAATTTTGTAAAAAGTTTAGAAATTTCGAATCTAACCTCGAATCGAAGCTTCAATCCGCGTTCTCGGTCGCCAAATCACGTCCCCGAGCTTCCTCCTTGCTGTTCCGAAGCTTGGATTCGAATGGAAATCAAAATTTTTGAAAGAGATTGAGAGAGAGAGAGAGGCTGCCGAGAGAGAGAGGGAAGAGAGAGAGAGATTGGCGTGGAAGTGAGGAGAGAGAGAGAGGAAAGGAAAATAAATAGAGAAAATCGGTGGGCGGTTTTACTGTGCGAAAACCATGTGCCGCCCACGGTTTTGTAAAACGGAGTATTTTTAACATTTTACAAATCGTTGTGTTTTAAAACTCAAAACATCATTTTAAATCAATAAGAAATCTTTTGAACACATCAATTTTAACAAAACAACCAAAACTAAAAATCCAACCAAATAATCTAATTAAAGTTAAAACTTTAATTATGGCACACTAACTCATCATTTACATTACATTAATATTAAATAAATTTCGGGACGTTACAGCTCTCCACTCCTAAAAGAAATTTCGTCCTCGAAATTTACAACTCATCTCAAAAACAAAACAAATGCGGATACAATTCCCGCATACTCGACTCTAATTCCCAAGTGGCTTCATCAACACCGTGATGCTGCCACACGACCTTTACCAACGGTATCTCACGACGACGCAAGCTAATCACTTTCCGGTCGATAATCTGAATCGGCACTTCTTCGTACGTCGTATCCTCCTGAACCTGCACATCGCGAAACGATACTATCTTACCCTGCTCAGGTGGACACTTCCTAAGCATAGACACATGAAACACATCGTGCACATGAGAAAGTTCGGGCGGAAGATCAAGCCGATAAGCGACCACACCAACACGCTGAGTGATCTCGAACGGCCCAATATACCTCGGCGCGAGTTTCCCACTCACTCCGAACCGCATAGTTCCCTTACGAGGTGACACCCTCAAGAGAACAAAATCTCCAACCGCGAACTCTAAGGGTCTACGTCTCCTATCCGCGTAGCTCTTCTGCCGACTCTGAGCTGCTCTCAACCGATCCCGAATCACCACGACTTTCTCGTTGCTGTCACGAATCTCATCCGGCCCAAGAATAACTCTATCCTCCGGCTCGGCCCAACACACAGGTGACCGACACGGTCGCCCATACAACGCCTCAAATGGTGCCATACCGATACTCGCCTGATAACTGTTGTTGTACGCGAACTCCGCCAAATGCAAATATTGCTTCCAATTCCCGCCGAAGTCCAACGCACAAGCACGCAACATATCCTCGAGAACCTGAATAACCCGCTCAGACTGCCCATCAGTCTGAGGATGAAACGCCGTACTGAAGTTCAAATCCGTACCCAAAGCCTCCTGAAAACTCCTCCAGTACTTAGCATTAAACCTGGTATCTCGATCAGAGGTGATGGACAAAGGAACTCCATGCAACCTCACAATGTTCTGCATATACAACTCCCCGAGAATCTTCCTAGAACACGTCGACCTAAACGGAATGAAATGCGCCGATTTCGTCAACCTGTCGACCACAACCCAAACTGCATCATGCCGCTGCTCCGTCCTCGGCAAACCTGTGAGAAAATCCATCGTCACATGCTCCCATTTCCACCCTGGAATAGGAAGCGGCTGAAGCTGACCTGCAGGCTTCTGATGCTCGGCTTTCACCTGAAGACACGTCGAACACTTGGCCACGTACTCGCGAACATCTTTCTTCATGCCTCTCCACCAATAGTGCCTCTTCAAATCACGATACATCTTGGTGCTCCCCGGATGAATAGCAAACTGAGACCTATGAGCTTCATCTAGAACGGCTTTCGTCACCTCGGCGATAACTGGAACTGCAAGACGCTCCCGGAAGTACAACGATCCATCTGCATGCACGCTCCATTCCTCGAACTGCTCCCCGTTCTGAATCCGCGACCAAATCCCCTGCAAATGTCGATCCTGCCACTGACCTTGCTTCACCATCCGAACAAGAGCTGGAGTCGCTTCCACGTGATATAACAAAACTCGATCACCATCGTCATGATACTGTAGCCGATACTCACTCACTGTCGCATCCCTGCTCCAGTCCTCAAAAATCAAACAAGCGAGAATCCCTGAAGACTTTCTGCTAAGCGCGTCCGCTACCACATTAGCTTTCCCGGGATGATACTGCAACGCGAAATCATAATCCTCCATGTACTCCACCCATCTGCGCTGCCTCAGATTGAGATCCCTCTGAGTGAACAAATGCCTCAAACTCTTATGATCGGAGAAGACCTGAAACGATGCTCCATACAAGTAACATCTCCAAATCTTCAGCGCGTAGATCACCGCTGCAAGCTCTAAATCGTGAGTAGGATAATTCCGCTCGTGAGGTCGTAGCTGTCTCGATCCGTACGCAACTACACGTCCATGCTGCATCAACACGCATCCAAGTCCGCGCCCTGAAGCATCAGCATAAACCTCATACGGCTCGTCACTACTAGGAATAACTAATACTGGAGCTGAAGTCAACCGGTTCTTCAATTCCTGAAAAGCTGACTCACAGTCTTCATCCCACTCAAACCTGACGTTTTTCCTGATCAACCTCGTCAACGGAGCTGCAATCTTCGAAAAGTCCTTTACAAATTTCCTGTAATATCCAGCAAGACCTAAGAAGCTGCGAATCTCCGCTACATTCCTTGGTCATTCCCACTCCAATATATCTTCAATCTTGGACGGATCCACTGAAATACCATGCCCCGAGATGATATGACCCAGAAATTTGACCTCAGTCAACCAGAACTCACACTTTTCCCTCTTAGCATACAACTGGTGCTCCCGCAGAGTCTGAAGCACGATCCGAAGATGCTGCTCATGCTCCTCCCATGTCTTAGAATACACAAGAATATCATCGATGAACACGATCACAAACTGATCCAGATACGGCCTAAAAATCCTGTTCATCAAATCCATAAAAGCTGCTGGAGCATTCGTCAACCCAAACGACATAACCAGAAACTCGAAGTGCCCATACCGAGTACTAAAAGCTGTCTTGGGAATATCCTCTTCCTTGATTCTGAGCTGATGATAACCTGACCGCAAATCAATCTTCGAGAAGTATCGCGAACCTCCCAACTGATCAAATAGCTCATCAATCCTAGGCAAAGGATACTTGTTCTTCACCGTAACACGATTCAGCTGCCGATAATCCACACATAACCTGAGAGTCCCATCGTGCTTCTTAGCGAACAAAACTGGTGCTCCCCACGGAGATGTGCTATTCCGAATATATCCTTTATCAGCAAGCTCCTGAAGTTGCTTCCTCAATTCCTTCATTTCTGCCGGCGCCATCCGATAAGGTGCCATAGAAATCGGTGATGTCCCTGGAAACAACTCGATACCAAACTCAATCTCCCGATGCGGTGGTAACCCTGATAACTCGTCGGGGAAAACATCCTCGAACTCACCAACCACCGGAATCGCTACACTACTACTCGAAACATAGGGTTCGCAATCTAGATTGGCAAGAAAAGCAAAACAATCTAGATTCCTTCGCCCTCCTAGACATGACTTCATGAGACGCTCACTCATTAGCCAATCACCACCACCCTGGTAAGTGATCACCGTTCCCCTATCAGACACTAGGGTCACTTTTCTAAGTTGGCAGTCCACAACTGCACTATACCTGGACAACCAGTCCATCCCTAAAATCACATCATAGGAACTCATGGGGAGTACAATCAAATCACTTTTCAAAATCTCATCCCCAATCTTTATTTTACAAGATTTACACACACAATTCACACATACCCGCCCCAAGGGAAAAGTTATAACTAGGGGTTCCTTAAACTCTTCTACTTCTAATCCCAAGGCATGTACAAAGGAACTCGAAATGAGAGAATGAGAGGCACCGGTATCAAATAAAACGCGAGCTAGAGATCTAGAAACCAAAACCATACCATCGACAACCGCGTTGCCAATCTGAGAATCTGACCCTCCAGATGCCATTGCATGAGCCTGCACTGGCGCCTTCCCTTTTCCTCTACCGACATTGCTGGGTCCTGCATTACTCAGCCGATACTGCTGAGATGGAGATGACTGCACACTACCTGTACTCGGAGCTCTATACTGAGGAACACTGCGCTGAAAATACTGCGGCTGCTGTCCTCGTGCCGGATATGAGAATTGCTGAGGAGAAAACTGCGGATACTGCAACTGCGGGTACTGCGGAGGCGGAGGTAGGGTCTGAGGCTGAGGCTGAGACGAACGACTGGCATCCTCCCCGGTCTGCGATCCAAGACGAGCACTCCTGATCGGGCAATTCCTCTTGATGTGTCCGGGCTGCTGACAGAAATGACAATGAAAGCTGTAGGGGTTGCTGCGCCCGCTGCCAGACGAACTGCTACTGCCACTGGTCGCACCGCCTTGCTTGCCTTTCCCCGGAGCTGGACGACTACTGGTGCTCTTCCTGCCACTCCTCTGCGGTCCTCCTGAAGCCTTAGCTCGGTCCTCACAATACTGCACGTAATCATTCTCCACGGAGATCGCCGACGACACAAGCTCTCCGAAACTCCTAAGCCGTAGAGCAACCAACTGCCGCCGAATAGGAGCCTTGAGTCCTTCCTGGAACTTGATGCATTTCTCGCGCTCCGATGCCACAGCTGATGGAGCAAACCTAGCCAACTCGCTAAACTTTGCCTCGTACTCCCGAACTGACATATCACCCTGCTGCAATCTATAAAACTCAGCTGCCTTCTGATCTCTATACCCCTGCGGAAAATACCGATCATAAAACAGATCCTCGAACTTGTCCCAACCGATGTCGCCACCGCGCTCCAGACGCTTAGTTTGTTTCCACCAGGTGTTTGCGCCACCCTCGAGCTTATACGCCGCAAACTCCACACGATACTCCTCAGGCACACCAAGGGTATCAAGATGCTTCAAGATCGAATCCAACCAATACTCTGCTAACTGCGGATCCCCATTGCCATCAAAAGTCGGAATAGACGCCCGCCGAAATTCCTTAAAGAAGGCATGCCGACTACCAACACTGGAGTCTTCCGGTCTAGTCCTGGCTGCCATCTGCCGGAAAGCCGCAATCATAGACCTCATCAAGCCCTCATCATTTCCGAACTCGGCGTCAGCTGTCGAACGACGTCTAGGTGCCATTCTCTCACTTCTGAAAACAAAATTTGGACTGTCAGAGGTATTTCATTGTCAAACCTACGTGTGCACAATTCCCAAGGTTCATAACCTTGAGCTCTGATACCATTCTGTCACGCCCCGGAGTACGGGAGGTGACGTGGCGGAATATTTAGGTTAATTAAATGAGAGTTTATTTGAAATTAAGGGTTTAAAAATCCAATTAAGCAAGAAATAAAGAGATTTTTCCACCACATTTGATAAAGAATTTAAAATCATTAAACAAATAACAATAATTGAATAAAAACCGCGAATATGGGTTCCACAACCCACAACTTGTGCACACACATGGATCTGACAATATCACAAATACAATTACAGTCCGAGTACAAATAAAGTTAAGTCTTACATGCCTTGATTAATAAACACAGAATATAAATAAATTCTCCTATTGCTCCTGAGTTCGGTCCGAAGAATCTTCTCCAAACCTAAATGGGAAACCACCTAGAGGGGGGATTTAAAACAGATAAAACGTGAACGAAAGGCTCAGTAGGACTAAGTTTTATAAAATAATTTAATGCAAAGAAACATAACATTATCAGGAGTTATGTAAGAAGAAACTTGAATAAATAAATAAATAAATAAATAAATAAATTGAGTAGAACCGTTCTGACACAGAACAGTCTACTCGTCAAATCAAAACACCAGTTTACATTTACCTAGGCAAACCATGATATCACCACCGTAGTGGCCCAGCTGGGTTTCGGGACCTGCCCCCAAGGTCGATCACGACCCGATCTCTGATATGGCATCATGCCCATGTGTTTATTATCATTATCATTCAAAACCCAATTACCGAGTGTTGTCAATTACATTCATTATGAAATTCATTTCATGTCACGGTATATAAAAATATAACCGATAAAATCATTTTCAAACAACCGTTGAAAACATTTTGATAGAAATCATTTTCAAAGCCAAATCATTTCAAAACCAGGCTATCAAAGAAATAGGATAGAAGTCCTACCTCAGTACTCGTGCCGGTACCCCACACCGTAATCCCGGTCCGCTATACGTTAGCTCCACGGAACCACGAACAATCCTAGATACCAACTAAGTCAATCAATATCTAGTTTGAGACATTCTATGTTACTAAATCATTTCATGATGTCCTAGTGTGCCATTTGTATCATTAAAATCATCCTATAAGGTTGGGATTTAAATCAGGGTTCAAAACAGTGAAATCGGGTAAAAATCACAAAATTTTCCATGCCTCGGTCGGCCTGCCGGACGCCCTGCTTCGGCCTGCCGAACTGTACAGTTCGGCCTGCCGGAAACGAGGTTCGGCCTGCCGAACATGTCCCCAGATTCGGCCTGCCGATCGGAAGAACACCGGCCTGCCGATCATCACTCCGGCCTGCCGAACATGAACTTCGGCCTGCCGAACTGGGAAAATCCAGAAATCCCAGCCACGGGTTTCTCGATCCCCAAAATCCAAATCTGAATTCCAACCTGTTTTTCTCAATTCCCAGGCATGAAAAATAACTATAGTTGATAGAAAAACATTCTAAAACATGTTTGGAATCATTTAAACAACATTTGAACTCAAAATCTTCAAAAATCCGAAAATGAGAAAAAGAGGAGAAAAATGAAAATCTTGAATCCAATCCGTTTTTCTTCAATCTAGGTTTAGATTCTAGTTGTTCTAAGCTCATTTAACACAAATCCACGGTTTTCTAAGCTAAAACAAACTTAGATTTCAAAAACACACAAAATCGAAAATTTTGTAAAAAGTTTAGAAATTTCGAATCTAATCTCGAATCGAAGCTTCAATCCGCGTTCTCGATCGCCAAATCACGTCCCCGAGCTTCCTCCTTGCTGTTCCGAAGCTTGGATTCGAATGGAAATCAAAATTTTTGAAAGAGATTGAGAGAGAGAGAGAGGCTGCCGAGAGAGAGAGGGAAGAGAGAGAGAGATTGGCGTGGAAGTGAGGAGAGAGAGAGAGGAAAGGAAAATAAATAGAGAAAATCGGTGGGCGGTTTTACTGTGCGAAAACCATGTGCCGCCCACGGTTTTGTAAAACGGAGTATTTTTAACATTTTACAAATCGTTGTGTTTTAAAACTCAAAACATCATTTTAAATCAATAAGAAATCTTTTGAACACATCAATTTTAACAAAACAACCAAAACTAAAAATCCAACCAAATAATCTAATTAAAGTTAAAACTTTAATTATGGCACACTAACTCATCATTTACATTACATTAATATTAAATAAATTTCGGGACGTTACACAAAGCGTGGTGAAATGTTCGATACCAAAAGTCCCACATAGAATAGTTATAAGATAACTAGTAGGTTTATAAGCCCTTAGGTTCTATTCCCTTGCGAGGGGGAGTTTTACTCAATGGGTTTGTGGTTTTGCAACAAATTTTTAAGCCATCGACACCTACAATTGACAAATTCTACACACTTCATTGCAGTTATTAACTAAAAAAAATGCTCAAAGTAATGATAATTATTAGTTTAGTTTTTAACTAGTTATGTAATTCTATCGCATAAAACTTTTACATGTTATTATAAAATTTTTATATATTATAATACTTGAACTTCTTTTTTTAATTCAAACCAGTTGTGCTAAATACCCTATATAAAAACTGTTTCACACTTTCATCACACGCAACTCATGATCAGTCACTTCTAACCTTTGTGAGCTATGAACTTACTTAGGCCATTAAACACTTTCTTCTAAAAACTACACATGACTGTACTTTATTTTGCTAATGGGCACGTGACCTAACATTTATATCATGTCATTGTGACTCACATGGCCATGCCCATAGCGTGTGTGTGTCTCGAGAGATTAACTTTCCCTTTTTTTGGTTCTTTTTTTTTTTTTTTTTTCAATCGGTGTGCAACTTTAACTGATTAACAGTAAACTAAACATTAGTGGTGGCAGTAATCAAGGCATCTATTGCTATCTATATCTTTTCCCATGTCTTTGTGATGCTAGCAGCAGGGACTGTCACGCACTCTTATATTCTACTTCCAGACTCATCACTAACCAAAGTCAACTTTATATATATATATATATATATATGTATATGTATATGTGTGTAATATATAGTAATACAAAATTTTGGCATTCCCCAATATGTATAATTGCTTTAATAGCATATTGTATAGTATTTCTTCTTGTTCCTCAAATTTCACAAAATAACATAATTGGCAAACAGTTATTTTTAGATCAACTATAATTTCCAACAAAGCTAACAAAAGCTAGCTCAATCAATTTCATTTAAAAAAGAAGAAGAAAAAGCTCAATCAAAACGTCAAAAGCCAAGTGACTCTTTGACTTCAATTTGAGTTATTTATCCAAAGCTGATCCGGAATACTTTTTAGAATAAAATCTACTACCCTTGCCATTTAAAATATGATATATAGATGGATAGAAAAAAGAGTCGGACATGCATCATCATTCCCATGATTCAAATTGAGTAACATAAGTATATATATGTGTATATATATACTGCATCATATATATTATAAGAGAATATTTTCGTGAGATTATGATAACATGAGGTGACATACGGTATAGGGAAACTAAACCCCATGTTTTAATTTTTCTTTTTCAAATTTCCATGTTTTAATTTTTATTTTGTCTGTCAACTATACACAAATTCGGCAAAACTTGTTGGAGGAATTTTCCAAAACGTTAATTAATTAAATAATCAGTAATCAACATTTTTTCCATGAAGTTAAGAGAGCTTTTAAAGAAAGCCTTAGTTGATACCACCTTTTGTCATTGTGGACGGTGGCATCTAATTAATTAAATAAATCCTCTTTTGGTTTCTAATCTCTTGCTTTCTTTTTCAATTCTTTTGAGGATTTCATTCTTTATAGTACTTCTAATACATGCGCTCGTACATTAATAGATCATTAATTATTGCATGGATAACAAATATTCATCTCATGCCTTAGAAAAAAAAGGACATCTTCATCTCACATATATGAATTGATAGAAAATAAATATCAATTTCTTCGTTAAAACTTAAATCTCTAAGCGAGTGTTTGGATCGCCAGTTTAAATTGTCAGTTCAAACTGAAAATAGAGTAATAATTCAAATTTTGTAAGAAAAAAAAAACTGTTACAGAACCGGTTTAAAGTGGATTTTTTCAATTTGAACTAAATTACTAAACGCCTTATTAAATTGAAAAACTAGTTAGTTTCCTATCCATCCTATGCTTTTGCTTTTAAATTCTGAAAGTTTTTACATAAATAGAACGTGGGATACCAAATTTGGCAATATACATGGTGATCACTTTACATTAAATTTATAAAGGTGAAAAAAAAAATCTAAAAGAAAGGAGAAGGAAAAAAAGAAAAGAAAAAAATAGCCAGATTTGATTCGAAGCTATGGTTCTTTCGGCATAATTAAATAGTGAATAATGCCTGATAAATACAGTATTTCAGGTCCTATTGATCATAACCACACGTTGAAAAATTGATAACAATGGTGAATATTAGAGCTATAGCTAGCCTTTCAAATAGCTAACTAAATGCATTGTTTGTGTATTCTTTCTTTATGTCTGGAGAATAATTTAATGGCACTTTTATTGCCACTGGCGCCCTATTTTTTAATAGATCCACAAGATTTTTTTCTTGTACGGTCAAGAGCAAAAAAAATATTAATAAAAACATCTTTTTGTATGAATATTACCCTTTTTCATAATATTATATTTCTCTTTATCTTGTCCATCCATCTGGGTTTTTTTTTTTTTATGATTTCTTTATTTAATTGAAATGGATGGTAATCTTTTGTTGTGAGGAAGTGACATGCGATTCGATAAAACTCAACGCCAATATATGCTCCAAAGTACATGGATAGAGGTTCTATCTGTGATTGTGAAAGCAGAGAAACAAATATTTTGTTTCTATTTATAAATTACTAATTACAATTTCACCACATAACTATACTAGTTTATTTTCAAGTACGTCTTTATAGGGTGTTTGAAAAGTGAATTGAAACTGAGAGTTAGAACCGAAAATATTATAATACGTAAGAGTTTTACACTGTAGCATATTTTTATTTTACAACATAGTATGTAAGAGCTTTACACTATTTGAGTTGGAACTGAGTCTGTCAAATGCCGTTTAGCTTTTAATTATATTTTTTGTTTTGGCTCAATAAAATATCTTGTCAAAAGGAAGGACCAGTTTTGACTTTAATTAGAGAACCACATTAACGAAGATATTTTACAGAGAATAACCCAAATTTGTAACCAAAAAGTGAAAAATAGGGTTTAACTTTGTTTTGCATTAAAAAATGACCTCAAGTGTAGGTCAGCATAGAAAATATGGCTCCTCCTTCGCTTGTCTATGGTCAAGCATGTGAGACTAAGGTTAAGTGAAAAATTCGGATCTGAGCTACAGATTCTTTCTACGATTTTTCAGCAAGACACGTAACATGTAAAGATTGAAAAACCGTAACATAACATTTTTACTCTCGTATATGTAATAGATATTTATTCTATATAACAATGAGTACTTTTAGAATATGTAGCAACAAGGAAATTTATTTCTCATAGACTAGTTGTTGCATCTGTCAAAGTTATTATTGCAAAATATGTATTCAGTACTTGTAAGATCAGATAATTCAAAATTGTAATTGAATGGTGATCTTCTAGCTTGGCATCGAAGTTTTCATCATTTTATGACGAATGCTATAGATCTATCTTGTACAATCATATGCACTTTTTTATTCAAATTGTTCTATAAAATACTAAATTTAAATATGTGAGTAGAAACAAAGTAATATACTTTGCCTGCACATCGTTACAGATGATCATCCGTGAATCCATATCCTATGTTCTAACCTTGTTTCTTAAGCCAATATATATTAAAAACTGTTTTTCTAAAAGTTGATCTTATGACAAACAACGACATTACTCACTATTGCATTGTAAGCCTCAAAAGAAATTCTTATCAATTCTTAAGTTAAAAAAAATGTACAAATGTCTAAAATTTCTTTCTATTTATAGGCGTCAGAGTCGAACAAATTATTCATAACTGATCTAATCTATACCGTTAATTTCTAACTTCCTAATCCTAGTGGTTCATCTATTTTGTACCCATGTGTGTATTCTAGACTAATGTCTTTAGTCACTTTGCCTTTGCTTTCATGTTCTTCTTCTCAGAACTTGGCTGTGGAGCTTGCTTTATGTAGGACTTAGTTCTCGTTCTTCTCTTGTTCTTTTATGCTCTGATTGGTATGAGTAAAAGTGCAGGGAAAGAAAATATTTGAAGGATTTTAGAATAAAAATTAATATAATGGGGTGTTTGATAGAAAAGAAATTAGAATGGAAAGGAAAAATAGGTGGAAGAAATGACATGTGGATCCCACCAAAATTGATCTCTTTAAATATAGATGAATTTTGTGAGAAAAAAGTTTGACAACAATGCAAAGAAAGTGAAGCTACCAATTTGTTATTCTTTTCCATCAAAATTTCAAAAAAAAAAAAATTTGGGCACCAAATTAGGAAAATAGCTAAATAATATTTGGGCAAGATAGTAATTGCATTAATAGTAGTTTTTTCATTTTTTAGTTTTTTTTTGCAATACCAAACAAGAAAAGATAAAATCATTTTCTTTCCACCTCATATATCAAACAAGTAAAGGAAAAATCAAAATCTTTTCTTTCCCTACAATTTTTTTCCTTCATAGTTTTCTTTTCCCTCTTATTTTCTTTCCCTCTTACCAAACGGAGCATTAGTTGTGTGGCGTCACTCTATGACATGCTCAGTCTTAGCACATTGTTTCATCTTATTTTTTGTTTCAGTTATAAAAGTGAGGGATTTGTAAAAATGACTTTTTGAGAAAAAAATTTTTGGTCAATGACCCTTTTTTTTGGGTCAGTTTTTGGCAAAAAAAAAAATGTTTTTTAAGCATCAAAACGGTTTCAGTTTTTTTTTTCATCCTATTAAAATTCCTTATCTTGCTACAGTTATTTTCCTTATGTTTTTGAAAAAAACTGAGACAGTTTACCTTCACAAAAAAACGTGTTTTTTGATTCCAAAAAAAGAGAGGTCATTTCCTCAATTCAAAATTTTTTTTGGCCCTTTCTTCAAATTCTTCCTATAAAAAGTCCTTCCCACAAAAGGAACAAAACAATAAAGGCAAAATAACTGAGACAAAATAACTTTTGAAAACAATCTGCGCGTAATTTTTTACATGAAGGAAAAAACACGTTGATCGACCTTGAGGGGTGGAAGCTGGGGGCAGGAAAAACCTAAGTTGCATGAAAAGTTGTTTCATTAAGGGTAATTTATAGATTTGACACTTGTAAATTTATTTATCCTAGTTTTCTGATTTTTGGGTTACCAAAAAGGTTAGAGAAAATACATAAGCATTAAGAGGTGATTAATTTAAACTTCTTCATAACATAATTGTGAATTTTATGTAACAAGCTAAAAAAGAACGTAACTCCCACACTAAAAATAAGTCATTATAAATTGTGTGTTTTTTTATTTAATTGGTTTTTTCTATGATTTTCATTGCTCTTGATAATATAAATTAGAGCATCTAATTCTTAACAATTTTTTTCTCCAATAAAAGCAAATGATCTAGAACATGGAGTATGTTACCGTATATCTACACAAAGCAAACACAGAAACATATGTCTCAATATTCCCGAACAATGAAATCGTGAGATAAATGATATATATATATATATATATATATATATATGCATGTGTGCGTATATATATATATTCATCATAAACATGTGGTTTATATGTTGCCAAAAAAATGTAGGCCGAATACACTCGCGTGACACATGGATAATTGAGCGTACTAGAAGTTATAAATATTAATGACTCATGCAGACATAATAAAGTCAATGAACTATCTAGCTAGGTCTATTGGTCATTATCAAATAATCATATCTAAAAAAAATCTCCGTAATCTTGGAATCGAAATTATTAATCTACATATTCTTTGGAATATTTAAGAATATTATTGCTTTTTCTCAAGCTTTTATTCTATATCTGGAAGACTAGTATAGTATTACTGCAACACTAGCCCTAATTAAGCAGTACTACTACGCGTGAACAAATTCATAACAACTTTAGCCCTTATAAATACTTAAGTTTGAACCTCAAACTTCTTCAAACCAAAAAATACAGCTTAAATTAAAATTCATTTCAAAACCCTACAAACAAATTCACTTTCTTCTTGGCTCAAATTATACTATCAATTGTAGTTAATTAGGCCAATTTTTAATAATTATATAATATATATATATATATATTTATTTATTTATTTATATGGATCACATAGCGACCATGGTGGAGCGGAGGCCACTGGTGATGTTCAGCAGGAGCGGCTGCGCCATGTGCCACTCCGTAAAGACACTCATGCGCCACTTTGGGGCGAATCTCACTGTTTACGAGCTTGATCAGCTCGGCCAGAACGGCCGCCAGATCGAGGCCGCGCTCGTGCAGATGGGGTGCCGGTCGGGGGTCCCCGCGGTGTACATAGGCCAGCAGTTCGTCGGAGGCGCCGACGCCGTCATGAGCCTCCACCTCCAGAGCAGGCTTGTCCCAATGCTCATGGCTGCCGGAGCTATTTTCATATGGCATGATCAAAACCGCGGTTATTAATTATTAATTAATAATAATAATAATAACAACAACAACTAGTAATTTAGTTTAACCATGCCATGCATGTTAATATATGTACGTCTCTTCGAAGTTCTAATAGATCGGAATAAAAGGTTTTTATTTTCTGTTCCTGGTTTTTATGTGTACAATAGGAGATTATGTACTTGAGATATGTATAGTACCATTATGTGGTATACACAACATTATGGATTTTAATAGTACTATTCGGCCTTGTTTTATATATACGTATATATATACATTGCATGACTTGTAGTTGTAGTTGTACATTTGTGAAACCTTAAAACTGTATATGCATATGTGAAGCTATATATATGTATATATTGCTAATAATGACAATATTGAAGCATACTATATGATCATAGTCTGTGTAAGATCGTTGATTTATATAATCATGATCGTTCTTTGCCTCCTGCGACTTTGTTTAGACCAAATTAAGAACTGGCAATGTAGTGGCTCAGTAGTTATTTTGTTGGGCTCTTTCAGCAAGAGCAAGGTTTTGTCTGGGTTTGAGGCTTCTTTTTTAAGTGTTGGCTGTTATAGTTTTGCTAGCAGATGATTTTTCTCTTTTACTTTGTGGATGGTTGTGATATGTGTTTTTCTCTGGCTTTTGACCCTTTATTATTAAAATGTAATATACAATTATATATTGTATTCATGATCATTAAAATGATTATAAAAAATTTAAATAATATATATATATATATATATCAGAAGGGAGAGGTGACTCGTCTGTCAAACTTTGCACCACCACTATCCAATAGACATTGTAAAAAACTGAAGATCTAGATATGTAGATATATATGTAAATACGTTGCTGGCGAGTTCTCATTTCCGTCTTGAAATATATGGCATGTTATGAAGAATGCGGTTAATTCTTTGAAAGGACTCATTTAGTAGATCTTAAAGTATATACATAAATTGAAGAGCTAAACATTAAAGTTAGATATATGAAATTTCCCAATTTTTATTTTAATCGACAATAAATATGTCCATGAATATTAATCATATTATTTACAGGGGGAGATAATGATGATGATGTTTTTACTATTATTTTTTTTTGAAGATATTATGACTTGCAATCTTATTTAATTTTATGGAGTTGTAATTTTGTTACTTGTAAAATAGTAGGATTTACATTAAAAAAATATACTACAAATTAAATCGATGTTTATAATTTTATAAGTACTAGAGTTATAATTTATGAAAAAAAGATTTTTCATGTATAATATGTGCAAAGTGCAACTATATGTAGACAAAGACAACTAAGAAAACACGTGTAAATGCTCACATCACGCACAGAGAAAAAGAAAAACACATGGAATATAGTTGACCACGTGCTCTGCAAAAGAAGAAAATAACAGCTCATATGCAAAAGACGATGCCCTCTTTGCAGCTAGCCATACTATTTTCATTCACCTTTCCTTTTCTGGGAATCTTCTGACTCTCAAGAATTTTGCGCACTTGTGTGGTCATCATGACGATCAATCCAGATATATAAAAGCATCTTTCTTGTTATTCACAAAAACACTATGTCTTTAGTTTATAGTTTAGGAGATATATTATCTATTCGACTAGGATTTATTATCATATAAATAACGGAGTTTTAAAGTGAATTAAATTTTTACTAACAAGAAAAAAAAAAGCAATATAATATGGATATACATGAAAAGGCAATACATCCACACACACATATATATGCATGGGAGACATAAATCCAAACAAGTTGTGCACAAAGTATGCGAATATGAGGCACATCATGACCTTAAAGGAACCTTTTTTTTTTTTTTTTTATATATATATGCCACGAACTGTCCTTGAATTCTCTAGTTTTATATTCTG
This sequence comes from Artocarpus heterophyllus, assembly GCA_025403435.1. Classification (NCBI taxonomy): domain Eukaryota; kingdom Viridiplantae; phylum Streptophyta; class Magnoliopsida; order Rosales; family Moraceae; genus Artocarpus; species Artocarpus heterophyllus. The sequence continues at coordinate 10,466,781 of CM046335.1, forward strand.
CCTGTGATATTCTCATCCACAAAAATTGACATTCTCCCAAAATATCAATGGTATTTTCACCTAGCTAGCTATCTTTAGATTAATATTGATGTAGAAGTGGATAATTAGCAGCCAGTCTAGTGGCTGACCCAAGGCATTCATCCTCGAATTCCCAGCAACTACTACTCACTCCATTCTCGATTCTCGATCTTCACTTAAACTATCCATTCTTTCGAATGATCGAATTTGCTCCTTTATGGCTCTCTTGTTGGAAATTTTCAAGAAATGAAAGTGATAGAATTTCGATTTGAAAACCAAAAAAAGCATCCCTCGTTCACTTTTATTTTGTCTTAAAATTATAGACTTAAAAATGTGTGGGAATTTCTTATCTCAGCTGTTGATCCTCGGCTAGTTCACTATCTTGTCTCGTGTTAAAGTTATTCTGTCAATTCCTTCTTATTGCGATATATATGTTCATTTGTTCTGTGCACGTCTTGGTTTCCTCTGATATTTTATTCTGCCTATAACTCTGGATTTATTAAGGACTCATTCTTGCTTCACTCAATAGATCCATTATGATACAAAACATCATCATTCTATTATATTCTTAATATTGCCTTTCATCTTGCTTCCTCAAGGTCGTATTAAGGTTGTGAAGCTAAATTTAATATCCTGACGAATTATTATCCTATGCATAGGATTACGGGAATCAACCTCAATGGTAGTTTAGGAATCTCACACTTATAAAATTCAGTTGCAATAGTTTTTCTATATAAATTAGAGGGCGTTAAATAGGGTTTATTATTAGATGTTAGAGAAAGTACAAAAAGTTGAATGGTGTGTGATTTTCTCTTATAAACTTTATCTTTGTCATGTTAAATTTTCTACAATGACTGAAAATATACATAACTCTTATATATAATTTTTTTGTCTATTCTTTTTGTTTATTTTTTTTCTTATGTTTTTAACTTTCGGTAGAATTAAAACGTCTATTATGCTTCAATGATTTAGAGAGAAAGATCATTGAAGCTTACAATAGCTTATATATATTTTGTGTAGATGCTTTTTGGAAAAGAAAAAAAAGAGGAAAAAAGTGATATTAAAAACAAAAAGTAATTACAAGTCCATTTAGGAAGATAATTAATTTGAACTAAGAGTTTGAACATAAAACACTAACAACAAACTTTATAGTAGAAAACATTACGGTAAAGTTTTGATTCAAACCATATTCTCAAAAAGGCTCTATAGAAAATATATATTTTAAAGAATTATTTTTCATTATTTTATGATTATGTCTATTTATGAAAAGAATGGTTCTACTTTAAAGATTAATTGCTTGCAGTTCTCAATTTTCCTTTTGTATATTATAATATTATTCATTGTTACAAATTTGCAGTCTCTATAATAATGATTGTTAGAGGAAAATTTCATCCAATACTAAATCAATGTCCTTGAGACTTTGTTGTGAGAATTGTGTTTGTGATCGTTACTCTCCAATTGAAGGGATCTTATAGTACATTAAAAATGAAAGAGTTTAATTCTTCAATAAATCCTAGGTGTTACAACTAATATAATAATTGATACATTTTAATCTTCTATCATTAAAATGCCTTCAATTGCCTATTGTTTCATTGCTTGTTGACCTTTGAACATTCTTATTTTGCCTGAGCACACGCTAGCCTGCGGAGGTCCTAGCAAATGCTCAGTCTTAGCATGTGCTCGGGCCTTAACAACTACTCAATCTAGGCACGTGCTGGGGTCCTAACACGTGCTTGGAGGTTACCCACAAATTAATATAACTTTTGTTGCACTTTTAATGCCTTCAAAAACACCGCCTAACAATTACCATAGTTTAATATTATACACAAAAATCTGGCCTTTTAAATTAAATCTTATTTCATTATTATAAATTAAGTTGTATATTGTACATGTACACAAACAAACTTTTTAAAATTTAGGGTAAATTGCTACGTTAATCCTCAACCTTTTATGAAAGTATGATTTTAGTCCCCAATCTTTCATTTTTGATTCATTAGTCCTCAACCTTTTATTTTGGGTAACCAATTAAATGATTAAACTGTTAATTCTGGGCACTAGTTTGTCATCTTTTTGATAACTTTGGGATCAGTTTATCACCTTTTTTTGTCTAAAGTTAACTATTTGACCATTAAAATGGTTCCTCGGCAACTAAAATTAAAGGTTGGAGACTAATAAATTAAAAATAAAAAGTTAGGGAGTAAATGTTTACTTTCATGAAAGATTGAAGAGTACAAGAATAATAAAATTTCCATTTTTGTGTTGTTGATTATCATAAAGTTTTTGTTGCTCAATTTTGTTAATCATGATGATTATTATAACTATAAAATTCTAATCTTTATGATAATAAATATATTTGCATATTACATATAACTATTATCGGCCTTTTTTAATTTCTAATCTTATTTTATTTTCATAACGTAGTAACTTTTCCGGCTGAAATTAGCAATAGTAGAGTCATTATACATACAATTTTACTAAACAACGGTTATATAATAATTTGAAGTCGGCTACGTACGTATGCAAATTGATATGGGATTCATAAGTACATGTATAATATATGTATACTGTAGTGGAGCTATTCAAGGCCTAGTGAGGACTGCTGCTATTAGGTTTAGTACCACAAAGATTAAACAATGTTGTTGCTTTTGAGACGTTTGATCAATAAAAAATTTATTATTAATGTCATATATCAATATTATCGTCTTTATGCTCATTTATAATAAATGTATGATAAGTAAACTAAAATCTGATACCGTCATTCTAAACCTTTAAGATGATTCATTTTATGGACAGATTATGCAGAAAACATGAATATTAAAGTAATAGCCCAAAAATAAAAAGCCTACAATCGAGGAAATAAAGTTAGGTGCTTTATTTATGTTATGACTGTTATGTTGTCTACATCGTTGATGGAAAATAACTTGTTTTGGTCATCAGAGTGGGCCTCTATGAGTAGAGATATTGGTATATTGTCATTGGTGACGATATATTAGATTGAGACTAAAGATGAATTGATTTACTTAATAATTCTATTTGAATAAATCAATTCACCTTAAACACTGTTACATCTTAACCCTGAAATGAATTAATAGATTCGTGTTCTTGATTTGTGTCTTTTGATGGATCAAAGAGTGACATCCTAAATTAATGAAGATACACATACTGGTACGTTTGAGACATGACTCTTAAAGGACATAGAATTATTATTCATAAATATACAATCCATAGCCCTTTTGTAGAGTTAGTGTTATCCTCTTATAGATCTTATCCTGGAATTGAAAAATTAGAGTGCTCAGTCATTTAGATATATTTGTGTAACCAATACTAATTGTATTGGTTATAAAGAGTAAGTATTCCAATAGTGAGATAATAGAATATAAGATATATATGTAATCGAGAAGGTAAAACAGAATTTATCCTTAAGCCAATTATGGATATCCTATGGGGAGGTTGCACATTCTGATATGTCATGGAGGAAAAACTTATTGGAGTTTTGTAATCTTGTATATATTCATTAGTGCAACTCTAAGCTTTTAGTGAAGTAGATTGAGAGTTGATAATTGTAAAATGAGTTGAGGACATGTCATTTTTATAATTATAGGAGTTTGATCCATATATATTCATCGGGTTCTCTTTGTTATCTCACATATTTTTCTGTAACAATATGACTTGTTTTTTTCTACAAATTGGTAATTTATGTTAATTTTATGATACGTTCAAATTTAGTTGATTGGATTGTAATAATTAATGTTAGTTTATTGATTGAATTAATTTTGTAAATTAATTCAAGATAAACATGTTGAATTATTTGTGCATATTTAATTTGACATGGATTATCAGTATATGACTGTCTTAGTTAGATAACTTCTACATTTGGTTATTTAAATTAAAATTAAGACTATAAAAAATTCTTGGGTCAAATAAAATGGGGAATTATCTAATTAGGACAAAACTGGAGGGACCATGAATCGGGTCGGTTGATTGGAGCGACAAGAGAGCTAACACCAAGTTAACCCTAATCAGCTGGTCGACCGATATAGATAGGGTCCAGTCGATTGGTCTTGTCACGTCAGCAAAAATGTGTTACGAGTTTTGCTGCAGGATTTTGACCTAGTGATGTAATTTGAAGCCTTATCTAAGTGGAATAAGTGCCCTACCAAATACTATAAATAAGAGACTTATTCTTATTGTTAATAGATCATAGACATCACTTAAGAAATTTAAAAAGAGTATTCTAGAAAGAAAATCTAAAACTCGCATAGGTTTATTATTCAACATCAAGAACAATAATTCTCGGTTTTCTCTTGTAGTTGGAAGGGATGTTACCAAGAGGATAATCAAACAATATGTGTCCACTCGAATCTAGAAGTGAAAAAGATATAGCAAATAAAACTAGTTGATTGAGACTTTTCTGAACGCAATTCTCATATGGTAATTCTATCATATAAATTTTTGCTAGAAGTGTGGTTTCTAATTTACCAAGATTTGAAGGTCTTTGATTGATTTAAGATACATAGCATGTCTAACTCATTCTATTGAAAAAGGTTTTATTAAAAAAAGTTTTAAAATTCTATTACATACTATTTTTTTCAAAAGCTAACCCCCCTAATTTTTAAAAAATTAAAATTTGATCCCTAAAAATTATATGATTTCTTTTTTACCCCATTAAATTTTATACAAAATTTTCTTTTTTACCCCATTGAAATTTTATATTTTTGTATATGCCTCTATCGACCTTTATCCTTTTTTATTTTATTCCTATATTTCTTTTCATGAGCAAGTTTATTCATACTACTCATAAGCTATTGTAAATTTCAAATTTGTTTTGTGTGATACCTTATATATCTTGGACTACATCACATTTATACTGTCACATTTAAAATTCAAGTTAAATCCTTACCTTTATTTCTAATTATTTTTCATTTTATTAAGAGTATTTATATCTATTTTGTGGTTAAACAAACTAGTTAACTGAGGAAAGGTAAGAATGAAAATTAATTTTTAAATCTAAAAATATCAATGTGATATAATCTAAAATGGTATGATTTTTTATATCCTCAAAATGCAAAGTATAAAAAAAAAAATCTATGGGAGGGTATCTTATCAGTAGTGCACGTTTTTTAACGTTAGGTCTGATTAAAATCACATCAAAATAGAAAAATGTGAAAATAAACATTTTTTTATATGATAATCTATATAATGTTCTAAGATGCCCTACAAGTAGGATATGTTTTATAGCATACAATTTGTAATATAAGTTTAATCAAGTAGTTCTTGAAAGATATTATAATACAATTTTTTTACGTACCTATATTTTTACCCCATTAAAGTACAGGGCTAGCTCCGCCACTGTACGTACACACAAAGGCAGAGCCAAGAATTTTTTCAAGGGGGCATAACTTAAAACAAAATTTCAAAGAAAAACAAGTGTCTAATTTTTAATTTTCTTTGTTTAAAATTCTTACTCTATTTTTTGCCTTTTTTAATCTATTTTTACCTTTTATTTATTCTTTCAAATGAACCAAACCTATAATAAAGTTTAATTTACTTTTTAAAGTTATGTCTATAGAATTACAAATTTCTACAGTAGTTGGTTTTTTTTTTTTTTTTTGCTTTAATTAGGATTTTAAGCTTGAATTTTTAGTAAACTTAGACATCAAAATTTAGGGTATGATTTAAACATTTTAAAATTTTTATAGAATATGAATATATATATATATAATTAAAATTTGAAATATGGTGGAAAATATTTTTAAAACAAGGGAAAAAACCAATAAAAAATTTTAGGGGGCTGCAATTTAAAGAAAAAAGTACAAGAAAATTTTTTGAGGGGTCAAAATATAAAAGGGCCCATTGGGTTAGGGGGCACAAGCAGCCCCAAAATATTTATGTTGTATGCCACACTTTTTTAGTGTGGATTGATTTGTGCCATTTTCAAAAAAACTATCCAATTAAATGCCACAAATAGAGATGGCAATCAAATTAAAAAGACATACCCTCAGTGGCAATAAAAAATTATCTAATTTTTTATGGAATCTAATTTGTGTTTTGAGAATATATTTGATATTATAAATTATAATATGATAATGTAGAATGACATTTTTTGCAATTATTTTTTGTTAGTGACATACCCCGTACCTACACATACATAAACATGCAATGGCCATGCGAGCCTCGAAAATTACGAAGCAATTGTCTTACGTAGAACTTCATGAGGATCTCGCAGGGCAGAAAAGTAAATCAATACTCCCATCATTTATGCTATATATGAACCGCCATCGTGTTTGTGCGTGTTAATTTATTGAGCTTTCTTCACTTCGATTAGAATATGAGTGATGGAAACGTCGATTTTCAAAAGGTTCCATATTTGGTGATGAGTTGTTCTGTTCTGTCACTTAGACATGATTTTAAATATTTTAAACAAATTATAATTTCTAAATAAGAGGATTAAAATACATGGAATAAAAAGACAAATAATCCAAAAAAAATTAGAAAAACCATGGCTTTTTTTAATGAAAAAGTCATTGTTGAATAAACCTAAAATACATCAAATAAAAAGACAAATAATCCAAAAAAAATTTTGAAAAACCATGGCTTGTTTTAATGAAAAAGTCCAAGAGATACGCAATCTACATTAACATAGTCTCTGTGTGTACTAATAGGTTATCTTAGATGCTAACAAGAATGTTTATTGAAGGTCTTAATGGTGGGCTGGCATATGCCCGTAATAAGAAACGTATTACCTCAGTCCCACCGAATGTGCTAGCCGTTCAGATATGTACTTGGGTATGATCCAAAACACATATGTTAAATCAAGTATTAGATTGATAAGAACAAGCCTTTAAATTGAAGAGCCTTAAAAAGAACCACCCCATACTTGAACCTTTACTACTAAGCCACCCGGTTGTAAACTAGGGTCAATTAGTCTACCGGGAAACTGTAGGGTCCGTTTGGTAAATGGATTCGAATTAGTGATTTAATTTGTGTGATTTGAATTAGGATTTAAATTAGTGATTTGAATTGTTATCTAAATTGACGTTTGGATGTGCATCAAAGTTTTAATCTGAGTATAGAATAAAATTGAAATTTGTGTTTAAAAAGATAGTGAAAAATTTATTAATAAATATAATAAAAGCTTAATGTTAATGATCTTAAAAAATATGCAATATGGATATTAATTTATTCCTCTTTTTACTAAGAACACAATGAAAAAAAATCACAATTTGATATCAAATGAAGAAGTTATGATTTTTTCCTCAAATATACGAGAGAGAATTTCAGCTTTTATTGTAGTAAAGATATCCGAGTAAGTTTATGGGGAGTCAAAACTTTAAAAACTTATATTCTTAATACTCATTTGATTTAAATTTTTGAGAAAACAAACATATATTCAAAAAAAATTTGATATTTAAATTTAAATTTAAGTCTATTAAATCTAAAAAATACCTAAAACAAACATACCCGTATTAAATTCTTGAATAGGGTAGATGCTTCTAAAGAAAGGATGCGACGCTGATAATTGAAAAAGAAGGCTCGACTATACTTTTCATTACATATACATCTGGGGGCGGTTTTTTTCTACACATAAGAACTCGTGCAACGTGAAGAATTCGATACAAATTGGTGGGCCCTCAAGTTGAATTTTTGGGGTATATTAGTTTGGGACTGACATATGTGACCATTTAAAAGCATATATTTATTGGTAAATTCAGTTCTAATAAAAACTTTTAGTATTATATTGTAAAGTTTTTACACGTTATAATGATAAAAAAATAAGTTATCATATAAAACTCTCATATGTTATAATTTTTGGTTTAAAAGTTTTTAATTCTAACTACACTTTCTAAACACCGTATCAAATTCCTCTGCTTGCATATTTTATTTTTTCCCTTTTTTTCTTCTCCTCTCTTTCTAATTGGAAGCTTTCGGTTTTCTTGAACTGAACTAGATGCCAATCTTAAATCTTTACACGTAAATTGGATAAAGCCCCACTTGCCAACTTCGTTCTCAGCTTGGCATATGCTCCAAAATTTTTTATTAGGTCAGGAGTTGTGATGATGTGATCAAAGAAGTGGAAGGAAGAAAGGATTAGTGAGGATGAAGTATTGCATATATGAATTAAAGCCTAATTTATGAACTTCTCCAAAAAAAAAAAAAAATTTCTTAAAAAAAGAAGGATTGGTGCCAACCCGTCTCCATCTTCTTTAAAGGCAACCAATGAAACAAAAAAAAAAAGTATAATTCAACTCTACTCGAAGGACAAAATTAACGGATTTGGATTATAATCACATTGATGAAATAACATGATCAATAAATAGGTTGAATTGGTATTTACATGCTTGACACGAAATGACTCGAAATGATATGATTAATTATGTGTCATTTACAATCTAATTCTATGTCATGTATTATATATAAGCATATGATTTATTAAATAGAAACAATATATGAATTTTGAGTTTAGTGATTAATTTTCTTTTCAAACAAAAAATATGAATCCATCAATTTATATATTTGTTAAAATGTCATAATCATGTCAAACATGCCAACCCTTATGACAAACGTGTTTCATTTGGATTGGTGTTTTTTAACATGTTAATAAAAACAATTATTTGAGCTGATATTTTTAGATATAATTAATAAACGGGTTGATAAAAACACGACTCGTTAACATAGACTTTACACACTAAACAACAGTCGACATTGTCGAAAGACAACACTGATCTTGACGTAAACCAGTATATACAATGACTAAACATGCAGCTTGCAGTGCGGATGGCCAAAAGGGGTCTCCATCAAGTAATCATAAAAGGGGTAGTTTGGGAATATTCCAATGACACTTGACTTTCTATCCTTACTGGGGATCATTATTCTACACGAGATATATGCAATTCCCACCGCATTTCAGAAAAGGACAAAAAAAAGGTGTGCACCAGCTAGCTACTACTATAAAAACACATGCAAGGAACTCAATTTCATCATAGCAAAAAAAAATATATATATCTTCTGATCATTACAATATATTGCTTATCACAACACTAATTGTGAAACATATATTCATATACACATATTATATATATGGCTACAATAGAGAGTTTGGTGGCTGAAAAGCCAGTGGTGATATTCAGCAAGAGCTCTTGTTCAATGTGCTATTCCATAAAGTCACTCATCAAAAACTATGGGGCTCACTCTACAGTTTATGAGCTTGACGAGATCTCAAATGGGCAACAAATTGAGAGAGAGCTTATTCAGTTGGGTTGTGAACCAAGTGTACCAGCTCTTTACGTTGGCCAAAAGTTCATTGGTGGTGCTGATAACATCTTCACTCTCCAACTCAAGAACGAGCTTGTCCCATTGCTCATTCAGGCTAAGGCTATATGGGTATAGATACATAAATTTTATTACATAAAGATATATATATATATATATATATATATATTCAACCAAATCTGCATTTTCCTGCTTTACGAATAATCCGCCCAGCAAAGCTTTACAAATAAGTACGTACTTCTTTTGCTTGCTTCTTTTTTTTTTTTTTTTGGGGTCTCCTTTGCTTTGTATTATCATAATTAATGAATAAAACTTATTGTAGAACTATATATATATGCACTCGTTATATTTCCATGCATGTATAAGCGGCAAGTTATATATGGCCTATAGTTTTCACGTTTACTCTTGAAGATAGAAGTTTCGAGTTTTCTGCCCCTTTTTGTAAAAGCGATAAATAAAGGCACATGGTTATACATATTTTCATGCGTGTGTATCACTATCATCCCAATATTGGCTGAGGATATAGGTATATCATATGCACACATTCCTAATGTGGTCCCTTCGGCCAAACCTATTTGTCTTTATATATATATATATATATATCGATGAATAATTAGGGCATGTGAAGTGAGGAATGTAAAGGGCAAAATAAACATTAAAGTGACTTCCCCAAATATTTTTCAGACTTGCCCCCGCCGCTTATTATTTATGGCTTTGACCCAATTACTCAAACAAGTACGAACGAGCGGTTCAATATATCCAATATAAGATTAGTGACTTTAAAGAAGACAAGATCTTGTAGAAAAATGTATAATAATAAAATAATAAACCTGAGTCCTACATCATTTATATAATAAAAAAATAAGCATAAAATATTATGTTATTCTACTTAATAGGTTGATCTTTTAAGATAGATGACCTTTTAAGATAGAAACATTTTTATTATTATATCATAGCATCTCTAACACTATGTTTGGTTAGAGGAGATATGGAAGAATGGAGAAGGGTAGAAGGAGAGAGATGGGGAGAGCATGTCAATCCATTATTTGGTTGGAGGGATTAGAGAATGGAAAGGAGAGATAGAGGGAGAGGCTCTCCTCTAGAGCCTGTCATTTTTTAATCCTTCCCTTAGTGGAAGGATTCAACAAATCCATTCAACTCAATTGAAAAGACTGTGTTACCTTTTGAAAGAAATTATTAATAAATAAAAATTTGGATAATTTAGTAATTAGACATATAACTATTATGTGTCTTTTAAACTCTCTTTCTCACCTACCAAATAACATAAATGATTACTATAGTCCGTTTTGTCCTTCACGTAACTCATCCCTAAAACTCTCTCCATCCTTCCTACTCCTCATCTCTCCTACCAAACGGAGTGTAAGCTCTCATGTGTTCTCTTCAGCCAACCAGTCTAAAGGGGTGTTTGGAACTTAGTTCTAACCGATCAGTTATAACCGTAAATAGTGTAAAGCCTTTAATAGCTATAAAAAAAAGCAAAAAGTTGCTACAGTATAAACCTCTTACATGCTACAGTTCTTAAACTTAAAACGTCAGTTACACCTCAAGTTCCAAATAGAACCTAAGTAATATATAAGTGATTAAAGATGTCATCAAGTAGAATATATATCGTCAATTATCCAAGGGAAAAAAAAGTGTGGTATTGTCATGTCGCATTTTGTTTTATTTGGTCATGAAATTTCTGAAATCAAAACTTAATAGTTAGTTGCATCTTATTCTCGCAATCATCACGAAGAGCGAGTTTATAATATTAGTAAATTTGCAATAGTCGGATATAGATAAACCTTCGCCATATAGAGTTATATACACACACACATGTAGTTAAAGATCCAAACCAAGAGAGCCAAGTAAATAACAAGTATTGGGGCCAAATTATGCTTAGACAAGATAAAAAGAAAATGGAATATAACATAATCAAAGGAATTAAGACAGGAAAAACAATACCCTCAAAAAAAGACGAGAAAAACAACAGGTCATGTATGAAAGATGCTCACCTTCATTTACGTCCTGATCAACCGATGGAATTCCATGTGAATGAATCTCATGATCTTTTCAGGTTTAACCTTGGTTAAAATTATGAGAGAATCACTGCATTGAAAGTAACTTGAATATCTGTGAGTCAATATTGTTTGAGATTAATTTTATGTGAGGGGCACAGTTCTATCTACAAAAGGGATGAACATATATTCCAAAGAATCGTAATACAGATTAGATTCAGCAGAAAAAGCTGTTTGTTCCTTTAGGCTGTTTGAATAAAATAGCAATCATACTTTGATAGAAGGACTTCGTTATATAGTATTTTCCTGTTGTGTTTATCAAGATTCCACATAGGTAATATAAATCAATCTAAATGAAATTGCAGATTCCTTTTTTCAGAAGTAAAGGATATAACGTAAATTGTCGGTTCCTTGAATTAGTTTTAACTAAATAGCTAGAAATCATACTTTTATATAGGACTTCATTGTCACAGTATTTTCCTCGTCTTTAACACTTTATCAATCCCTTCCTCATAGGTAATAATCAATCTAAATGAATGCAAATTCGTTTTCTATGGAAAGCAAGAGAACTAAAAGTTTTTATCCTTTTTTTTTCGGGTCATGGTAATATATATTTTTAAAATCAGTCTTCCTTTATGATCAAATATAGTATACAGTTATAACCGCAATATATATGATGGAAATTAGAGAGTTAAATTCAGTAATTGCCCATCACAGTAATTGCAAGAAAAGAAAAACATTTCATATCTTTTCTTGAAGATTTCAGATGTTTATTACATAAGTCACAGAAGCAACACTCCAACAAGGTACCGAAAGCTTCTGTGTATTCTCTACAGGAACAAATTTTCAGTCATCTATTGAGAATGAAAATGGCTTCCCTAATGTTTCCTCACTTGTGAATATAATCATTCAAGACAGCCAGTTCTCTGCTTGAGCTCTGCGTTCCGTTGCCAATTCTCTACTGCTATATGAACCGTAGCATTCGCCTTGCGAATCTCCTCAGCAGAGAACTTGTGCTCTATGATTCCTAAAGGTCCAGGCTGCAGTACATTTACCACAGTTTCCATCTCTTGCTCCAGCTGCCTGTGACAAACAAGAGAAACATGAAATTAACGTTTCCCATTTAAAACTGATACAAATGCACAAAGCAATGAATCACTGGCACAACTGAACAATCCCAAAGAGACCACCAATCCCTCCCCACTGTCCCATGAATTTAGTTTCTAGGGTCAGGAGCAAAGAAATATAGTACATTTTCACAGTAAGGATGAATTCCAACCCTTTCAAAAATTGTTACGTAAAACTGTTGTGGGCTCATCCAGATTGACATGTGAGTCTATCAAAAGTGAACTATCACAGATATATAGATATATGTGTGTGTAGGACATTGCTATCGTCCTTCCAGGACGACTATCCATTCCCAAGGCACACGGAGGTGAGAAGTATAATTTATTGAACGCAACACTGACGTCCTTGGCTTTCCCGAAAAGGCCTATTGTTATTTTGTGATCCAAAACCTTTGGCAGTAAAGCAGCGCCGCGGCGCTCTAATTCAGGAAAGCAGCCCTGCGGCGCTTGAAAGTAGCGCCGCGGTGCTCCAATGCAGCTTGATCGTGTATTTTACGTTTTTACGCATTTTTGGGTTATTTTGGGCTAGGGTTTGAGTCCCCATACATATAAATACATTATATTCTCCATAGTTTAAAAAACAGAGTCATATTAGAGAGACATATTAGAGAGTTATAAAATTTCATAGAGATCATAGTGTTGAGAGTGATACAGAAAACTCAGTTTTGTGAGTTTGTGAATGATTGAGTGAGTTAATTTATGTATTTGAGCGCTCTAAACACCATTGTAATTTCTGTTTTGTGATTAGTAAATTGTTTCTCCTCTACCCGTGGTTTTTTCACCCTTCATTAGGGTTTTTTCCACGTAGATCTTGTGTACAATTTTCTCTCTATTTCTTGTTGCTTATTGCTTTGATTTCTAACAAATGGTATCAGAGCTTTGGCTTTGATTTGCAATGGCAACCATGAAATTTGATATTCCGCTGCTAGATCGCACAACGAGGTTTTCTCTATGACAAGTGAAGATGCGGGCTGTTCTGACGCAGATGGACCTTGATGATGCGCTATTGGGTTTCGATAAGATGCCCTCATCATGGTCGAAGGAGGAAAAGGAGCGTAAGGACCGAAAGGCTTTGTCCCAAATACACCTTCATCTGTCAAATCATATTTTACAAGATGTACTGAAGGAGAAAACTGTTGCTGCTTTGTGGCTCAAGCTGGAGCAATTATCCATGACCAAGAGTCTTACTAGCAAACTTCATTTTAGAGCAGCGTCTATACTCTCACCGAATTTCTGAAGGTACGTCTCTTGAGGATCACTTAACTGTATTTAAGGAGATTGTGTCTGATTTGGAGGCTATGGAAGTTAAGTATGATGAAGAAGACCTTGGGTTAATTTTATTATGTTCACTGCCTTCATCATATGCCACATTTAGGGATACTATCTTGTATAGTCGGGACACTCTTACCCTAGATGAGTTTTATGAGGCTTTATTTTCTAAAGAAAACATGAAGCAGTTAGTTACTAGACCTGAAACACAAGGAGAGGGTCTAGTTGTTAGAGGTAGAACCCAAGAGAGAAGTTCTGGGACTGAGATTAGAGGTAGGTCTAAATCTCAAAATAAGGAGAAGTACTGTAATTATTGCAAGAAGAAAGGGCACATTAAAACTGAGTGTTATAAGCTGCAGAATAAAAGCAAGAGGGCTGAAAATCAGAAGGGGAAGAAACCAGATGCTAGTGAGGCTAGCGTCGTTGAAGAAGGCTCTGGTGGTGAGCTTTTGGTAATTTCTGATGGTGATTCTAAACCCTGTGAAGATTGGGTTCTTGACTCTGCATGTACATTTCATATGTGTCCCAACCGGGACTGGTTTTCAACATATGAAACGGTTCCTAAGGGCTCTGTTTTGATGGGAAACAAAGCCCCATGCAAAGTTGCTGGTATTGGTACTGTCAGAATTAAAATGCATGATGGCATAGTGAGGACACTAGGTGATGTGAGGCATGTCTCCGATCTTAAGAGGAATTTAATTTCCTTAGGTACTCTTGATGCTAAAGGGTACAAGTACACCGGTGAAGGTGGAGTTCTGAAAGTCATTAAAGGCGCTCTTGTGATGATGAAAGCACAAAAGAAGACTGCTAGTTTGTATGTTCCGTAGGGTACAACAGTTGTTGGTGATGCAAAAGTTACTACTTCTACTATGTCTGATGATGATCTCACTAAGTTATGGCATATGCGACTGGGGCATATGAGTGAGCTTGGGATGGCAGAGCTGACTAAGCGAGGGCTCCTTAATGGACAGTGCACAGGGAAGATGGAGTTTTGTGAACACTGTGTTTTTGAAAAGCGGAAGAGAGTTCAATTTGGCAAAAGTATTCACAACACAAAAGATATTTTGGAGTATGTTCATTCTGACCTTTGGGGACCGTCTACTATTCCTTCTTATAGTGGTGCTAATTATATGCTTACCATCATTAACGACTATTCTAGAAAGTTATGGACATTCTTTTTGAAGCATAAGAATAATGTCTTTGCTACATTCAAAGATTGGAAGACCATGATAGAAAAGCAGACCGGTAAGCCAGTTAAACGTCTCCGCACTGATAATGGCTTGGAGTTTTGTTCAAATGAATTTAATTCCTTCTGTAAATCAGAGGGAATTCTGAGGGACATAACAGTTCAACGTACTCCACAGCAAAATGGTGTGGCCGAGAGAATGAACAAGACATTGATGGAGAAAGTGTGCTGCATACTCTCTAATGCTGGGCTACCTAAGTCATTTTGGGCTGAAGCCGCTTCTACAGCTTGCTATTTGGTCAATCGCTCTCCTTCCATCGCTATTAACAAGAAGACACCACAAGAGATGTGGTCAGGAGATCCTACAGATTACTCAAATTTAAGAATTTTTGGCTGTCCTGCTTATGCTCATGTTGACAATGGAAAATTGGAGCCTAGATCCATGAAGTGTATATTTCTTGGTTACAAGCCTGGTGTTAAAGGCTATAAGTTATGGTGCCCGAAAACCAAGAAAGTTATTATCAGTAGAGATGTTGTGTTTGATGAGACTTCCATGTTACGTGGGACATCTACTACAGGGTCTAGTGATGTTGATCGGGATAGATCTAGCAAACAGGTGGAGTTTCAAATAGAGACAAGTACATCATCTGATTCTACTTTCCAGTCAAGTTCAGAGAGTCAAGGTGATAGTGCTTCCCCATTGCCATCACCGTCACCACCACAGTACTCTATTGCTAAGGATAGGCCGAGGAGAGATGTTAGGCCTCCACAGAGATATGTTGAGGCCGACTTGGTGGCTTATGCTTTATCAGTGGCAGAACGTATTGAGTTTGGTGAAGAACCTTCTACCTATTCAGAGGCGGTTAATTTAGTTGACTCTGGCAAGTGGATGATTGCTATGCAGGAGGAGATGGAATCCTTACATAAGAATGGCACATGGGATTTGGTGAAGTTACCCAAAGGGAAGAAAGCTGTTCGCTGCAAATGGGTATTTAAAAGAAAAGAAGGCGCACCGAGAGTTAAAGATGCTAGGTACAAGGCTAAACTGGTTGCAAAAGGATACAGTTAGGTTCTAGGTGTTAACTTTATAGATGTATTTTCTCCTGTGGTTAAGCATAGCTCAATTCAAGCCTTGCTTGGTATTATGGCTACTTATGATCTTGAGCTTGAGCAGTTAGATGTGAAGACTGCATTTTTGCATGGAGAGCTCGAGGAAGACATTTACATGCAGCAACCCGAGGGTTTCATTGTTACAGGTAAAGAAGACTATGTTTGCTCGTTGAAAAAGTCTCTTTACAGTTTGAAACAGTCTCCTAGGCAATGGTATAATAGATTTGACTCATTTATGATCGCTCATGAGTTTAAGAGGAGTAGCTATAACAGTTGTGTCTACTTCAAGAAGGGTGATGATGGGTCCTTTGTTTATTTGCTCTTATATGTTGATGATATGTTGACTGCTGCTAAGGATAAAGGAGAGATTAAGAAGTTAAAGGCTCAACTCAGTAGAGAGTTTGAGATGAAGGACTTGGGAGCTGCCAAGAAGATTCTCAACATGGAGATTTTGAGAAATAGAAAGGCAGGTAAGCTTTATCTGAGTCAGAAAGGCTATATTGAAAAAGTTTTGCACAGGTTCAACGTGTAGAAAGCAAAACCACTGAGCACTCCATTAGCAGCATATTTCAGACTTTCAGCTACGTTAGCTCCACAGTCAGGTGATAAGATTGAGTACATGTCACGTGTTCCATACTCTAGTGCAGTAGGTTCTCTCATGTATGCTATGGTATGTTCTCGTCCAGATTTATCATATGCAGTTAGTGCAGTTAGTAGATACATGGCAAATCCAGGTAAAGAGCACTGGAAAGCGGTGCAATAGATTCTCAGATACTTGCATGGTACTACTGACGTTTGTTTGCACTTTGGGAGGACTAGAGATGGTGTTGTGGGATATGTTGATTCTGATTATGCTGGAGACTTGGATAAGAGGAGGTCACTTACTGAGTATGTGTTTACAGTTGGTGGTTGTGCTATCAGTTGGAAGGCTACATTGCAAGCTACTGTTGCTTTATCTACTACTGAGGCAGAATATATGGCTATTACAAAGGCTTTCAAAGAAGTTATTTGGTTGAAGGGCCTATTTGGAGAACTCAGTGAAGATTTGAAGACTTCTGTGGTGATGTGTGACAGTCAGAGTGCTATTTTTCTCACTAAAGATCAAATGTTTCATGAAAGAATGAAGCACATTGACGTTCGTTATCACTTTATTCGTGATATTATTGCTCGTAGTGATATTGTTGTGAGCAAAATCGGTACACATGATAATCCTGCCGATATGATGACTAAGTCGTTACCTACAACTAAGTTTGAGCATTGTTTGAACTTGGTTGGAGTTCATGCTCATGTCGGTTAGTTGCCTATTGGGGCTTTATGGAAGAGGTGGAGAATTCGGTTAATCACATGTTGGAGTTCTTTATGGTGGATTTTGTGTCAAGGTGGAGATTGTTATTTTGTGACCCAAAACCTTTGGCAATAAAGCAGCGCCGCAGCGCTTGAAAGCAGCGCCGCGGCGCTCCAATGCAGCCTGATCGTGTATTTTACGTTTTTACGCGTTTTTGGGTTATTTTGGGCTAGGGTTTGAGTCCCCATACATATAAATACATTATATTCTCCATAGTTTAAAAAACAGAGTCACATTAGAGAGACATACTAGAGAGTCACAAAATTTCATAGAGATCATAGTGTTGAGAGTGATACAGAGAACTCAGTTTTATGAGTTTGTGAGTGATTGAGTGAGTGAGTTTCTATATTTGAGCGCTCTAAACACCGTTGTAATTTTTGTTTTGTGATTAGTGAATTGCTTTTCCTCCGCCCGTGGTTTTTTCATCCTTCATTAGGGTTTTTTCACGTAAATCTTGTGTACAATTTTCTCTCTATTTCTTGTTGCTTATTGCTTTGATTTCTAACACCTACACTATATTTTCCTAAGCATCTTTAACATTTCCTTTCGCCTTGGAGCTTGCATAAATATAACCGGTGAGAATCAATGAAAGCTATATGTACACGTCCAGATCTTCTTATGCCGCGCTATGGCTTGGCTTAGCAGGAGGTCCGCTAGATAGGAATAGACATTCTCGAATAGGACCCTTTGAAGAGACTTCCACCACCGGCAAATGTGCTTTCGGCCTTTCTTCCTTTCCAATTCTCTCTATATTGACATGCCCCAGATGCAAAGATTGAACGAGTGACCTAGTTCGCTTAACCGCTCTTCCTGCGATTCTTCTTTTTAATGAGAAGCAGCACAGAACTAGACTAAGGAAGTCATCTGCTGCATAAAAGTGTAAAGATAGTGTAGGATAACTAAGTAAATTTTCTTGAAGTTACACATATAATTATAGCACTGCTCTTAAGCAAAATGGAGCCCAGGCCCTTCAATAAAGGTAAACTCTGATCCATAGCCATATCTAAGAGGTACCTAAACTCAAAAATCCCTTGTTTAAATGCAATAAGAAATTGGGTCTTCCTTTTTTTCTTTTTTTCTTTTTTTTTTTTACCAGCAGATTAATAGGCTTCAGGAATGTCTCAAATACATAAATGGAGGTCTATAAGTAGACAAAAGCAACTAAATCTGCCCCAAAAAAAAATTACACTGAAATGTTATGTGGGAAGATATATATATATATATATATATATGTGTATATATATTCTCACTCCCACTTCAGACAGAAAAGTGTCAAGCTCAAAATAAAGGTCTAATCTAAGATCATGATTAGGAGAAAGAAAGGCCTCCCCTGTTTTTGCAATGAATTTTCTTTACTCAAAAAAAAAAAAAATGTTCTTGATCATTTGTGAAATATGGTCAACGATGCATCACCATTAACATAAACAAGTTTCTTCCAGTATTATAATTAACAACACCTTATTGGGTCTTAATCACAATTTTGTTAAGCAGTTAATTAATTACCAAAAAAAATTGAATATCCAACAAATTATACAATAGGGCTTTTGATCAGCAGAATATTAAAAGAAAATGGCAAATAGAAATTAGAGAAAGACGAAGAAAGTACTTAATTACTGAAAAAAAAAAAAATCAGACATTGTTATGTACTCAAACAACCAAAAGAAACATTTAAGATTGTCACGGTCTTAATCTTTTCAACTAAGCAACCGTGCGGCCTTAGTACTAATCTCGATGCTAAGTAAGCCTAACTTCACCCAAACTCTCAAGGACAAAGTGAGAAGGCAAAGCAAAATGTTGATGAAGTCAAAGAAAGAACTCTATGAGAGTGATAAAAGTGTGAAACAAGATTTCTATTATGAAAGTAGTCTTTACAAGTGTGGAGGATGGATGGCAAATGAGGGACATTCCCCTATTTATAGGCCAAGAGTCATCCTAAGAACATTCTAGAATCATGTGGAAAGAGGGCTAGCCTAGAATATTCTAGCATGGTACTAAACTATGTACAAAGTGTAAAAGACTCTAGAGAATTCTACAATATGCTAGTATGTTACATGTATATCAAATGTTCTAGAAAGTTTCAGAGTTCTCTAAGGTCTTTCTAAGGGTTCTAGAATCTTTTAGAGAGTTTTAGATGTTTCTTGAGTATTCTGGACCTGTGTAGAATCTTTTAGGGTCCGTTTGGTTCGAGTATTTGAATAGAGTATTTGAATAAAGATTTAAATTTTTGTGAGAGAAAATACTGTAGCAAAATAATTCAAACCGTGATTCGAATATCGAAAGTATTCTAACCAAATAAGCTCTTAGAATGTCATGGAAGCTTTTAGAATATTGCAGAACATTCTAGAAACTCTATGACTCTATCTCATTGCCTTGATTTCTCTAGGATGTTCTAGAGTATTCTAATTGATTCCAATACTTAGAAAATACTCTAGAGAATCCTAGAGTCTTCATGAGCTTACAATGGTTAGGATGAGGCAAAAATTATGTGGCTTTTGACATTCTCCCCCACCTAAGCTCGCGACGTCCTCATCACGCCTTCTTCTTGAAACTGTCGGCTTTTATCCTTGAACTGCCATAGTGCATCTTCATGCTCCTGGCTAGCTTTGCTATCTGGCAAGTTCTTCCATTCAACTAAATACTCCCTATAGTTTGGTACACCACGCCTTCGAATTAGCCTATCAGTGAGTATGCTTTCGACTTCCTTATCAAATGAAGTCACCACAGCCATTGGTGCACGTTTAGACGCCCCTCTTCTAGGATCTTCTATATCCTCATGATATGGCTTTAAGAGACTAACATGAAAGACCGGATGAATCTTCAGTTTTTGAGGTAATTGGAGTTGGTAGGAAACCTTACCAACATGTCGAATGATAGTAAAAGGTCCTTCATATCTCCTCACCAAGCCCTTGTGGACCTTCCTTAAAGACTTGAATTGTTGGGAAGTAATTTCACCATAACAAGGTCTCCTGCCTTGAACTCTAGCAGCCTCCTTTTCTTGTCCGCCCATTTCTTCATCCTTTTTTACGCCTTGTTTAAGTAGGCTCGAGCCAACTCAGCTTGTTCATGCCACGACTTTGCAAACTTGAATGCCGTTGGACTCTTGCCTTTATAGTTTGTGACAAGTGTAAGAGGTGTTGTCGGTTGTTGTCCCATGATTACCTCAAAGGGACTCTTGTTTGTTGCCTCACTCCTTTGAAGATTGTAAGAGAATTGGGCCACATCAAGCAACTTTGCCCAATCTCATTGGTTAGCACTCACATAGTGCCTCAAGTATAACTCAAGAAGTGCATTGATGCACTCTGTTTGGCCATCACTTTGGGGGTGAAAACTTGTAGAGAAGTTTAGATCTGAACCAAGTAGCTTGAAAAGCTCTGTCCAAAACCTTCCAGTGAAGCAAGGATCCCGATCGCTCACAAATGTTTGAAGGTACTCCCTAAAGCTTCACCACATGGCGTAGGAACAACCGTGCTATTTCTACAGCAGTACAATGAACAGGTGCAGGGATGAAGGTGACATACTTGCTAAACCAATCAACTATCATGATAATGCTTCCATACCCTTCTGACCTTGGCAAGGAAGTGATAAAGTCTATGGAAACACTTTCCCATGGCCTCTCTGAGATTGGCAAGGGTTCAAGCAATCCACCCTGGTGCTTGTTGTTCAATCTTGTCTTGTTGGCATACATGACAAGTCCTCACATAGGTCTCCACTTCATCCTGCATTTGTGGCCAATAATAACTTGTCTTCAAAAGAGCAAGAGTGCATTTCATACCTGGGTGACCTGCCCACTTGGAAACATGGCACTCTTTTATGAGCTCTCTCTAGAGATTTCCCTACTTGTGGTACATAAAGTCGGTGTCCCTTTGTGTAGAGCAAGTCATTTGCTATCCAAAAACATCTTGTCTTACCCTCTTCTACAAGGGCAATAATGTTCCTTGCGAGAAGGATCTTGTTGTAGTCCTTCCTTGATGCGGTTAAGTAAGGGGCTATCAACACGGTTGAAGGATACCAACTCTACTTTGCGGCTTAGAGCATCTGCCACAACATTTGCCTTCCCTAGCTTATACTCTAAGGAATAATCAAACTCCGCAAGAAAGTCTTGCCATCGAGCTTGCTTTGGACTCAACTTCTTTTGGGTATGAAAGTAGCTAGTAGCAACATTATCGGTCATTATGACAAACCTGGAGCCTAACAAGTAGTGTCGCCAAACCCTTAGACAACGGACGATTGCCGTCATCTCCTTCTCTTGGACGGTATAGCGACGTTTTGTGTCATTAAGCTTTCGGCTCTCATAAGCAATAGGATGACCATCTTGCATGAGCACACCACCAATAGCAAAGTCTAAAGCATTGGTGCAGACTTCATAAGGCTTAGAGTGGTTGGGTGGGCTGAGAACTGGCTCTTCGTAAATAACCTTGTTCAGATCTTCAAAGGCATATTGGCATTCTGTACTCCACTCCCAAGTCCGGTTCTTCTTAAGGAGATCCGTCAAAGGAGCTGCTCTTACTGAGTAGCCCTTAATAAAGCGACGATAGTAGTTCATAAGTCCAAGAAAGGACCTTAACTCATGCACCTTTGTTGGTGGTTCCCAATCTCATATAGCTTGCACCTTTGCATCCTCCATCATGAGTTTTCCATCCTTTATCTTATGTCCTAAGAACATCACTTCTTCTTGGGCAAAGGAGCATTTTTCCTTCTTGATATATAGCTCATTTTCTCTTAGGATTTGGAACACTTTCCTCAAGTGTTGCAAGTGTTCCTCCAAAGTTTGGCTATATATCACAGTGTCATCCAAACATACTACTATGAATTGATCAAGATAAGGATGGAAAAGCTTGTTCATTAAGGTGCAAAAAGTGGTAGGTGCATTGGTAAGTCCAAAAGGCATGACCAAGAATTCATATGAGCCATACCTTGTGACGCACATCGTCTTGGGCTCATCGCCTTGCACAATCTGAAATTGATAGTACCCCAAATGAAGATCCAACTTGGAAAAGTACCGAGCATGGCCAAGTTGATCAAAGAGATCTGCTATGAGGGGAATGAGATACTTATTCTTTATAGTGACTTGTTAAGAGCCCTATAGTCAATGCACATGCGAAGAGAACCATATTTCTTCTTTTGGAAAAAAACTGGTGCGCCGTAAGGAGCTTTGAAGGCCGAATGAACCCCGCATCTAGGAAGTCCTTCAGTTGCTTCCTTAGCTCTACCAATTCTGGTGGTGCCATCTGATATGGGCTCATGGTTGGTGGCTTTGTTCCTGGCTCCAACTCTATTTGATGATCCACCTCTCGCCTTGGTGGCAATCGTTTGGGAAATTCCTCGAGCATGACATCCTTGAATTTTTCATCAAGAACATCCCGTACCTCTTTCGGCATGGTGGATTGAGTAGATGATTCTTCATCGTTGCACTCCTTGAGAATAGCTAAATAGTTATCCTTCTCCTTCCTCAAGCCCTTCTTGAATTGCATAGCAGACAGCATCTTGGACTGCGTCTTGGTAGACCTAATAGTAGGTACCATATAGGTTTTTTCGCCATCTAATATGCACATGGTGTTGGCAAATGGAACTGGGAAGGCCTTTACTTGATCGAGAAACTCCATACCAAGAACAACTTTGAATTCGTCCATAGGTACCACTGATAAATCCAAATGACCTACCCATGCCTCAAGGGTGGTTTTTATGCCCCGGGCTATGCCTTGGATAGGCTTGGCCTATGAGTTGAGCGCTTTAATGGAGCCTCCTTCACCGACTACCTTAAGGCTTAACCTTTGGGCTTCTTCAATAGAGATAAAGTTATGGGACACACCTGTGTCGATCAAGGCCTTGGTATCCTTCCCGTTGATGTTAGCATCCATGAATAGTAATCCCTTGGCTTGAGTCTTTAGAGTACTCTAAATAACATTCAAGAGTTGCATGGAGCCGACATGAGCACTCTCCTTGTTACCTTTCGTCCCTTGCCCTTCAAAGGATGCAGTCATAGCATTGAGGGCTTTTCTCTTAGGACAATCACGAATCCAATGAGGCCCGTTACATAGGAAGCAATTGTTTTTGGGTCTAGAATTGTGTTGACCCTTATTTTGCTTCCTCTTATCCTTCTGCTTGGACGAGGCATGGTCCTTGCCTCCCTCCTTGTGATAGATCTTCGAGTGGTCTCCCCCACCTTTGTTGGTGTTGCCTTTTTTCTCTTTGGACTTGGACTCCTTTTGGCTCGAGTAGTCAATCAAGCTCTCAGCAACCGCAATGGCTGTAGCGAGATCTTGCACACCACGACGCCTAAGCTTGGTCTTTGCCTATGGTTGTAGCCCATCCATAAAGAAGAAAAAGGAGTCCTTGTTAGACATATCTGGAATCTCCAGAATGAGATTTGTGAAATCCTTCACGTAGTCCCGAATACTACCCAATTGTTTAAGTCTCCGCAAGCGACCACGTGCCTCTTCCTCAGCATTCTCGAGATAGAATTGCCTTTTAATTTCATTTTTAAAGGCATCAAAAGTGGTGATGGTGCACGTGCCTCTCTTGATGTCCTCTTGCCTTCTACGCCACCATAACATAGCGGTGTCTGTGAGGTATAAAGCGGCAGTTTGGATCTTAGCAGCATCCTTTACAATGTCTGTAGCGCCAAAGTATTACTCCAATCCCTAAAGAAAGTTGTCTACTTCTCGAGCGTTACACGTGCCTGTAAAGCTTTTGGGTTTTGGTACATCAATCTTGCATGCCTCTATGGTAGGTGTGATAGGGCCGGTTGCAACTGCTTGCTTGCACAATGCAAGGTTGGCACGTGCTTCTTCTAACTAGATAAGCATGTTATTGATCTCTCTCTAGTACACATCTCAAACACAAGCCACCTCCGCTGAGAGCTCTTCCTGAAGCTCCCAAATGTCCTTTCTTAATGACTCTTCTAGCCTGCCAAGGGACTCACGCATGGCCCCATAGAGTTCAGCATCCTCCGCCTCTAGACCGTCCAACCATTGGTCTACACCCTCCATCCGTGCATCCCAGGCACTCACGCTATCCTCTAGCCAAGTTAAGCGTGCATCAAAGCTAGAAACCATGTCCTTAGACTTCCCCCATGGCTTTGGTGTTGTGGGATCGAGTTGCAGTTCATGACCCTGCCTTTGCTCTGACGTCTCCAAATTTTTAGTGTCCATTCCAACACTTGCTTTTGTTTTCGTCATGGCTGAATCGAGGCTCTGATACCAACTGTCACGGCCTTAATCTTTTCAATTAAGCAACCGTGCAGCCTTAGCATAATCCCGATGCTAAGTAAGCCTAACTTCACCCAAACTCTCAAGGACAAAGTGAGAAGGCAAAGCAAAATGTTGGTGAAGTCAAAGAAAGAACTCTGTGAGAGTGATAAGAGTTAAAACAAGATTTCTATTATGAAAGTAGTCTTTACAAGTGTGGAGGATAGATGGCAAATGAGGGGCATTTCCCTATTTATAGGCTAAGAGCCATCCTAAGAACATTCTAGAATTATGTGGAAAGAGGGCTAGCCTAGAACATTCTAGCATGGTACTAAACTATGTACAAAGTGTAAAATACTCTAGAGAATTCTACAATATACTAGTATGTTACATGTATCTCAAATGTTCTAGAAAGTTTTAGAGTTTTCTAGGGATCTTCCTAAGGGTTCTAGAATCTTGCAGAGAGTTTTAGATGTTTCTTAAGTATTTTGGACCCATGTAGAATCTTCTAGAATATTATAGAATCTTCTAGAATGTCATGGAAGCTTTTAGAATATTGCAAAATATTCTAGAAACTCTATGATTCTACCTCGTTGCCTTGATTTCTCTAGGATGTTCTAGAGTATTCTAATTGATTCCGATACGTAAAAATACTCTAGAGAATCCTAGAGTCTTCATGAGCCTCCAATGGTTAGGATGGGGCAAAAATTATGCGGCTTGTGACATTAAGGCAAAAATCAAGAAGACGAAATAAAATAAATCCCTAGAGAGAAGAAGATTGGAGGAGAGAGAGTACCTGAAGAGCTTGGAGAAGGGCAAGAAGTTACAAAGCCCAGTAGAAGACATTCGTTCTCTCTCTTTCACAAGCAATACGTACCGTTTTGGTCTCCTCCCAAGGACTGTACCGACTTGCAGAATAGAACCTGCCTCTTCAGCAGAGTCACTGCTGAGCTGATGTTATAACTATACCATTTTACGTTCTTGTCAGTTGCAAGCTATGTTTTTTCTCTTCCGTAAAAACGTGTTATTTTCATTTTGGTGCCTATATTTTGATGAAAAATTATATTGATGCTCTCTACTAGAACGCATCTCATTGTTTGTTAAAATATCATGTTGATTTTTTTAATTTTAATTTTCAATTTTTTCAGAAAAAATTCTTGTTATTCTTTTTAAAACTTCTGTCCAAATTAAATTAAAGTTTTTATAGAAAAAAAATAAGTAAATTATTGCGTTATTTAGCTTTTTATACCTTGTAATTTAGGTTTATTCAAACAATATACTTTTAGTTTTTAATCCCATCAAATTTATACCATTAGGCTAGATTTAATATACAATTTTATATCTTTATCTAAGCAATCTTAGATTTTAACTTAAAAAATTACCCAAAATACCTTTAAATTAAAAAACAATAAAGCTTTGAAAACTTTTTTAAAAAAAAAACTTTAACTAAGGTTTGTGACTTCAAAAATGTACAAAATACCCTCAAATAGGTATTCTGTGTGTTTTTTTTTTCTTCTTATATTTTTGAAAGCTTTAATTTTTCTCTATCAATTAAGAATAATTTGATCATTTTAAAAGTTAAAATCAACTATTGATTTAGGTAAAATATAGATCTGTGTGTTAAATCTAATCTGAAAGTATACATCTGATGAGATCAATAACCAAAGATATAGTTTTTAAATTAACCTAAAATAAAAGATATAAAAAGATAAAAATCCCCTAAAATTTAACAAAATCAATAAAAATACAAAATGGGCATTTGCGTATCAAATAATGGGTACCAAAGTAATACTTTCAAAAAGAGTTAATTTGACAAATAGTCCCTTAGGTTTACTCTCAATCTCAGTTTAGTCCCTAACATTTAAAAAGTTTCATTTTGGTCCATAATCTATTACTTTGTTTCAATTGCGGTTCTCTGTTAGTTAGGTGTTAAATATTTAACAGAAAACTTTCAAAAGTACCTAAACTTTTAATAGATTATGGACCAAAAGTGAAACAAAATAATAGATTAAGAACCAAAGTGTGACATTTTAAAAAATATTTAGTTAAATATTTAACACCTAACTAATGAAGAACCAAAACTGAAATAAAGTAAAAGATGAGAGATCAAAATGAGACTTTTTAAATATTGTAGATTAAAAATACAACTAATGATAATCTTCCTAGGACTATTTGTTAGATTATTCCTTTTAAAAACAACAAGGTACTATATTAATTTTTTTTTCAAATAACTAGATATCAATTTGATGTTTGATAAAACATACAAGGTACTATATAGAGGTGTCAAAAGGGTCGCACTGGGCCTAGCTAGGTTCTGTCCTCTACAATAGAGGGTCATGCATAGGTTGGGCCTGAAAGAAAACCCTCAAGCCCAATCCTAGCCCTAGACCTTGAAGGGTTGGCCCTATGGGGTCAACCCTATAATTTTAAATTTCAAATTTTTTTAATGTTTTAATTAAAAAATTAACTAGTTTAGAATTATAAGACTACTAAGTGTAAATAAAGACTTTTAAATATTATTTAGAGTATTGGAAAAAATAAATTCTTATCTTTTTCAACATGTAACTAATGCAAGTTTATATTTTAAACATGTAACATGTCTATGAACATATAAATAAGGTCAGAAATCAAAAATTACTCTAATAAGTTTCTACCTTAGTGGTTTGTAGGCTTTCATTTCTCCTAAAGCTTTAAGGTTCAAACCTTAAGCAACACAAAACAGGTGTATTTTTAAAACACCTAAAGTGTCAAGGTAGGGGTCGGGCCCGTCGCAGCCTAGACTGGCCTAGGCCTATAGGCTTAGGGGGTCAGGTACAATCTTGGCAGGCCAAGCTAGCCCGGCCCGTGCACATATAGGGTTGGGCTGGGCTGGGCTAGGCCCCTGAATTGCATGGACGACCCAGCCTAATTGACACCTCCAGTACTATAATAATAAAAAAAAAACTACATATTATGCTACACTTTTAAAAGTTGTATTTATTTAAGCCACACTTAGAAAAGTGTATAGTCACGTGATCATTCATATTATATGTTAAGTTATACCACAAATAAACATTGTGTGGTATTTATAAAAGGTAAATTCCTAAAAAATAGCATTTATAAAAATTCTCCTAAAAATAGACCCTCCCTTAAAAATAATGAAAATAAGCCCAAAAAATGACATCATTTTCTCTTAGTGACTTATTGATGCAATACATGGTGTTTCCGATAGAGACCCCTAGAACGAGCCTAGCGGTAGTTGATTGGTTGACCAACGAGACTACAAGCTTGGTAAAGCTGTCCAATCTTATCAGATTTCATCTTATTTTCATATTTGAATTATTAGATTTGTTTCCCTTATCAAATAAACTTTCTATTCTGAATTTCAGAATTATTTCTAGTTTTGTTTTATTTATTTTAAGCATTTAGGATCCTATAAATAGGCTAACTTAGATTGTTATCTTTAGTTCATCAGTTATTAATAAAATTTCAGAGAAAGTTTTCTCATATTTTGCTAGAAGTTTTATCATATTTTGCCAGGTCTGTTGTATTCCTTTAAATCAACTGATTAACTTACGCCTTATTTTTCAGCATTCCATGTGAATAAATGGAATTCAAGTTTTCTTACGCTTTTATTACATCAGTTGGTATCAGAGCCGAAACATTCCAATACCAATTTATTCATGTCACCTTCCTGTAGAACCAACACCCATGCCTCTACTCCCATCTACAATTCCAAAAAAGCAGTTTGTGTTCGTGGCAAAAAGATTGCCAAGTGCCTACTTTCTTTTGCCTGGTGTGAAAAAATATTGTGTTTGTGGCATCTAAAAATTTTCCGCTCCAAATATGAATCATTTTGAATTCGCAGAAAAGATTATGCTCTTTCTTAATTATTTAAAGTTGCTTAAGATTTGAGGTCGAACCTTTTCCAGGCTGGCTTGGTCTAATGCAGAGCATAGAGTTTCTTATGGAGACCCCCGATCCATCGAACAAGCCCATCGGCAATCGACCGGCCTAGCCAGTGAGACTACAGCTTGGAAAATTGCCCGATCTTATCAGATTTCATCTTATTTTCAAATTTGAATTATTAGATTTGTTTTCCTTACCCATTAAACTTTCCATTCTGAATTTTATGATTATTTTTTATTTTTTTATTTATTTTAAGCATTTAGAATCCTATAAATAGGCTAGCTTAAATTGTTATTTTTAGTTCATCAGTTATTAATAAAATTCTATAAAAAGTTTTCTCATATTTTGTTACTTTTTTAGTATTCCTTTAAATCAACGAATAATTTGCGTTTTGTTTTTTCACATTCCGTTTAAATCAATGAAATTCAAGTTTTTCTATGCTTCCGCTATGTCACTTATGTACTAATTTCTACTAGTCAGTATTTTTGCTCATTGAGGGAGTATTTTGAAAACATACCTCAAAGTTGTAGCGCAACTTTGATTTTTTTTTTTTCCTTAGCTGTACCAAGTAATAGTAAATATCATATTTTTTAAAGGGAGTAAATATTATATATTTTTTTAATGAGTATTTACTATAATAAGAAACAAGATTTTTAATTTTAAAAATTGTAAGAGTAATATATATAAGTTTATTAATTAACAAATTAACAAATAGTAGATAAATAAAAATATTAGCACATAATGACAAAAAAAGTGCATAATTTATTTTTATAATTAGAAGTCGTGGGATAAATTTAAAATTTATAAGATTTATTAAATTTCATTAGGGTAAATTTGAAGTTTATATAAATCAATAAATTCCTAATATACTACTATTTATTTATTTTTTTAGGGGAAGATTATTAACGCCAATAACCTCTAAATTTTGAGGTCTCTCCCACTTTGTCATTTGATTTTAAAAATAATAATTTTACCTTCTGAACTTTCAAAACTCCTCATTTCATTCTCGTAAACTTTATAAATTACCTACTTTATCCTCTGAACTTTCAAAACTCATCACTTTAGTCTCCTGAATCTCTGGTTTTTTGTTTAAATAAATAGAATCAAGCCTTATACTTCACACATAGCTCACCTATAAGGACAAAAATGAAATTTTATCACTCCCAAGTGAGCTTAATTCTGTTTATTTAAACAAAAAATTGGAAGTTAAACAAGCAAAGTGAGGAGTTTTGATTTCTATTTTTAAATGTTACGTACATTCTTTATTATTTCTTCTCTCTTGATCTTTTTTTTTTTTCAACTTTCCCCCAAATTCATGCCACTAATTTTAATTTATCTACGCAAAAGAAAAATATTATTACTAACTCACTCCCTAAAATTATTTGAATCTACTTTTTCAAAAAAATTTATCTTTAGAAATTAGGGAAACTCTCATAAATGTCGCCTTGTTTAGAACATCAGAGTATGTTTTAAGTCCAAGCCCAAAAGTTTATCGATTTGAACCAATATTTTTTGTTCAAACACGCCAAATATTGGTTAGAACACCCTTCAAATCATAAATTATGGTTCAAACTCATATTTTTGGTTTAAACTTCAAATAATATTTTCAACTACTTTTAGTTCAAACTAATTTTTTGACAAACTTACTAAACGTTGTTTTGGTCCGTTTGGACTAAAAAATATAGTTTGAAACTCATATTATTGATTTTAACTAATATTGATTCTAATTAATTAGTTCCAACTAAAATTCTAAATGAAACAATCATCTTTTTGAAATTTACTTTTCTATATGCCAAACATATTTAAACATCATACAACTCAAATATATAATATGCATGGTAGCATAACATAACTTTATCTAAATAAGGCATGGATAAACAAATTTTTGAAAAGTATGACTTAAGATGCAATTTCTCTAGAAATTATAGGATTTTATATGCTTTTAAAATTAAAATTATAGCAGGTTTTAAAAGTATTTGTAGTAATAACAAATTTACTAGGCAAGGAATCTATTTACTACAAATCAAAGACTAAGTTACCGAATAAATTTTCTATTTATGGTTATTTAGTGCAATTTTTTTAAAACATGTTATTTACCTCAAATTTTTAGTATAAATATGCTATTTACCCTAATCTCCCTTTAAATTTTCTTAGAAAATCCTTTTAAACCCTACAGAAAGTAAATAAGCTGAGAGTAAATAGTACTTTAAAAAATTTAAAAATTTTATCATATGTTATTCTGATTTTTATTTTTCAATTTTACTCCATTCTCTATTATTTCTTCTCTCTTGATTTTTTTAACTTCCCCGAAATTCATGCCATTAATTTAATTTATCTAGGCAAAAAAATATTATTTACTAACTCACTCTCTAGTTTTTGAAATATGTTATCTTTAATGTTTGATTTTTCTAAAAAAAAAAATCAAACTTTTATCTTGTTAAATGAAAAATATTATTTATCTTGTCAACAGGACAACGTTTTTTTAGCTATTCAAACAAACTTTGATGGTTCGATTTATGAGTGCATACGTTAAAATTAATCTATTGTAACCACAAAAATAGTCTACTTTATAAATTAAACCGTTGAAATTTAACCCATGGTTAAAGCAATCTTGACTACCAGTAAGGCATAACAGAGTGCCTTGCTCTAAAACTTTTCTTCTTTTTTTTTTTAATTTTACACTGAGTGATTTTTTTTTTTTTTGATACAATGGAAGAGGGATGGTAATACCTCAGTGTGACTCAAACCCCACAACCTATAGTTAGGGTTAACCTATAGTTAAGGTAAAGGAACTTACAACCAACTAGGCTGTCCTCGTACACGAGTGATTTAACGTCAATTTGCTTTACATCTAATCATAAGGAAAGTTCTACAATGTTAAAGCCCACTTCTAATGATCAGTGTCGTAAATTATCTTTCTAAACATGAACATTGTTAAACTCAAAAACATTATTGTGAGATTAATGAACGTTGTTTTGTTTGTTTGCCTCTCCAAAAGAAAAAAAAAAAAAAATCCTCTCTAAATTAACAATGTGAATTGTGTAATTATGTACTCCACACCGACACAATTTTTTCCCCCCAACATGTACTATAACACAAGCTGTGATAATAGATTCCTTAAATTTTCAAGCGTCCTTTTTTCTTTTTTTTGAAAACAACAGTTTTAAGTTTATCATGACATAAGTTAGTGGAATCACTATAGCAACACGTATGACTATCATTTCTTGACAAATTAGAGGTATATTTGCGCATGCGTGTGTGTCAATAATATGTACTTGTTTCAACTATTTGTGAAAGATGCGAAGATGGGTAAGTTACAATGAACGTCCAAATAACCCCAAAGCATCATTTGAGACCATATGATAATTAAGTCGTGTCAATGTGGCATTACAGAATATGTTGTCCATTGTTCTCTCACACATACCATGAGCTTGTAAAGGGTATTTGACAAAATCAATTCTAACTAAAATTTTTTATTGTTATAATGTAAAGCTCTCACATATTATAGTGATCAGAAAATGTGAGGTACAGTGTAAGATTCTCACATGCTTAAAGTTTTCAGTTCAAAAATTTCAGTTCTGATCACACTTTTCAAGCACCCTTGTAATGTTTTTATAGCCAAAGGCTATGTGGCCAAAGGAGAATTTCCTAGCAAGGTTTTATGATTGAGCATGTCCCCCTTTATAGAGGCAAAAAAGAATAAGTGAATAACATCCTTTGCTTTGAAGATATTTGGAAATATGGAAAAACACAATAATGACTTCAATGTTTTTTCTTTTTTTTATTTTTTTATTTTTACCTATTATGCCGCTAGTGATTTTTGGATCTATGTTCAAACTTAAGAGGGATTGCAAATGAAAAAGATGCTTATTTTGAGGACATGTTTATGAGTGTTTTCAACACGTTTGGTGCTCCATATGGATGATTCAGAGTTGGTTTCTAAAACATGCTTTTGTTTGGAATCAAAAACCCATAATTCCTACAGTTCAAGAGTAATAAGAAAAAGAAAAAAGGTACCAAAAAATATATGAAGTACAAAGTATACACATAAAATTTAAAACATTTACTTAGTGCTACAAAAAGTCACTATGATCATAGAAAGAAGTACAAAGTAGAATTATTTTAAATATTTCTCAATGCCTCCGTTATATATCATGAGAATTAGAGCAAACTAAAGCATGTGCAAAAATACTTGAATACCCCTAAAAATCGGTCACATGCCCTACAACCTCCCTATTAGGCCAAACCACGACCAGCAAGAAAAATATGTAGTATAATTAAGCTCCACACAATTTTACAGTCTAAAATCTTATATACATATACATATACATATATATATATACATACATATATATATGTATATTTGGTTTTTCACGTTGGAGTGTAAGAGAATGCACCAAACTAAATGCAGAGAAACAAGAATACAAGGAAATTGCATAATTAGCTATGTCAAAAGTTAGATGCTCCAAAGCTTGTGTTAACACTTATCTGACAACTAAAATACTAATTTTTTTTTCTTTTTCTATTTTTGTGGTGGAGAGAATTAGGATATAAGTTCTAATAAGCAATGCGCCTGCCTTTTAGAGTTGGATCAAAAAAAGTCAAGGGGGTGTTCTCATGAACAAAGCAACCAAAACTCAACATTCAAAAAAAAAAAAAAATATATCAACTCTGACATTAGAAGCAATCACACTATATATATAAATATATATATATAAATATTAATACTATACACTCATTGGTTTATCCACACTTCCTACTAAAGTCATGAAACAGAATGACGCCTACGCTTCTGAAATGGGAATCTGGTTTCTGAACTTGCCTTGCCCCCAGTAGGCTTAATACTATTAATCCTGAACAAGTTGTTGAGCTTGCTCAACTTCTTGGCAAACGATTTGAACAGCTTGTTTGCAGGATGAGATCTCACAAGCTCTTGTTTCATTGAAACATGGTCCTTTTCCAAGTCAGTAAGCCTCATTCTCATCCTTGCAACTTCTAGCTTGAGCTCTCGGTTCTCTCGTCTCACCGACGCGTAGTTGTCTCTAGGGGAAATGGCTCCACTCCCGGCCCCGCTGCCCGAGCGCTGAGGGAATTGGCCATTTATTGCACCGAAGAAGAATTGGTTGTGCCCTCCATTCATTGCGTTTCTTAGCCTGATTTGCTCGAAATAGAGCACTTGAACCGCCATTTGAACCGGCAACCTTTCGTTCTGTGCTGCGTGGCTGCAGGCTTCTTGTGATAGCTTTTGACAGTCTATGGTCTTGCAAAGGCGGTAGCGTTCCGAATCCTTGATGTTTGGATGAACCTGTAGGGAGAAGTGAACTGTTATGAGTTCAAAATTTTTATAGAAACATCAGAGGCGGAGCCGAAAAACTAAGTCAGAAGGGCGGACGGCGTATTCCAAGGGCAAACATAAAATTTCAGAATTCACGGAGGAGCTAATTAGGTAGGCAGCTGCCCTTGACTTTATGTGGCTCCACCCCTGAAAATATGCATTGAATATATATACACATACATATATAGAGAGAGAGAGAGAGATTCTTTTTCTTACTTTTAGGAAGATATCCGCAGCTCTATATAGTCCATCGCTCACTAAACGTGCATGATCCGGAAGAAGTTCTGTTAGTGCTATGAATTTAGCAGGCATCAAGTTTGAGTCCAATGCAACCTCTGCAAGATAGTTGTCAAGCAACTTTGACACTTTCAGAATTGAACTTTGTTTGGGAGATCCCAGGCTGTCGAAATCATAAATCATTTCGTTTCCGTCTCTCAAATGTCTGTCCTCTTCATCATCCTCATCCAAGTTGAGAAATATAGAAAAGATCCTCACAATAGTATCTATGTCATAGATTGTGCTGTGGTTGTTCCCGTGTGAATTCGCAGGAATTAGGATGTCCTCGAGAATCGCCTGGTCCAGCTGCAGACCGATCCGCCTCTCCAAATCCGACCTGCAAGAAGTAGACGCAGACGCTGCAATTGCTGTTTTCAACAAGCTCGAGAGAAACGCCATCGGAACAGGACTCTTCCTCGACTGAGTTGGTAGCAAATTGACTATTGCCTCAACAATGACCCTTTGCTTCTTTTGCAATTCCGAGTCCAGAAGGCTTCCCTTGACCAACTGGGAGTCCCTCACGATAAGGCCTTGAAGAGAATTATGAGCGTAGTTTATCAAAATCTTGCTGATCATGTCCTGCTTTAGACCTTTGGTTTTGACAGCTGACAAAACTCTCTGAAAGAAGTCAAGACTGAGAACAGTGAGAGATTTTCCCCACCAATCTGCGGGCGTTTCGGGTTCCACAGCCGGGACAACAGGCTTTGCAGGGAAGTTGTGGTCAAGTTTCAACAGCCCTGAAGTGAGCTGCTCTTTGCAGGCATTAGTAGCAATTGCATTGATGAGCCTGCTAACCAAGTTGATCTCTTCCGCAACTGGCAAGAGTGTCTCGCAACGGTGAAGAACAGATATGGAATTCGCGATGTTCGGGAGCACCATCTCCTTTAGATAAGCTTCAACTCGGGCCTCGAGGTTTTTCTCTGCAAAGTCCTCTGTCATTTCAAGGAAGTGAGCCGCACAACGGAGCATGGCAACGCTCGACTGCGCTATCTCAACATTTACTCCGTAGCAAAATTTCGCAGCTAGCTCAAATGCCTCAGGTCCACCGGGGACAGAAGCAAGATTTATTCTTGAAATCTTTGAATCTTTAGCTTCCAACAGCAATTTTCGAATCCTCCCACTCCGCGAAACAAGAGGGAACTGCAAGAGAAACACCAACATAGCTTAATTATCCAGTCTTCTTTTGTTTTCTTTACTTTGTAACAAAAAATTCTCATAGTTCTTCATAAAGTTATTGATCAGATTTTCTTCGCATGCAAAAATGAAAACTTGAAAGCAAAATTGAAAGAAAGAATTTAAATTTTGCTGGATTGTCATAATCTTTTTTTTTTCATTTGTGTAGCATACTTCAAAATTATAGATTCAGCAGCAAATTATGTATAAACTTCCAGACATAAAGAATCTCCATCAAGACCAATCTCTGAACAACTGTTAGCTATTTTGTTGTAGTAAGCTTAAGAAAAGCACTTGAAACTGATTCTATTCTTCATAAACAGTCATACAGAACAATTTTTTTTCTCACCTTATGAAGTGAAAAGCTCGAGGTTCCCACTTCAACAGTAAGATCGCTAGAAACGTCAGAGATAGGCCTGCAAGAAGGTACGAAAAACTGATTTGAGGGGACATTGCAGAGAGACAAGAAAAAACCAAAAAAAATAAAAAATAAAAATTCATAAAACACAAAAACCACTCCATATCTACATGTTTCTTGTTGCCAACATATCAGAAACTCTCCCCCAGTGTTCCTCCTCCTACAGACGTCTCTTATTGTTGTTGTTGTTATATATATGACTATATATATTCACAATGCACACATCAGATATTTGCATTAAATGTAATGTTACCGTGAACAAGCTCAAAACTTATGGACAACATGATCCTCCTAGTTTTGGTGATTTGAGATAAGAGTGACCCCGTTTGGGACAATGACATAATCAATAATTGTTAAATAAGTGGACTGAACAAGCAAAAAGGATAGACCCCCTATAAGTGGCAAAAAAAAGTGAATCAAAAATTGCAGAACTGTTTCTTTTTTTTTTTTTTTTTGCGTGTGCTGATTTTACGGATCTACAGAGATACCAAGTGCATGATTTGGGACACTTTTTCTTTTTGGGTTTTCATGAAATAGCTGTTATCACCTTGTTTTGTTCAATGTAGGAGTTATTGGGTTTGTCATACTCAATGTAACTAGTGTACTAGTTGTCCGTACAGGCTTTGTTTCTAGATGGGAGAGGGTCCTACTCATGGTAAAAACTAAAAGTGAGAAGAAAAATAATAGGAAATCCTTAATAATTGATGGGCAAGTGTTGATTGGTCTTTTCGTTGACACCAAGGAATGTTGATAGCGCCAACATGGAACATGAACATTGATTCGTAGGTCGCGCCCCGTGGTGATGTCGTTCGGATGTTTATCTGTCCAAGGCGTCTTCACAACATTCAATGCGTCGTACTCAAGGGCTTGAGCTATTTTAGGCAGAGCACAGTTCTAATCTAAACCATGAGATCATGTTAAAATCATATCAGATTAAAAATATATATCACTTTAATGGTTTAAAAATATGTCTTGACAGTAAGATAGTTTATCTATATCCTACAATAGAATTCGCCAAAATCTTGACCATTTTCCTGGGATATTTTTTGGGGTGTCCTCATTTCTTTTATTTGTATGGGGCCTTAGATTTAAGCATGTGGGAAATTAAGGGGAAAATCTTCACTTGACAAAAACAGGATCTCAGAGGGTTTAATCTCATCTACCTTCAGGCTCTTTCTGATCGTGACAATTCAACTCCCCAGAAGAAAAATAATAAATGCTAGAAAAAAAAAATTCTGCTCAAAATGGTGGGTCATGAACAATGACCAGCCTAATGCTTTTTTTCCCATTTCCCAATTGTAGTAGCTTAACGTGATTATCTCATCTGAGTTTAACATCATGTTTTGGAATATTGACAAACTGTCAATGACATATGACTTAACAAAAAAAAAATTCTGTAAAAAGGACTAGTCTGAGAATATAGTTCCTAAGAAGTGAACACTAACTTATAGTGACATGAAGCAATTTTAGTGAAATATGAAAACTAAAGCAAATTGAGTTAAAAAGAATAAAGAGAGAATTGAATTACCATTCAGTGGCATGTCTTATGCTAGAACTTGGACGAAACGACCTTTTCCCAGAAATGCTTGGCTTCAGCTCACCAACAGTCACAACTCCCATTATTTTCTCCTCAAACAAATTAATGTCCTCAAAATGAGAAAAAAAAAAAAGCGAAAAAAAGGGAAAAAAATTCTCTAACCACCAAGTGTCAAATTGTCAACAGTGTAACTGCTTTCAACAACCCAACTCTCATATCAGTACTACCAGAACTGGTTTTCATTGCACTCTGCTGACGAACCTGACATGTTTGTTTAAGGATCTTTCTTACTTTCTCTCTCCCTAAATCTGTCTGTAGGGGGAGAGAGAGGGGGCTAGAGTGAAGAGAGAGTCACATGAAGTCGTGCAAAAGGATTGTTGTGGTGATCACTTTGGTGTGGACAAAGTTTAGTCGGTGTTTATAATTGTTTTTGTAATGGCAATTGATCTAAAAGTCAAGAAAAAATGTATATTGTGCTCCAGACACTTTTCGGTGAAAGGTAAACTAGGGAGTGACTAATAACTTCTCTTTTTTTTTTTCTTCTTCTTCTTTTTTTTTTTTTTTGTGGTTTGTGAAAAAATATTGCAGGAAGCCTGAAGGCTTGCAGTGCTTTTGGGGTGTGTCATCATGGCTAGTGAAAGCAACCTCTTAAAAAAAAGATTAGCTTAATTTAATTCACATATTATGTGTAAAGCCCACAAAAAGTGGGGATTAGAAGGGTGAGTTGGATTACATGATAAAAATGAGAACCACACCGACAAGGAACTTTAAAATTCATGTGTCTCTGTTTAGGACAAATTAGATCATGATGTCTGATGGCATGGTGTTAAGCGTTTAAAGGCAAAATTTGTGGCAAACTTATCATACGATTTTTTTTTCTTAATTAAAAAAAAAAGAAATTATGTTTGACAAAATAGTTTAAACTCAAAAAATAAGCTTAGATACTATAACATATTTATTAGAAAATAAATGAAAAATAGGCAATAGAAAACAAAAAACAAGAAACACGTAGATATATGTGGAAAACCTCAAAGGAAAAAACTACTGGCAAAAACAAAAACAAATACATTATCTCAAAAAATTGGTGCAAAAAAGGAATTAAAAATAATATATTTATATGTGTAGCATAATCCAACACAATAAATCCGATCTTTTCGCTACCACTACAGACCCTCCAAAAAATTCTCATAATTATAATCTCACCACAAAATATCACATTGCAAACATTTCGGGCTGGACCAAACAAAATTCGAGTTGGTCACCATGCTCCAATAATATTTTTGCTTTATATTCTAGCATACAATAGCTTTACAATATAAACGATTAAAACTCATGAGTTTAAACAAAATTCATGTTGGTCACCGTACTCTAACAATATTTTTACTTTATACTTTAATATGTTATAGCTTTATAATGTAAGTGATTAAAACTCATAAGTTTAAACTTATCCCTCAAATATAAGGTTTGTGTTATCCCGTCTTTTGCTGTTCTTGTTTATTACAGAAGTTCAAGAGCCATCAACTAAAAAATTAAAAAGAAAAAAAAAAAAGTACATGAATAGCGTGCTTGGCCTGTGGTGAAACTTGGGAAATAGGAATTTTTGGGTTTTGGGTATTGTCCATCTTCTGTGCGTCATCTCATATAATATTATACAAATCCACCCAAAGAACAATAAGCATTTTAGTCGGAGCAAATTTGGACAATTATGGCCATTTCGACTTGAACCACTACATTAACTAATTCAATAATTTGGAGGCATTGATTTCTTCTGCCTGGAATATATTCTATTTTGGGGCCCGGATTATTCGTCAACAAAAGACTGAAACATCAAAGTCCATTAGTTTAACGGTAAGGTATTTGGCACATAACTTCTTATGATTGACAAATTGTGCCTAAACTTTTGATTTTATTTCTCTTTTGAATTAAGAAAAAAAGGTCTTATATATTGCTCCAAATTGACAACGGTTGATAATTTTAAATATAAATACCCTGTAAACGTTATATAAACTTACTTAAAAAAAGTAAAATTTTAAATAACGGTAGACATATCATGTCACATGTATAACACTATATTTTTTACATGCTCTAGTGATTTGGAGAGCTCAACAACATTTTCATAAATTCTCAATTACCATTTAAAAAATTTAGCAGACAACTTACTAACTAGAGTCAAAATTCAAGGGGTAGAAAGAGCTAAACCCCTTTAAAATAACGTTGTACACACTATTTCCGCCAAAAAAAAAAAAAAATCCTTTTGTGCATCACTGCAAACGTTTCACCAAAATCTCATGTTATGTAAAAGCTGGAACATAATAGAAAAACTACAACTTTTTCCAATTTGTATTCCCAAAAGAAGAAAAAAAAAAAGACAAAAAGACAGGAAAAATAATTTATTTACTTCGACTTTTTGAATGTCAAAATTACCCGCCCTTCAGCTACTATTGATTATACGAATCTGTATGAGGAAATTTTGTATAGTTGACAATGGGGACAATGATAAGAGGAAGTTCTGGATAGTTCTGTTTATTCTTGAAATCTTGAAGGGCTAAATTCTTTTTGCCCGATGTTGCAACGATGATCAGTAGATTTTTCCTCCAAATTGTTGCATTTTCCCTGCTTTTGCTTTGCTTAGTGCAACGTCTTGAGGTCGACTCGGAAGTCGAAGAACCAAAAAATCAGATGCAAAGAGGTTGAGAGACAAGCACTCCTCGAGATTAAAGAGGATCTTCAATTTGTTAATGGGGACACTGAGGAGTGCTTTTCTCAATAGTTCTACACTACTACTTGTAACGTCCCGAAATTTATTTAATGTTAAGTGTAATATAAATGATGAATTAGTGTGCCATAATTAAAGTTTTAACATTTATTAGACTATTTGGTTGGATTTTTTTGAATTTTTGGTTGTTTTGTTAAATTAATGAATTCGAAGGATTTCTTATTGTTTTAAAATGATGTTTTGAGTTTTAAAACACAACAATTTGTAAAATGTTAAAAATACTCTATTTTGTAAAACCGTGGGCGGTACATGGTTTTCGTACAGTAAAACCGCCCACCGATTTTCTCTATTTATTTCCTTCCTTCCTCTCTCTCTCCTCACTCTCCCGTGACATTCTCTCTCTCCTCTCTCTCTCTCTCGGCAACTCTCTTTCTCTCTCAATTCTCTCTCAAATTTTGAACTCCATTTCGAATCCAAGCTTCGGGATAGCAAGGAGGAAGCTCGGGGACGTGATTCGGCAACCGAGAACGCGGATTGAAGCTTCGATTCGAGGTTAGATTCGAAATTTCTAAACTTTTTACAAAATTTTCAATTTTGTGTGTTTTTGAAATCTAAGTTTGTTTTAGCTTAGAAAACCGTGGATTTGTGTTAAATGAGCTTAGAACAACTAGAATCTAAGCCTAGATTGAAGAAAAACGGATTGGATTCAAGATTTTTCATTTTTCTCCTCTTTTTCTCATTTTCGGATTTTTGAGGATTTTGAGTTTAAATGTTGTTTAAATGATTCCACACCGGGATTACGGTGTGGGGTACCGGCACGAGTATTGAGGTAGGACTTCTATCCTATTTCTTTGGTAGCCTGGTTTTGAAATGATTTGGCTTTGAAAAGGATTTCTATCCAAAATGTTTTCAACGGTTATTTGAAAATGGTTTTATCGATTATATTTTAATATACCGTGAACTGAAATGAATTTCATAATAAATGTAATTGACAACACTCGGTAATTGGGTTTTGAATGATAATGATAATAAACACATGGGCATGATGCCATATGAGAGATCGGGTCGTGTAGCGATCGACCTTGGAGGCAGGTCCCGAAACCCAGCTGGGCCACTACGGTGGTGATTTCATGGTTTGCCTAGGTAAAAGTAAATTGGTGTTTTGATTTGACGAGTAGACTGTTCTGTGTCAGGACGGTTCTACTCAAATTGTTTATCTATTTATTTATTTAAGTTTCCTTTGAATAACTTCTAATAATGCTGTGTTCCTTTGCGTTAAACTATTTTTATAAAACATAGTCCTACTGAGCCTTTCGCTCACGTTTTATCTGTTTTAAATTTCCCCTAGGTGGTTTCCCCTTTAGGTTTGGAGAAGATTCTTCGGACCGAACTCAGGAGCAATAAGAGAATTTATTTATATTCTGTATTATTAATCAAGGCATGTAAGACTTAACCATATTTGTACTTGGGCTGTAATTGTATTTATGATATTGTCAGATCCATGTGTGTGCACAAGTTGTGGGTTGTGGAACCCATATTCGCGGTTTTTATTCAATTATTATTATTTGCTAAATATTTATAAATTCGTTTATCAAATGTGGTGGAAAATCGCTTTATTTCTTACTTAATTAAATTCTTAAACACTTAATTTTAATTAAATTCTCTTTTAATTAATTTAAATATTTTGCCACGTCACTTCCCGTACTCCGGGGCGTGACACTACTACATGGTAATATTTTGTTGAACAATATACAATTTGCAAAGCCCAATGTCCTTTTAACTACCTATACCAAACTCGGGACTATAAATATTATAGTACCATGTATTATATGGTGTTTGATATAATGATCAGAACTATTATTAGAACCTTTTTTATTATAGCATATGAGAGCTTTACATAACAATTTTTTATTTTTATTATAACATGAGAAAGCTTTATGTTAT
Organism: Artocarpus heterophyllus; assembly: GCA_025403435.1. Taxonomy (NCBI): domain Eukaryota; kingdom Viridiplantae; phylum Streptophyta; class Magnoliopsida; order Rosales; family Moraceae; genus Artocarpus; species Artocarpus heterophyllus. The sequence continues at coordinate 10,508,598 of CM046335.1, forward strand.
TTATAACTGAAAAGTTGATTTAAACTACCCTTACTATTAATTATCATGGTCACATATCCAGACTGCGTATTTTGTACATATTAATCTAGAGTTTATAATTAGCCTAGCTGCACGTAATGAAGAAACTGTTGGGCTAATCATGACGTTGGATAGCCTCGATCGGGTGGTAATGATGATCCCATCAATTTGCTTTTCCTTTACCTCTTGTTGGTTGAATGGTAGGTTATCATTTCATGCCCGCCTAATCCCTTTTCTAATTACCTCTTATTAGCCTTTTAAAAATTGGGTTTTCTTTAGTTTTTCTTTTTTTGTTGGCACCAAAGTCCCTTGTTTTTCCAACGGTTGTCAAGTGGTCCTCACTCCTTTAGTATAAGCATTGTTACAAATCACTGCACAGCAAAGTTATCTTCATGATTTTCTAAGGCCAATATATATATAATTAAATACATAAATATACCCATTGATTCTAATATTTTAATTTATTTTTGTCTTAGAAACTATAAAAAATATCTTTAAAATTTGTAAAATATATCTATATATATATATGATTTTATCCGTCACACTCTTTTCAAATGAAAAAAGTAAGCAAAGTACAATGACACCCTTAAAGATTTTTAAAAAATATTTTAAACTTGGGCTTGGTGGGTTTTTTTGAAAATCTCAATCCTACCTAATCAAAATTTGAATAGGTTGATTTTAAATTTAACTCACCCAATCAATTCAAATTTCAAAACCAACCCATCTTGTTAAAGTTTGGGCAGGTTGAGTATATTGATTGAGTTGAGGAATATAAACAAAAAAAAATCAAAACTAATAATTTAACTTAAAATAAATTAAAAAGCTAAAATTCATAATATATTGGTTTTATAAAGGTTACAAAATTGTCTCACTAAGTTAAAACTAACATAAAGATAAAGATTCCACAACACAAATTCGAATCAAATACATTAATTCATAAAACGACAAATAAACCACAATAAAAACCAACACAATAAAAATACTAAGAAGCATCAACTAATCAACTAATATAACGTAATATTGTCAATCTTTAATACAGAGGTTTTCTAACCGTACTTAGGATATCCATGTTAGATGAAGTCATAATACGGAGCCCAATTTCCGGCAATTAGCAGCTCACATCCAGAGCTTGTCTATGGAAACATATCCACAGCCTGTTCTTTTGTATATTTTGACACCATCAACATGGGATGCCCATAGAATCCCAGCAAATATTGCTCGTATATATTCCCTCGTTTCTTTCAAGGACATCTTCAAAACGAGGAATAAATTAAAGTATTTATGCTAAAGCTTTTTATCAACACAACCCTAAAGAGGCTGTTCAAAGTGTTAAATGTGCATACTTTTAAACCAAAGTTTTACCATGGTCAAACAATGGCCATTCGGATTTTCATCATTTATGAGGACCCAGAAATGCATTTTAAGCGAACCTCTTTGGATATAGTGAACGGCGCCGAATCTTTCCTAGGCCTCTTTAAGGTAAAATTTAGCCTGAGGTGGGGACTTGCTATTTATGCATTTGCTTCACTTCACCAACATTGAATTGATGAAGTAATACCATAAAATTTTTGCCATTATTTGCGGTATAAACCCGTACTGATGTCGCTATTTTGCCCATGACTGCAAATAACGTCAACTAAGATGAAAAGCCAAAAACAAAGCTCTTATGATAGAATAGGCATTTTGACCCTACCAATAGATAATGTAATTTTAACCGGTTAGCTGTAACTTTTTAATGTGATTGTCTAAGTTAAAAATTTACAACACGCAATACAAAACTGTTTCCAATCATAAATTAAACCATTGAAAATTAATCCAACGGTTAAAATACCAGAACCTAAGAGATAGGAATAAATTGTATGTTCTGCTCTAAGTTCTGCCGCCCCCCCCCCAAAAAAAAAAAAGAAAAAGAGAGCTAGAGAGAGAGAAGAGAGGAAAGAGATAGGAGCCCACACAAGTATGTTTATGACACATGGGGTGGTGATGAATTACAAAAGCGGTCCTCTCTATTTTGCTGTCTCACTTTCGACAAATACTATGATGATGTTAGAGAAACACTTTCTGATTTGAAAACAGTGCCAACGACATTTTCAATCATAGCCCCAAATGTCTTGAATGCAAATGCTAAGAAATAAACATATATGTTATATAGCAGAGTGCAAACGTATAACTTACTATATTAGGAATGCGCAGGATAGTGCTTTTCCACGCCTTTTGGTCTGTTCATTACGTCTCAAAAGGACTTAGCAGCTGCACATTTTTGTAAGCTTTTGGGTGGAATAGAAGTGTAAGCCAACATCGCCCATAGACCAATAGGAGCCCAACAGCCCAAAATTGGGTTCGGATTGCACAAGGCAAGCCCAAAACTAAATTGGATATGTGTTTCATTTCATGTGCATTGTGGATGGTAACATGTGAAAATCGTTCTCTACATCAGCAACGTAACACAGATCAGAAGACAAGAACAGATTAAAGTACAAGAAAGCCTTATTTGGGATCACAAAAACAAAGCTTACTAAAAGAAATACATAGGGACATGTTCAGTGGAAGTTGATCTCTTCAACAACAATTCAGGGATTTGAACATTATAATAAAGGTTTAGCATTGCTTCCTCACTTTCCCGGTAGCACAAGAAACCATCTAAACTCCCGGTATAAAAATTGTGGATGCCAAAAGCAGCTTCCCGGTTCTTGGGGCCTTAAAATCTTTTCTACATAAACAAACATCTTACAACTTCGATAAGCAGAAAACTAGACTGTCTTCGAACACTGACTAGTTAGTTGCTAGGGCTTTTGCAACTAATTAACGGAATTGGACAAGACATAAAACAATCTCCTCTTTACACATCGAAGATCGAACCCGGAATCTCTCGATACAGAATCATCAGAGAACTAAATAAATGGACTAGCTTAAAGTTGCAAGGAATCTTGTAGGTTTACCTGATATGAATGGTTTCTGTCACAATTACTTGGAGGTGAGGAACAATACATATGGATTTGCCTTTGAAGCTTATTTGAGATAGCGTTGATGGCTGCATATATATTTGACATGAGCATAAATTATCCAAATCCTAGTATAGGCTAAACAGAGTTGTTTGATAGACTTGAATGTGAGACGTGAAACCTTTGCATAATTGACCACTACACATTTACCAGGATATATGAACAGCAAACATGATGAGGCGGGAGAAAACCCCACCCAAAAGATAATGGAGAATGGCTAGGGTTTTAATTAGCTTGATCGTCGAACCTCACCGCCCTGTCTTGTGCTTCTGCTACTGCTCAAAGGGACAGAACTTTGTGTTGATAGTTGCACATCAGTAAGTGAAACAGATCCGGTCTGAGAGAAAATTAAACCAACTGAACTAGTTGAAGTATTTCCAGTAGAAGGTATTCTTGTGGAATAAGATTCCTTTTTCGATAGTTCTGACGACATAGATGAAGGAGCCAGGGTAGCTAGTAAAGACCCAACTGGATATGGAGCAACAGGCATATCGATGAGAGATGAGCCTGATGGACTGTATCTCATACTCCCAATTGGGTGATCAAATTTGCATGTGGATCCAAACTTGCAATGCCCATTTTGCAAGTAGAAAGTACACGGTTGCACACCCTGTAGATTAAGAACGAGTCAAATACAACAAATGCCCAAAAGAGAGCACTCCCGATGGTACATAAATAAAGAAACTAGAAAAAGACATCAAGAACGAGCATTAGACTCTAACTGCTGAATTTATTGACCTTATATGAATGGGGGTGATCTCTTTTATACACTTGCAATGAACAAAAAAACCTGATGATATAGTGTTCGTCAATGTGATATGCTCAACCATCAGCACTGACATACGTCTCTAAAAGAATATCATAGGCACAGAAGGACTCACGTGTTATGCATTGAAGATCATAAAGGTGTTTTGCACAAAGACATAAACCAAGAGTAAGAAATAGCATGACAGAAGCGGGTGCCTTGTATACCATCTTGCTTCAAAGTTTTCAGAACCACCTTAGCAGTCGGACACATTGCAGTGTACTAATAATATACATTAAAGCCCTCACGGTTGTTTCACAATACAGAGGAAACAAATATGTGTGTGTGTGTGTGTGTGTGTCGATTGAACCGATATTCAACCTCTGAAAAAGAACACTCAGGTTTGAAACATAGAGCTGGACATAAGCTACTCATAATCAAAACATAAAGAGCACGAACACTTTTAGGATTCATAGAATTCATATTAAATGATTCTGTTTATTGGACAGCCCAAATTAAAGAAATTATTAAAGGGGGCATCAGAATGAAAGACAACACAAGTCAGAGGGCAAATAACTATTAATGCTCAGCATGACAAAAGCAGGTTAATAGCTTTGGGTACCGGGCGCAAGGGGAGACCCATTGGGCTGAGGAGACAATTTGTCCTTGGCACAACTCGATCACGCGGATGGTGATAATGACACGAGGACCCAAATTTACAGTCCCCCGTTCTTAGATAGTACTGGCATTCAGGTTCACCAGGCCTCTCTGGAAAAACTTGTTCCTTTGAACTACTGCTTGAAGCGCCAATAGAAGAGGGTAAAGAGGGATAAGGTCTTGCAAGTGCGGCGGTTGAAGAAGATAGATGTGTTACTCCATACATAGAAGCAGCTCCAACTGTGGGCTGAGCACCAGGAGATAGTACAGGGCTTACGGGTGCCTACACCAAAGAATCCAATAACGCAATCAGTTTCGGGTCCTTTTAGCGTATGTCATTGCAGAAATGTTTCCATCATACCGAATAAGGATTCCACCCATGTATAGGAACTACTCCAGGAGGAAAGAGCACAGGACCATAAGCCCCTTGAACATATGAACCGGGTAATAATGGAGGCCTAGCCACCCTCAAGCTGGTGGACGGCCCCCCAAATTGTTCAGGTATAGGAACTGAAGGAGATTGCACCGGTGGATAAAATTGAGGTGCAGAAGCCGTCACTGAGGTGCCGGCAGGTTGAGGATGATGGAATTTACAAGTTATACCAAATTTGCACTGCCCCGTTTTCAAATAGTAGGAGCACTCAGTCTCACCCTGTCAAAATGGAATATGTGTGGGTTATAAGGGCAAACTTACTCAAATTATAGATATATATGTGTAAAAATGACAAGAAAGTAGAAGTTCATATTTTTGCTATATATTGCATGTAAAGAGAGACAGAAGATAAGAGCATGAAACCAAACCGGTCGTAATGGGTATCCATAAATATTAAGTGGAGCTTGGCTCAAAGATCCACCTCCATGTTTCGGATGGTGGAACTTGCAGGACGCACCAAATTTACAGGTCCCAGTTTTTAAATAATACTGTTCATTTAGCAACAAAACCATAGATGTATTAATAGAAGCGAAACCAGATAAAACTTTACAGACTTTCCAGATATCTACATTACCCATGAAGATCAATAAGTCCATTATACTGACTGAAATCACTAAACTTTACCTGACATACAGGTTCTCCCACTCGCTCCGGGTACTCCCCAGTAGCTCTCACAGCTGCCGCCACCTACGCACACCAATAAACCGAAAACAAAAGCCCTAAGGAAACCATTTTGGCCACTATCAAGAGAAAAAAAAAAAAAAAACAAGTTTAGAATGGTCAGGCACCGACTAGGACAACCACTCTCGCACCATTAAACCAAAAACAACAAACGAAAAATGAAGCTTAATGAAATCAAATTGTGAGTACCCAAAGAACGTTAGATTTTAAAACGCACTGTATTTTCCATAATTCCTTTTCCTCAGCTTCTTTACCACATTAAACAGCATTAAATTCATACAAAACAGCATGGGAAACAAGCTAACGATAACCAGCGAACTAGCACTCAAGTTAAGCAAACCAAAAACAAGTTTATTTCAAGAAGAACAAAATCTGCCGCTAAGAGACTGCGTAAAGTAGAGTTGATGCTCAAAAGAAACGCAATAATGGCATTAACAAGCTATTCAATGACATGATTAACGAGGAAGAAAGGGATTTTACCGCTGCGCGATCACGAGGATGGTTGTAACGACACCGGGCACCATATCCACAATGCCCAGTCCGCATATAGTACACGCAGTTCGGCACGCCGGGACGCTCCGGGTACGATTCGCCACCGGTCAGCCCCAATTGCCACATCGATTCTACAAATTTGCCCCCAAAATCCACGTCAAAACCCTAATCAAACCCCCACATTACAAAACCCTAGCCGGAAATTTTCCCAAAAAATTACAAAAAAAAAGAGAGAAAAATCGGAAACAGACGAAATTCAAACTCGGAGCCAAAAAAAACACACAAGTTAGCTGACCTTCCAGACCGGTCTCGCCGCCGTCCGGGCTCCATTCCGGCTGACTCGACCCATTCCTCGCGGGGCTCCGTCCGTACAACTCCATTGAACCCGAGTGAGCTTCCTTTATTATTTTTTTTTTTGTGCTTTTTTGTTTTTTTGGGGGAAGTGGGTTTCTGTGCAATGCAAAACTGTACCCAAAAAAAAAAAACTAGCGAAAAAAAATAAACGAAAATTAAAAAAAAATAAAAAAGAAGAGGAACGATTCTACGGTACTCTACAGTAGCAGTAGTATGTTCAAGAAAGATCCGAGAGCTGGATCGAGTGGGTTTTTCTTTAGAACCAAGAGAGACAGAGATATAATCCCCACACCACTAACAAGCTCTTAAAGCTTTTTATCCTTCTTCTCCAAAATCTCTCTCTCACTCTCTCCTCGCTCTCTCTCTCTCTAACCAAGACTGCACGGTCTGGTATTGCGTTTTATATCTTCTTTTTTTTTATTTTTGGCTTGCTTCACTATTTTTATCTCTAATTATTACTATTATTAAATTAAATTTCTGAAATTTGGTGTTTTTAGGATCATTTTCATAAATTTTTTAAACTATACATCTAATTTGTAAAGTGTTTAAAATAGTAATTGAAACCAATAATTTAAACGATAAATAATTGTTACAGTAAAAAATTATAATATAAAGCTTTTATATATTATAGTTTTCAATTTTAAGTATAGTTTGAAGTATTTTTTCAGACACCTTAATAAATTGTTCATAACAGATTTAGAATTTTTTCAACCTATCAGTTCTAATTATAAACAATAAGTAGCTACAATAAAAATTAAATTACATTATAAAGCTTTCAAACGTTATAGTTTTAATAACATGTCACATTAACAATTATATTAAGATTATAGACGACTTGGTTGCAAGTATGTTTTCAATAATTTTTTTTTTATAAATTGAAAATGTTTTGGCTGGTTTTAAAAATTTAAGAACCAAGAATTTAGGTATAAAATCACAAGATTTATAAAAATAACTGTTGTTTTTTTTATTGGGGTTGAAACTTCGTACCCGCCAAATATATCGCACGTGGAAAGGAAATGAGGTTCCTGGGAATTTGGCTTTACAAAAATGTGTTTTTCGATTTTTTTCTGTTGAGTTTCTTTTTTTGGACTTTGACCGGCAAGACCGCCGTCTTTTGGAACTGGCAAAATTACGTAACAGCCCGGAGGGGTTTGCCGTTTGGTGGGGGGTCGGTTGATGACGAGTAGGTGAAACTGTCATTTTGGATCTCAGTGGAAAAAAGGCTTTTTTTTGCTGATGATGATTTTTTTGTCTTTTTATTGTTGACGGGGATTGCTTGGGGAGGAAGTTGGGAGAATTGATTGGGGGACGAGGGCTTGGTAGTTGCCCTTTGATACAACGTCTGTTGTTTGTTTGCCCCTAACGAGTTTCTAGTCTTGGAAAGTTGGGAATTTGCACAATATTATTATTTTGGTTGGTTAAGCATAAATTTCAAAAAAAAAAAAAACCCTTAAAACGTAGAAGAGTTTCTAGGGAATTCTTTATTAGAAAAAAAGATTTAATTTTGCAAATGGTCTTTAAAGTTTAGTCTTATTTAATTTTGTCTCTAATATTTTAAAAGTCTTATTTTGGTCATTAATTTGTTTACTTTATTTCGGTTTTGGCTTTTCTGTTAATTGAATGTTAAATATTTAACATAATATTATTAAAATGTCCTACTTTGATCTCTAATTTATTACTTTGTTTCATTTTTCATCTCTCCGTAAGCAAGGTATTATTAAGGATCAAAATTATAAAAAAAAAAATACAATGGGAAACTAAATATAGTGATTTTGATACATGTGACTAAAATAAAAAACAATTATCACATTGTTTCTAGCTGAGCTTTAATTTTTTTAAAAGAGATAAAGTTTTATATAGGTCTTGTTTGGTTTCGTTTTCAAAATTTTTATAAATGTTTTTACACATTTTTCGAAGCAAAAAATTTTAAAAACACTCTCAACACAATTCTCAAAAAAATTCATTTTTTAAAACAAAAACATTTTCTCCTATTTTGAAAATAATACTAAATAGCCCTATATTGTCAGTATAATACATACGCATGTGTATATATAATAACTATGATGTTCAAGATTATGATTATTTAATATAATAACATATGTATATATATAAATCATAATGCATAACTTGTTATTTAAAATTCTTGATTATTTGATACTTATATATTGGCAATAAAGAGTGTGTTTTGGGAACATCGTTTCAACTTATTAGTTTCAATTGCTACAATGTAAAGCCAAAAGTATGATACAATATAAAGCTCTTAAATGCTATAGTGTAAAACAAAATTATGCCACAATATAAAACTCTCATATGATTCAGTGTTTTGGTTCCAATTCATTAGTTCCAACTACGTTTCCAAACAAACTCAAAAATTCAACTTTTTTTCCTAAATTAAAATTCATCTCACTAACATTTTGATAAAATTGTTATTTTTTTTTAATTTCATGCATTAAAATTGTTATATTTAGTTTTGCACTTTAGATGTTTTAAATATATCCCTTATAACTCTTAGTTGTGATAAGGGGACCAAAAATAAAACAAAGTAATAAATAATAGACTAAAATGAATAGGACATTTTAAAAGTTTTCCATTAAAGATTTAACATCTAACTAGCAAATAGATTGAAACTGAAACAAAGTAATAAATTAGGGACTAAAACAAGATTTTTAAACATTAGGACTAAAACAAAACTTACGTAGATCTCAAGGATCATTTATGAAATTAACTGTAAAAAAAATATAATATGAACCCTCTTTTGGCAAACAATTGATTCGAACCAATAACAGTATAAGGTCTCATGTACTATAGTATAAAGCAAAAAGTTGATGTAATCTAAAACTCTCATATGCTACAGTTTTTGAACCAATTTTTCAATTCAAAGCTGTTTGTCAAACACGATAGAAAATTATACATTGGCATTGATAGGCCTCATATTTTAATAGAATTTTTTATAAAAAAGAATAATGTTTAACGAAATGTGTCTTGATTTCTAAATTTAACTAGAAAGTTTTTGTTTAAATATAGATTTTTGCAAAAGAAAACATTATAGAAAGAATGTTTGAATTTTGGTTCAAAACCCATAAAATAAGATAATGTTGAAATTTATGTTAAACGATATAAAGTAAGGTAGGATCGAATTCAATTTTGGAAGGACGCACGTTTAATCTCACATTGTTTGATACTTTTTTTTTTATTGCCATCATCTATATTTAAAAAAAAAGAAAGAAATTTAACAAATGATAAAGTCTTTGGGACTATTGGTTTGAGCTATTAGTTTAAATAAAAATATTATAACATGTAAAAATTTTATATAACAATTTACTTTTACTTTATATTTTAAAATGTGAGGTATTTATACTGCATACAGTTTTGTTTGTTTGTGCCGATGTTTCCAAATGCTCCACCCGTCTTGTGTCCGTTGGAATTGGAATGACTGGTGCTTGGTTGGGCGATTTTGTGACCCAGACAGAGTCAACCATGTGATAAAAGCGAACCACTTAATGACATCAGGTGAACAAATGTAGAATCATGATTCATGAACAAGTAATTTGTTTTTATATAGACTCCAACGGATTTATGGCACGATGCACTTGAACAGGGCAGAGGATAAACAAGTGAGGACTAATATGTAGAAAGATCTTTTTAAGCCAAAATTGATGGTTCAACAACCACATCAAAAAGCATACCCTGTCTGAGTCCACTAAAAGGAGGATCATAAGGTTATAATTATACATGAGAAGTATATATACGGCTATAAAGAGTCTGTTTGAGAATATAAATTAAACCAAAAGCTTTTTTTTTTTTTTTTCTCATTCGAATTATGTTCTCAAAGACTTGAAGTTTGCAATTAAAAATAGCCCTCGATCTCACCTGGATAGATACATGGAGAAGATCAAGAAGTTGAATTGTGGTTGGTTGCAAACACCAATAAATAATAGATAATAATATACCAGGTATTCATCAGTTTACCATTACATATGCATGTAGTTTTTTTAGTAAGAGTATATGTATGTAGTTGAGTGTTTATGAGAAATTAGTTCGAACTTAAAACTTTATAGTATGCGAGAGATTTACATCGTAGCATATGAAAATTTTATATCGTAACAAACTGAATTTTGTTTTTCTAACGTCTTCCCCAAACAAAGTTATTGTAAAACATGACTCTCATATAAATAATGGGTTTTATATTGCTAGGTGACAAGTATGGTGGAGCCAGAATTTTTTTCACTAGGGTGTAGAAATGAAAAATAATAATGTATTATATAAAGATATATAACTATATATTTCAATAATTAAAGGAATATAATTATAACTTTTCTTCTTAACAACAATACAATAATATATTTTAATTATTTTATGACGATATAACAATATGATTAAATTATTTTATGAAAGTACAACATTATATTTTAATTATTTTGTAAGACGTGATTGTAATTTTTTTTCAAAATTAAGGTCCAACTAAAATTTTAAGTTAAAAAAAAAAAAGATAAAAATCTAAATTTTAAAAAACGAGCAAGAACGCGTACCCTCACTCACTCCAATATAGCCACGCCAATGATGACACGAATTAATTCTAATTATAGGATATTAAACAAATATTTATTACAACTTGTCAGAAAAAAAATTATTTATTACACTAATAATATAATAATAATAAAAGACAACCGTCCCACTTCTCATATAAGACAAATGTGCGCGGAACAATTATATAATTATTAAAAACTAAAAACATGATTATGATTGTCAATATTTATTTCTTAAAGAGATATATATCACTGCATGAAAAGGCAATATAAATATCAACGTCTACACAACTTCCAAGTACAAGAAACACATTAACGACAAATAACCGATTTCAGTAATAAACTCGAATAAAACGCTTAAAGATAAACAATGCGTGCTAGACTTCATAGATAGACACCACAAAAGTTACACTAAAATCAAGTAGACACATGGCTCGATAACAAATTTTCTACAATAGATAAATATATCAGATAAACTAATGTTGAGAATCTAACAGCATTAGTCTGAAAAAAAAAAAAAGGCCAAGAAATAAATTTTTGTGGAGAAAAAAAAATAACCAAATGCTAAATGAACTTATTGACAAGCACACATATAAGTCGGGATAAAAACGTTTTATTACTAATCCAACTCAAACAAACAAAAAAAAAAAAAAAAAGGGAAAAAACAACAACAACAACAAAGGTAAAAAAAGCTTCTAATGAAAAAAAAAATCATCAATGCCCATAATAACACAAAAAGATATGGGCACCAGATGAGGGGAATCACAACGTCGACAAGCAGCCAAGCCAACACTTTGTATCAGGGAATCACAACGTCAACAAGCAGCCAAACCAACACCGTGCACAATGCAAACAACCCAACACAATCACTCAACATGACACTGATGACGCTATGATATAGCAGACTATTAGCCTGAGGCGAAGTTAGACTTTTTGTCTGTGGAGGCACCATGTTAAAGAATACTGATAGATTTTATTACATACAAGTATAGTTATATGTTTTGATTATTAAATGACAACATGATGATATATTTTAAATTTTTAATGGGGCACAATTATAATTTCTTGTAAAATAAATATATAATTATAATTTTTTTAAAAAAATTAAAATAAAAACTTAATACTTCAAAAGTTAAGTGTGGATATATGCTCCTACTCAACAATATGTGGCTCCGCCGCAACAATTAGCCACGTCATAAGCATCAAAGACAATATTTCAAGAGCGTAAAAAATGGCAGAGAAGTGACATACTTGGCATGCTGCCCAAAAATAACCAACATTCGTTCTCCATTTTGTCTCAAAATTAGCTTTTGTATCTCAAATTAAAAACACTATCCCACCATCATGTCAACTTCATTGTGATGAGCTAGTGCTTGAAAATACAAGGTCAAGAGCTCAGCTATGTGCTTGGAGACGAGCCAATGTTTCAGTTAGAATGCTCGTTTTCTTTCCTACTCAACACTTTTGTTCATTGTTATAATAAAGTTACCTTATGCATCACATGTTTGTAGCTTTTTTTGCAATAAATTTATTTAAATGATTAAATTTCACCTTTCTTTGTTACAAACACAATTATATTTTGTTAGTAAAATTTAGAGTAGGACATACTTTTTGTCTTACTGGCAACAACTGCTATTTTAACTGTTGGATTAACTTCTCAACATTTAGATATATGACTATAAGCAATTATGCATCATGTGTTGCAAAGTTTTAAGTGGTGTTTGAAAATGTGGTGAGAATCGTTGGTTAGAACTAATTTACTGTAGCATGTGAGAGTTTTTACACTGTAGCAATTTTTTTAATTTTTTATTGTTACTGTAGCATGTGAGAGCTTTATACTATTCATAATTGCGTTTGTGGTGGGAACCGTGATTCAGTCAACACAACCACTTAACGTGAATACTCACAAATCATGCCATTAAAAAGTTAGTTCAATATTAAAATAATAACATCTAAGTATAGGGCATGAATGCATGTCCGACAAAGAGATCTCTCCTACCATAGGAACTTACATCTTTTTCTTTTCTTCCTTTTTTTTTTTGGGCGAGGAAACCATGATATGAAAGCATCTCTAGTGCAACACTACTTGATGTGTTAATGGTAAATTATGTTATTTTAGAGTAAAAGACACCTTAAAATGCTATGTCATTTTTAATGGTAAATTTGTTATATGCTAAACTTAGTGGTAGATTTGCTATCAAATATAGCATATGGTAAATTTAGCATTTGATATCTTTTGGTTGATACATTGATTTTTTTTCACTTAATTATTAATTTTAAAATTATTTTAATTTTAAAATTTTACTTTTACGTTTAATAATTATGATAAATAGTAAACATAACATCTAAAATAGCATTATGCGTTTAGAGCACAAAATATAATAGCACATCAATTATACTATTTTCACACTTTTGTGATAAATATAAGATTAACATTAACATTGCATAATATTAGACAATCTCTAAAGCAAATGTCAAATGCTATTATTATATTTGCTATTAATAAGTATGAAAATAAACATGTTTGATGTGCGTCACATTTCGTGCTCAAATGCATAATATTATTTTAAATGCTATATGTGTTTTTTGTTATAATTATCAAGCCTTGAAATTTGTAAAAATAAGCTTTTTTTAACATTAAAATAATTAAAAAGTGAGAATGTTGTAATTTATAAAGCGAAAAAGTCATTCTAACAACAAATAAAAATTAAATGTCAAATTTGTCATTTGTCGTACTTAATGATAAATTTGTCACTAAATTTAACATATAACAAATTGGACATCAAAGATAGCATTGTACTAAAGAGTATTTTTTATTATTAAGTACTCAAAATTGACATAACTATCAGTATAGCATCACATTAAAAGTTTGTTAACATTCACATTTACATTGTAAATAGGCACATCTCCCATAAATTTTTGTAATCTAGTGTTTATTATCCTTACCCCGTCTGCGGTGTACGATAACAGTCGTACCCAAACGGGCCCCTCCATTCAGCTTTTCTTCAAAACGCTACAATCCCCAAGCTACAGAAGCTTCTCCTATCCGATAAGCCAAACTAATTGACAATAAATAGCTTAACTACAAGCTCAACGACCTGCCGAATACTTTCCTTCCCAATATGACGCCGTTTCCGCGAGCCGTCGACAACTTCGCTGGTGCTCAAACCTCCTCCGCCGGGGCGATGCCGGAGGCGGGGAGTCATTTGCATGGCGGTTCGTATTCTCTTTCTGAGCGGAACGGAAATTGGGCGATAAATTTTTCTTCTTTTTTGTTTGTTTGGAGCAAGTTGTTTTCCCGGCAAACAAACGGAAAATGCGAGACTTCGTTTCTCATTGATTGTCTGGTTATGGATTACAGGAGCCTTATTTGATAACAAAGCTAGAATCTGCCGAGAAGACGTGGAAAGAGTTATCGGTATGCTTTTGAATCACACTGGAAACGACTTTGCTTTATGTTGAAGAGGTTTTGAACAAAAAATTCGCATTTATACAATTGAACGAGTAATTAAAAGTGGTTTATAAAAACCCTTAATGTTATTTTTGACGAATGAGTCAAGGAATACATACTCTTAAGTGCAAATTCATTTTCAGAGAGCCAGAAATGATAGTTTTAGATAGCAGGAAATGTCAAACGCAAGCATAAATTACATAATATATACCTTGTTGCTTAATTTTTTTACAATTTATCTCTCTATTTTTAGAAACTACAAGGTATTCTCTGAATTTCAAAGTTTGTTTCAATTTCATGACAATAGCTTTTCTGAGTAAAGGAATTGAGTATTTTGAGATATGGTTTGCCAATACAATGGTGGATGTTTACTTTGATGTTGCAATTTGGATTGTAGATCCAGCTGGCCGATCCAGATGTCATCTCGAATCCCAGCGAATACCAAAAGTTGGCACAATCTATGGCAGAGCTTGATGAGGTACCACAGTTTGCTTGGCCATTCCTATGCCAGGAGTCTGCATGGAATCACTGACTCCTATAATTTATAGACTATCTGTGGTTTGGGTGAACTAGGTTGTGTCAACCTTTAGGAGATTCAAGACTGTGAAAAACAATTAGAAGAAACAAAATGTATGCTATATCCACTTGGTATTTATGTAGACATTTTTAGAGATTTTGAAGATTTGTTTGTGTTAAGTAGTAACACTCAGCTGTCCTTCCTCCTTGTAATTTGTTGTGTCAGCTTTAGCAAGAGAGGATGGGAATGATGATGATATGGCGGAGATAATAGCTTTTGAAATCGAATCTTTATCCAATGAAATCAAAGAATTTGAAGAGAAACTTAAGGTATGTTTACATGAAAGGTTTATGCCATTCTAAATCCAACTTGCTAAGCTTGTTTACCGTGTAAAATCTTCCTTTGATTTCAAAGCTTAGGTCATAGTTTACTAATTTAAAACGTTTCCTGTATATTTTAAACTTTGAGACGATAATTCGATATCTACATTTCTTCGATTGTGCTTCTGTCTTGCCTTTTACCAATGATAATGTTTGATTTAATATTAATAGGTGCTCTTCTCCCGAGTGATCCTCTTAATGCGTGAAACATAATGCTTGAAGGTATGCCACTCTTTTCTGAGGAATTATTGGTGTGACATTCCTATTGGTTAAATGCAAATAAGGAACCTCTTTCAAAGTTAGCCTGTCCATCTACTGGTCTTTAAATTTTCATTGGTTAAACGTGAACTACGAACCTCTTAAGAAGTTAGGATATCCATCTGCTAATATTTATTATACATAGGGGCATAAATTAATTTTGAATATGTATAATGTTGGTTTAAAGGACGTAAAGCTGCAATTTTCATTAAATCCTAGTTGTTGCTTCAGCTCCTCTGTGTTGTTGAGCATAGTTATTCCTTTCTGATGCTGGATGTTATTCCATTACAAACCATTGTTGAAGTATATACTTTCCTTGTTTTTCTTAGTGAGGGCCAGTACTGGTGGTGATGAGGCTGGACTTTGGGCAGGTGATCTTGTAGGTACATGTTGCTTTTGTCCTTCCATTTTTGCAGATATGCTAGGAAATATGTCATGTTTTGGTCAAGTTGTGTAGAATATTACCATGGGGCAAAGCTTGAGATTGAAATTCACAGGAAAAACTGACTCTGAAATTTTTTCAATATTTTTTTTCTTTACATAGGTTTGTATGTATCAGAAGTACAGTGAGTGGAATTCTTGGAAGTTCTCTCCACTTTCAAGCACCGAGGTAGGTCTTCCGGTACTCCATCCACAAAACATCTATATTATTTAAGATGTTAAGTTTCATACTTTTCTTTATTATTTTTTTTTTAATAATTATTATTATTTTTTTAAGGTGGAAAAAGGAGGCTTCAAAACCTACATGATGGAGATCAAAGGAAATCATGTTTACAGCAAATTAAAATACGAGTCTGGTGTTCATCGGGTTCAACGTGTACCGCAAACAGAAGCACAGAGTCGTGTACATACCTCCACAGCAACAGTTGCCAATATGCCCAAGGTAGACTATATTTTTCCCATTACTGACAAATTTCCATGTACATCTGGGGCCTCTAGTGATATTCATGTCAATGTTGTTATAAGTGTCTCTAACGTAGACTCAAATTCCTCATGCTTTTGCCAGGATCAGTATTTTACTTAGGATATGTTGCTGTGAAATTGTTAACAAGTGTTTAATTTTTACATTTATAGTAGTATTCTGGTGAAAGAGATCAATCTTCGCCGCTTGGTTTTTGATTCTTTAAACAGCCTGGAAATAGAACATTTGTCGACTACATTTTTTGAGTGCGCACACAGAGTGATGAATTAGGTTACTACTTGTTGATCACAACTGGAAGTTCACTGTATGCTGGCGTTGTATCTGATACAGGCTCATGAAGTTGAGGTGGAAATTGACCCAAAGGATATTGAACTAACGATAGCAAGATCTGGGGGAGCTGGAGGTATTAATCTATTGTAAGTGCCTTCACTGTTGTTCTGCTTTCCATTTTTATCTCTCTTTGGGAAACAAAAAAATCTTATTTGTGACACATCTCATGCAGGGCAAAATGTTAACAAGGTTGAGACAGCTGTTGATCTTTTCCACAAACCAACGGAATTCCGCATATTTTGCACTGAAGAAAGGACTCAACTTCGGAACAAGACTTGTGCTCTTCAGTTGCTACGAGCAAAATTGTGAGAACCATTTTCACCATTTGGTTTAAAGCTCCATACCAAATCTGGATGGTCCTGCTAAATGCTAATTAGTTTAACATGATACTTTTTCCTGGCTTGTGTAATAGATCAAGTCACCATTCATCTAATTCAGTCAGCATTGTTTAAATGATTTTTTTTCTTTTAAATATTGAGCAGTCCTCACGTTATCAAATATTTGTTTCAAATTTTTGCTTGAAGTTTATATCTACTAAATCAAAGTCTTCTGAAAATTGGCTGCATAGGGACAGGTTTATTCTTGCATAACATCTTAAGCTATCTCTTTACAGCTTGGCTATTAAAGTGACTCATGAAGCTTCAGTGCTTCTAAAGATTCATTTCCTTTATTTTTTGTTTTTTGTTTTTCGGTTTTTGTTTTGGTGCATTTATGATGGTCCAATGACTGGTAACAGATACGAGACAAAAGTGAGGGAGCAGCAGGAAAAGATACGGAATCAATGCAAATCACAGGTATCTCTTAGCTTGAAATTTTAAGGTTATTTAAGAAATGCATGCGACATTTCATCAGTGCAAGGCAAAAGCATCCATTGGCATGTCAACTTCCGTACTTTCATATTTTAAGTTTATTTCCATGTAATGATGTATATTCTGCTTCTCATATATCTCGACAATGAGCTAGTTTTTGTAAACTATCCATGATTGAAATGCAGGTTGGTACAGGTGCTTGTGCAGAAAGATAAGGACGTATAATTACAAGGTAGTGTCTTGAGCTTAACATAGCAGGATCTAACCAATCCAATCTCTCTCTCTCTCTCTCTCTCCCTCTTTTCTTTTCACGCTTATCTTTATCATTTTCCCCGTCAATTAGGACAATAGAGTTACTGATCATCGGTTGAAGATGAACTTCAAGCCCACCTCTTTTCTTGATGGTGATATATAGAATGCAGTTCCGGTATAGTCTCGCCTCAATAGTCCGTGGTATTTCTTTGTTCTTTTAAATTAAGAAGAACATAGATACAATTTCCATAAAGTTTCTCGCGAAGGAACTTATGAATTCGCTTCCACCTCAATGGTTGATTCTTGCAGGCTTGTGCTGCCATAAGAAGGAACTCCTGGAAGAGCTTGCTGAATCTGTATGGGCTTCAGCTGTCTGATTTTCAAAAAAGCATTTTGTCGCAATATGGTTGGCAAGATCCTGCTGATGATATATCCAACTTTTAGGAAACCTTTTGAGATGAATCGCCATTGAATTTGGTGAAGAGAGTGCAGTGATGAGATACATATGATTCTTTGGTGCCTCCTCGATAAGGTCAAGTAGGTCCGTGGGAACACCGAACGCCCGCTTGAATTTGTAGACTTTTCTGCAATTATTATAGAGTAAAATTGGTATATTGATTTACTCTTGGTGTTTAGGAAATTTCAATTAAAACAGGGAAGGACGGCCAAGAACAGCCAAAGCTGCTTTAGCCGCTTAAAAACAAAACAAAGCCTAATCAACATGGCGCTGCAAATTGACATAGGCCAGTTGAAATTGTTGGGGCGATTGAAATCTTTGTTATTAATCTTTATAGTAAATAGAGACGAATTTTTTTTAAATGTTTAGTAATGAAAATAAGGTTATCTGAAAATTAGTCTGTCGATTTTATCTTCAATATCACTTTGGACTTCGACTTTTAAAAGGTTCTAAACTTAACCCCAAACTTTAAGTTTGTTTTAGTTTAATCCTTTTGTTTGGCGGATCTTAAAAAGTGATGTGGTGTTATTTTTCATTAGGATCATGTGCATATTTTGTATGCAGTCGGCAAAGTGTTAGTTTTCATCAGCGTCTTTTGCATATTTTTTAATCTTTTTAACACATATCTGTTAGAAAGGACTGAATTTGAAACAAATTGATAGATTAGGTTTAAATTTGGGACATGTTATAAAACTTAAGGATCAAAGTGGGATTAAAGGTACAGTTTGGACACTATTTGTGGGATTCACCCAAACTTTTATTTAAAAATCACATCTCCTAAACTGAAAGATTAGGAATAAGAATATGATTATGATATACTACACTACAATTTCAACCAAAAAGATAAAATAAAGAATTAACTAAACAGTTAGAGGGTTTGACTTGGTTGCCATGCTTGGTTGGCAGTCCAAATTGTTAGTCCATTCCCCTTCCCTTAACAACTTAAATGTTTGAATATGAATTTTAATTTTTTATGCCGAAAAGCACTGTAATAAAAAGGTTTGAGGTGTTTACTAATATAAACTGTGCAATTGGAAGTTTTAGAGCGAGAATATTGTTGGAGCTGAGAACTAATAATAATCTCTCTATAATTTCTATAACAACCGGATAAACATATGGGGATGTAGCTCAGATGGTAGAGCGCTCGCTTAGCATGCGAGAGGTACGGGGATCGATACCCCGCATCTCCAATCTTTTTTTGTTTTTGTTTTTGTTTTTTTGCCCTTCTTTGGCTCTTTCCCTTGAATCATTCCCATCTAAAACATCATCGTCCCTCAGGAACTTGTGAGGCTTGTCTCCGGAAATCGCTCTTTCCGTGTCAGAAAAGATAAACCTCAAAACCCAAATCTCCAACTTTGTTGAATCCTATCCATAGATACTTTTGCCCAATGCCCATTAGACCCTTTTGCCCAGAATCCGAATTTTTTATTCAGTGGGGCATTTTGGTAAGAAACCTCATTGTTTGCAAAAACATTATGGTGTGTTTTTTTGAGTATTGATGATGCACAGTTGGGTTTTTGGGGGTACATGGTGGTATTTTTCAAGCAAGAAGAATTCATTAAAACGGACTTTTTATCCAGGAAAATGCCATGTTTATAATATCGTACTCTATCTGCTGCAAACATATATATATATTTTTTTTTTTTTTTTTTTGTTCCTTTGTGAAATAGTAATCTTGAGCTAAACACTTTTTGAGAGGAGCAAACAAGAGCAGTAGCCAAGTTAACAAACTGATAAAAAATAAAAATAATAAAAAGAGGAGAAAACACGACTCCACTGGGGATCGAACCCAGAATCTCTGGTTCCGTAGACCAGCGCCTTATCCATTGGGCCATGGAGTCATTGTTGATGTTGTAGCTCCAATAAACTACAAATTTGCAAACTTTGCTGGGCGTGTTCAGACATTCTGAAAAAAATTGAAAATACGATCTAACCTGAAAGTGATAAGGACGGAACATATACGTAATCTCCAGAATTTCTTTCCCCTTTTTCTTTTTTCCTCCTCACCAAAGAGAAAAAAACATATATCACATAATTTATCTAGAACAGGGACTATAAAACTCATTGAAGTTCATTCCTCTGTTCAACATATCAGCGTACATAAAATTTAAACATATTTGAGTCATTGTATATAGCATTTATAACAAAATGTAAAGAAAGCAAACATCAAAAGCAAGGATCTAAGAAGCGACACCATTTAGCCACAATTATTAAATCACGTGTGACAAACTTACAGATCTAAAAGAAACAAATAACTAGATCTATATTCCCCGCTAATTTACCAATAATCAAAGACTTACAGAAAAAAAAAGTACTGATTACAGATCGATTTCGACAAGCAAAAGCAAAAGCAAAGAACCATAAGACATGAAGAAAACAATGGGAAGACTCACAGAAACTAGATCTAAGAGGTGGCCTTCTCGTCAACCTTGAGGTCCTTTTTTTCTACTTAGAGAAGAGAGAGAGAAACGTGGTGTTGATTTTACAGGAGCCACTTGCCGGTTAAGGATTATGTATGTATGTTTGTAAACGGGGGATATTTGAGTTATTGGCAGTTTTTTGACATAAAAAAATAAGTTTTTTAAACATAAAAATTGTTTTATTTATTTTTTTTTTTACTTTATTGAGGTTATTTTTTTTACTATAAGTCTTTTTTTTATCTTTTTGTAAAAAATTGAAGCAGTTTTACTACATAAAAAGTGTGGTTTTTAGTAAAAAAAGGAAGGCATTTGTCCAATTCAAATTTTTTTTTTGGCTCTTTTGTCAAAATATCCCTTTGTCAACGCATATCTTGTTTTGGCTTTTATGGTCGTAGGAAGTGTGGTTAGAAGTGAAACTTTTGAAATAAAATCTGTAGCATATAAGAGCTTTATGTTGTAGCTTATTTTTTTGATCACGTAGCATAGAGAGCTTTACACTATAGCACTCAAAAATTTTAGATAAAATTGATTTGCCAACATCTTTTTGTATTGTTTCCTCAAATTTTCTAAAAGATTAGTCATAGAGGCGATGAATAGTTTTATTAAATGCGAGGGTATGTGTCAAAATTTTATAAAATGTGCAAACATGAAACTATTGTTTTGCCTATTTATTTCACCCATAACAAATTACATTTTAGTTTTCAAGATGTATTAAAGAGTTACGGTATCAGAATTTGACATCGCAAGTCCAGATTCGGAAACTACGACGTAGGAAATTTGCCTCACAAACTCCACTTGCACATATATGGGCTCGCAATGCTACCGGCATTTTGCGTTCAAATCTAGACTCTCGACACTAGATTTTGATGGCTTCACTCTCCCGTTGTTTGCGAGACCAATGGTTCACATTGCACTACCACCAATTTCTAGAGAAAGAGATGTGAGAAAGTACCCTTAAAAAGGAGGGGATAGAGGAGAAAAAGGGTGGGAATGAAAGGTATTCATATAAAAAAAAAAAAAAAAAAACAAAACAAAAAACACGAACAAAACAAAACAAGATTTTTATCCCAATGAGACAAAAAAAAGGTTTTTATTATTTTGGTGGGATATGTTCTAAGGAAACATCACATTTTATTACGTTGATTCAAAAATATTGAAAAGGTATATTTTAACTTTCAAAATTATTATTTAAATACCATACATATTGTGTGACATGAAATTTTCTACTAAAGTTTGATATTCTCATAGCTCCCTGCCAATGTATGACATTGTCATGGTTACTTTTAGCACTCTAAATGTATTAGTGTATGTTTTTTCTAGGCCAGAACCAAAGGAAGAGTTGAAAACATTAAAACGGAATCACGAGCAAAAATCCAACAAACGAAAGGAGGTGAAAAATAACTTTCTAAGAAAATGTCAATTTTATCTAAAAAAAAAGAAGAAAAAAATTAGATGGCATTATGCGGTCTTTATACTTTAGATTTAACATCATGTTACAACTTTTTTTTTTTTTACTCATATCAGGTTTGTTGACATTTAAGTATTTAATTTATATGACACAAATTTAAAACTGCAATACCCAATCATAAATTAAAATTTGAAATTTATTTCGTTGCATTCTCAAAAATTAACGACCGATCTGGAAAAATTAGATTTGGAAAAATTAGGTAGATAGTTCTTTTTTGGCCACTCACTTAATTACCTGCCGAACTTTTGTTCTTTAAGTTAAATAGTTATTTTCATTGGGTTTTGACGGTGATCAATTACTGTATCCCACTAATTTATGAGTATTGATTAATGGTTTGTCAATAATAGATCGGTTACTTATTAATTGATATTCTTTATCAACTAGTTGATATTAATACGCCATCAAATCAATAAATAAATAAATCATAAATATATGAATTTTACTTGGATTTGGCTGAAGGTTGTGAACAAAAGATACACATCCAAAGATTTTTAAATCTAAAGACGAGAAAAAAAAAAAAAAAAGGTGAATGAGGTAGGATTGAAGTGGGTAATTCAGTGGGTTTAATACTTGAAGACACGATATGGCATCCTATTAATTAAATAACACGCAGTTAATATGGCATCTCTTCAAAAACGTTTTGAAACATTGGATGTGAAAAGTAATGATCGTGCTACTTTTAAAAAATAACGATTTTTTCATTTAGAGACACCGTTTTGTTGTGTATTTACACATGAACTATAATGATAATTCTAGTCGTTTCTTGAAATTTTCAAGAATGATATTAAAATATTCTATACCATTGTTGGTACGAAGTATTTTAATATCTTCATTGTATTGGGTTTTAATCGTAGCATGAAAGTTTTTAAACACAGTTTCAGTTTCAGACTTATCTTTTAAAAGATACACCAAACACATACTGAGTATGGTTGTCAATGAACGTAATAAACTATCTTTTATTTGTAACACTTAAAATTCAAGAAGGACCCCTGATATCGCTGTAAATTAGCACAAATGGCTTAGAGGCATGATAAGGTTGAGGAAGAATAGCGAGACGCCTATGCTTAGCCAATTGGCAAATTTCATATTGAAATAAATCATCCTTTTTAAATAAAGATTGGAACAAGAATTTTAAGTAACTAAAACTGGGATGATCTAATGTGTAATGTAACAGCATTATTTTTTGGGTCCTAGAATGAGAAGAAAAATCTACAACCCTTTTTCATGCCCACTCACAAAGACACCATCCTCAAAGTAGTAGAGACCCTTGACCTCCTTAGCATTACTAATCTTCCTCTTCGAAATCCGGTCCTACAAAACACAAAACAATGGAGAAAAATTAACTACACAGTCCAAATCTTTTATAATTTTGCTAATGGACAATAGATTGGAGGATAAACTTGGCACATGCAGGGCAGCCTTCAGTGTAATATTGGGTCTGAGTTTAATGGTTCCTACTGCAACCACAAAGGAAGACTCATCTGCCACTTTGACCCTGTGATTTTCGGGACTAAGGGGGCGTTTGGTTTGCAGTAATCGGTAGGAACCATATTCCCAGGAAAATGATTGTAGGGAATATGATTCCCAGGAACTAAGATTATTACGTTTGGTTGCACATAGGAATCTTCTATTAGATTTCTAGGAATAATATATTACTGTGTTTGGTTATACATAGGAATTTTGTATAATTGACAAAATAATTTATTGTATTACTATTAAATGTATCAATATAATATATTAGAACTAATATTAAATAATAATAATATAAATATAAATAATAAAATAATATTATATATAATTTAACATTAATATTACTATGAATATTAATGTTATTATTATCATTATTATTAAATAATTATTTTATATTAATATAATACTTTCTTTATCTTATATAAAAATATTAATTTATAATAATCATAGAATTATTATTTAACAATATATTAATATTAAAATGTTGTATATAATATAAAATATATTGATATGAATATAAATAATAATAAAAATACAATTCTTAATAATATATTAATATTTATATTAATATTAACATTAAATAAACATATTGTTATAGAAAATATTAAACATATTTAGCTATATTTTATATTTATAATTATTATAATAGTATTTATATAGTTTAATATTGATATTGCTATGCATATTAATATTAATATTATACTATTCATATTGATGTTATATTATTATGTTTTTATTATTATTGTTATTATTATTCTTATTATTAAATTATAATTTTATATTGATATAATATTTATATGTATATCATATATTAATATTAATTTATAATAATAGTATAACATTATTTTATTTTATTATTATAGTATTTATATATATTATATTTAGATATTGTATATGTAATATATTATATATTATATATGTTTATTATTATTGTTAATGTTATTATTATCATTATTATCAAATTATTATTTTATATGAATTTAATTTTTATATTTATATTGCATAGAAATATTAATTTATAATAATAATATTATTATAATAATTTAATAATAATATAATTATTATCATCATCATCATGGAAACAAAGATGAGATTTTTATAGTTTTGAGATTCCCAGGAATATGAATATCACCTTGTGGGTGGGCTTCATATTATCCCAAAATGAGGTAATCTGAATCCCACATGAATTAATTTCCCAGAAATCTAAAACTTAGATTACTGTATACCAAACATGAGAATCTTATAGATTCTCATTCCCATCTTAGGATTACTGCATACCAAACGCCCCCTAAGGGTATAAGTAGCAAGCAGTTTTTCACAGCCTATCATGTGATCAGTAGCTAGTCAATAATCCAAGACTCACCTTTTCAGTTAGACCCTGAAAGTAGTCAAAATGGTACCTGTTTGTGCCATGAGTGAAGGTGAAGTTGGCTGCGGCTCGTTCAAAAACTTCTGAAGATGTTCTAATTGGTCTTTGGTGAAGGCCACCGGGGCTACTGGCTGGGAGTCTGTGTTGGTTCCAGAGGGAAATCTGAAACCCCTTTCCATCACATCCACGAGGTCTATTGGGAACATTGGTCGGTTTTCCATGTAATTTCCAACAAGTCTCCTTAGTATGATATGGTTTCATGCCCGGGATACGCATGCTTTGATAGCTGATGCTGGTGCAAGCTTGTTTTCCAGTGGCAGTATTCCTATTGATCCAGATGAACCCAAGAAATTAAATCAGTCTGCACAACTTCAAGAAGAATCTGACAGTAAGTCTAGCAAAGTTGTACCTCAGATGCTGGGGAAAGAAGCCTTGACAAAGAAAAGGAATGCATCATCAGCACTGTAACACCCGAGATTTTTAATGCATTAAAAATGCATTAAATTAATGATTATATTAAGACAAAGCACAGTTTAAAGAAAAATACTGTATAATAACATAGAAAATTCGGGTCTCTCTCTCTCCTCAAATCTCGTTCGAGATTCCGGCGTCCGTTTTCGACACCTCATGCACCAATGGAAAGCTCTCGACTTGCTAAGTCCAACGAGGTGCCGTACCGCCCAAAACGCCGCCGGAGGAGGCCACACGCGCCGCCCAAAGTGGCGGCGAAACCCATTTCTTTTCGACGAGATATCTTCGCCGTCTGACGTCCGATCGACGTGATTCTTGTTCCTACACGACCACCGTGATGAGAGGAACAAAACCCACACTTGGTGGCAGCTCAACAACGGCCGGATTGCTCCGCCCAGCCTATCGCCGCCGTGCGCCGTCGCCCCCATGGTGGAACTCCACCTTGTCGGAGGAGGTGGCCGACACCACCCCTCCCAATGGGTTCAGAGGATCAAGGGGAGTAAAACCCCTCGACCAATTGCACGGAAGGAGCCCGTTTCGCCGGAGAACGGCCAACGCTGCCGTCAACCGCCGCGGGAGCCTCCGTTTTGACTCTTCCCAGCCACATTTCTTCAAATTGAGTGAGGGGAAATGCTCATAGGAGGATAGGTAGCAAAAGCCCTCAGCCAATTTCAGGTTTCCATAGCCGGAAAGCCATCATCGGAGCCTCCATTTTTGCCATCAATGTCGAGCTCCGACCTGCTATGTTAGAGGCAGAATTAGGCAAAATTGACACCGCCATTGGACTCAGAAGGGTTAATTTATGGGGGGGTAGGCCCGAGCCCAGCTGCTAACGGACCCTAATTGAAGCCGGTCAACACCAGTCAAAGTCGGTCAACGTCGGTCAACTACCGGTCAACGCCAAATTGAGATTTTGTGATCCGGACCTCCGATCGAAGATCCGAGACAGCCTCCCGACTCGTTTCGACGCTCTGAACGCAATGGTGACCTCCGTTCGAGCTAATTTCACTCCGATAAAAATCATCCGGTACCGACTGTACGCGGATCGAGGCGATTCAAGCAGCAGTATCGGAGTCCAGAATGACAGTTTCAAGAATGTATGATCTTCAGGAAGCATTCCTAGCCATTCATGGTCGCTTGAGGAGCACTGTAGAGGATGCTTCACATACTGTAGATGCAGTGAGATACAACTGGATCTGCTTTGCTTGGAGTTTAAGTAAGTAAGAATCTCGTCTACAGTATGAACTGTTTTAGAATAAATTGTTTTAGATGCTTTCATAAAAAGTTATGAAATGCATGATTAGTGATTGTTACACTATTTTATGTGAGAATGAGTTTTATAAGGTTACAAGGTTGACGAAAGCCTTGTTAAGGGTAAAATCGTTATTATCAAGGAAATGGCTAGAACGGAGTCGAACACTCCGATTTAGCAGAACGTTATTATATGAAAAATATTCCGTAATACGTTAAGTAACGTAACGGTCATATGAGATCAGAGATTTAACAAGGGATGTTTAAGTAAACGAGAGGTAACCGATGGGTTACAAAGTTAAAAGGAAATGTAACCCCGGTGGGTTACAAGGCTAATTGAAGAAAATGTAAATTGATGGTTTATAAGGTTGAGTTAAAAGAACGGTAGACTGATAGTATACTAGTCGTTAAAGGAAAGAATGATTAATGTTTACGTTTTATTATCAATCGAGTGGATTGATAATAAAGAAAGTTAATTAATGAGTCGGCTGTCGTATGATCAGGACACAAAAGCCGACCAATGGAAGGAAAATGAACGAGAAAGGAACGGAATAGAGAACGCTAGAGCATAGTTCGGGTAAGTTTCAAACCTCACCTACAGCATGAAATAAATGATTTTTAAATGCTTATTTATATAAATTGCAAATGAGTTTGCAATTATTATGTAAGTTTCTTTTAAAGTATGTTTCCATTTATTATGCAAACAGTTTAAAAGTTCAAGAAAAAGAATTGCAATGAATTTGCAACCGTTATGTTAAAGGTTTATTTGCATATTGATATGCATAACGTTATTTAAAAGTTTAAGTTATGATTTTCAAAGTATTGAAAGTATGTTTTGCATTATGACAATGCAAGATGTTTTATAGTTTAAGTTATAAGTTATATGATGCATTTGTTGTGCAATAAGTTTTGGAATAAAAGTTATAATTTGCAAAATGTGATTGCGTTATATGATACGTTGCGATACAATAAGTTACAATTGTGATGCAATAAATTTCGGAGTACAAATTATGATTAGCAAAATGTGTTTGCATTTTATGTTGCATTTATTATGCAATAAGTTGCATTTGTTATGCAATAGGTTTTATAGTACAAACTATGAATTGCAAGTATGTTTGCATATGATGTGATTGCATTTGGAATGCTCACTAAAGTTAATAAGAAGGTAACGTAAAGATAAAAAGAAAGTGTCGTACCAGCCTCTATGTTATGAGGTAATGAAAGTAAAATTAAAGTTTGACCTCCTAAAGGTGAGGTACAAGACCTCAATGTTTGATGGTCTCAAGTCTTCCACAAGGGAAGCATCATGTATATGATCTCATGATTAATGAGTTGGTACGAACACTAAAGTAAAGTAAGGAAAATGAAGGTTATAAGATAAAGAAAGTTAAGGAACAAGAATAAAGGTTGAGAAAGAAAGGAATATTTAAGTTTATAGAATGTTCATAAAATGCTCATAATTAAAGTTCATAATTGAGCATAATTGGAATAATGCACTATGAATTTGCTTACATTCCTTATTATAAAGTATTTACGTTAAATGTTTATGGAAAACATTTTGAGAAAGGTTTTACGTTAAATGTTTATGAAAAACATTTTCATGTTTTCAAGAAAAGGTTTATGAACGACGCTTTAAGATAAACGTTCAAGAAATGTTTTACGAAAAACGTTTATGCAAAACGTTTCAGAAATGTTTTATGAAAAACGTTTTCAGAAATATTTATGGAAAACGTTCATGAAGAACGTTTCAAGAGAAAGGTTTTCATGAGAAAAGTATTAAAGCACGACTAAATCATTTGTGAGTTTATGTTTGAACTTATTGAGCGAAAGCTCATTAAAAGTTTTTCATGCTGTAGGTAATTTATGGGACCCGTTAGAAGAGCTAGGGTGCTGCAGGAGGACAGATGCGAAGATTTGGGTATGGATACCATCACTGTTTGCTTCCGCTATGCAAAGAAAAGGTTTTCCATTGTTTAATGTAGTGTTTGTGAAGTTTTAAGAAAATCAGAGTTTTAAGAATTGTATTCAAAGTTTTAAGATACAGTTTACAAACTGTTTTATGTAATTATAAAGTAAAGTTTTAAGCTATGATTTAATAAATGTTTCTTATTAAGTTTTAAGAAACGATTTGAAATGATTTTAAGGGCAAGTGTTGAGCGATGTCTCAACTTGAAATGCGACAGAGGTCGCATCAGTTTTAAAGAACGTTTAAAGAAAAAAAAATTATTACAGTATTTATCTTACTAAGTAAGTAAGATTACTGTTTACGAAACGATGTTTATGAAAGTAAAGTGACTGCCCGAAAAGGCAGGTCGTCACAAGCACTGGGTACTCCGAAGGTTAGTGATCCAAGGGTATTTCAGCCTTGTAATGTTAGATGAGAGCAAAATTGCTTCTCAACTGTTATTATTTTTATTTTCGTTTGGTAAAAGAAATGAAATTAGCATTTTATCAAAAATAAAATAAAATAAACATGATAGTCCAGCAGGAAACTAGTATTAGAGAATATTGTTTGGTGCACACGTAAAGACTTTTAACTCTGACCTTTTTACTCTAGGTCCCCAATATCAAATGGGAAGATGTTGGGGGGCTCGAGGATGTTAAGGAATCAATTCTGGATACTGTTCAGGTAGGGTGTTTAATCTTTGTACTGCTCCTACTGCATTGTTTATATCACATGCCACTCGACTTACAATTCAAATTTGCCAAAATGAATAATTGAGGATAGTTATTGCTATCTGGGACTTAATATTAGCCTTAGTCAAAACGAGTTTGCTCCTCTGGAGTATTTGTTCACGTATTAAAGATATGGAAGATGATAGCATTTGCGTAATGGAGCCTGCATGGTCTTAACCAAAAAAAGGTTGCTTATTATGCTATTCTGTCTCTTAGGTGATTATTCTGTTTATGCTCCTTGCTTCCTATTTGCTTGAAGCCTATAGAATACCAGACTTACTCTTACTTTTTGTGTGTATAGTTACCTCTTCTGCATAAGGATATGTTTTCCTCTGGCCTGCGCAAGCGCTCTGGTGTTCTTTTGTATGGACCATCTGGAACAGGGAAAGTAAGTTAGGTGTATCGTACTACTGAAGGATTTCTTAAGTGGCACTTTTCTTTTTGGTTAAATATTCATGACCTTGAGTTGCTTTCTTATTTTTGAATATCAGACTCCATTGGCAAAAGCTGTTGCAACGGAGTGCTCCCTGAACTTTCTTGGTGTAAAAGGACCTGAACTAATCAATATGTACATAGGAGAATTGGAGAAAAATGTTCGAGACATTTTTCAGAAGGTTAAATATTCGTCGTACCATTATCTCTATTTATTGAATAGATACAAGTATTGACTTAGTAGCATGAGTTATGTGCTTGGTACTTTCTACGTAGATCATAGAAGGTTTGTCTGAACTCAATTTTAATAGTATTGCATGTCTTGTGCAGGCTAAAACGGCACGCCCCTGTGTTATCTTTTTTGATGAACTTGATTCTCTTGCTCCAACAAGGGGTGCCTCTGGAGATTCTGGGGGTGTCATGGACAGGGTGGCTTCCCAGGTAAGATACTTTTTACAATCGTTGTGGCGCATATTTTTATTAATGGATTTGTGGTTTCTTATTTTGAAAATTTCCATCTTTTCACCGGATGCTTGCGGAAATTGACGGACTGAATGACTCAACACAGGTAATCATGATGTCTTGCAGGCACTCTTTTTTCTGTTTAAATACTCATTTATTTATCTTTATTTCCATCTGTTTTTTCTCTTTATGTCCTCGGTATTTACATGACACGCTTCTTCTTTGGATCTTTATTTTCTGAGGTTCTTAAAGCACTCACCCGGAAGTTTAAATTGCATGAAGACGTATCTCTTTACTCAATTGCAAAGAAATGCCCCCCAAACTTCACCGGTGCAGATACGTATGCCTTATGTGCGGGTGCTTGGTTTAATGTAGCAAAGCGCAAGGTGAATTAAGCGGTCACTGTACTTGCTGCTTTAATTTCATACAAATTATAAGGGTGCATTTTACCTATATCTCGAGCGACAAGGAAAAGGAGTGCATGGTATTTGTAGGCTTTCCATTTCTCCCAAAAGCTTAAGCGATTTGGGAGGTGAGCCAACGTTGGTTTCATAATCTAACAGTATTATTAGAAAATTGATTGTTTCTATCTGTAAAAACTCTTGTTCTTGTAAAGACACGTGCGCGCGCACGCGCACACACACACATCTATATGTAGGTGTCGTGTGCGTGTGATGAAATTGGATTTGGCTAATTCACTTGGTTTTGCAATTTTAATAACTTGTTCTTCGATGTGTTTACCTTCCTGTAGGTTTTAAGTTCAGATTTGGATTCCTCTGTAGACAATGAAGCTGATTCTGTCCTTGTTGAATATGACGATTTTGTCCAGGTATGTCACAGTTGGCTCTGTTTTAAGTCATGTGAAATTCAATCAGGTTTTCGCTTTAAACGCCAGCAACAAAACCTCTGTGTTGGAACGTGTGTTTGCTTTTGGCCCAAAATATGGAGCATTTTTGACACAGTTCCTATGACAGTACCTCCTTATGTAGATGATAGTGAAAATCAGAAAAGGCAAGAAAGCCTTTAAAGGCATTGTCTTTTGGTTAGATTTTCTTAGTGATGGAGCAATTCACAAAACTTGGAAAGATTGTCTTGACAATGAAAAGATGACGAGATCTTTGAATTTAGGTACTAGAACCTAGTAAAAGTAAACGCCATTTACTGCGACCACGACCTTCTTTAGCTCCTAATAGCAGGTGTATTCTGCTTTTCAAATACAAGGCGGTTTTATTTTGTGCAAGTGATTCAATTTTAGACAAGAAGTTTGCGCAGGCCAGGGCATTCACTGTTTGATTAGTTTATGGATTTATCTGCGACTTACATCTATTCCCTGCTAAAGTTTCGCCATTTGCATATCTTGTTGTTATTCTCTACATTACAAAATAATTGTTGCCTTGACGCCCCTCTTAAGCGAATGGCGTCTTGCTCCGATTTCGCAGGTCTTGAGAGACCTTTCTTCTTCTCTCTCCATGGCCGAACTTAAGAAGTACGAGTTGCTTCGAGACCAATTTGAAGGAGCTTCAAAGCAAGTTCTTGGCCAGGCATTTTCTAACTTGTATTTGCATATATCATGGTGTTCAGCAACGACATTATCAACACCGATATGCAGGAATTTTTTTATATGCGGGAATTTTTTCCCCTTGTTTTGAGAAAAGGAAATATTTATAAGGTGGGGAAGAAAGCGAGAATTATAGAACAGTTCTCAATTTCAGCAGATATTATAGGTTACTGACATTGAGAAAGAATGCCATGAGTTTATATTTACCGAGCAATTCAATATTCTCTTATTTTGTAAAATAAATAAATAAATAATCCCTCCAGTTTCTTTCCACTCCCATTCGCACACCTAGTCTGAAAGTTCAATATGTTATTCCTTCCAGAAAATAAATAAATTAAAGAAGAAAAAGATCAACATGTGTTTTCCTCTTTTGGTGTGTCAATGTCCAACCTCCGCAAAGAGAGGAATTTAGAGGGGCAATCCTAAGTATATTCTAGCTTCTGCCAATAGCATATCCTAATAGCCGTAGAAGATTGCTAAAAAGGGAATTTCCTTAACTGGCCAATGACACTACGAAATTGCAGAATGGACAAATTTAAATTTTCACCCTAAGCATAGTTATAGACATAACTTAACGGTAAAATAATGTTTGACGCAAAATGAAGAAAATGGTAAACAACCTTTGACGCAAAAAGAAGAAAATAGTATCGCATCGGAATACATTACATTAAATGAGAACTCTAACAAAAGATCACAACTTTTATTTACCATTTACCCATAAATATTCACGAAGTCTTCTTAAACTAACAAATATGTTAGGAATTTGCTTTTAAGATCTCTATGTAACGATTCGAATTCCGTTTTGCAGCTAAACCCTCACAGTACGGAATTATGTTGTGGTTATGATATTGTCTGATTCGCATTCCGTTTTGCAGCTGAAACCTCACAGTACGGAATTATGTTGTGGTTATGATATTGTCATAGTACCTCTGCTGCTTGGTATGATATTGTCCTCTTTAGGACTAAGTTCTCACGGTTTTACTTTTAGGTTTCATCCCAAAAGGTCTCATACCGTTGGAAGGTGGTGTCATTACTTATGAACCACTACCTATGACTCTTTGCAGGCAATATGGGACTGCACAACCCATCTTTTTTTGGCCTTCTTTGCCTTAAGATAATTATGGTTGTCATAAGGTCATTGGTGTTAATAATCTTTTTCCTTTAATGATAAGTAGAAAACAATCTACAAATAGGGTTGAGTGAAATTTAAATAAGCATGAAAATACAGCACATTTATGATGCGTATACACGTATATATGACATGATAAAGAAATTAGCACGAATTACTGTCATGCTAATGGAGCAATGATTTAGGAAGATAGTGTACAACAATACGGTGACATAGGAACTCTTTAAGCTATTTGAGAAGTGAGTTAGAAATAAGAATTAGAACTGAAAATATTGTAATATGTAAAATTTTGCATTATAATATACTTTTTATATTATATTATAGCATTAAAAATTTTACACTATTTAAATTAAAACTGAAAGTTATAATTGAGTTTGTCAAATATCGTATTAGTGAAATGAAAGGTCTACCAACATAGGCGACATGTACAGTGCTTTCTTGTAGCATTTTTTAACAACACATATTATGATGGCAACAGATTAATTACGCACAAAAGTTAAAGTTTTTCTGCTAACGGAAACAAAAGTAGAAAGTACAAAAAGCAGATTTCAAGATCCATAGAAACAAAAATTTGCAAGCCCGGAGAATTATTATTTTTTTAAGAAAATATGAATACAAAATGTAGTGGACATGAAAAGAATTTTTCCTAGAATTTGTGGCACACATTCAAAAAGGTGATCCGTTGTGGTAGGTTACTTGCCTTGGACATAATGCAAACTTTATAATTTTATAATTTTATCAAGTTATAATATATTCACAGTCAAATTTTATCCCTTAAATAATTAAAAAAAATTGCTTAACTCCTTGGAACCAATGGGCTAGATTTTCTTCTAAGATATGCTTATGACATGATATAAATTAAAAGAATTAATCAAAGGAGGAAAAGAGGATGAGATATTCTTTGGACATCTCTCCAATCCATAATTATCGGAATATTTTATTGGATAAGGTCTAATGCATAATAATTTGGTATATCTTAAAAAAATGCCTTCCAAACCTATAGTTTGGGGTTTGTGTGGAGTTAAAAATCTCCATAACTTGAAGACGAAAAGGAATAAATCCAATGACAAACCAACAGAGATGGTAAAAGAAAAGTGGAATAAATAAATAAATATATATATATTTTTTTCTTATGGTCTTTTTTATCTTTTTCTTTAACTATTATTTTAGCGTTTAATTTCTTTTTTTGTTCCTTTACAAAAATATTCAGCCCCATTTGGTTTTGTTTTTAAAAATTTTTAAAAATATTTTTGCATGTTTTTTAAGACAAAAAAAATTTTATTTTTTAAAATAAAACTATTTTCACCTATTTTAAAAATACTATCAAATGGACCCAATTCCGCTCATTTTATTTGGCCGGAAAAACTATTGCTTTGGTACTTGAGGTCAAGTAGTAGTCACAAAAGAAAAGGCTTGTTTAATTTTATTTTTAATTTTTGGACAGATCAAAACAAATAAACTTTTGCCCCCACCATAACCAAACAAAGACGGGCAAAAATGCAAGCTAAAATTAAAACTGTGCCCCCCGGTCAAACTTGTGCGGTTTGAAGAGCTTCTCTTCACCGAACAGTGGGGCATTGATTTTTTTTTAATTTAAATTTTCTTTTTAAGCTATGATACTATTATATATTTTTGATGATACAAAACAAAAATTCTTCCACGTGGAATTATCCAGTTTTGATTAAATATATTCAATTGAAAGAGTAAAAGACATAAAAAAACAGACTAATCACGTTGAGCTGGATATTAAAGCAATGCTGGACTCCGCCACCTGAAAATCGCCTTAATTCAGTTTAGAGCCCCACGCGCTTTATTTTACTCAATCCGACGTGCTTTTGGAACTCTCAGTTCTACTTTCTTTTCTTTCTTTTTTTTTAAACGGTAGTTTTTTGTTTTTGTTTTTCTTTTTTCGAGAAACTACACCTTTTCTCATTTTTCATTTTTTAATGGAACTTTTCTCATTTCATTAAACCTTGGAACTAAAAACAAGTCAAGAAAAGTAAAAAAAAAAAAGTGAACCATAAATTAAGCTCTAAAATCTAGTAATATGTTATCTTGATAATAATTATATTTTCTTTTAAAAACAAATTAATTGATAGATTCTTGAAAGGTTATAAATTACTCAATTATATGAATTTCTTATGAAGAATAAAATATCTTTTGAGTCTTTCAAAATCTAGTAATATATTATTTCAATAATATTTAGATTCTCTTTCTTTGTACATTTTAATTGATAAATTTTTCAAAAATGGTAAACTACTCGATTTTATAAAATTCTCACCCCAAATATGTGAATAAAAATTTCTTTTGATTTTTGATTTTTGATTTTTGTATTTCAAATCATGGATAATTGGTGAACTGACTCAAATCATAATACATGTTGGAAAACCAAAAAAAAAGAAAAGAGAAAAAGAAAAAAATGCTCAAATAGAGGGAAAAAGTTTAGCTCGGATATAATATATATATTTTTATGGAAAAGGGTGTGCTCTTCTTACCTTGCAAAAGAAAGGGAAGTGCTTACACGCGCCTTAAGCTGCGTCTGCTTGAGGCGGTCCAAAGACAAGCCATTTTGGCAAATAACCAAAAATGAAGGGCTGAAATCGCAAATCCCAAAAACATATCTCTCTGGTATATTTTTTTCTGTTTTCATAACTTCTTCTGCCTATGATTTGGAATAGATCGGTCTCTGTTCCTTTGTTGGTGAAATCCACATCAAGACATCCAAAAAAACTAAAAAAATATAAAAAAACACCATTTTTCCCTACGAAAAATAAATAATACAAAAT
This sequence comes from Artocarpus heterophyllus, assembly GCA_025403435.1. NCBI lineage: Eukaryota > Viridiplantae > Streptophyta > Magnoliopsida > Rosales > Moraceae > Artocarpus > Artocarpus heterophyllus. The sequence continues at coordinate 10,544,374 of CM046335.1, forward strand.
TTTTAATTATTTTTTCCTTTTACAACAGAGACCAAAAAATAAAAAAAAATAAAAAAAGCCAAAAAAAACGCGGCTGCTGTATACACCGAAAACCAGAGAGAGAAAATAGAAAGAGAGAGAAAGAGAAAGGCTTTTGGTTGATTCTTCTCAGCTAATTAAAATCCAAATCGCAACAAAAAGGTTCTCTTCTCAGATAATTTCGAAGCTTGCTTTGCCCAGAAAAGGGATTTTTTTTTTTTTTTGGTTTTTGGATTCAGAGTTCGAATTTTCTTTCTTTTTTTTTTGGTTTGGTTTGGTTCTTCTAGAAAGGGAAGAACCAAACAAAAAGTGCGGAGCAGAATTTGGGTTTGTGATCGGCTCTCATTCGGTTGTTTCTGTTCAAATTGTCGGTGGTTTTGGATTCCCCGAGATGAATCAGGGACGAATTCGACCTCGGTTTCGGCTTTCGGAGCGATTGAGGGTTTGATTGTGCGGTTTTTTTGGATGATTTCGGTGGGAAGTAGTGGTAGGGATGCGAGGCAGGAGCTAGGGTTAGGGTTTAGTGGTCGTTGGTCGGAGATGGACGACACCGAGCTTGAAGAAGGCGAGGCCTGTTTCTACCAGAACAACAATGACGATTACGATGCGAGCATCGATCCAGATGTTGCTCTCTCTTACATCGTAAGCGATTTTTTAAATATTTTTATTATTTTTGCTGCTATAATGTCTCTCTGAATTGTTTGTGTTTATGAGTTGATTAAAGTTTTGTTTTTTTAACCTTTTTCCACGATTTTTGGGGTTCTAGAAATTGCTAAAGTTTCTGGGTTGACTTTTCCTGGTCTTTAGATCCAAGCCTTAATATTTGGTTGCAGTTCAAGTCTTAGACTTTGGATACTTTAGAGGCTCTAAGGACTACTAAATTGGATATGATTTTAAAGTTTTGGATATGATTTTGAAGTTTAGTGCGTCGAATTATGAATATTATGGTTAGCAAAACAGCCAACAGAAGAAAACATGGTGAATTGAGCAGAAAGTATGGCGTTGGACATTGTTGTTATATGCATTCAGCTTAATTCATTAAGTTTATGGATAAATTACCTGCTTTGACTTGTGCTCGGGAGCGTGTAAACTTAGGGTGTTTGCTAAATGGTTAGATTTGAGAATGTTAGCTTGTGAATTCTTTGATTATGTTTTTGAGTTTTTCCATGAAGTTTTGTGTTAGGAGGGTGCAGAATTTGTTTTGAGCATTGTAGATGGTTTGGCCATCTTCTCAGTTTTGCTTTTAAGCTCAGTATGTTGAAATGGAGGTCCATGGGATATACAAATGTAAGTCAAATGCCATTATTGAGGGACATTTTCAGAATCTAGAGCTGGCATTTGAGGTTGGGGGTACTGTTCCAAGCATTGTTGAGTCTTAAAGTTTTAAGCTGTACGACGAAGTGTCTTAGGATTATGACATCCCTGTTTCTAGCTGTTCTTGTACCTTTGTCTTTTATATGCTGCGTTTGTACTGTATACTAGGATGAGAAACTTCAAGATGTTCTGGGACACTTTCAAAAAGATTTTGAAGGTGGGGTTTCTGCGGAGAATTTGGGTAAGTGAAGAGACAGCAGAAATATGCTTTTTAGGTTCAAATTATGGTGGCTTTTATTCCTTTATTTCCTCTTGACTAATTACTTGAAAATTAACACATTGAAACAGGGGCAAAATTTGGTGGGTACGGTTCATTTTTGCCTACCTATCAGCGTTCTCCAAATTGGTCTCAAAGGGCTCCGCCAAAAGTTCAGAGCAATAGTGCATCCAGATCACCAAACAATTTTAATCTGGAGGTACTGATATTTTAGCAACATTTTCTGTGGGTTTTTTTTTTGTTCCACAATAGTATGTCTGTTGTGTTCTATCTAGAAAATGCGTGTTTCACTGTATACTGGTTGATCTAAAACTTTCTATATCAGTTTGGTGCCATTAGTTTTCCTCTTAATGACATTACCACTATTCCTTCCAGGGTGGCCACTGTAACTCTGTAGTTTCTTCAACAGCGCCTCCATCAGGAGGGCGTGGACCTGCTTCAACAAGTTCCACCTCACTCGCTGTAGTAAAAGCATCATCAGCGAATGAGTCGGGAAAACAAGAAGTAAGCATGCCGGCTGCTCGTGTTGAAGAAGTAGCACCTAGACTTAATTTTAAAAACAAGAAACCTTCAAGTGCATCAGACCAGAAAACACTGAAGGTGCGAATAAAAGTGGGTTCTGATAACTTGTCGACACGAAAAAATGCGGCAATCTACAGTGGGCTTGGCCTTGATAATTCACCATCTTCCTCATTAGGTGACAGCCCCTCGGAAAGTGAGGGAATATCTCATGAGCTCCAAGATGCCTCATTCGAATGTCCAACTAGCATTCTTCAGGTGAATCATCCTCTAGCAATATTATCATCTCTTCTTATTTATAATGTGGCTAAGGTGATCATTAGGTGTTTCTTTTTCTGATGTGTTGAGCCAGATAATGATGTCCTTCCCCGTTCAGGGAGGTCTACTTTTATCACCTCTTCATGATGATCTTATCCACCTGATGGAAAAGGAAAAGTTTCAAAAAGAGGGTAAAAATGTACCTATTTCAAGAAATGGTAAGGAAAGCACTGACTTAATCAACGGATCCGATACAATGAAGGGTGATGGGAAAATGGTAGGGGAGAAGAACATGAAATTAGTTGAAAAAACTGATTATTCAGCAGAATCAAAGAGTGGGAATGAAGAGGATGCTCGAATGCGGGATTTGTGTAGGAAAGAACCAGATCTTGATGCATTAGCTTGTGAAGAGCTTGTTTCTAATACCTTGAAGCTTCCAATTCTGTCTAATTCGTATTCAACTGCTGCTGACATGAAAAGGGGCAGAGATGTTAACAAGAATGTTTTAAAAGATAAAGTCTTTTCTGAGCAAGCAGAAGAAGAACCAATGGAGTCAACATTCACCCAAGAGGATGGATGGGTTGAAAAGCAAAAAGCCACTTCAGCTGCAAAGGGCTTTGCAGAAGGAAAAGAGAGTTCCATTAATGAAATTTCAGTTCCAAGTAAAGAAGGCCAACAAAAAGGAGAGAAAATCTATGACACAGTAAAATCTGACTCAAATGTTGCAAAGGGCAAGAAAGCATTAAATACTGAGGGCATGGATTCTTCCAAGCAAAAGGCTTCTAAGAAGGTAATATCCCATGAACAAGAGAGTACAAGATTGCCTCATGGGAAGGACAATCCGGTTCCTGTGGGAAAAAAGAAATTGAAGGGAAGTCATGGCACCGAGGCTGGAGAGCTACTGAAAGAAAGCTTGAGGGTTGGTTCTTCAGTTCCCAAATCAAAGAAGAGCACCAACATGGACAATTCTATGTCTAATACAGACGCAGAACATGCAAAATCACGAAAAGATCTCAGGAAATCCACAGACAGATACAAAGATTTCTTTGGAGAATTGGATGAAGATAACCGAATGGATTTGTCGGAAATTCCCTCTGAAGATAAGCAGAGGGAGTCTGATGTGCGTGCAAAGAGCATATCTGTAATCAATGGTACATCAAAGGAGCGACCAGGTGGTAAGAAAGTTGATAGGCCATCAATGTCAGAGGCAGTCCCTTTAACGGCTACAAGTTCACGAACTGGAAATGGACTTCTTTCTGAGGCAGCTACACCCACAACGGCTCCTGTTTTGATAAAAGAAAACTGGGTTTTGTGTGACAAGTGTCAGAAATGGAGGCTTCTTCCACTTGGTACAAATCTTGACCATCTACCGGAGAAGTGGGTGTGTAGCATGCTCAACTGGCTGTAAGTTTCCTTTTTAGAATTTCTTTTCCCTCTAATTGCTCTTAACATAATATAGGGTGTTTGGGAGAATAGTTCCAACTCTACAGTTTGAACCGCACACTATAACATGTGAGAGTTTTACATTGTTTGCGGTTTGTGCTCTAAAGTTTAAACCATTCTCCCAAACACCCTAATAATATTGGAACCAGAAATTTGGAAGGCTGTACTGTATAACTGCTTATTGGTATAACTTGTAACGATTGTTGATGGTTGATTCCTCTTTCTCTCCCTCTCTCTCTCAAGTTTGATCTTTTTATAAAATTGTAGGCCTGGAATGAATCGATGTAGTTTTACTGAGGAGGAAACAACGAAGGCTCTTATTGCACTGTACCAACCTGCTGCTCCCGAGAATCAAACCAATCTTCAGAGTAATTCCGGTGGGATTTTCGGTGAAGCCACATTGACTAATTTTAGGCACCCTGACCAAAATCTGCGTAATCTCAGTGGAAAGAAGAAACATGGATCAAAAGTGTTGTCAAATGCAACAAATAAAGAAAGTCCCACTCAGTTGTCAAACTCTATGAAGAGAAGCGTGCAAGCATCAGCAAAGAGTAGAAGCTTGAACGATGTGAACAATTCTCCTCTGGTGAATGAACCTGATTTTCAGCAACTAAGCAAGTCTAATGACTTCACGCTGGAAAATAAACATAAGTACAAAGAAAAGTACAAAGTAGTTGAGCCCCATGCTTTTGGAGGTAGTTTGTTTGATCCAGATTCTTTTGTTCCTGTGGAACTCCTTAATTCAATAAAGTATTTTAACTTGTGGTATTTCTTTAGGTGATACCAAGAATTCAAAGATGAAAAGCAGAAGAGATTCTGATCAAGATTCCTCTAAACCTTCCAAAAAAATCAAGAATGAGGCTAAGAATATTATTGATGATGATTGGACATCAGACCACAGCGGGGCAGTTGGAAAGGTGGGTCCTAGCTCAAGTGGTGGTTTTCCAACGTCTTCAGCAGGAAAGCATGGAACAAAATACTCTGACCGCTCTTTTTCGAAGGACTCAAAGTTCGATACAAAGGACAAGTTACAAGTTTCCATTTTGAAATCAAAAGATGGAGTTTCATTAGACGGCGTCTCCTTAAACCTAAGGAATACTGAAACTAGAGAGAATGTGAAGAAACGGAAGACAAAGGAACTTCAGAATGGCTCCTACCCTGGTACAGAAAGACATCTCCCTAATAGTATGCCTTTTGTGAAGGAGGAGATTAGCGATAATGACTACAGGAAGGAAAAGAAGCCAAGAACATCTAGATTGGAGGGAAAAGAGTCCAGTACAAGCAACGGCAGCAGTAGAGGAGACAAAAAACGTAGTCATTTAAAGAATCAGCACAATTTGGATGGCATGGATTCATCGAAAAGGGATTTGGGATCTATGCAGGCTTCTTTAGCTGCCACTTCAAGTTCTTCCAAAGTTTCTGGTTCACATAAAACTAAGTCCAGCTTTCAGGAGGTGAAAGGCTCACCAGTAGAATCAGTGTCATCATCACCTATGAGAATTTCAAATCCAGACAAGTTTACATCAGCCAGTAGGGATGTCTTGCCAAAAGATGAACTTCAGCATGTTGGGCATTTTGCAATAAGTAGTCCAAAAAGGAGCTCTGATGGTGAAGATTTGGGTGGGAGTGATCATACTCATGCAGGAAGGACGGACATGTCCAATGCGGCTGATCATGGATTTCTTGAGTTGTCAGCGCAAGATTATCAGGAAAAGGGTTTTAAACACACATCAAGTAATAAAGCTACAAAACAGGTCGTGCCTTCTGATATTGCAAACCACCAATTAATGAATGGTGCTTTGGATAATCCAGGACAAGATACTCAACATCCTACTAAACCGCTTGCTGAAAGTCACTTTGGTGATGAAGAACAAAATGAATCCAGTTATCGTGCAAATGGGTCTCGCCCAAGGAAATCTGCAAAGGGGTTGGACAAGAGTAGGAGCTTTAAATCAGATTCTGATGCAGTTCAGGTGAAAAGTTCTAGTGTTGGTGAACTGCATACTTGCTCGCCTTCTGATGACTTAAAATCAAGGGATGGTAAAAAGAAGTTGCATGAGAAGCATGGTGTAAAGTCTGAGGAGATTGAGGAGAAAGTTTCCAGTAGAAAAGATGTTACAGGAAAAATGTCGAGTGAGAGTTGTAAGAGAGAAAGTCGGCCAAATCTTCGAGAGCCTGATGGTGTAGATCAAAAAGTAGATGCAATTTGCCAAAAAGACTCTACGTTGACTCCAAAACAGAATTTTTTGCCAGAGAGCGATGGTGAGAGGTCTTCAAAGAGGTTGGCTCCTGACAAGACTGATCAAGTGGAAACAGTCTCTAGTGGGGAGAGGTCAGTACTCTTACCACCCTCTGGAGGACCTCAGAGTGGTAGCGCTGAATCGTTGTTCCCGGCCAGGCACAGGGTCCCACAAAGGAAATGGAGCAGAAACTTCGCAAGTTGATGCCTCTGAAGGAGACAATGGGATCAAAGTGCAAAAACATATTAGAAAGGCTGATAATCAGAATAGATCTCAGCAGATCAGTTCAAGGCATCCTACTAAAAATGGACATAGGGCCAGGGATATAGAGGTCCCAAGTCCGCTTCGAAAAGATTTGCCCAGCCATGCTGCTACCAATGCTTTGAAAGAAGCAAAAGATCTAAAACACATGGCTGATCGTCTCAAGGTTCTATTTCTTTATTTTTTTATCTTTTAATATAGATATTGATGTTTTCCTTTGTCTTAATTCTTTGCAATATCAACTCTTTTGGCAGAGCTCTGGGTCAAATCATGACAGAACAGGACTCTACTTTCAAGCAGCCCTCAAGTTTCTTCACGGAGCATCTTTGTTGGAATCTGGTTGCGTCGAGAGTACCAACCACAATGATATGGTTCGGTCACGACAAACCTACAGTGAAACTGCTAAATTATGCGAGTAAGTTTGAATATATGCTGCCCTCCGAGTCTGTGGTTTATGCAGTAACTTCAGATTTGCAATAGATTTCATGATATTTAGAGTTTGGGAGTTCAAATCACAAGTCATTTTATCTCTTTAGTTGGTAGTTGCCATCATCCGTGTCTGGAGGCTCCAGAATTTCATACATTTTTATCGGTTTTTTCTGCTTCGAAGTAGTAACTTAAGTAATTCCTTCCGAAGATGCCATTGAAAATTTGATGCTAATCCACAAAAGACATACCCACCCACCCTACTTTTTTTTCGGTTGTGGAACCCATCTTGACTACACCTCCTTCCACACTGGTGATCTTTTTTATTTAGTAAATTTATATCACTGCAAGTCTGCCCTCTGCTTTTGTCTCATCCATTTTTACATTAATAGGTTTTGTGCCCATGAATATGAGAAATGCAAAGACATGGCCGCTGCTGCTCTGGCCTACAAATGCATGGAGGTGGCGTACATGAGGGTAATTTATTCTTCACATGCCAGTGCTAGCAGAGATCGGCATGAGCTGCAGGCTGTTCTCCAAGTGGCTCCTCTTGGTAATTAATACAAGTCATGATCTAGAAATAGCGTGTTTTTCCTTTTTTTTTTTTTTTTATGGGAGAGGCAGAAAAATTCTCAATAATAATAGCTAGACAATATTTTTAAATCTTTTGTCGCCCCGTTCCTCCAAATGATTTTGTTATTTTGCTTACCAGTTAATGGGAGCGGGCTTCTTGTAAACCTTATTCTTTTCTTTTTCGTTGATCTAACTTCATTCTTGTTTGTGCATTTTACCAGGTGAATCTCCATCTTCTTCTGCCTCTGATGTTGATAACTTAAACAACCACTCAACAGTGGACAAGGTTGCCTTACCTAAGGGTGTTAGCTCCCCACTGGTTGCTGCAAACCATGTTATTGCTGCCCCAAATCGCCCCAACTTTGTGAGGCTGCTTAGTTTTGTGAGTATACAAACTTTTGCTGGGAGCTTTAACTTGTTATCTATCATCATTTTGCTTGTTATAGGAATACCATGGAAAAGAAAATCGGGACTAAATTTGATAGATATCACACTTTCACGAATTGGGCATCCTAAAGTTTTGCATCTCTTTCCTTCGCATTTTCATGAGGAAGCACGTGATTATTGTTTACTGTGTCCTACATGTTCGTCCAGCTATAGTTTATCCTGTAGTTTACATATTGATCACAGAACAAGATTTGACTTATATAGCAATAAAATTCTGGCCACATTATGTAATTACTGCATAATTATTATGGTTGACTTACATGCAAATCATAATTAAATGTATCGACAGGCACAGGATGTAAATTTTGCTATGGAAGCATCAAGAAAATCACGGAATGCTTTTGCGGCTGCGAATGTAAACAAGGCAGAGGCCAAAAACGGGGAGGGTATCTCTTCCATTAAAACGGCCCTTGATTTTAATTTCCAGGATGTTGATGGATTACTACGTTTGGTACGGCTTGCCATGGAGGCTATTAGCCGTTGAAGACTCCAAGTGGTTGTGGAATATTATTTTCAACTCCAGGTTGCAAGATAGATTGGTGAAGCCTTGAGGATGTGATAAGAGGCTGACCTGATATGTCTGCTCAGTTACTGGATACTTTGTTTGGGCACTGTTTGCGGCAAAGGCTTAATTTATCTGTCCATTTTCATAAGTTTTTGATGATTCTCAAGATTAGCTTTCTGGCATGCAGTGCACTGCACAGTCCCAAGGTTTTTTCACTTTTTTCTTGGAAGTGTATGCTGTGACTGATTATTCAAGAGAAGATTCTGAGCTCCTCAGGTATGGGCTGATCTGCCATGTCAAGGAACTGAAGATTTTGTCAATGTAAATAAAAGATCCCCAAAAAAAAAAAAAAAACGACTTCATTATGGGGTGGTTATCTGTTAACCATTACCTGTTCTAGTGGCAACAACCCAACTGGGAGCTGCCTGCTGTGCATAAACTATCTAGCTTTACTTTTTATGGGAGAAATTCGCAGATATGTAAAGATGTCAATCTTAGGTGGGCAATTCCTTCCCTACCTCGCCCTCCAAACTACTTCCTATAATTTTATCTTGCTGCTTCGGTAACTATTTTAATCACTTTATATATTTTCTTCTGCTGAGTTTATTTTTGTTTGTGTTTATGTGCAGGTTTGTAATCTTCAGTCATATTGCAGTTGAGAAATTATTTTACCTTCATTGTTATTGATTCAATTTGTTGATAAAGCAACACGAGTATCGGAGGGGAATAATGTTATAGTATGTTTAGCCACCGTTGCAGCTTACAGGTGCTCAAGTTACATACTCCTCACAGGTCTGTTGGGCTCCAATTACTAAAGCTTATTGTGTTAATTTAATGCATAGCCTTTGCTAACTCGGTTTTTTTCCCCCTCTTGGCAGTTGTGTTCATGTACATACATCGAGTTTATTGTACCCAAAGCTCAAGCTTCTCTGTCAATGGGAGAGGATTGGGATGATAGATCATCATGTAATAAGCTTCCATCGTTAATGTCTTAACCTGACAGGTAATGTGAAAATGAAGATTAGGAGTTTTGTAACTGTTGCTTTTTTGTCTTTATGTTTCCTATTGCTGCTGTTATTGTTGTTGTTGATGTTTTCGTTTAATATTTTGAAGTGGGTTTGTTTGGAGGGTGAATTTTATTAGAGGACTCTTTGGGCGTTATCAATTGATGAACACTGGTCTGTGATTGCAGGTTAAAGTTACAAAGGCAGCAAAGCTAGCATGTGATTAGGTGACCTAGTTGTAAATTTTCTTTTTCTTTAACGTTGATTGCGTCTTATTTCTACTGTAACAATTCATTAACTGGGATTAATTTTCATCCCTGCCCCCTAATTTTATGCTTCCTCTCTTTAATGTATGTCATATGGCACTAATAATTCATGTTTCACATAATAAAACGGTGATTTTTTTTAATGGATAAAGCAGTGATATTTTTGTTTCTGCAACTCCTTTTTTTTTTATTTTTTTATTTTTTGCCCCCTGCCAAGTCTGGTTCAAGGACCAAAATTCATTCGCAGGCTGTGACATCGTTTCATTTAGATTTTTATGCACTATAATCTAGTTGACAGTTCCATCATCCATGTATTTTCTATTAATGCAAAAGGACATGTTTTTTTTTTTTGCCTTGAAATGACAACGGTAATCTAGACGACAAACGAGTTATAATTTTACAAGCTGGGCAACAATCCTTGCAAAAACAAAGGAGGGGTCATTTTCAACACTAGTCGACGTGTCGTTTACATGCCAAACCTTTAGGAAGTATTCCCTCGCAGACCTCCAAAACCGAGAATCTAGCCAACAATGTTACCAGTCCAAAATCGCCTCAGTAGCTCACCTATCTCATCACAAAGGGTTACAAGCAGCTTGCAAGTAACTCTTTGCGAGTCAAATGATTTTAATTATTTTAAAAAAAGCAATAAAAGTGCTAGAATTGTTATTAATAATCAATTGTGTCTATCCACCAAGAATTAGTATTCAAGATTAGATTTGTGTATCTCTTTGATGAAGTAAGCACTAACATTAGTATACATAGTAAAGTCAAATTTGGCTGAGTTACTATAGCAATGGTTGACGGCGATTACTATAGCCGTCTACAGTATTGTAGCAATTACGATTACTGTAATAGGCACTATAGCACACGAAATTTCCTCATGAATACCCCATTCTTTCACCTATTTTTGGATATCTAAAATTAAGGTATTAATGTACTTTCTCTACTTTCTTTCTCAATTCTCTTACTTTACCTTTATAGTTCTTAGTTTTTATAACAAGAACAACATTCATATTGCTAAATGGAATAAAGTTTTTTCATAAAGGATGCTTTGTTTTCACCAAATTTCAAAATGAATTTGTTGAGTTTTAATGACATATACCTTTATGGATATGATACTTAGTCTGAGACTAAAGATAATAGTAAGTATATGTATATTACTAATGAGATTTATAGAAAGTACACATTAGAAAAACTATTAAAGTTTTCCTTGGGAGTGCATTACACATATTTAAATGTGATTGAATCACATGTGGTAGTTAAGGAAGATCCTCAAATTTTAACTTTTGGTGTGACCGATTGGGTCATCCTGATTCATCAATGATGTGAAGAATTATTGAAAACTCACATGGACATCCATTGAAGGGCCAGAAGTTCATTCAAATAAATAAAACTTCATGTGCAGCTTGTTTTCTTAGAAAGTCAATTTTGAAACCATCACCAGTTAAAATTAATAGTGAGTCACCTATGTTTCTTGAATGTATTCAAAGTGATATATGTAGGCCTATTCACCCACCATGTGGGCCATTCATATATTATATGGTATTGATAGATGCCTTTGGCAGATGGTCACATGTTTGCTTATTATCAACGTGTAATGTGGCATTTGCAAGATTCCTTGCCCAAATAATCAGGTTAAGAGCATAATTTTCTAACTATACAATAAAGAAAGTTAAACTTGATAATACTAGTGAATTTACATCCTAAGATTTTAATGATTATTGTATGTCAGCTGGGATTATTATTGAGCATCATCTTGCTCATGGACATACATAAAATGGTTTGGTTGAATCATTGATTAAGCGCCTCCAACTTATTGCTAGACTATTAATAATGAGAACAAAGCTTTCTACTTCTGTATGCAGTCCTACATGCTATGGCATTAATTTGCATTAGGCCAAGTGCTTATCATAAATACTCCCCAGTACAACTAGCATTTGGTCAAGAACCAAATATTTCTCATCTAAGGATTTTTAGTTGTACGGTATATGTACCAACTACTTCAAGACAATGCACAAAGATGGGTCCTTAAAGAAGACTGGAAATATATATCGGGGGGAGATAAGAAACAATTGGAAGAGGAAATTACATGGTGTGAACCATCTCTATTGCATTTTGATCCTTACACAAAACAGTGTGCGTTAGAAGTAAAAAAGATTATGCACTTACAAAACATAGCAAATCAAATACCAAATACATTCACAGGTACAAAATGAGTGACTAAATCATATATACTAGCTGCTAATTCTCCTAGTCAATTTAAGTCCTAAAGGACAAATTGAAAATTTAGTCACTATGAGTCTATGGCATGCCTAAAGCGTGGTAGGCCAATCGATTCCAAAGATAAAAATCATTGAAAAAGGAATAGAAGCTAAAAAGCATGATGACCCTAATATGGTGGAATGTGTTTTAGAATAAATACAAAATGAGACAAATCAAGAGACTCTTGATGTTGACCAAAACTTGGAAGGTTTAGAAAATCATGAAATCTCTATTGATTATGTAAATATAGGAGGATTGTGGAATCGAAATAAAATAGAATATATCTATGAAATATTTTCTTACTTAGTGGCATGTGTCATTGAAAGTGAAAATCCTAAACTAAGATCTATTACTGAGTGTAAAAAGAGTTACGATTGGGCTAAATAGAAAGACGCTATGCAAACAAAATTAAATTCGCTTAATAAGTTCAAAGTTTTTGAACCTATTGTTCTCACACCTAAAGCTGTCAGACCTGTAGGATATAAATGGGCCTTTATACAAAAGCGCAATGAGAAAAACGAGATTGTGAGGTACAAAGCTCGACTTGCTGCACAAGTATTTTTGCAAAAACTTAGAATCGATTATGAAGAAATGTATTCTCCAATAATGGATGTAATTACGTTTATATATCTAATCAGCCTAACAGTTTTTGAAAATTTAGAAATGCATCTTATGGATGTTGTTACAGCTTATTTGTACGGATTACTTGATAGTGATATTTATATGAAAATCCCTAAAGGATTTAAAATGCCTGAAGCATCGGATTCAAAAAACCTAAAGAAATGTAATCGATCAAGTTACAGAGATCATTGTATAGGTTAAAGCAATCCGGATGCATATGGTATAATTGTTTAAATGGGTATTTAATAAAGAAAGGGTATGAAAATAATCCTATGTGCCCATGTGTCTTTATTAAGAAAATATCTGGATATTATTGCTGTCTATGTTGATGATTTAAATATTATTAAGATTCGTAAAGTAATTCTTGAGACAGTGACATACTTAAAGGAGGAATCTAAAATGAAAGATATTGGAAAAATCAAGTATTATCTTGGTTTACAAGTTGAGCATTTACAAAGTGAAATACTTTTACATCAATCAAATTATACCAAAAAGGTCTTAAAATGCTTTCATATGGACAAAGCGAATCCTTTAATATCCTAATGGTAAACAGATCACTCAAAGTGGAAATGGATCCATTCCGTCCTTGTAAAGATAATGAAGAGGTTTTTGGTCCTAAAGTACCATACCTAAGTACAATTGGAGCTCTTATGTATCTTGCTAATTGTACAAGACTAGATATTGCTTTCTTTGTTAACCTATTAGCAAGATTCAGCTCAGTTCTTACACGGAGACATTAGAATGGAATTAAGCACATATTTCATTATCTTCTAGGAACAACTGACTTTGGTTTATTTTATCCCAAAGGATCAAAACAATGACTAATTGGTTATGCAGATACAGATTATTTATCAGATCCATAAAAAGCTAGGTCTCAGACTAGATATGTATTTATAAGTGGAGGTATTGCAATTTCTTGGCGTTCACAAAAGCAAACACTGGTTGCTATTTTATCAAATCATGCGAAAGTTATCGCACTCCATGAAGTGAGTCGAGAATGTTTGTGGTTGAGGTCCATGACCCAACATATCCAAGTCACTTGCGGTTTACCACTCAATAAGGATCCAATAGTATTGTTTGAAGACAACAACGCATGTATCACTCAAATAAAGGAATGCTACATCAAAAGGGACATAACGAAATAGATACCTCCAAAATTCTTCTCATTTACCCAAAAGCTTAAAATGAATAAAGATTTTGATGTGCCATACACTCGCTCAAGTGACAATGTTGCAGATCTTTTCACAAAGGCACTTCCCACGTCAACTTTTAGACAACATGTACACAATACCGAGATGGGTCATCTGAGAGATTTATAAAGAACAACTAATGTCAATTTGAGGAGAAGTCTATACCAACAATATTCTTTTTTCCCTTGCTATGGCTTTGTCTCATAGGATTTTTCTAATAAGGTTTTTAACGAGGCAGCATAGAGCATCTTTACAAGAATGATGTACTCTTTTTCCTTTCATTATGGTTTTTATTCCAATGGGTTTTTCCTAGCTAAGTTTTTTAATGAGGCATCATAAATGGTAGACATCTAACGAGGAGTGTTATGAATAAGCAATTGTGTCTGTCCACCAAGAATCAGTATCTAAGATTAGATCTGTATATCTCTTGCTGAAGAATGATGTACTCTTTTTCCTTTCGTTATGGTTTTTATTCCAATGGGTTTTTCTTAGCTAAGGTTTTTAATGAGGCATCATAAATGGTAGACATCTAACAGGGAGTGTTATGAATAAGCAATTGTGTCTGTCCACTAAGAATCAATATCTAAGATTAGATCTGTATATCTCTTGCTGAAGTAAGCGTTGACATTAACATAAATAGTAAAGTCAAATCCGACGAAATTACTATAGCAATGGTTGACCATGATTATTGTAGCAGTCCATGGCATTGTAGCAATTATGACTACTATAGCAGGCACTATAACAAACAAAAATTTCCCTATAAATACTCCATCCTCTTATCTATTTTTGGATATATGAAATTAAGAGATTAATGTAATTTTTCTTTCTAATTCTCTTACTTTGCTTTTATTGTTCTTAGTTTTGATAACAAGAATGACAATAATAATGTCTTATTGAACCTCTAGTAAGTTTAAAAGTTATTTAAAGTCTTTTTTTTTTTTTTTTTTTTTTTGAGTAGGTCACATTTGTAGGAAGTTATGTCAAGCAGGTCGTGAGTATAACAGGCGAGTTGGGCCACAACTACTTTCCCTCAACTGATTGCTAGCCTTTTGTTTTTCTTACCCTTGAAAGAAGCAACAGATATGCTTTACTACTTTTCCCCATGCGAAAGAACACAGCTCCCCTTCCTGGGGTGTCTGCCAAAAATTAAGATGAGATGAGATAGCCGTAGGAGCACCAAAAGCTACTTTGATTCCATTAACCTTCACTTCCTAACCCTTTCTTCCTTGGAATAAATTGTGTTTGAGAAACACTAGTTAACTAGCTTGATAAATTTGGAACAATAAATTTCGAACTCTTGGGTCCAAAAGTTTTACAAACCTTGACAAGAAACCTATACTCCATCGAGTCGCAAGCTTTGTGCATATATATGCATAGACTTTCAATGGAAGCAATTGAAGATCAATTTGTAGGACACATTACACAAACTTATCGGTCTAAATTTGTCAAAAGAAGCAGCTCTGACAGAGTTATTGACAAGCAGACTGTCTATAAAGTTTACAGCCTCTAGAGTTGTCCTTGCTGAGAGAAACTTGGGGCAAATAGCACCACCTGATCCCAATAGGCCTTGAAAGATGGAGCCTTGAGAAGATACATGATTCAAATAGTAACACCTTATATGAGTAATATTCCAATTTGTTGCACGGAAAGACAACAAGAGAAGAGTAAAATTTACTCGACGTACTCTAAAACAAGACAAGGGAAAGGCATCATTAGGCGCCTATCAACTTATGGCAAATAGAGAATAAGCATTCCTATAATTTATTTATTTATTTTTTTTCCTGGAGAATTGGAGATAAGGTTTAAGTGCGCAAAAATTGCTTTTAAGTTGAATTGCACTAAAGTTGACTCCTGTTTCGAAATCCTAGAAATAGTAAAACAGGCTGCACAAACATTTACAGCGAAATCTCTAACTCAGATGAATCTACTAAGCCAATCCCGAACTCCATATGTCCATTTTTTTGGATCATGCCAAGTATCTAAAAGTGTTTGCATTATCTTTGTCTCTCTCTAGGTAGTCCCGAGTGATGAGATCTTCAATCCGCTTCTTGATTGCCTTAACATCAGGCTGTATATTCCACGTAGAATATATAATCAGGAAAAAGATAATAATAAAACAACAATAGTACTAATAATAATAATAAAACTTGTTTCGGCTTTAACAAAAACTCTAGACGCAGGCTAAATCATACTTGTTAAAATCTTCTTCCTTAGATCATAATACTTGTCCTCTCTTTTCTAATGACAAAACTTAGCAAGTACCACGCGGGTTAAAGACCATTACATTTTACTAAAGAATGTCAGATGAAAACGACAATTCTAAGTATATCATTTACATACTTTTAAGTCGGAAGGAAAAGAGCAAGAATATGAAATACCTTGAACATACGGCCCAACTGCTCAACACACTCCATAACCAACTGCTGATGAGGCAAAACTTTCCGACTCTTCATAATACGCACTATCGCAGCATCAATGGCATATCGCCTATCTTTGTCAACATCTTCAATGACCCTCTTCCTTTCATCCACCGGTGGGAGGGGAATCTTAGGATGCACAAATTCATACAATTATCATCTTTCTTCAATAGAAAGAACAAAGAACACGAGGGAACAAGAAAGGCAATATATTTATTCAAAAAAAAGGGTCCTTTAAAACATCCTATACCTTAATTCTCCTCAATTTATCAGTGAACTTCGAGTTGAACTCAAAAACATCACTTTGCAATATAGTTTTAGTATTCGGCTCCTTATTGAGAATCTTATACTTTGCACATGACAGGGAGTGGAGTAATCTAACCAAGTCATCATGCGTTACATTTAATTGTGTCATTATCTCGGAATAGCTTAATCTGTCAGCAGTATTGAACAGCAGAAGAGCAGAAGCCTGAAATTTTTCATCACCCCAGATTAAAACTGTCCAATAATATGCCCTCACCCTCAATAATACAATGAAAAAAGAAATTATACTGTACCTGATAGGTTGATACAACAAGTTCAATAGGTCTAGTGTCAAATTTCCCACTTATGTTACAAGTACCCAAAGAGTAGATCCACGTAAGCTTTCTGTGTTTCGTTTTAATTGCATAGAATTCCTTAAAGACTTCAACACATTTTACCTGGAAAACAAAACATGAACCTCCAATAAAAGAAGCTTGGGAAGACTCTTATTATTCATAACGTAATAGCCACACAAATATTCCAACTAGTACTAGGAAAGAAATTGTTACCATCTCTGCAGGAAGATTTAGGTCAAAAGACTTGTAACTTGGCCAGAATCCAGTCGTAAGAACAGTCACGGACAGATCAATCCCAGGAGATACATGAGAATTCTCACGAAGATAAACCTCAAAATTGTTCTGATGTTCCCGAGCTAACGTCAAATCAGTGACCTAGAAAAAATCGAAATAAAATACTCTTATCTTACACCACAATCATATAAAAAAATTTAAAATATAGGCCACGAAACCAAGGTAAGCATACCATTCCCTCCATTTTTGAGGTAAACTGACCACCACATTGTTGCTTTAGCTTTGTTAAAATACATCTTTCATGTTCCTCACTAGCACTCCTATCAAAAAGGAGCCGGCGAGCAAGCTTTTTCCTACATATGTCAACTAATTGTGGGTATCCAAGACAATAACAATACAAAAGTTTCTGTCACTAATACATGCAAGTAGTTTAACTACCTGCAAATTCAATAAGAAAAAGAAATTACCAGTAGAATATTAGAAAAGGGAAACATAAAAATTAGATTTACCTGTAGAATTCTGCGAAAAGATCTTTGTCACTAATATATGCAAGTAGTTTAACTACCTGCAAATTCAATAAGAAAACCTCAATGTTAGTAGTCTTAAAATATTCAGAAATATGAAACAAGTACAGCAACAAAAAACTTTATAAGGATACCTTCTCAAGAGTCTCTTCTATAGCCTCATCACTCAATTTCTCACTTGAACCCTTCTTAAGAATATTATCACAAAAAGCCGCAAGTAGTTCAGCACTTGAAGTGCCAGCAACAGCTTTATTGCAGAAAACCTCAAAGGCCTCTTTAAGAGCCTATTTGACAGCAAAAGAAGTATGCTTTGTAAAAATTGACAATGAACACTTGAAAAGAGCAAAATTGAAATTTAAAAAGTTCTAATGCTAACCTTGTGAAACAAAGAATGGTTTAGAAAACAATCATTCACATATTTCATGTATTTGTCATGCAGCTCAATTATTTTTCTGACGAGGACCTGAAAATTACAAATTCAAGTCAATCCGCAAACTATTCGACCACACCTTAATAAACAACCATATGAGCATGAATTAACCTGTTCCTGTGAGCCAGACCCATTTGCCTACAAAAGCATCATTATCAAGAAAAATCAGCACAATCAAATTTATGAATCAAATAAGTCGTAGTAGTAGCAGCAGTGGTAGTAGTAATAATAATAATAATTTTTGCTTACCAACTAGCACTTGTTAAGCTAGCCAACACAATACATAAACAAAAAGAAATCATCTCAATTACACCAAGCATCGAACAAAGATGAATTATGTCAGATTAATGCTACATCACTACACAACGTAGCATTTAGTTTGAAAAATGTTTTCATTAAAACATCAAAACAAGAGCACCAAATTCCATCATACAAGTTATTTACAAAAAAATCTTAATAAACTCAAATGGCAAACAACTCATCTCATATACAATTTTACTGTCCTGATAAGCTACAAGAAATCTGAAGCCATGGCCTGATCAATGTCAATAAATTTTTCTTTAGTGTTTGTGTCCACGCTAAAACCCAAGATTGCATAGTATATATGGTGCAATACTACTACCTATGTGAAATAACAAAAGGAAAAGGCAAGCATAAGAAGTTTCTATGAATGAAAAACATGAGTACAAACACAGCAGAATTTTAGGTCAACATACATACCTGGTTGGAGCAAGCATCTTCAGCCTGTTGGACAAATACCGAGCCTTCACCAGTAATATGCTGCAAAAAAAAGGCATGAGTATCTAATTGGACAAAGGAAACAGCTGAAAGAGGCTCCCTAAGGTCAATAAAATATTCTGAAGTTTCAAAGCAGCTAACCTGTTTGAATACATTGGCGACAGGATCAAGGCCTTTTGGAATTTTATGGTAAAGTCTATACATTCTAGAAAGATCTTCCACCTAAAAAATGACATTAAGAAGTAGAATATTGCGTCATGGACATCTTGTGTGACGAAACCATGACAAAACTCTTTCACAAAAAACTAAATACCTTATCGTCTCGAAGCAAAGCACGGCATCCAGAATGTTCCTTCTCAAGCAATTGAGTTGCATAGACCACCAACAATTCATGTTGCACTTTCTATAAGAAAAAAGAAATGCAGTACTAAATAAGATGAAATTGAAGAAACATACATATATCCCTTGAAAACTACGACTAGCTGCAACAGAATATTCAAGCATCTCAAGTCAAAACTCGTGAAAGTATGGCATTATTGATGACATCTAACTAGGCATTCAATCATTTAAGGAGAATAAAAGACATCCATATATAACGTTTGGTAGCAATAACATTGTTAATAACCACATAATACCAATTCGCTAACCAACAATCTCCATGGTATCATGGGATTGGGGAAATAGTCCATGCAGACTAAATTTGTATTCATGTCTTTTAAGATACATGTATAATGGAGATCATCTACTAGTCTCACAACAAAACATGGATAATAGGTAACTAACCTCAACTAAATTCTGCTCGCTGCTTGAGTGTAGGTAATGAGAAACTCTATCCCTCTCTCTTTTCAAGCATTCCTCAGCCTAGAAACCATAATAGAGATATTATACTCACGCAACCTCAGCCAAAAAAAAAAAATCATACCAAATGCAAAAGAATTAAATATATATATATATTGCCTTCAACATGTAATCAGGACAAGAATCCTGCAAAATCCAGTTTGATGCTTTGCGAGAATAATATGCACCAGTATCTTCAAGCATCAGTGCCTCAAAGTCCTCTTCATAAGATTCCATTTTTCCCATCCCAATTTCGACAAATATGTCTATCACATTCTTCAAAAGTGCTCTGTCAATCTGCTCTCCCTCACGTTCTTTGTCAATCTGATATAACAATAACTGGCGTTAAGTATTTAGCGACAACATAATATAGATCCAAATAAGATGCCAATAGCAAACATACCAAAACAATGACAGCATCTCTGGCCTTTGCATTTACCTCCCTATAAACCTGAAATCACGTAAATAAATACTTACAATGCAGTAATTTGCTAGTCTATAAATGCACATAACTATACAATACCACAAGTAGGACTAAAAACTACTAACCAGGTCCCTAAAGCAGGTGAGTCCAACTTCATTAAGAGCAGGAAGTGACCGTCGAGCAATAAAATAACGATCAAGATAAAAGAAGAAACGCGAAAGCCATCTAACCATAACCTTATGATTCACCCATCTTTTCACAAGTTCTCTCAGCATAAACTCATCATGCTTCTCCCTAAGAGAGGGCATTACCTAGACAAAGTAAACAAGTTAGAAAAAAAGAAAAGCTTCCATAAGTGAGTTGAATTTTATGAAATTCATACGAGGGAAGTGAATAGGTGATGAAGGTATTGAGTAACAAATTTTCATAACAAAGAAGGGTATCAATTGACCGTACAACAACCTAGCCAATTACATATGCAAGAAGCCATGATAAGAAACCACAGCATGTGAAAACCAAAAGGAGGCATCTCATAAATTTATATTTGAAGTCTCATACTCAACACAAAACATGACACTCAAAATAAGTCCTCTACAAAGCAAATCAATCGCATCAACAACAGCAGCTACAAATTCCAAGCGAGTTGTACCAACAATCCTTGTCATGTATGAAAATAAAAATGATGTTGTCCAATCCTCACCGTTGTAGTGATATACTCTTCAAATGCCTCACGGTATTTGTCATAAAGCTGCTGAGAATAATCATGAGGGGGCTTTTGCGTACACATGTTATAGATGGTACTGAACTTGGAATGAAGGAAAGATCATCATGGGTGAACATTCGTGTTCAAAATCAATACACACACACACACACAAGAGTGTGTGCATATATATATATATATATATATATATATAGTGTGGGGTGTATGGCTCCCACTTTACCAAGGAGAAATGAAAACACCAGGGTTCAAAAACCCTAGTGGACACACGCACCTAATCACTTGAAGCAAAATCAATGAGTATATTTAATGTATTATATATACATAAGAAAAGCAGAAAAACATATCAAAGGATACGTATAGAGCATCATATATTCCTCTCCAGTGAATGGGGGTTCAGGTGATTCTTCTAGAATGCTCTTCAGTTTTGTGATCCCTTTCTGCATGTAAGCCCATCCTTCATCCAATTCAATGATTTTACGATCCATTCTGCAAAATAGTTCTGCCCATACAGAGACCAAACTAATTTAAGACAGTTCATGGCCAAATTTTTTTTTTTTTTAAAAAAAAAAACAACAACAAAACAGAGACAGTTCAGTCATAGCAAATTTATAAATCTTATAACAAATCTTTATTTCAGTCATAGCATATTACTAATTACTCAACACGTAAGAAAGCCAGTGATCAACAATTATCAGAACAAATATGTAAACGATTAAAGACTTCATAAATAAGTTTGCCCTAACTCATTCGTATATTAAAAAAAAAAAAAACACCAAACAAACAAACAAACCCTAACCATGAAAAGAGCTCTAAAAAAAATGCGCGACAACAATTACAAGAAGCCTTAGAAGAACAGTGATTTTAGGAAACGCCTATCCTCATCCAGAGATTATTCTCATGATGAAGAACAATGCAAGACCCTAGAAATTGAATTAACGCAAATAAAAAAAATGAAATCCATATAAAACAAAAACAAACAATCGAAAATCGCGAGCTTACCCGGGGAAGAAGCAAGAACAATGAGAATCAGGAAAAAGAGACCAAGAAATCGAAAAGGCCGGGAGTCAAAGGCCGGGCGTTTGGGAATCTGAAAACGCCAAAGAATTGAAAAGAAAAGAATCGACTGATTGCAATGATCACCGACTTCGAGAGCTTCGCTTTTCGCTGAAGCTCCGGAAAATAGCAGATGAAGAAGAAGGAGCAAAGCGGATTCCCGGACCTGGAAATCGCGGGAGACCAGAATGGAGAAGGCTGCGAATCAGGTCAGAGAGATTGTGTATTTATTTTTTTCATTTGAGAAGAAAAAATCTTTTTTTTTTCTTTTTTTTAATGGAAAGAAAAAATTCTTTTTAAAAAAAAAAAAGAGAGAGAGATTCTTTTTCTTTTACTATTTATTATTAATTTTAATTTAATTAAGGATTTCCTCTGTACGAAAAAAAACTTAAAATGATTTTTTTTGTTGAGGTTTTTTATTTTATTATAGTCATTTTTTTTTATTTTTTTGAAAAAAATTAGGACAACTTATCTACATAAAAAAAACGTATTTTTTGGTTTAAAAAAAAAAAGCTATTTACCCAGTTAAAATTTTTTTTTGGCCCTTTCATCAAAATCTTCCAAAAATAACTTAGAGTTTTTCTTTGCATGGAAAATGGAGAATAAATCAGAGTTTTCTGTTTTTTTTAAAATTTATTTTTGATGAAGATGAAGATGATTTTCTTATTTATATGTAATTTATATAATATTTTAATCATTTAGAGAGAATTTAAGAAAAAAAATAACAAGATACATGATTTTTTTTTCTTTTTTGTTTTGCTAATTAAAGTGAACAAGAAAAATGAATTGTAAATTTATTCGGGAACTTTTCCTCTTGGGAAAATTCATTATGTAACTGACTAATTTGATAAAAATGAATTTTTGTTGTCACGCCAGAAAGCGCCAGGGTTTTTGATTGGGTGTGATTTTGAAGGAGGTTATGGTTCGATCATGTTTTATAAAAGAGTAAAAAACAAATAAATAAAAAAACTTCCTCCAAGCTCAACAAATGTGAACCATCTTGGCTTGTATATTATTTTCTTAAAAAAAAACTTTTAAAATAGGGTTTTTTTTTTTTTTTTTGCAAACTGAAGCACATAAATCTTTTTAAATTGATGGAATTTATATGATTTAGCTCTTCAAAAAGAAAAAGAAAATAAATTTTAAAATTAAAAAATACATAAATTTCTTTGCTAATCAACGTGAATAAGAGACATGAATTTATAAGCTGGTGTTTGTATAATAAATTCAGCAAGAAAATTTTCTATTGGTGAAATGCGTTATGTTCATAAAAGACAGATTTGACTCTTGTACATTTTTATTCACGTGCCTCCAATAATATCATAACACGTTAATAAAAATATCATATCAATTAAAATATTATATCATTAATTATATTAGTTAAACTTTTTTAATTAATATGACATGATATTATTGAGGGGATACGTAGGAGGAGAGAAAAAGAGGACACATAAACTAAATCCTTAAAATATATATATATATATATATATATTCAAATAAATGAAAATAATATACCTAAGACCGTTTCGTTGAGTCACGCTAAAACGTGCGAAGGCTTTTGGTAGGCGTGACTTTGGAGAAGGTTGCGGTTGAATTCAACCTTATAACAAAACCAAAAAAAAAAAAAAAGGGAAAAGTGAAAAACTTCCCTTGAAATGCACAATAAATGAGGACCATCTTGACTTATATATTATTTTCTTGATAAATAAATTAAAATATGCTTTTTCTTTTGGAAAAATAAATAAAGCTTTCGAAAAATAATATTATAAAAAAGAAAGTTGGAAGTTAATTATTAAAATCAATAACTTTTTATTATATTGAATAAAAAATTGAAATTACAACCTTCAAAAAAAATTAAAAGTGCAACAAATGATATATATTATAAACATATGAGTGGAAATAGTAACAACGATAGCGCGGATAGTTGTGGAGAGTAACGTTTTAGAAATTTGAGGGTTTTTTGTGTACAATATGCTATCATTTTTTTTTAAATAAAATGTGCTATCAATTTTTGTATAACAAAATTTTATTTTTTTTATTTACCTGCCAAACCGCGTCATTTCTCTCCTCTTTTAAAATTTTATTCGCTTATAAGACCAATTTTATTCATATTTATTAGTTATGAATTTTTTTGGGATATTGTTCTTTACTTTATAATTTTTAACTTTTTTTTCTCTTTTTCGTAGATAAATTATTATTTAAATGATTAATTTGTCTTCTTTTTATTTTTTTCATTAAAATAATAGAAATTAATTTGAGCAAAAAAATAGAAATTAAGATTTTCCTGGTAAGGCTTTATTCTTTGTTATTATACATTTACAAAGTCACTATTGCTCGAAATTAATATAACATTATACGTTCTTTTTAATGTGTGTAAAATATAGGATTGGTACTTGGAAGACTTCGACCTTACTTATAAATTTGCTGCCACGCAAACTAAATTTGACAAATTTATTTATTTATTAACTCTTTATTTCGGCTTTTGACCCTTTTAAACGTTTTTCTTAAACTATGTTCAATATATATGACAATGTTGATGTGGTGGTATTTGACACTAAACATTGTGAAAGTGACATTTAATAAGCAATTATATTTTCTCTCTGATGTATAATGTTATTATATTTGTTTCGTAGTAATAAATTTACTTTAAAAATTGTAAATTTAAGCATTTAACTATAAAATAACTTGAAAAATATTATAATTACATTCATGTGATGAAAAATGTCAATACATCAACAAACAACATTTAAATACAATAATTTAATATTTGGTGTCAAACTTAACACCAATTATTGTGTATCTCTAATTTAACACAAATGTCGTAATAATTTTAAAGATTGGCTTTTCCACTTGAATGCTAAAATGTGGCAATGACATGTTAAATTAGCAATGCCTAAGATTCTTTTAAACAATCTATAGTATGAATGTTAATATTGATGTTCATTTTCGCACTAAAAAGAGTTAAAATAGGAAAAAAATGTATATATGATAGTGATTAAATAAAAACTTAAAGGCATCATCCTACAGCAATCAAATATCGACATTTAACAGGTGCTAAATTTCGTGCAAAACATAGTATTGCACTGGATATATACTTTTATCACCCAAGTATTAAAAATTGACATTTACATTTAATTTAATACTTTTTAGAGAAATTGTAGCAAATAGAAGATTTTGTTAATATTTAGTAAATTATGTCGTACAAGTTTTAAAAATATGAAGTGAATAACATATTTAGGATTAAATAACATATTTAGTACTAATTACTATTTTACAAGCCTGAGAAGCCCGAAATATCCTTAGGCCATGTTTGGCACGTCGCATTAGATTGGATTACTTAGTCTGGATTGGACTGGACTGGATTGGATTGGATTATGCTAAATCCTATCTTGTGTTTGTTAAATTGTTGGATGAGGGAGTTGGACAAATAATCTTATATTTGATGCATCATCAGACTAAATTAGATTGGATATGATAATAATTTATACATACATTAAAAGAATTATAAGATTCAAAATTAAAAATAAACTATAACACACTGTCTCTTAGTGTTCCAACACAAAACAAGTTGTGAAATGCAAATTATATTATATTGTCACCTTGTGCAATGCCAACAATATGACACAACTATTGCTTTATCCATCGAACTCCTCAGTTCAATTCTAAAGTTTATGACCAGAGATTGACTTTGCAAAAGCCACGAAAACAGCACAATTCCTCATAACTACTCTCTCAGGATGTGATTATTGTCATCTCACGTATAGCCCAAAAAAGTTTGATAAAATTACAATGGCTAACCTGTCTAGATGGAGCAGCCTTGTAGTCCATCCTTCAATTTCCTTTACTCCAATATCAAACCGAGGACTGACACTACCACACTTGTTCAATTGTCCATTGAGTTCAACCACAATTTTCCAGATCTGTGGTCATCCATGTACTCAAATTCACCAATTTTTCAAAGTTTCCCCCACCCCGACGCCATCTCCGACCCACCCTTTCTTTGTGCACGTTGTCGAAGACCACAGACCATGCCAATGGAGCTTCCTCCTCCGCCCTTGTCCCAATCTGGACCTCACCAATGGAGATCCCCTCATCCCTTTCGTCCTCCACCTCTTGCCAGTCCCGACCACCACAACCTCGCCATTTCCCCTCATTTCAACCAAAACCAAAGCTAGCTTACCCCCTCTTCGAGAGCCAAAGGCCGGTGGCCACTCGAGAGCAGCACCAGTAATCGGCCCAAATAAGGAGAGTGGGTTGAGTTTCTTCTTTGAATATCCAGCATCTTTGATTACACAGTGGGTTGGCTGGCTGGATTGCAAGCGAAAGAGATATAGAGGGTGTGGCTGGCTGAAACGACGATCGCCAAGAGGTGGCTCGCGGTGACCATAGTGGATCACGATGGGAGTGGGCCAACGATAACAGAGTACACTATGATGATCGTGGTTGCTTGGTAGATTTATGATAACGATTAGGTTGAGAAACACTCTAATCCAATCTTGGACAAATAATCCCACCCTTTTAAGTGGGATTAGTTATCCCACAAGTTTGGGACTATTTTGTGGTTAACGGATAATTAATTCGATCCACATTTGTTCCCAAACATGGGATTGGGATTATTTATCCCAATCCTAGTCCTTATCCCGCATAATCTATATTTGAATTTTTTTTCCTTTTTTTCTGTTTTCTTCCCTTCTTGTTTCTTTTATCTCCTCCCTCTGTCTTTTCTTTCTCTCATGATCTATTCGTCGTCCTCAACGGTGCAGATCAGAATGTCAGCCGTCGCCGACAAACCTCCACCTCCGTGACGAGCAAAGGCCTCGCGAACGTTGTTCGCTTTCTCTCTCCTTTCTCTCCTTTAGTTTCATATATCTTTCCTCTCCATAGTTCATGATGACCGTGCTCTCTAGAAGATCCAAGGCAGTTGATTCTTCTTTGTCGAAGTTTGTTGTCCTATTTCGCCATCCCTCACCAATCTCAATTTGCACTCATCCTCTATTGGTTCGCCATGGTCACACAAGCTAGATCTCAATCGCACTGAATATACCTGCCTTTGCTCTTTTTTGATATGAATCTTAGCCGTGCTGAATAAGAGCTTTTGTTGATCCTGATCTAGATCGTCATCTTTAGCAATGTCGAGTAGCAAACGCAATCCGATCTGCCACCACCTTCACCAATCTCGATCACTCATTACCTAGCTAAGTGTATCCTCATAGGAAGTGTCATCCTTCATATCGTCTATGGCTGAATCCGATCTCCCACCATCTTTTATGTCGTTGTCAACAAGGCCTCTCTCTCGATGCCTCGTGTTTTTCTATTTTTCCTTTTATTGCTTGAAATTTTTTAAATTTTTTGGATTAGAAATTTAAAACTAAAAGTGGGATTTTTTATTTAATTTTATTTTTTGATTTTGATAATTTCTTTTGCATAATTATTGATCTTACATTTTGGTTTTGTTGCATAATTCTTGGTTTTGCAATTAATTTCTTTTGTTTGGCTTCGAAAGTAGCCACGAGAATTTGTTCCTATGATGTTCAGCGATGCCGATGGTACATTTTGGTTTTTATATGGAAACATTATAGTATTATGGAAAAAAGGTTATTAGCGGCCACCGGCAATATCGCTGGTGCCAATGAATTTTGGCACATGTAAGTGTTATAATTTTCGGCTGTTGACAATGTTGTCGATGCCAATAATTTGTAGTGACATTGCTAGTAAAATTTTGTATTTACATATATATACAATTTTTTTACAAGTAAATACTTGTGATGTTTGTTTCATCAGTCTATGTAAAGTCATTTTTGGGGTCTAACATGTGTTTGGATAAAAAAAGTTGAAACTCATCTTGAAAAATGTTTCCAAAATACTTAAGTCAAAAGGCCACGAAACTCAAAATTAACCCGCATTCCTCGATTTTTAAGATTTTTGAGCTTAGTCTTTCTCATATGTGGGAACCATAGCGGGTCAAAGAGATTAGGGAAGAGCTCGTGTGTATAACAAGTGGGAATGCTCCAGCCAGGCTACTTGAGGGACATGCTCCAACCAAAGCCTCGGGTATGCTGAGAAGCACACACACACACAAGGGAGAAAGAAAAAAGGAGCTTGGACATGATTGGCTTAGTGGCTTATGACTTGACCAGGCTCGCTAAGCTCTTCTCACATGCATGGCTCAACAGCTCAACTCGGCTATAGCAGCTTAGGTGGTATTTTGACTCATTTTTTACATCTAAGCATAACTTTAGATTTTATCCTCTTTTCAATCTCAAAAATATTTATACATCCAAAAGTCAAATTGAATTCTAGTTTTAGACCACACTTTTCAAACTTTCCATCTTAAACTCAAAAAGTTTAAACTATTATAATTCGAACCCCTAAAATAAATGGATGAATTGTAGTTCCCAACAGCCACCACGTGAGGAATGAAAGAGGTGGGGAGAAAAAGGTGAGGATATTTTAGGGTTTTTATTCTCAATTTCTCACAAGATAAATCAAATTTCTCAAGATAGGCTATTTACTGTACATTTTAAAAACATCTGACATTATTTATTAATTCTTAATTAAATATATTATTTGGCTCATCCTTTCCACCCCACAAACATATATATATATATATATATATATATATATTCTTAACTTGATAGCGTCTGCAATACGGATCATGACACGATAACATTACTCGAAAACGACACCAATTTCATGGGTTAGGGTTGAAGAAAAAAGAGTGCAAGTCAAATTTTGCTTAACTTGACATTGACACAAATATAATGGGTTAATTGAGAGTTGAAGTCACCTAACCCAAACACGACATGAAACCCATAAAAATATCTGAAAGATATATTTACATCCCATACTTTAGATTTTGTTATGAATTTGTGATCTTAAGATAGTTGTTCTCATAATTGTACGCTCCAATTTGCTAAATTTTAGTTAATGGTATCATATTTTAGTAGGTTATGATTTTTTTAATTATTATAATATGGAAAAAAATCAATAAAATAAAGAATTCTTGTGTTAATTTCAGGTTCATTTGTTAATTTTTGTCACGGGTCTATTTCGAGTTGTATTGTATCAATACGTAAAATAGCCGTGTCATATTTATGTTGCGGTTTTCAAAAAAATGTCACGACTTAGATTCGGGTTGACTAAAAATAATAAAAAAAAAACAAAATATGATATGAACATAACTCATGACACGAGTTGCGAACCCTATAATTTGATACTCTTAGGGTATGTTTGTTTCATGTATTCTTTGAACTCAATGGACTCAAATTTAGATTCGAGTATCAAAAATTTTTTGAATACGTGTTTGTTTCCCTCAAAATCCGAATCCATTGAGTATCAATAATCTAAGTTTTTAGAGTTCTTATCCCCCTAAATTTTTGATACTCGGATATATTTGCTATAGTAAAAACTGAAATTCTCTCTCCTATATTTGAGGAAAAAAATCATAACTTCTTCATTTGATATCCAATTGAAACGATTCTTTTTTTGTTGTGTTCTTAGTGAAAAAATGAATAAATTAAGACCCATATTACATTTTTTTAGGATAATTAACATTAACATTTTATTAGATTTGTTAATAAATTTAAAACTATTTTTACTATATATCTAAACATAAATTCTAATTTTATTCTATACTCAGATTAAAACTTAAATACACATCCAAATGTTAATTCGGATAATAATTCAAATTACTAACTCAAATCCTAATTCAAATCACATTAACTCAAATCAAATTACTAATTCAAATCCCTTTACCAATCGGACTCTTAGAAATTATAAGTCATAAACTTTAGTTAGGCACAATTATAGCTTTCACAACCTTTAAATTCAAATACTTTTGGAATGTAATATTGATCAACTATTCATCTATTCAATACATGCTCAAGAACTTTTAGCCGTGTGCAAAAATTTTAAAAAGGGTATTTTCTCATTGTTAAAGAAAAAAATATTCAAAATTATAAAAAATCAATGACAAGTATTTAAAATGTGGAGTGTATTTGAAACACCCATTTGAAATAAAAAGGTTTTGTTTAAATTGAGTTTGTTACAGTATTTTAAGTCAAAATTTAAATTGTTATAATAGTTCAAAGTGACTATTAATAAAGTGTTTGAAAATCAATGAGAGGTTTATATTGTAGTATGCTATAATATGTGAAGGTTTTACATTGTATCATAGTAGTTGAAATTAATTGGATGTTTTGAAAGTGTAGTTAGAATTATTGGTTATAATTCAAAACATACCCCCTGTTTGGCATTGTGGTGGGAACCACGATTCCCACCACAAACTCAGTTATAAACAGTGTAAAGCTCTCACATGCTACAGTAACAATTTAAAAAATTGCTACAGTGTAAAGCTTTCACATGCTACAGTAAAAGTGGTTCCCACCACCGGTTCCCACCACCCCCATAATAGCACTTGAAAACTTTAAATTATAACAATTTTTTGCTTTTTAATAGCAACCAATGTTGCCAAACAGGTTGTTAGTGTTAGAATATGGTTTCTAAAACATCACTTTGATTAATTAATTATGGGCTCTAAAGTGATATTCTTGTAATTCCCTCAACCGTAATTGGCGCGCGTGCAGTCCATTCCCCACGTGCGAACGCTGGGGCTATTCTCGCCTGCCCCCGCGTCTATGCGACTCTTTCTTCTCCCATAGTCTTTTCTTTCTTCCTCAGAAATTCCAAACCCTAATTCCCGACTAAACGTGAAAGAGTCAAAAGATTGCACCTTCGCTCCAGGTTTTAATGCGCGCTACGCTTTTCCCCATTGTTCTGAGGTTCGGAAATTCGAGCTTCGAGTTCTGCCATGAAGTTCTTGAAGGAGGATTTCTCGGGGTTGCAGATCGGGAGCTCTTTGGAGTCGCTGCACAAGTCCCTCGACGCGCAGAGAGAGCTTTTCCACAGCCAGATCGACCAGCTCCAAAGAATCGTCGTCACGCAATGCAAGCTCACCGGCGTCAATCCGCTATCCCAGGAAATGGTGCGCCTTTTTTTTTCTTTTGTTTTTCTGTATTTGTTTTTTGTAATTTTCTGTCTCCTGTTTGTTTGCCGAGAAACAGTAGGAAATATGATTAATTGACATGAAAAATTTAGTATATTATTTGCTTTTTTGGCTAAATTGAACGAAATAGGGTAATCAATAGTAGATTTATACAAAACCCGAATTTTTCAGCTGGTGTAATTAGCTTTTGGGGGGCGTTCAGTCGGTTTTACATGCTTTCTGTACATGCAATGGTTGCTTGATATGTTCATTTGTGAGATGAAAACCCTAGTGTTGGCCATTAGCGGAATCTCCTATGCATGCCATTTATAGTACCCCTATCTAGTCATTCGATTATCCCCTGGAGTTTAATGATTTTAGATGACGACCTAAAATTGCTCTGGAAATATAGTTTAATGATTTATCTTGATGAATTGGAGGTTTGGAACATAAATGGGCCTGCATTATAGAAAGTTAGAACTTAGAAACCCCAAAAAATCTGTGAGAGATTTTGAAAATTTGAGTCCCTTTTTCGATCTCTATTTAATAGTTATGCATTGTGATTCATTGCAACTCTTATCCGTTACAACGTCAATCATTCTATTTTTATCATTCACCACATATGTTATCATGACGATATAGATAATAAATAACATATTTTTGTTATTTTTTATGACCGCAGGCAGCTGGTGCACTTTCAATAAAAATTGGTAAGTAATGGTAGTGGAAATTTTATTTACAATCAAAATATTGTTTACTTTTTTTTTAGCCTCTGTTTCGTTTGACTGTCATCCGTTTGCAGGAAAAAGGCCTAGAGATTTACTAAACCCCAAAGCTGTAAAGTATATGCAATCCGTTTTCTCTATAAAAGATGCAATTAGTAAGAAGGAATGTCGCGAGATAAGTGCTCTATTTGGTGTCACTGTCACGCAGGTTTTTCTTTTTTGATCAGCAGCCTTTTTTTTTTTCCTTCTTTCAAGCTCTTAATTTGCACCTTTGTAAATTTATTGCTCATGTGTTTTCTTCATTTGTAGGTTCGTGAATTTTTCACTAGTCAACGTTCAAGAGTTAGGAAATTTGTTCGTTTGTCAAGGGAAAAAGCAATGAAATCTGGTGCATGTTCAGAACTGCATGACGGGGATCAAACAAGCTCTGATCCATTATTACCTATTGATCCAGTTCCCTTAAACGCTATTGGTCCCACCAATGTTGAGGAAACACCATCTTGCTCAACCAAAGATGATACTCTACCTGGCATAGATGAATTAGATAAGCAATTTGTTAAGAATATTTTCAGTTTGATGCGAAAGGAAGAAACATTCTCTGGGCAGATCAAATTGATGGAGTGGATTTTGCGGATACAAAATTTAGCAGTATTATGTTGGTACTTATCGTCTATCACATCATAATATAAGATTTTAGTTATGTTGTGGTACTGTCTCACCATCTGATTGTACGCATGCAGGTTCTTAAACAAAGGCAGTATGATGATTTTAGCAACATGGTTGAGTCAAGCAGCCGCTGAAGAACAAACAAGTGTTCTTCTTGTCATCTTAAATGTATGTCTGAAATTTGTCTCGTGAACTTTCTATAATCCTTTATGGATATCTCTTACCATTTTAATGATTAAATACTGTTCAGGTACTTTGCCATTTGCCTCTACATAAAGCTTTTCCTGTGCATATGTCAGCCATACTGCAAAGTGTCAACAGATTGCGGTTTTACAGAACTTCAGGTGTGCTTTACTTCAGAAACCCATTTTTGTGCTCTCCTTTTATGTCAAGTTCCTTTTTCTTTGCTTTTCATACATAAGAGTTTTAACCTCAATGTGACACTAAACATCTTTGCAGGCAGATATTTTCTGTTCTTTTCTTTCCTGATGCTCTTAAGTATCTTTTGAAATAAATGAACAAACCTTTTTTTAGCTGAGGCTGTGTCTGTGTGAAAAATTTGAATCTCATTTATCTGATTTGAAGATCAGACATATCAAACAGGGCAAGAGTTTTATTATCTAAATGGAGCAAGTTATTGGCAAGAAGAGAAGCCATGAAGAAACTGAATGGCGTAAAATCATCTGGTGATGTACAACAAGAATTAATCCTGAAGAACAGGCAAGTTTATATCTTAAGTTTCCATACACACAAGGATTCATATTTTAGCTCATGAAGTTTAATCACGTGCAGTTTAAATGACGTTATTGCTGATGAATCATGGCAGTCAAGTATGGATAGCCCTGTAAGTGCTCGAATTTAATTTTACCTAAGACCGGTTTTATCTATCTACAAGTTGCACAATTTATCCGAGTGTTTCTTCTTTCTGTGCAGGAAAAGTTTCTTGATAATTCTGAAAATTTCAGGTATGCAGATTTTTCATTCTGAGATAGTGTTTAGCATGGGTGCGATTGTTTTTGGCTGCTGAGGTTTTAATTATAACATACGTTTTTAGGACATCAGAGACCACACAGGCACTGAAACTATTGCCGGCATCTTCAGATGATTCAAATAAGAAGCAGATCCTAGGCGTATCTTCATCCCGTATCCTTAAGATTGTAATACTTTGTGTTATTTTTAGTTCTCTTCGATTACGATTTATAATTATTGAGATATATAAATATTTTCTAATATTGGTGTAATTAGGACATAAACAGCTTTTAAAGAAAGGGTAAAAGACAATCTTAGGTGTAATTATGATTGAACAGCTTTAAAGAAAGGGTAAAAGACCGTCTTAGTTATAAAATGTGGTTTCTTGTTTTGTGGTTTTTGGTTCTGTTTCCACTTAGAATACTAGACATCATTTTCTTAACTACTTAACAGAAATTCGAGAACGCAGAAAAGTTCAGTTAGTGGAACAACCTGGCCAGAAAACTGCTGGGAGAAGTCCACAGGCTACCAGAGCAGCACCATTGAATCAGAGCAGACCACTGTCCGCTGATGATATCCAAAAGGCAAAACTGCGTGCACAATTCATGCAGAGCAAATACAAGAAAGCTATTTTATCTAATGAAAATAAAGAAGTGAAGACTGAAGGACTTAAACCCTCAACCTCTCAGCCCAGCATTTTGCCTTCAGTGTCTAAAGTTCTGGGTCGACCTATTGTTGAGGAACACAAGAAGCCTATGGCACTTCCCATGAAGGCTCCTAATATGCCAGAGGCTTCCATTGATCCAAAGCCAAGAGTGGATTTGAAGGAGCCATTGTGGGAGAAGTGCAGGAGGGTCCAGTTTTCTTGGCAGACACCTCCAGGTACATCTTCATTTTTGTGGATTATCATCTGTACTTTTGAATTTTTGCATGTGGCGTTGCATCATAGAAATTCTAGTGCTTTGCAGAAGAAAAATTTTGAAGTTCCTTGGATTTTTATAGCTGTTGAGAAGAGTTTCTTTAATGTTATTTATGTATTGATGGAGGGAGTTCTGACCAACTGGATGCTGTAACTTCTTTTGCATGAACTGAATGGATGACACTCTTATTGTATGTTTGTCCGAGACTTGGATAGATTGTGAAAAGTTTTTAACACAAACGTGGCTATCTTTGTTTTAGTTCAATCGCCACGTGTTAATGTCAGTGGCTTTTAGATTGCCCTTTTACTGTTTGAATACCATGCTTCTGAACTTTAGGCTTTCATCAAGTTTGAATCATAGTTGTTCTGCGTTAGTTTATGCAATCATGAATGAGATCTTGATTTCTTCTTTCTTTTGGAGAATTTTTTTCCCCTGCCAAACTGACCATAGTTTCTACGCAAGTTTCAGGGGAAAGGTATTATTCTTTAGCAAGTGCATGTGGCCAATGGGTTACTCCTTAGACAGTTGGGTTAGGGAATGTGGCAGAATTGAGACATATGATGCGATATGTTGCACATTTAAAATTTAAAACAGAGCAGTTTGTTAGGAAATGTCATTTTTTGAAGTTACAACGGCTGGACATTTGAAAGAATGGTGACTAAGAAGCGCTCTGTTTTGTTTCGAAAGCATATAAATTCTTTAACTTTTGCCGGACATTAAAAG
Source organism: Artocarpus heterophyllus (assembly GCA_025403435.1). Classification (NCBI taxonomy): domain Eukaryota; kingdom Viridiplantae; phylum Streptophyta; class Magnoliopsida; order Rosales; family Moraceae; genus Artocarpus; species Artocarpus heterophyllus. Next base: position 10,578,961 of record CM046335.1, read on the forward strand.
CATCTCACTTCAAATTTTTAGGAATGACCGGTTTTCTCTTTTGCCCTTTCCTTGCAGCCAATCATTATTTGGGTTAAAGGTCTCCGGTTTATAACTAAATTAATAGTAGAAAAATTAGAAATCAGTTCTTTATTTTTGCCTTAGGTCTGTCAAAGATCCAAACTGCGTTATTCTTAACTTACAAATTCAAGCAATGGTTGTGTCAGCGGGTCTAAAGTCCTTTTGTCTCATTTCTGGAACCAAATCATGCAATGCTTATTAAGCCAAAAAGGAAATATATGTATCATGCAATGCTTAAATTGGAAGCAAATCCCATTGACACGGTTCTGTATATAAAGCACCAAAGCTCCATCAAGCAAGCAAAGTTAAAATGAGATGGTATTTATTCGGGACTTGTAAGAATCGAATAGTTGGTTGGATTGGATGGCTTTACTCCCAGTGGGTGTGCAAGTACGAAGTATGAACTTTAATCCCACTCTAGTCGAAACTAGTCACCACGTGTTAAATTCTCTTTTAGCCCACTTCTGGCACTTTAGTTTTCGATTTCTGTTGCTATCTGGATGTAAACTTTATCCGGGCGTTATATTTGGGATTTATTATATAGTTTGAATAAGGTGAATTATTGCTTACCGTTAACCATCTAATTATCATAAGTTGAAGCTTTTGGACGGATAAGGAGAGGGAAATTGCCATCTGAAATATATTTAGCTTTTGCAGGATGCCAAAAAAGGCAGGATTATTTTTTTTATTTTTGTTTTTTTAAATTGGAAATTTTGAATGGCCAACCAATTAATTTTGTCCTTTTCATCTTATTATGTATACACACACGTAATATTCCCAGTATCATGTGAAAAATAATCGTGTGTCACAGAGTATTGTTCAATAACATTCTCAGAGATCAACCTTTCACGCCATTTTCCTTGCTGCAGAAGTAAAACTCAATCATTTATGGAGGGTCAGTACTGGCGAGAATAGTAAAGAGGTGGAAGTCCAGAAAAACAGAAACTGCCGAGAGAAGGAAACTGTATATCGGACGATCCAGGAGATACCATCAAACCCCAAGGAGCCATGGGACCTGGAGATGGACTTTGATGATACATTGACCCCGGTAATCCCAATAGAACAGTCACCTGATGCCGACAGCACAGAAACACAGGTGGCACCTAATCATGATGTAAACAACGCAGCAACACATGTTGCTCCGAGCCAAAGAGCAGATGGTTCTGTTTCTACTTTGCAAGTCGGAAATCCTAGCACAGCTGAACCAGATCTAGAGTTGCTTGCTGTGCTACTTAAGAACCCGGAATTGGTATTTGCATTGACTTCGGGTCAAGCTGCCAATTTATCAAGCGAGGACACTGTGCAACTGCTTGATATGATAAAGGCTGGTGGGGCTGGTAGTAATGCCAGTAGTTTCAATGGGATAAATAAACAAGTGGAAGAGAAGGTCGAAGTTTCACTTCCATCCCCAACTCCTCCAAGCAATCCTGGAACGGTGCGTCACTTTGGCCTATGTGCAACTTTTGCTGGATATAACATAACTTGTATAACCAGTTTTTTCACCGGCAATATGAGTGGCTGACCAAGCCTTTTGTGCTACTCTTCTGCATGATGGTTTTTCTTTTTTCTTTTTCCTTTTTTTTTTTTTGTCTCCTCACTTTTTTTGAATGGGAAGGTTTGACTGAGGGACTAAGCGCCAAAAAAAAAAAAAACAAACAAACAAAGAAAAGGAAAAAGAAAAAGAAAAAGAAAAAGAAAAAGAAAAAGAAAAAGGAAATGAAAAATCTATTGAGTGGAAATTTAACAACCCCTTGTTATGCTGTTGGATTGTGGTTGGTGGATCTCCGCTCACCAATTGGGATGATCGCAGATGCAATTTTTGTGCTTGTGCTGGTTAGATAGTGGACTGAACAAGTATAAATGTTGCTCGCCTGGTCCATGATGTGACTAACAAACAAAGTAACGAATACTAAGTTTGAGAGGAAAAGATAACACTGTGATGTAACTCGAGATAATACTTGATTAAAGTGATGACTATGCATGCCATCTCTGATAATTTGCCTCTCTTTTCAAAATTTTGCAGAGTGGGTGGAGACCGGAAGCTGCTAGGAATCCATTTTCACAAGTCAACAGAGCGGCTGAAAGTCCGCCACTGGTCACTGCCACTAAGTTGGTGGTGCCACAAATGTTGTCAGCACCTTATATTGCTCCACCACAACAACCGGCTACCACTCCCCCAGCAATGCTTAAAAACTCAAAATACACTTCTCTACATCCCGTCCCCCTAAACAGCTCTTCCACTGTACAAACAAATTCCCACCTCGTTAGCACACAACCTTTGCATAACTTCAACTCTTCGCTGCGAGTTGAGAGCGCAAGTAACATTAAACCGGCATGTGTATCTACTAACGCATATATTGCAGAGGAAAGACATCACATTGCAATCCCACCAACCCCTTTGGTTCCAATACCAGCGCGGCCGCAGACGCAGCAACAATCACTGCAACACCAACACCAACAACCTCTTTATTCTGAACTATCTCTGCCTGCAACCGCATACTCCAAAGAAATAGGAAAGCCTAGTTACGTGCCTGATTCTTGGAGAGGCAGGCAGGGTTTGCCTTCAAGTTATAACCTGCGTTTAGCAAACCAAAACAATAGTTACAACGCCTCTGCATTTGGAGGTCCTGTGCAGCCTCCTCAGAGTCAGTGGGAAGGGAGTAATGAGTATGCGGAGGGAGAGGCGTTTGAGTCATGGAGTCCAGACAATAGTCCAACTAGAAACCGTGAGTATGTGATGGGAAGAAACTTCCCAGAACCAAGAACGAATCCTGGACGGGGCTACAGGCCTGATCAGTCGAGGATGAGGAATTCCTCTGGGTACAGAGATCATAATAGGCATGGAAACAGAAGGTGGCGTGATCGGAGGCGATGATTTGTATTGGACTAGGGGCAGGCTTTGCCAGATTTTATTCATTCATGGCATAGAGCGAAATTTTGTTAATAATGGGTTTTGTGCATGATATGGTAGAGATTTGGAAATTGAGACTTGTAGTCTCCGTCCTGGAATGGGTATTGAGGTGAAGGAGATTGTTGAAATCAGTGGATTACTTCCATTAACGACTATTAGAGATGTTCATAACTCGATTATTAATCTGACAAAAAATCTCTTCATCTGTATCCTTTTCTTCCTAGAAACAATTTAAAGCTCCTGTTGGCTCGAAAGGATCACTTTTGGCCTAACACTTGAACTGGAGATATGGGGCTTGTCTTGATGCTTTTTTTTGAAATGGAAATTTTCCTTAACTTGTACTTGGTTTTTAGTTTGCCTTCTTAAGCAAATAGCAAAGCGAGCGAAACATGAGGAACAATTGAAAATGCACGTTAAAACGACCACGTGATAGGCAACTATCATTTTTCTTTTCCTTCAAATTTTTTTGAAATGGTAGACTGCAATGAATCAAAACCTACAAATAAAATAAAGTCTAGACCCTTGGCAATAAAATGCTTCTCTTAAGAGAAGGATTGGCTAGTGTCGTTGAAACAAAGCTTAAGGGTTAAATTTTTGGGTTAATTGGATTAGTGCACCCTAAAACTTTAGTGCTTTTAGCGCTTGGTAATTTAATCTTCAAACTTTCAATATTAACAAATAAGGCCTCAGATTTTAGAATTTGTTGCAATTGTAGTTTAATAGCCAACCGACATCAATTAATGGGTGAAAATTGCCTAAGATTTACACAAATACACCTTAAACTTTTTGTTGATTGGCAAGTTACCCTAAACAATTTAAATTTTGGCATTTCAAGCCCTATTTATCATTCATTAATTAGACTGTATTGTCAAAAATTTTAAATTTAGGGTCTTAAATGTCAAAATTAAAAATTCTAGGTGCATGTGCAAAATAAATATAAGTTCAAGATGCATTAATGCAATCAAACCTAAATTTTCATATTTCAAGTGTAGGGTTTCTTGAGGGCCAGCATCCAATCTGCAAATTTTCCTGTTTCATTTTTTTAATCACTCAAGTCTCAAAAGCTAAAGTTTTTTTTCTCTAAGATCTTAGATAGAAAATATTTTTCCTTAAGATTGCATAGCTATCTGCTCAAGTAAAAACACTTAAAGCTCAAAATCAGGGTAAATATCAAGTTCAAAAAATCACCTCAACCATATTCACATTGTGTATCATTTGCAGTAACATTCTACTAACTTGTCTGGTGCGAAGAAAAATATTCCTCATTTCCACCCTTTACCCATTAAATAGTTAGCCTGGGGTAAGCCATCATGGATTCATGATACTCGAACTCGGTTTGTTTTGAGTTTTGTTGTTCTTGGGAAGAACAAAAAGCCTTGCATTAAGAATGAGAAAAAAGCTAAAATTTTTATTCTTTTATGCAACAAACATAACACTGACATGTACATGAGAATTTGAATTTATAATAAAAGCAAACATGTGTTTAAAATTTTCCTTGCTAGACATGAGACATTTGATTGAAACATTAAAATATAATTATATGAGACCGGTAGTCAGCTAATAAGGTTGGATCAGTCCCCTACCCCCATCCTTGCCCTAGCTTTATAACCCATCACAGATTAGATTTTTAACCTCCTGTCTACAATTCAAAAAATTAGACTGTGTCATGTCTTATGAATGAAAATAACATATCATCTCTAATAACTGTTTGGTTTGGTTTATAGATTTGAACGAAAATTTAAATTTTTGTGAGAGAAAATAATATAAAAAATAGTTTGAACTATGGTTCAAACCTACGAACCAAACAGGCTGCCTTTGGAGTTGCTCGTCTTCAAAAGTATTTAATCAAGCACAAAACAAAAATTCATTAGATAATATATATATACATACACACACACATTAGCAGTATATTAATATCAATTGTACTGGAAGAGATTGCGTTGATTGTGTTACAAACAACCTGGGAGATCATCTCAATTTCACCAATAAGAAATCAAGAATTAATGGAGATATATTATGACTTAAAATAGTGATATATATTATTTATAATAATAAGAACAACAAGATAAATCATGCATATGTGGCCGTACGTACAAGTACGGAAATGATCTACCTGTTTCAACACACTTAAAGATCACATCATACTAATACATAAATTTTCTTAGGATCATCATGAATTGATGATCCTCATGCATCATGGCAACCATTTCGGCATATTTAGTCTAAGTTAAGCGCTTGCTATATATATTGTCCAATCTGCTGTCAGTTTCATCTTTCAGCCCATTCTAGCGTCATGGAACTGGTGGATGCTGGAATCCGGTCGAAAGGATTTCATCCTGTTAGAGAAACAATACTGCAAGTTGGTGTAAAGGTATGCACTAGATGGCTTAATAGTGGCATTGGAACATGTCTGATGCTTCGATGTCGTGAGAGACATCTGCTTCACCCCTGCTAATTTTGACCAAGACTTTAGCTTGCGTATATTCATTGTCATGATGCTTTGGTTAAGGTTTCCAGAACTTAAAGTTTTTGGATAAATTAAGTCTAAATTCCTGAAATTTGGTATTTATTGCTTGATTCTGAGAGGAAAGATAGGCAGCGTGTTTATTTGGTATTGGGTTATTAGCTAACTGTTTATGTTTTTATATTTCCTCATTTCATATAGTTTGGATATAGCGGACAATTTCTTTTCACTTTATGATTCTATATTTCCTTCTTAAATGTAGGCTATAGTTATTGGTTGCTCTACTTTTTGTTTATTCTTGAAATTACTTTGAAACATTATGTCGGCGTGCCCTCGCTTGAGGAAAAGTACTTCTCCAAATTCAGGTTTCTATGCCCTCAGACATGATGACTTGGTAAGGTTTGTCAATGTAGCTTGTTACATATTCATCTCCATGTCATAATAATATGGTTTTTTTTTTCTTTGTTCATTTCCAGGGATGCAATGGAAGTGGCAAGAAGAGCAGAACAAGAGATTTTGAAAGCAGATCCCGACTAGCATCAAAGCAAGAATTTGAGATCTTTCTTACTCTGTTTCCTTAATAAGATGTTCATTGTACGTACCAGAGTCTGAAATAATATGCAAAACGTTCCGTCAACAAACGATAGAGAGATAGAATGGTGTCTATTTGAAAAGATACTTTTCTAGCACATTTTAGTTGAAATTCTTGAAATAATATGAAAGAAATGAATCTTGTTTTTTTCTTTTTCTTAGAATCAGTAAGAATTCCTGTGTTTATCACCACCATCGTCAAAGTTAGACAATGAAATTCTTTCTTCAATTTGGGCAAAGAAAAAGAGAAAAACATTCAGCGAAAGAACTGTAACACCAGCAGCAAGCTAGTAAGCTAGAAAACGCAAAGAAAAAGATCCGTTTAAAAGTTTCAGTTCTATTTAAACCAGCTATAGCAATTAAAAATAAAAAAAAAGAAAAATGAGAAAAATGTTTGGAACCATTGATCAGATAATTGTAGTCTGAACATTTTAAGTCGACACAATGTAATTTCGGAACAACGAATCATCACCTCAATGGCCTCAATCACCATTAATACAAAAAATTAAAAGAAAAAAAAATCATGAGTAAGATAAAATAATTATAACAATAAAAAAAAATTGTAGAAAGAAGAAAGAGATTGAGGGCTCAGAAGGATCCATTGGTGTTTATGTAATCACAACGGAAAAAGAATAGATTTTTCCCTCAGAAAATAGGTAGTTTATCAACATCACTGCCCCAAAAATCTTGATAATAACAATTAAGCATAGAATTTCTGATTCAACAACTACAACAAGAATAAAGAGATGCGAAAAAACTATAATTGAATTCGAATGTTGGAGAGGCTGAAGAGTGAAGAGAGATGAGCGATTTGGGTTAGGGAGCTCAAGCAAACAAGAGCAATGTTCCATCCTAATTTACGAATCTACTCTTGAATCCATATCCAGGCCCCAGCCGGTCCATGGCTGCTTGTTGTGGCCTGGCCCATAAGATATGGACCGTCTTGTTCAAGGGGCTTATGGTATTAAGTTCAAACCCATACGCTTTAGCCCATTTATGTTTTCTGGTAAACAAAGTGGTATACCAAATTTTTTTTCCCGAAATAGTATACCAATTTTGTACTACTATTATAGTGTTCAACTATTTTTTTTTCTTTATTTGATTTATACTATTTCTTCTAACCGAAAAAGGCTAAAATACTCTTAAATTACATATGTTTACCTAATCCTAAGATAAAATATTTGTAAGCAATTACGTCTTTATACTATTTAAAAGTGATATGTTTCAAACTTTCATATAGAGATAGAAAATTTAAAAGCATTACCACAAAAGTGGTGTATTTCAAATTGACCCAGCAGCCACATCAAAATTGAATATCTATGTTTTTTTGAAATTGTCATCTTTTCACTACCAATATCTTGTTACAAAATCTTTTAGAATATTTACCAATTAAAAAATGATAAATTTTCTTTAAGAAAAGAATGATAAATTAAAAATTGTTATAAATGTTGAGATCGTAATTGGTTTTCCTTTCCTGTCATTTATATATTTTTTATGTTTTGACTTTTTTTTTGTGAGAATAAATTTACGAGCAAAATAACATCTTTTAGGAGAAGAATAAAAATTAATGACATAAATTTTAGGACGTAGAAACTAGTAGCATTTTGTATAAGAAAATAATTAATTTTCAAAATATTTTTGCACCTCTTAGACTGCCAAAACTCTTGCCATGTAACTTGTAACGTTGTTATTTCCTAACAACATATGTTATTATTAAATGCTTTTTTTTTCCTTTAGCAAAGTACAAACTTACTATTTACTACAACTAATTTCAAATTCTATTATTTATTACAATTATTTTTAGAAAGCTCGGATTTGATACAATTCTTTAACTTTGTTGGAACATTTAATCCTGCCTGGGAGTCTTTCTACAAAAGTTTTGTTTTTGTTTTTATTTTTGTTTTTTTTTAAATGAAATGAGAATTTTTTGTTGGGAATGATGTTGGATTTGTTTATGAAATTGTGTTTGGTTGTTTTCCTAGACAGATTGTTTTGAGTATAAGGAAATGTAAAAATTATGTTTGGTTATGTCCATAAAAATATAGAGTTAATTACATAAATATACGTTATATTTTTAATTCTTTCAAAATTTATTCTTGTATTTCTTAAATATACGTTATCTTTTGATTTGAAGAACTTGTTTCAATTTTATCCATCACAAACTTTTTGAATATAAAAAACATAAAGGTAAGACAAAATCTTAATGAGACTAAACTTATTTCTTCTTAAGAAATATTTTTAAAAACTATTGTAATATACAATATTTTTTTTTGAAATTTGATGTTTTGTTCAATGGGAAGCTTTTGAAAATGCAATACAATTAGGTAAATAAGGAACTAGATGAATACAAAGGTTAAACGGGCATCCCATACCCAAAAGGTATCCCACATAGGTCTTTCTTGTAATGACCAATGAAATTTAATCTCAAATTAATTCGGATTTAAACAATGAATTTTTCTTGATAAATTGTATTTTGTATAATTACGATAAAATGTGAATTATTTATAAATAATATATATGTGCATTATGAAGACAAAATTTTTATACAATATTAAATATTTTAAATGCATAGATTTTGTGAGTTGATTACTCAAAAATTTGTAAAATACTCTTAAACTAAAATTTATGTCATATTAATTACAATATTTGTGATGTAAATTTATTAAGAAAGATATGTTAATTTAAGAAGAAAGTTATACCATAGTTCTACACGGTATAGAATCCATTGACAAGTTAGATTGTCATATGAAGATTTTATGTCTACAATAGAACAGTTGTTGGAATACAGTGTGAAAGATAAATAGAAGTAAATGATACATAATACAGTGTAAATATACTAAAAAAGTGCAAAAATAGATAGATAAAATACTGTGATAAGAGTTAGTCAGTGTAATTTTAGACTGTTAAAGCAAATATCTCCTCTATTTTACACCGACAGTATAGAAAAAATATAATAAGTATAAATCTATATTGTGTATAAAGGTTGTGGGACCTGTCATGGGACACCCAAACGATAGACAAAGAGCCACCTTACCCCTAAAAGCACTGGTTTTCTTCAAGTGGAGGGGACAACTTCTCCAAATTCAACTTTTGCCCCAAAGTTTATAAAATTGTAAAAAGAACCCTAAGTGATGAACTTAAGAAAAAAGTTGTCATAATTTCAAGAAAAACTTGGAAAAAATTTCTCCTTTGTTTCCTCTCAAAACTGGATCCATTACTTTATTTTCTTCCTAAAATCTTTCAAAAATTTCAAATTTCAATCAAGTTTTGATCCTGTTCAAGGGGTAGACAAAAGTTAGCAAACTTTTCAAGGTAAAAATTATACTTTTACTAAATAAATTTTGTGATTTTCTCTTGAATTTTGGGTGGTTTTTTTTTATAAAGATTTTGTTATGTTTTGTGCTAAGAAGTTTTGGCAAATCAAGCTCTTTTTGTTGAGGAACAAAAAGCTAGCAAAACCACTTAGGTAAAACCTAAACTTTCCTTTAAAGTTTGTTGTTCTTTTTAAAAGTTTTGTACGTATTTGATAAAATTTGGACTATGGTTTATATAAAAGGACTTTGTAGTATGACTATCATATATGATATGGGTTCAATGGGGATGGGTATGAATGGGAGCTAAGGTTAAGGGTTTTTAAGGAAAAAAGTTTTATAAATATGATTTTTACGTAAAACATGAAAAGTTTGCAAGAAAAGGGATTTTAATATGAATATAGGATGATTTTCCTCCTTGGTATGAACTTGTGAGCTGCTGATGATTGTGAGAAAAGCAAAGTTTTGAAAATTGCAAAAAGGGATTATATTGAAAAAAAAATTGTTTAAGGGAAGTTTTGAAAAACGGCCAAAAATCCTACTATACAATCTGAATTTCAAAAAAGTTTAAACATATAAGCTGTAGAACTCATCGAAATTGTTGAGAATCGTAAATGGATTATAAAAAATCCCGCTTGGTTTGTGAGATATGAATTTTACGAGTTATCATCATCAAATTTTAAAATTTGTGTTAAAAAGGAAAATTTTTTGAAACTTAAAGAATGTGACCCAGGGACTTCCTTACAAAAAACCGAGCCCAATGGTGTAAAATGGTCGGTTTTGGTCTCGAGGGCAAAATTTTTTGAAATTTTCATGGTTTGTGTTAAAATTGTAAAAGTTTTTTTTAAAATGGGTTGTTCCACCAAAAAATTGCCGCCTCATTTTCTTGCACTATTGCAAATAAGCAAAAAAAATCTATGTTTTTAACTAAAATGAGTTCAAAAAGCTTTTAAGGTCTGTCAAGGGTAAAATCGTCATTTTTCATGAAAGCGCTCCAATGAAACCCCAAACATGCAAAACAAAAGAATGCCCCTTAGTCAGAATTTCTATATATTCCGTTGGTGACAGAAAGACAACATGAGATAAGAGAAAATAAGTTTTGTTATGTTCGGGTTTTTAAGAAAAACCGACTTATGATTAGATTAAGTGTTTATATATCAAAGTTTTGATATTGACAAGTAGTCAGTAACAAATAAGTTAGCTCATGATTGAATATTGTCCATGTATGACACTTAGGTAGATAACAGAGGAATAAGAACATGGTTACCACAGTGCCAATTTCAAGTAAGTTCAAATCCCACCTATAGTGTGGAATCAAAGGTTTTTAAATAAAAATATGTTATTTATATCCTTAATTAATTGCATTTGTTATGCACTTATTTAAAGTTATTTAAGCATCATGTATGATATGTCAAAATAATAAATAAACTGGTAAAATAATACACCAAAAAGGATAAGTAAGTGTTGCATCAACTCCCGACCCAAAGGGAGATTTAAGTAAAGAATGTTATTATGATCTCGGTGTTATGATAATCTTGCATATATAGTGCGAACACTTGGGCTCATAGTTCAAGGAAATATTAAGGAATAAAAAATTAAAATTCATAAGTAAGCATAAATAGATCATGCATATAAGTAGAAAATTGTTTTCTAGGCTATGTTTGGATTTACTGAACAATAGCTTACTTAGATTATTTTATACTGTAGGGAATGTAGCCAAAAGGCCGGAATAGAATACTGTTGAGGTGGCAACAACAAATGAGCAAAACATAGTCAAGGGTATAAATACCACTACAAAACTATTGCCGCTATGAATTATTTGTTTTAAAGTATGTTATTTTAAAGAAAACTTTTTAGTTACTATGATTTGAAATATAAGTAGGGCAAATATTACATGTGTTGTTTGGAAAAGATGTGTTTATGAAAAAAGGTTAATATATGTTAAAAGTGTTTCACATGTAAAAAAAAAAAAAGGTTGCTCTTTTCTGTAACCTAAATAAGGTTAATTAAGATTAAAAGAACGTTAAGAGACGGTCCAAAAAGTCAGGTCGTCACATTTCTCAACACTTGATTTTTTCAGATAAAATTGAAATAGTTTTTTAAATTTCAAAGAATACATTTTTAGTTTCTAAAAACAAGAAGACATATTGAAAATAGTTAAGAATATGAGGTATAATTATGTAATTAATTCTAAAAATATATGTTGATTATATAAGTCCCAAAAATGGAAAGGGATGAGGGAGATGGAGTGCAGAATGTGATCTCTTGTAACACAACATTTGTAGTGAAAAATGGAATCAAACCCAATTTCAAATTTCCAGAAACCTGAAAAAAGCTCCAAAATGCCACCAATTACAAGCTCTTACCTTTCGAGTTCTTCCTTCCTTCTCCCAAGCCATATCGTTGTACTCAATGCTACTCCTTGTCCGAAAATTGTTTCACTTTAAGCCATATAGCAATCTTATGGAAAGTAAGAAATAATTAACTTTGCACACATTCTCAAAAGCTAAATTTAGTGGTGAATTGAAAAGTTTAACCTTCGTAGAAAAAACCATAGCATTCAACTTCTAACTATCATTCAATAATGCATTTACGATGCATGGACATGATCTAGTAGAAAAGATGAATGTGGAATATTTCATTAGCTTCAAAGTTTCTCCTAATTCTTAGAAAAATATTAACTTGACAACAAATGTAACTGATCATCTCTTGATTATTAAAAAATTCTTTGGTTCAAACATATTAGGCATAAGGGCCAATACTTTTGGTTGAATAAACTTCACGCCCACATCTTCTTCAGTTCAGTTAACTCAGTGGCCCTATATAACTTCCAGTCCCATTAAAACCCCCAATAATATCACAACCAAAATGACAATGCCATCAAGGCGTAGTCCAACTCTCAATGGAATCCCCATGGGAGAGCTGCTGCTGCTGCTGCTGATGCTGATGCTGTTGCGGATGAAATGGATGAATATTCACAATTGGCAACCTTTGATGTCGTTGTGGCACTGATCTCATTGCTTCCAACTCATCGAATTCCAACCTTTGCTGTTGTTGTTCATGCAAACTACTTGCTCCCCTTGATTCTCCAATGCCCATGAAATCCACCACTATCCTATCCTCGCCACCGCCACTCCCGATACCACGGCCAAACCTCGACACCCCAGTACTTGGGCTTCTGATCCTTCCCATTCCACTATTTTCGTGAAGTGCTAAACTAGAACTATTATTACTAGTCCCATGATCCTCATGCAATTCCAAACTCTTCATCAAGGCTTGTCCATATATGTGTATTCCCATGTTGTGATCATGATTCACCATAGAGCTAGGGGCACTAGTACTATTAGGATCAAACAGTTGTGACATCTCTTGTGGAGGTGTACTGATATTACTGCTATTACTAAATCCTTGACCGTTGATCCCCATAGGATTTGATTGATGGTGCTGCTGGTGATGGTGGCGATGATCATACACATGGCCTGCAGAGACGTGGCCGTGATCAGGTCCAGCCATGCCACTGACAAAGCTCTTTTGCATCATTGGCGAGTTCATGGTGCTGCTGCTTGTGGTGGCGCCCATTTGGGCTGCTTTCTGAAGCAAGGCCGTCGCCGACATGTGTGCCGACCCAGGAGATTGGCCGGTAGTACTAGTGCAGCCGTTTTTGCCGTCTTGGAGGTAATTGGTGAAGCCTGATGAGGAGTTGTTGCTGGAGCAGAGTTGGAGGCTTGATGAAGCCGAGGAAATGCCACCTGATCTCGGGCTACCGAAAAGATCACCCGAGGTGCTCGAGAACATGCCTGAGCCGGCAGCCGCCATGTTCATTATGGACTTGAAGGGGAGGGGCATGAGCTCTTGGCCGGGATTGACGGATTTGAGTGCCGGGTTTTTGGGGTCAAAAGGAGTAGTATTACCGTTGATGAACTCGGCTGGAGTGGTAATAGTACTCATCAAGGGCATGGATGACATGAGCTGATCAGGCATTTGGACATGCAAGTTATTTGGTCCCATGTTGTTGTGGTTGTTGTTGGTGTTCATTGTTAGTTCTTGGTTCACTTTGTTGTTTTCTTCTGTTAAAGCATCACAAAAGGCCCTATGGGTGATAAAGCTGTCTCGCCTGCAAAAAAAAAAAAAAAAAAAAAAAGCATGGTGAAGTAGTGGGGTTAGATATTAGGCATGCATTTGATTCCAAAATAATATTGAGAATGGTAAAGCAAAAACAACAAAAAAAAGTGAATAACACTATACCGAGGACCACTGGTAGTGCCAACTACCAAGTACCACGTAATAATAGGAGAATTAAAATTATAAATTTAAATTTTTGTGTTTTAAATACTATCTAGGTAATTACATTTTGTCACGACATTTAATAATTAATAAGCATGAAAAAGTTCATCGCAAAACATTTCGAAATTTTTAGATGATAGAACATAATGTAGTTGATTAGTTAACATTTTAAATATTAAAATTTGATTTGAATCGCTAATATACGGTGTTTAACAAATGAGGTATACAAGTGGAACCTTACGTTCTAATATTTCTTTGTGATGCCTCAAATTTTTTTCAAGGAAGAAGATACACTTTGTCCCTCTCTCACTATATGAGAGAGAAGATAGGGAAAAAAAAAAAAAAAGATTTGAGGCAGATAGAGTTAATTCATAGAAGTGAAAAAGTATAAAGGGCACCAGTACAAAATGTAATGAAAACGAAAGTACATCAATTTGTCGGCCATTTCCTCCATCATAAAAGTATATACAACACTCTAAAGCTCAACTGAAAATCTAAACCACCCATTTTAAAGCCACTACTATATATATATATATATATGTATGTATATATATGTTCATTTATACAGTATACATATCTTGTAAACTACTTGAAAACTGTACATGTTCCATGATATTAATATATAGACATGCATGCAACGTACTTGCCGGCCAGTAGAAAACGATATTAAAAGATCTTCAAATATATTAAAAAAAAAGCTAAAATTTTTAGATATATTTGAATTAATTACCTGGAAAAAATAGTGCCACAATCACACTTGTACTCCCTAGTGCCACAGGTCTTCTGATGGGCCTTCCAATCAGATCGCACGGCGTATTTCTTGGAGCACTTGTCGCACTTCCACTTCTTCTCTCCATGCTTCCTACTGAAATGCTTCTTGACCCCCGTCAGGTCTCCCAATGCCCGAGCCGGGTTGTGGTGTACGCATGTCGGTTCGGGGCAAATGTAGACCCGTTTCTTGGTCTCCATCGTCGTTCTTTGCCGGAGCTTCCACGGAAGGTTGTGTCCTCTCCTATGCAACTGAAGGTTCTGGTCTCTTTGGAACCCTTTGTTGCATATCTCACACACAAAACGGTTTGTTGCCATTAGTGTTGTTGGTGACAGGGCGACCACCTCAGCATTTGGATCTGAATATATTTAATTAATAAGTAGGAAACATATAAATTTGTGCTGAATCAGTTAATTATATTTTTCATGTTATGAACAAGATCATTTAGAATTTAAAAATAGTCTTAAATCTAACTTCCCGAACAACTTAGTCGATCATATTTTTCGTACAACATGGTTATAATAATATCATGTAACTTTATTATGCTTCAATTCAATATTCAATAGTATAAGTGTCGGATTACATCGAGTGTTACATTAAATTAAAGCAAATTGAGTTTACACGAATGTAATAGAGACGATGCGATATTCAATACCAGACTGATCTAGATGTCAAAGTGTACATATATGCGTGTATATCTACGTAAATCTTGAAGATCATAGATATATTTCATTTCAACAATATTATTGCATGTACAGTGGATTCCGTGACCCAATAATACAGCACAAAACAGTACTTGACAACAAAAAGAGAGAAATGATTAGTGGATTCAAGCATGCAAAACAGTACTTTCCTAAGCAATTATTGCGATCTCTCAAAGCAATAATTGAACTTTTCCCCTTTCAACCATTATTCAAAAACGCTAACTAGCTAATCATCTTTTTTTCGTTCTTGTAAAAGAGAACCCATTTTTGAAAACTCTTTTGTTGTTTTCCTCTTGTCAACTGAGTAAAATCTTGCATGTTGATCTATGCTTATGTAAGAAAGATCATGTGTACATAAAATTACTAAGCAGTAAAAAAGAACAAAGAAACAATATCATGTAACACAAGATGAAACACAAGCACTAACTATCAATTACGGATAGTTAATTCTTAAAAAAAAAAAACATCGGAATTAGTTTCCTGAAGAAACATATAAGTTCATGAAGATCATCAAATTTTATTGAATAAAAAGAAAAAAAATCATGAAGATCATATCAAGATACATGGTTAAATATCTGATTGACAGAAGAAAACATCATCAAATTAAATTGAAAATTGATGATATATGATCATGGGGTGCTCAAATTTAGCATGCCTGGAGTTCCCGGAAGATTTCTTTTCTTCTTAACCGCCGGTTGCTGTTGCGGCTGCTGTTGTTGTTGATGAGAAGAAGAATTGTTGCTGTCACTAGCAGTACTACCAGATGGTATTCCTAACAAATTGTTGGAGCCATGGAAGTGATTTTGTAGCGGCTGCTTTTGCTGATTTTCTTGTTGAAGCACTTCTTCCCCGGTGTTCCCTGAAGAGAAGCTGCCTTGATCATCCTCACCTGTGATATTTGACATCTTCTCAAAAGATAAAATTTTGAGACAAATTATTATTACAATTTTGATTTTGTCCTTTCTCTAGACACAATCTTTTGTTGCTTTTTTTTTCTCTCTTGTTGTTGCTGCTCTAACTAGAAGTGGGGTTTTTTTTTTTTTTTGGTGAATGGAAAATCAGGAATTCGTTCTTGCTAGAGGAAGACAAAAAACCATGGAAATCTCCTTCATTTCAGGTGAGGAAATAGTTAAGAGAAGTAGTTCTATGACTGTTACAATCTAGAGTACTTAATTAGAAAGACATTGGAACCTCGTCTTCTTTGGCCTTTATATATATATTCATAAGAGACAATGGCTTGGCAAATACCCTTAATTTCTTAATATAAATATTACATATTTCCATTTCTTTAATTCTTCTCTCTCCCTCTCTCTCTCTCTTTTTTAGAGAAAAAACATTTTAATTGTTTAATTTGCACCTTTTAATGTATATACAATCAGTAATTAATCATTAGATGATTAGGGCCCCTATGCTGCCAAAGTCTACCATAAGTATTGTGAATAGATACGCACACAATTAAGTGAGTGTAGTCTTAAGGTGAAGCAAAACAGCACTTCAAGGGACCTCATGAGAGGATTGGTACGTCTCAAGGTCAAAGTGTCATTAATGAGCGATTTGATCGATGACTAAAATATTATTATTGAGATTAATTATTGGAAAAATAGTAATTGTTTCTTGTTCTCATTTCCTTAATTACTATTAGCAGTGTAGTACTATTAAAATCATTAGTATGAGTGGGAATGAATGAGGAAAATGCTACTAAATTAACTAACTGTTCCTTAAACTTGCAATATCTCCCTGCTATATGTATTTATTATACATATACATATATATATATGGTACTTTTTGCATCACTTTCGTGAACTTACATGCTGTAATATTAATACAACAAAAAAATATTAATATTAATTAAGTTTCAACTTTAATTAAAAATGTTTTCCGTGACCATCTATCCTTATGGCTCGGAGTCCATGTTCAAGTTCTTGCACTGATCAGCAAAAAGACACACATGCAATATGTGCATATAATGACTAACTGCAATATATATATATGTATATATATATAAAATATATTAATTCTCTGCCTTTGTCTCATCCATCAACTTAATACAATTAAGAACTAATAATAAACGATAAAACTTTAACCTAAAATTTGGACTTTACGTGTCATAATTAACCAAAACATACGAACATGTTTTGGAATTAATGAAGATCATCAATTGATTTTCCTGGTCCTTATTGATAATGAAACATACTATTCAAACTCATGTTCATTTTAAATCTATAAGGACTTATAATAATTACTTAAAACTTTTTCATAATCAATAATTAACTATAAATTTATACAAAGAATAAAGTTATTATTAATCTAGTATATTATGTTTGGTTCACCAGTCTGTCTGAACAAAAAATATTCTAGATTGAACCAATTTTATTAAAATATTTTCTCACATAAACTTAAATTATTATATTGTTTTTCAATTTGAAGTATAATTCAAGCCGCCAGCTATATTTGAAACAGTCAGTCTTTTCAAAAGTAAAATTTGAGTTTCTCTTGTTAGTATACATCACGCCTTTCTTAATTACCAAACCCCAAGCATGACTAGATACCCTTGTTTTCCACAACGTATAATATTCAAATCCACGTCGGTAATAAATTGATCCTCAGTTTTGAGAACAAGAAGACATAAATTATTAAATGTGGTTGTTGTGTTGATTGGAGCCTAACTCGTTGTTTTATTTGATACAAACGATCAAAAACAATCAAACAGGTAAGTGTCTTTTTTTTTTTTTTTTTTAAATTTTCACAAAAATATCAAAGATTTATTAATATCTTAACAAATGTCACAAACAGATGCCCAGTTGCTGCTCTGTTTTCAAGGTTCGGCTCAATGCAATTAGTGAATAACGACATTGGCTATGCGCATATAATAATAAACAAATGCATAATTAGACAAATTCTTTATATACTTGTATAAATGGCTTTTTAACGGAAATCCTATTGCTATTGCATGTTTTCAAAATATCAGATCTGATCAAAATTATTTTTTCTCTAGATTTAACAACTAAAAGGTAAATATTTACTAACGAATATCTTTTACGATTCCACTAAAGAAAATGAATACTAAATTTACGAAAAAGTAGATATTTACTGGTGGATATCTTTTTTGGTTCCACTACAGAAAATGACTACTTGTATATTAGTTAATTCCAATTCTTTCAAAGCTAAATTCTACATCATATCCACACAGAAAGTGCGCGTCAATTCTTTTGCATATTTTTTTAACTCTTACGCGACTTTCTTTTCATGTATATCCAAAAGCTTGATATCTAATAATCTATTATTAATTAACCAAGACCAGAGATTAGATATCAAATATTATAAATGTTTTGGAACGGCTGTGAATGTAGATTATCTACTAGTATGTATAGAGTACATACTCTAAAGTACATATCTAAAAAGGAAAGATTTATTTTAACGGTATTGGTGTAAACAGATTTGCTGCTTGCATAATATTTTCAAAAAAAAAAATTTTCCACCTTAGTTCCAAATGAATAATTTGTTTCTTCACAAGCTAATTGTATGTCACACTCGGAAGATACTTGTTAAGCAACGGGAAGAATAAATAGAAGGGTAAACAAAGCAAGACTCATATAGAAAATATAATTAAATATTACAAAGATAGCTAGAAAAATAAATCGAATTGGATGGTCTCGAACTATCTCATATAATTTATCATGAACATTTTATTTCTCCTGTGTATGATTTGGGAATGAAGAAAAGTGTAGCCATGTCCATACATAATACAACTAATTAAGAACTATACAAATCTGAATCCTAAATTAATTTAACTCACATTATTAATTTGCAATATCCTCACATATACGTACGAATTTTGGTATTTCTAGTACATTTGTTTTCTTAAGTTTTGTTTGTTTTGTTTTAACCTTATCTCATGAATAAAGAAGATGGACAATATGCATGCCCTGTAAAACTTTTTATGTTTCAGTTTCCACAAACATTGCAGGAAACAAGAAGCCCGGCTATTATAAGCTGAAATATAATATTGACTCAGGTTAATTAATTAAAATTAATTAATCGAAATTTATGTAGTCATGAAATATTCAAACTATATGGGCTAATTAAGTTCAAATTTTCAGTCAAATAATTTCAACAAAGAGATGCTCTTTCTGAATTCCTTCCTCTTAAAAAACTTCTGCTAATCACATATACTGACAAAGAAAGCGTCTTATAAGAAGCTTGGGAATTATCGATGAAGATCGATGCTTTTTATGAAGCTGGCAAATATCAGCACAACAATGTCAAGACAAACATATTCCAACGTTATAAACGGCATTTTTCATATATACAACATAAACCGAACCAAATTAACCAACAGAATTGTTAATTAATTAATTGATTAATTAATTCAGCATTAAATGCCGAACCAAATTAATCACATATACGACAGAAGCCGAATTATTAGATTATTTAAATGCCGTCTTTTTCTCAATTAGCAATTGACTTATTGGTTTGCTAATTGACATATAACGAAGCGACCCCACAGAAAAATTCAATAGAAAAGACGTACGGTTCTTGCTAATATATATATATGTATACATATGTGTGTGCGTGACACACACGCATATATATATATATATATATATATATATTAATGTGTGTGTATATTCGAATGATTCTTGATTTTATCAATATACCATGTGAACGTGCTGTATAATTATAAACGTTAAACGACAAGGTTAGCCTATAGTTCGAGGTGGACGTTAAATTAAAGTACCAAAGAAGAAAAACAAATGTGTAAGGTATTTTAGCAAGTTACGGTAGTCAATGTGTCCAAACTATTAATCACCAAGCACGCCATTGTTGATGTAATTAAGAAAGTGGTTTAGGGAGAAATTCCACTTCACTTGAAAAAAAAAAATCCACCTCACTATATTTACACGTCCAAATATAAACTAGCCACACATATAACGTTTGGCAATATTTTTAGGGAAGGGAACTTAAGCTAGGGCTAATCTTGAGGGAGTCATCACCTCAACTCCATTAATTAATAGTGCTTTGAAAGAATTCAAACCTATAAAAATATCAAAATGGCAAATAATTAATCATATTTTCATTTTATATTTTTTATAGATTGTCGCGCGAATCTGAACTTCGTAATGGAGGAGATCGTGACAATGGCGGCGACGTTGAAGTCAGATAAACTCGTGGTATTTGTCATCAACAATGGCTGCCAACACAATCTTCATCTTCGTCAGGAGAGGCGGGCAGAGAGAAGAAAGAGATAGGAAGAGGTGGAGAAGGGAAAAGAGGAGGTGAGTTTAGAGGAGAGAGAGTGTAGGCGAAGAGAGAGAAGAGGCAAAGGGGGACAGAGAGGGATCTGAGATAATAGGGAAGAGAGATAGAGAAAGGAGGGGTAAAGATTATATTAGGGTTTTTTTTTTAAAGAGAAATTATTGTTTTTAGAACAAGATAAAAAAATTAATTGATAAATCAAATTAAAAGGAAATTAACTATAGAAGAGGCAATTTTGAAAAATAATGTAGGAGCTAAATGACTTAACATTTATGAGAACTGATGCAGAGGATCCTCAAGCCTAGCCTATAATGTTTACTTCCCTTCACTTTGTTGTTTGCTTTGTTAATATTGTCGGTGGAACTTTAGTAAGTTGTTGTTTGTAATGGGTTAAGAACGACACCACTCTGTGCAATGGTGCTAGTCCTTTTATTTGCCCTTTTCTACTGGATATTGATTAAAGTAGACATTTTATTTTCCTGAGGGAGAGCTTTGAAACAAAGTAGAAGTTCTTCTATCGGCGATGGATTTGGCTTAATTCTCTTCTTGCTGCGTTATAAAGTCCCAAACAAAGGGGTAATATTGATAATTATTGTTCATGAGGGAGTATTCTGTCCAATTTTCTCTTACAAAGATACGACCACAGCTCTTGTATTATTTTTTCCCAAAGAAAAAAAAAATTCTGACATATAAAATACCAAGAATTTCCCTGACAATATCATGCTAGGCTAACTGACAGGAGTCACTAGTGATCGAAAAGTATCCTACTATGATATTGCAGGTAGTTCGCTAAGAAATTGGAAATCCTTCTAGCCACCGTTCATACCACAGCCAGTTGTGCTACCAACGGTAATCTTCTGCGCTACCATGTTTTTCTCGTTGGAATTCTAAAAAACAAAAACACACAAAAAGAGAGTAAGGAGGGAGGAGTACATCGGAAACAATGAAAATCTTGTTGTGGCAACAAGTTCTCCTTGCAGCGCTGTGAGCTCACGATGCCACAAGGAGCTGACTATGTCCCCAATTATAAGATCTCCTTGGGTGCTCCAAGGAGACATGCTCCCAACATGACAAGGGAATATCCAATTTTAGAAAGGAATATCCATCTCTTGCAATAGACAGAGGTCACAAGAGGTATGTGAGTAAAATCAATTCAATGGTTAGGAACGACATGTGTATTGGATTTTGAGGGAATATGAGTCATGACTCTTGTGTCCATTTGTTTTTACTCATTTTAGAGGTGTCAATTTCAAATATTAAGTCAAACAGGCTAGCTCGGTGCTTGTCTTTGTGCTTGGACCAACCCCGCATCATGAACCAAACTAGGTTGTGCTGGGTCAAAGATCTAGTGCCAAAGTAGACCTTGATTGGCTTTTTTTTTTTAATAAAAGATTTCCTTGTAAAAATGCAACCTGGCCTGATCCTCAGTTCATGTGGGCTTTGGGCCAACGGAACCTCCCTTTTAATTAACCAAGCTAGCTTATCTCGACCTTATTTGCCCTTTTGGTCCATATGAGCCGGGTCGGCTTCACATCTCTAACTTATTTTTATGTCCTTTAAATAATATTACAAGACATCAACTAAAATATTACGTAAATTAAAGTACCATACTACATCAATTTAATTGATGTGCTATGATATTATTTGAAGATATTAAGAGGACTTGAAAAAGGAAAATACAAGTAAGCTGAATATAATGATTTTAGAGTCCATGAATGCTTACCGGGTTATGAGTTACATACTGCTAATTATCTGTTATTCTTAATATTTTGGGTTGAAGTTTCCAACTTTTAACAAACAAAAATTGTTTGAGACTAAGTTTTGCGTTTTGACAATTAAGTAACTAGAAATAATATCAATTTTTTTAATTAAGGTTTAGGTTTGAATTCTACAGACATCAAGGTGAAATAGGTATGGATTTACCAGTAGATAATACCAATTCGGAAAAGTTAATATAGCATAAATCGGCCTATGGTATGAGATGTTTGTCCGTGCATGTGTACACGCAAATGATGTGTACCACGTACAATAGGTACACACTCTAGGACCTTTGCTCTTCCATCTATCCGTAATGACGATTACTTTGAGGACTCTATGAATGTGATATGGCAGATCAAACTTAGGTCTGATTTGGAAGGGAACTATATATTGGCCACTTTGATACTAATAAGTATAATCATTACATTTTAAGAAAACATGCATGCGATAAGCACCACTTCATCTGAGATTTATAAACTAGGAGATATGTACAGTTTACAGTTGACAAAGAACAAAGTGCCTTTTGTCATAGAATCTGGTAATCTTTGATGACGCTGCATTAACCATATTCGCATGTATAATATCCAAAATTTCCACAATTAAAAAAGGAAAAAAATCTCAGTTAGGGCCCTAGCAATATATACTATCCATTCTTTTTTTTTAAACCTATATAAAGAAGGAACAAACAACTAATTAAAACAACGGAATTAATTAGCTGGTGTTTTAAGCTAGGAGATCGTTGAAAAACAAAAAGCAACAAAGCAAAAGAATAGTAAAATTTAATATTTGATAAATAATATATTCAAATTTTGCGTTAGTTGTATTTAGACTTTTAGAGCTAGCATTGGATGTCCCTAGATCCAGAAGACCTTAGATCAGATAAGCTAAAGATGCCCACTAGAGATTAGACCAAGTGAAAGGTGGAATCTTAACAAAAGTAGGAAGCTGGCCCCATATATCTTTCAACTTGGTACGCAATTAGTAAATAATACCATTCCTTATTATTACGTTAGTTGTGATGTTGAATCCTTAATCATTATACGCGCATATGTGTGTGTGTGTGTGTGTGTGTGTACGAGCAAATTAAAATAACCCTCTAGTTATATATTCATGGTTTAATTTCTAAAAAGTAAATTAATTATAAAACAGTAATTTTAAGTGTGTGCATAGAACTATCATGATTGTGAAGGCCTAAGAAGTAAAAACCAAATAATAACTACAATTACGAAAGGTAGATTTTCTGCATGATAGAACACAAATTAATCAACGAGCTGCTAAACAAGTCATGTTCCAGTTAATTAATCTTCTAACTGTAACAAATAAAGAAACCATATATATATATATATATATATATATATATAAATGTCTGTCCTGTTATATATTGTAATATATCTGCTTTCACTTTTATTGATGATATTGTTGAAAGAGTCTTAAAGTTATTTATTTATTTTTTTTTTTCATTAAGCATGCATGGACCACAAACAAGTGATCATGTTCTCTCAACAGTGGTTCCACGCAGGGTGCACGGTCAGTTGAAGGAAAAAAGTCCAATTATATTCACTCAACTTTTGCAAATTTATTGCAAGTCGCGATGACCTTGGAACATATGTCATGATTTAGGAATAAAAAATTGAGGGCGTATATATTCTTTAACAAAGTTATTATTTCTTTCTCTATAAGATATAGGAATACGGACAAAGGTGTTAATACGTATATCTTATATTCTCCAAGATGTACTACCTCACAAAATCATACATATATATAATCATGTTGAGATGCCATATAGTCTCGGTCATTAAACTTTTGACGACGCGGTTTTTGTACGCTCACTATTTTACCTTCATAAAATAGCACTTTTAATCACAATTTTTACATAAACTATTATAAAATGCATGTTAAAGTAATAAAATATTATTTAGCCAAAACTATAGTTTCTTACTCAAACAACAATTTCTTCGGTTATCACAAATTAGAAAAATAAACTACCATATATTTCATTAAATCACTTTTTTTTTAATAAAGAATCATTATATTTGTCAAAAATTAATGTATCAGAAATCCTCCTCATTATCACAATCATTATCAACTTCAACATAAAAAATACAAATGAAGAGCACATATCCAAATCCAAGACCATAAACAAAGCTTTTGTAGGAAAAATTAAATATAAATTCAATTCCAAACACAAAATATAATTGCAAAGAATAAAAACAAGTCCATCAAAGTATAAAACTCAACCAAATCAACAACAAAACATTAACAACACGAAAACTCCTAAAAGTGCTTAGATATATTCCACGGTGGCAATGGTGGGGTCACCGAACAATGGTGGGAATTTAGGAATAAGGAAGTTAGGAAGTGATCATCATGGCGTAAATTTAGAGACAGAGAGGAGTTGGGAAAAAATTAGGGTTTGGGACGGATAGGTTAGGAGAGAGGCAAACATGGGAATGCTCCAAATTATAGAAGAGAGATCAGAAATAAAAAATTTTAGATGGCAAAGGAAGAAATAATAATAAAAAATGAGTTGGCAAAGTGTTGTTCTATTTTTCTAACCTTTTAACTTTTGGCATGTTCATGGGCGGTTTAGATTGTTTTTTTCTTTAAACTACCAAAAATTTTGATATCTTTTATAAAACCAAACTAAATCAAATCACTCATAAGTAGTTTAGGCGGTTTGTGGATAAGATTGAAAAAATTAATATTATTATATGTCTAAAAGTTTACCTTTTAAAATTTTAGTATAAATCAAAGACCAAGCTAAAAAGTCATGATAACACAAATCAAAGTTCACTAACAACATACTAAAAAGTCACAAATACAACTAAATAATATAAGACAACATAAATAAATTTTAAACTTGAATTGAAGTTTACCACTTATGTCGATAAAACTCTCCTCCTACTAATATCCTTTATCAATCATGTGATGAGTTGGGCCAGCGGCGGAGAGAGAAGACATGACAATGACGGCATGGCGGGTAGGCCGACGGCGATGTAGAGAGAAAATGTTGGTTGCTGTATGGGGGAAGGCTAGGGTTCCATTCTATGAGTTAGTTTTAGTTGTATATATTGGTTTTATAATTTGATTTTCTTTTTTGGATATTGATGATAAGTGATTAGGAGAAAATATAATTATAAAGCGTGGAAAGGTACATTTTATACGTATAGAACTTCTCTTGCTGGCCATTGAAGAATAATCTATACAAAAAGGATTAATTATAAAAATTCCCCCTCAATTAGCCCTTGTAATACTGTAACTCTTGAATTTCAAAATGTAACATGCGTTCCTCTTAAACTATGAAATATTAACAAAAATACTCATTTACTAAAACTTAGTACATAATTATGACTTGATACATAATATAGAAGTATTTGATAATTGAATCATATCTTACGCTAATTTGAATTTAAAAAGGATGTAATTTAAAAATTTTAATTGTTAAAAATATAAACTAAACAAATTAAAAACAAATAATCTCTCTTTTACTTTTTTGTGACTGCACCAAGGTAAGTTAACAGTCTCACTAGACTGTTCAACAATCTCACCATTTGTAATATTGTGTCTAGGCTCAAAATCATGATTCAAGTAGTTTTCTTGTTAATATTACATAGATCGAGAGGCATAAATGTTACTTTTGAAGTTCATGACGCATAATATTACAAGGGCTATAGTTGAGAGGAAATTTTTGTAATTAATTCATATAAAAGATAATAAAAATTCTTATCTAAAAAATATTTTAAAAATAAAAATTATATAGCATGACTGTTTGATGAGCGGTTTAGGCAGTTTGGAAAGTTCAAACTATGAACCAAACTTATCTAAAGTATTTGTTTAAAAAATCATTCAAACCATCTAAAATTAAAATAAAAACCACTGATTTGGTTCAATTTAGTTTGAATTAGATGGTTTGGAAAATTAACGGATTTTTTGAGCACCCTAATTATCATTGAATCTTTTTGATAAGAATCTTTTTCTACGTCATCTTATTGGCTTTAAAAAATGGTCATTAAATATAAGTTATCTTCTATATATTTGGTTGCTTGTAGCGAATAATGATTGATCATTTTCTTTAAATTCGCTATACCTCAAGTCCAATACCTTTTTTTTTAGAATAGACGTTCAATACTTGATCTACTTTGCTCTGTTTGTTTCACATAGTTAACTATGTTAAAAAAATAAAAAAAAAATTATACTGTTTCAGTAAATAAGGTAATTAAAAGCTGAAAACGAAGGAAAGATAAGGAAATGAATAAATTGACCAGTAATTAAGATGGCAATGGCAACTGTTTGGACGTTTTTGCACTTGCAGAAAAAAGTATCCATGATATTATTCCTTCTTTTTAAAAACCTTTCTGGGGAGATGAAAGGTGTTGCAGAGTTGTGCTGTGTATCAATATACAATTGGATTAAGAGGATAGAGGCTGTTGATTAATTAATGTTGATCTATATTGTTTTTTCTTCTTCTATATGATCAGGGCTACATGTGCCTTTTGCTACTTAAAATGTAAAATATTGCCCAATTTAGCAAGCTAGATTTCCATTTAATCTTCGTTCGTAAGTTTTGTTTTTTTTTTTTTCTTCCAATACTAATTTAGGAAAGTTAATTGTCTGTGTATTCGTCCAATAAACCTAATCAATATGCACTCCCAATAAAGAAAAGTGCAAAACTTGTTGCTTTTTTTTTTTTTTTTTTTTTTAAATAGCAAAGTACAAACCTTATCGTCTTGTTGTCGTCTAGTGCACATGTCTGCTATTCAAAAGCTATTTAGACGAGCTCATGACTTTTTTTTTTAAAGAATATTGAGCTCATGACTTATTAGGTTATGTGCATCAAAAGATAATTTCAGGTACTACCAATGTGTCATGCATGTTTCTTTATTTTATTTTATTATTTTTTTTTTTTGCCAAGGATAATTTTGTAGGCGAAGTAAGCATTGTGAACTCTGGGAAAAAACAAATCTACAATCTTCTTTACCGTACCCTGTAAAATATAACAATCAGCAAAAATAGCTTACCTTAATTGATTATAATAGATAACGAAAAATTCCTGAACATATCTTTGTCACTTTTGGTTAAGTACTGTTTTTTCCTTTTAGTAATAATTAAGTAGTATTTTTCTTCTTTCTTATTGAGAAACAATTTTCTTGTGGGATTCATAGAGACAATTGATTTAGATCTTTAACCTGCATCCACTTAATTATAATTAGTTTTCATAAAGAACTAATTAAATGCAATATATATATATATGTATATATAATTAAATTTTCAAATCATTTGTCTAATTTTTGTATCCCAAATAATATCTAATCAATCACGTTTTGTTAAATCGTTTAATGAACAAGCATGAAAACATTAATTAAAGAATATTTTAAACTTTTAAATAATGTACTGGTAATGATTTGATTAGTTAAACATCATTCTATACATCAAAATTTGATAGGTGATTTGAGTCCATGTCAAAGTGATGCTTTGCTCTTTTATGCTATCTTATTCATTTATTTTTTATTTGGAGAGTTTCTATATATGTGCTTTAGTTCTAGACCATCTGGAATAAATTTTAACGGTCATTTTCACAAAGTTGGATGTGGAAGGTTTAACAGGCATATATTAATCATTTTCACAAAGTTGGGTGTGGAAGATTGTGACTCTTAAATTCATTTGTACCACGCATAATGTATTACAAAAATTTTAACTATACATGCTGTATATGTAACTTCCACGTGTTAGTCCTATATAAAGCCTACAAATAATGGTATAAATTATCCAAAGCAAATTAATATTAGATATCACACCAGGATCAGGCCTAACAGATTGGCAGGTACATGACGAGACTTCAAATTTTTGATTAAGTTGATTTGCTATTTTATAGAGTAACATACTAGGATCTCGTTGAACATAAGGATCTTAATTTATGTTAGTCCCTTCTTTTTAGGTCTTAATTTGGTTGTATCTACTACAACTATCACACGTGCAATTCTTTTAGTCCACAAATTCAAATTTGCAAGCAATTTTTAAAAGCCTAGTTGAAACTTATTAAGAGCATTAAACAGATCAAAAGGGGACCATTTATCCATTTATAAGTTTAAGGCTTTTACTTTTAATCACCCAATTATAGGTATAGTAGATAGCTACTACAAACCCTACACATTCAAACATCTAATTTTTTCCCAAATGAGAAATAATGTAAATAATTATATTTGTTGTATGATTAAAAAATTGCCAAATACTCATCTATTTCGTGTCAATGATTCCCACTTGATCTGTTACCGGTCTATTTTGTTATCTTTGAGTTTACATTACTGTCTCATTTTCTTATCCTATTAATTGTCTCTTCAATCAAATTTTGACACTTCTTTTATTGCTTAAATACTTTTAAGTTGTTAGGTTTCTTAACCACTTGTTCGTCTCAAGGGCTTGATGAAAAGTTTGGGTTCAATCTCTTTTTGTTACACGTTTTCTTTCATAAGCAATTAAATAACATTATAGCTCTTTTGAGAACATAAGTTGAACCAACAATTTAAACTTAAAATATTGTAATAATTTAAATTATATAAAAAAATCACTATAACAAAGTGAGGTCTAATTAATCCTCTTTTTTTTAGTTTAAACTATGTTATTAAACAAGCTATTAAATTTCTCTTCAATCCCATGAACCAAGCTGGCTCTAAATTTAAACAATATGATGAAAAATTAAATGTGATAGAAAAATAAAAAAGCAGATCTGAACTCGCTATCTTTACATATGTGTATATGTAAGCTTCTTATAAAAGCAGCAAGCTAGCAACATAGAGGAGAGCAACGTGTCTTCATTTGGCAGGATCAAATTAGGGAAAATCTTCTCTTTAATCTTCTTACAAACATGGTTGATAATAACTTATGCAATAATACATCAAAAGGGTTTAACAGCCACAACTACACAGCAGCAGCAAGCGCGAGCACTAATAGCAGTGACGATATTGGGGTCATCAAAGAGCAAGATCGGCTGCTTCCAATAGCCAACGTTGGGAGGATCATGAAGCACATTTTGCCTCCAAATGCCAAAATCTCCAAAGAAGCCAAGGAAACCATGCAAGAATGCGTCTCCGAGTTCATAAGCTTCGTCACCGGAGAGGCCTCCGACAAGTGCCACAAGGAGAAGCGCAAGACAGTGAACGGCGACGACATTTGCTGGGCCCTAGCCACACTAGGATTCGACGACTACGCCGGGCCCCTCAAGCGGTACTTGCATAGGTACAGGGAGATGGAAGGAGAGAGATCATCATCATCTCACGGCCAGAATAAGGCGGCAGCTAGTGAAGATCAGATCAAGAACGAAATTAATTCCAATAATTATGGAGGTCATAATGGAAAGAATCACGAAGATATTGCGCCTAATTCACATACTAATTTCAATTTCAGTGCGGTTGGTGAGAGGAGTAATGGCTCCTTTCAACAGAGATTTTGAATGATATGTCTGTGGTATTCTCTTTAACCTTCTCATATCATGTGTTAATTATAAGAGATATGATGATATAAAGAAAATTATATAAGTGAGCATGTGGAGAGGATTGATTTTTGGCTTTTTTGGGAGGGAAATATTGGATCTCAATCGGCTTATTTCTTTGATTTTGACTCATCATGTTACTAGCTTTGATTTAGATGTAGTACTGAGATTGGAATTACTATAATCCTTGTATCCTTCTTTCCAAAATACGAGAGATTTATGGAAGATGGTTGTATTCATATCATTTTGTAAAATTATTTGGGTTGTAGGATAAATCTCTCTCTGGAATATAGGGTAGCTTTATTTGGGTTTACATCCTGCAGATAGGTTGCTGATCTTATAACTTCGTCTTTTTCTTAACCCTGATGAGCAAGAATTTATTTATTTATTTTTTGTAATTTCATTAACACACTTAATTATTAGCGGATAAAAGCATTTAAACGTCTCAAAGTTATAAAATTCAAGCACCAGATATCAAGTTCTCTGCATATGTATTAGTAGTGAGTTTGGACTTCCTTAATCCAAGTTAAAAATTAATCAGGGTTTGCGGTTCTTTTTTTAAGCAATTTCAAGTAGTAAATACATCAAATTAATTTACCCTTTAATCTCTATTTTTTTATTTTATTTTCTTTTAAAAAAATATATACGACAAGAGAGGGGTAACCGATATCACAACAATACTCTAAGACATCTCAGCTAGATTGGCAATGGCATCCTACAATATCCTCCGACCACATTAAGCTCTTGACCTTACTTTACTTAAAATAAAATGAAATCATAAACGAGATTAAATATGCGAATTACATGCCAAAGCCAACTGAAGCAGAATAAAAAAACTCAAAAGGCTCTAAGAAACATTTGATGTAAAAAGCAAGTTAGAGTTATAACTTATGCCAGCAAGAACTTTTTCTTTTGATAATTAGTCTTCATTACAGATGTTTTCTTTCAATATTTTGCTTGATTTCTTGAACATGTATAGATTTTACACTTGATTCTAGCTTGCAAATCCATGCTAATAAATTTATAACAGATGTATTAGTCGGGCATAACTAATTTGTTTCTAAGAGCTATACACACAGAGTAATTTAATTTTAAATCATGCATGTTTCTTCATTGGTAATTCTGATATGTGGCTACGAGTAGTCAAATTCTGTATTGTTATGGTTCTCCATGAAAATAAAAGCAAAAGTTTCAACTTGAGTTTCAAGCTCAACTGTACTTAATTTAATGAACATTCATAAGCATTCCCTGCTATATATTGCTATCCAATCAATATTACTCACTGTAGATGAAATGAAAAGAAGATTTTCATCCTGAAAGTGCAAAAATAAAAATAGGAATTCCTCATGCAGAAGCTCATTTAAAACACAAGGAAATGACTCATATTATCTAGGACCAATTAAGTGATATACTTCTAGTCTATTTGGAAACATAATTCAAATTAATAAGAGCTTAAATCTAAACTACTGTAACCCTTCAAATTCTGTAAAATATATATATATATATATATATATATATATATGTTGTTTCAAACTAGATTTTTGTTATTCGATATACTTCCAAATGTCTTCTAAAATGTGGAACTATTTATGGTCATATCTCAGCTTAGATGAGTCCATATACATCTGTATATATATACGCACATATATACAGATCTTCATACGTAGGCATCTAACATTCTCACCTTTACTAACGGCTATATATGTCCAATACTCTTAGGGTTTTCTTTGGTTAACCCCTAGACCCGGGGACCACTATTCTACTCTAAGTGGCTCAAAGTTAACCCCTTCCATCGTTTGTCGTTAAAAACTCCATCATTTCTCGATTCTGCGGACACTTTTGTATTGTTTCTTTTTTATATTCAAATAGGCGGACATCTTCCCACAACTAAGGACGACTTAAGTGTCAAACTCATTTTCAAGTTTTATTGAAGATTCTTGGCAAATGGAGACAAAGGTGATCAATATATATATATATATATATATATAGTGTTTAGAAATGTGTTTCTAGGGTTTCTCTCCAATAAGTGTATTTCTTATATATTTCTCATCTTTTTTGCCTTGCTAAACTACAAAACAAGATATACAGGATGATACAAGATGTGAGACGAGATGAGTCCATATTAACCTAGAAATATGCATTCAGACAAAATATTAAATACATAAACTTCCTCATATCCGGTGATCCAAATTTGTTCATTCCGTTTTCCTGTTCTTTTTCGAGATCTTGGCTAGTATATATATAGCAAGAAACAGACTGTATATTTATTATTATATATAAGCAAATTTATATTGAGATGCCATTAATATATATGTATGTGTACCCATTTCCATCATGTACTTTTTGCCAATTTATATATAGTGTAGTACTCTATTATTTACATTTTAGGGTACTAAATAAAGTGGCCTGGAAATGGCACATAATTGAAGTTGAAGTTATAAAAATTGAGAATATATTTACACACACACACACACACACACACTCTCACACGCAGGACTTCATGACATCTGGTGCTGAACCCAATTAGCAACATATCTGACAGACAACATGTGGACTATGAGTTCTTCACGTGACACTTAGCACTCCCCCGGCCCAATGGGACAGGTGTCATGACCTAGCTAGCTCAATCATTAACCTTTTTTTGTTTTATTTTTGTTTTTTTTACTAGTCACCATATATTTTAATTAATTAATATTTTTCTAGTACATGGTACTGGATTATTCTAAAGGGCATATGTTGTTAATTAACGTTTATGTGGAACCTGAGTCCATTCATTCATCATGTTGTCGTTTGTTTGAATTGTGGTGCTTGAAATGATCCATTAGGCATATTCAGCTCTGGTCAAGACACATTAGCTCATCTAGTTTATATATTTAAGTGACAATTTGGATAGAAATTAGATTCCGTAATTAGCTGTCGAACTTAATCTAATTCAATGAGCATTCTTGATATTCAATATTGTGCTTTGAAGAGAACTTGAAACTCACATGTTTTTTCTCTCGAGTTGGGACCAATGATTCAAATAAATAGGGGTAAATTAATGAGTTGATAGATGCACAAATTCAACCTTCCCAATGAAAACATATAAACCATAATTTTCCTTTAAACAACACTATAGAAGAAAAGAATTGAATTGTGATTCAAACCTACAAATTAAACAGGGGCATTATCTTTGCTGGCTGGTTTTTACCAATTTCGTCAGAACCAACCATATAATATAGTTCTTGCGCTTTCAGTTGAACAAAAACTACAAATGTTGGAAGTATAGCATAAACTAAAAAAATGAAGTACTTTTTGTGCCATGAGATATATTGTTCTCATAATTTTCAAAGTAAAAAATTAAAACAAAAAAACAAAACAAAACTACCAATCTAGTATGTAATGTGCCGCATTGCCAGCAATGGACGCTACTACAAACTAAAGTTTTTTTTTAACCCTTTTTTTACCTCAATTAATTACTCAACATCTGTCAATGCCAGTTAACGCCAGTCAATGGCCAATCAACACCGATCAACAGAATTCAACAACGGTCAACAACAATCAACAGCCATAGAGTCAAAACCAGTTCGGTCAAAGCTCATCGGGTCAAAACATCCATACCCATATTGTGACCTATTAATCCAAATCTTTGTTAACTCTAACAGTCCAAAAGGAATAAATGGACTTGGGCCCAATTTTATCCTAATAGGCTGGACAAGGCTTAGGCCCAACTGAAATAAATAAGTCTTGACTTGGTAAAACTTAATCAACAAACCCCCACCTTAAACGTGCGACGATTACATGGGAAGGAGATCCTATGATTTTCATAACCATAGAAATATCTCATCTTGCTTTCAAATTGAAAACACTTAAGCTAGATCTCTCTAAAGATTTGCTGGTGCATCTAGTTTTGATATACCTTCCGACACAATTTAGCCAGTTTAAGGTGAGCTATAATTGTCAAAAAGAGACGATTTCTGAATGAGCTCCTCTTACACTGTGTTCAGTACGAAGAAAGGCTAAAGCAAGATAAGGCAAAAAGTGCTCACTTGGCCTCAACCTCTAAGGATAAGGACAAGGACAAGGACAAGGGAAAGACAAAGGAAGAAGGATAAGAAAGCTGTCACTACGACACCTTAAAAGAAATAACAAAAGAAACCAGATGAGCCGAAGGTATTGGTTTCTTTTTCTATAGAGAAAGGCATAAAAAGAAGTAGTATACCAACTATCATGCATGGCATGTTAAGAAAGGTATGCTTTTTAATTTGGCTTGTTCTAAGATTAATTTAACTTCGATACCCGGACACACGTGGTGGATAGCTTCTAGTGCAATTCATATCAGTGTGTCTATGCAGGGTTGCCTGAGTTGCTAAGAGCCAAGTAATTAATGCTGAAAGATACATCTATGTGGGCCATGGCAAGCTGGTTCAAGTTAAGGCAATAGAAAATTTTAGATTATTGTTAAAGTCCGGATTTCATTTAGATCTTAATGAGACATTTGTTGTACCATCTTTGGACTGAATTTGATTTCTATTTCTGTTTTGGACAAATCTAGTTATTGTTGTTCATTTAGGAATGAAAAATTTAGTTTGTTTCATGATTCAAAATTTGTTGGTTCTGGGTTTTTGTCAGGTTACGATAATCTTTATTTAATTGATATAATCACTTCATTTAATGAATCTCTACAATTAAGTACACGAAGTATAAAGAGAAAATTAACCAGTGAGAATTTTGATAAGTTAGTTTTAGGCTAATTTATCAAATGATCATAACTTGATATTTTGTTACTTTTTAGTGATTTATAGGAATTTGAAAGTGTTTTATGCTCTTCTGTAAATTTTGAGGAAAAAAGACGCATATTAGCAAAGTACGGGGTAAAACTGACCAAAAATGAGCAAAAGTAGACTTGGAGATGGAATGAAGCCCAGACGCCACTTTATGGGCACCTAGGCATCGCTACAAGAGGAATCCTAGTATTAAAACCTGAGAGCATAGCATCTAGGCGCCATTCCGAAGCATGGCACTAGAAACATGAAGTCTAGGCACCATTACAAAGCCTAGGTACTACAACTATGGCACCCAGGTGCCAGATATATAGAGCCTAGGCGCTATTCAAATTTGAGTATTTTATAAGAATTTAATACTGTTTTATCCTCTTTGTAGATTTTGAAGAAAAAAGACGCATATTGGCAAAGTGCGGGGTAAAACTTACCGAAAAAGAGCAAAAGTGGACTCGGAGACCAAATGAAGCCCAGACTCCACTTTATAGGCACCTAGGCACTCCTGCAGGAGGAATCCTAGTATTAAAACCTGAGAGCATAGCATTTAGGTCCATTACGAAGCTTGGCACTAGGAACATGAAGTCTAGGCACCATTACAAAGCCTAGGTACTACAACTATGGCGCCTAGGTGCTATTCAAATTTGAGTATTTTATAAGAATTTAATAGTATTTTATGCTCTTTGTAGATTTTGAGGAAAAAAGACGCATATTAGCAAAGTACGAGGTAAAACTTACCGAAAAAGAGCAAAAGTGGACTCGGAGACCAAATGAAGCCCAGACTCCACTTTATAGGCACCTAGGCTCCCTTGCATGAGGAATTCTAGTATTAAAACCTGAGAGCATAGCACTTAAGTGCCATTACGAAGCCTAGGTACTACAACTATGGCACCTAGGCACCAGAAATATGGAGCCTAGGCACCATTCAAATCTGAGTTTAATTTCATCCCAAAATTATCCTCTCAAACCCTAGCCTATAAATAGAACATTATGAGAGGTTGAATGACAGTTTTTAACAAAGGAAAACTATAAATAAAAGGGGAGAACTCGTTGCTTTGGGAAGAAGAATAGTGCAACCAGGAGAAGGAACCCATCTTCTAATCCAAACACAGTTGTTTTCCTTTACTCATCTTGTTTAAGATATTATTTAGGATTGTTTTTGGTTTTATTAGGAACTAATTTCCCTTTTTCTAGGGCTACGATGTAGTTGGATTATAAATGTTTACTTTTATTTAATTTAATTCAATTCGATGTTTATTCATTATCTATATTGAGTGTTTAATCTGATCTTAATGTTTGTAAAATTTTACACACCTTTTGCGTAAATTGTGATTTAGTTTGAGGTTGAGAAGCGATAATTAAATTGGACTATGATTGAATGCCATGAGATTATCATATGATAAAAGATATCTATGAGATTTGTATAACATTGTGAATTTCATGTTCTTAATAAATCTTGGTAAGTTTAGAATTTTCATAGAGATGTAGGAAATTTGTTAACTGGGATAAATTGTTAATGCTTGAGAAAGATTCACAATTACCTAAGAGAAATTCGTTATCGACGTAGGAGTAAACATCGGTTGATTAAATTAGATAATTTGGATAGGATTAATTTAGATGAAATCGGATGCCCTAGTCTTTTATTATTTAGGTTTTCATATATATTTTTTTTGTTTTGTTATTTTTCTATATTATATTTGATTGTTTAAATAATTTTAGAGTTAATCAATTTTTATACTTAGCTAGATTAACACAATCTTCGTAGGAACAATACTCTACTTACTTTTTATTACTTGTGATTTCGTGCACTTGCAGATTTTTCACAGCAAGTTTTTAGCATTGTTGCAAGGGATTGTTATTTAATTTAGTTAATATTGATACCGATTAGCTCTAGGATTACTTTGAACAATTTTTTTATTTGTTCTAATTTTTTTCTTTAAGTCATTTGTTTTTCAAGGTACTTCATGATGTTTCATTAGAATATTCTTGTAAGTTTTGCTCAACAACACATGAAACCATTTTATGTGGTTTGGGGGTGATTTAAAGATATACTTGGGTGGTACTCACATTACAGCCTGCCAAGTGGGCTCGTCTCTAAATATTTATTAAAGGGTTGTGTTTTGAAGCTAGAGATTGGGTAGAAAAAGGCTTAATTTCTGACAATCATTCTTTCTTTTCAAGAACTATTGATGAAGCTTACTACTTATTGGGGGATATGGCAGCCTTTAATTATCATTGGAATTTGAATTCTTCAATGCACAATTTCTGTTAGGAGAGACAGCAAAATCTTTCATGGAATATCCACCCTAACATGATGGAACAATCTTGTAGCCAATATAAAGAAGAGAAGATAGCTTTGAAAGTTGCTTTAGATCGTCTAAAGGCCATTCTTGAGGGAAGTCATGAAACTTCCAACTTTAGGCGATATCTTGATGAACAAATCTGTTTAAAGAGCACAATTTTGGAGAGTCATCTAGAGGAAGAAATTTCAACATTAAATCCTTATGGTGACCATGAAACAATAAAGGATGTGGTTTTGTTTGATGATGGTTGTGTGAAACCTCAGGAATTTGAGCCTCTAGAGGAAAAAAAAAGCCTCAAGATAAAAAACAAGAACCCTTTTAAGTTATGTTAGCTCAACCATTTGTTGAGTTGAGCTGAGCTCTTACTTGATCAATAACAATCTATACTTGCTAAATCAAGATGAGTCTATCCAAAACTGACTTTTATGAAAACCGAATCACAAACATGCTAATGGATAGCCAAAAAAAAAAGAAAGAGCAAATAGAAAGGTTATCAAAGAAATTCCTATATAAGGAGATGCCATAAGGGTCGTTGAAGGATATAGAAGTGTATAAAACCATTGATTTGAGCCCATCAACAGTTCCAACATATAGATCACTAACCAATTCGTGTTGGCCATGGACATCACCACCATCACATCTCACCTTATTCAAGCTTGAGCCAATAATAAAGTTCTCATCAAAAGCACATCATTTGAAGACATGTGTTGTTGGTGCAACTTACGAATCACTTCTAAATCTTACCAAGCTTTAGGGTGTCTATAACTAAAACTCATATGTGGTGTTGTTTAACACTTAATATGGGCAAAAGTCACTCTTTAATGAGCACTCACTGCAAGAAAAACAACATTTAACGACATATTATTTACGACGTGTAGTTTTTGAATATCGTTAAAAAGTACATGCAACGGCATCTCCAACAAACATATCGTTAATGATATTTGAAACAATAATGAACGACATCTATATAGACGACGTATTAAAGGTCTCATTTTAACGACAATAATATAGTGTCGTTAATTTATTTAACGACAAGTAGGAGATGTCGTCAAAGCCTTGGAGATTCTACGACACCCCTTATTGATGAGATCTTGACCAATATCATCTATAAGAGGTGTTGTAGAATCTCTAAGGCTTTGATGACATCTCCTACTCCTCGTTAGATAAATTAACGACACTAAATTATTATCGTTAAAAGGAGACCTTTAATACGACGTCAATATAGATGTTGTTAATTATTGTTTCAAATCTCATTAACAACATGTTTATAAGAGATGTCATTGTATGTACTTTTCAATGACATTCAAAAACTACATGTCGTAAATAATATGTCGTTAAATGTTGTTTTGCTTATAGTGACTTCTTTAAGAGTCAGGCTGATTACTATAAACTAAGCACTTCTTAGAAGGCAACCCAAGCCTCTATCCTTTTCTATTTTAGTTTTCACCATTTTATTTAGTTTGTTGGTTGTTTCTTTTAGTTTTAGTCTATTTTGCAACTTAATCATGATGTAAGTCTTATTTATGACGATTTTAGGTTTTCGCAGGGCATCAAGGTGCTCAGCTTGCCAAAAAAAAAATCAAAAATTGAAACCATATCTACATCCTGGCACAGATGATGAACCACATGGCTATAAATCTGAACATGAATTTGGACAACTTTCTTACAGTCTTTGCTTTTAATGAAGATAATAAAAAGAATGAAGACGAGGAGGAATAGGCTACTACAACCTTCATTTCAAGGAGTATTCTTTTCTTTCTCATTTTTATTTTCGTTTTACATTGAGGACAATGTATTATTCAAGTCTGGGGGTGGTTATTACTTTATGTTTTGTTTGTGTCAATCAGTCATTATGGTTTAATTAGGTTTTAGTTTAGGTTTCGTTTTTTTTTTTTTCCTTTGCATTTGATAGTAATTAGGATAGTAAAGTTGTGTCATTTGAGCATTGTTTAATTTGAATCTACAAGAGAAAATAATGCCCTAGAGGAAAGGGACACCAGTGTGGTATCTGCCAAGGGCACTCTAACGCTCAAGTCAGTGTTTTAATTAGGAAGGGCAAGAAAAGAAGTTGAGCAGGCAAGGGAAGAATACTCATACCTTTGTGGCAGAGTTGATGCTCCTATTTATAGAGTCTAGCTTGGATCCAAGTGTAGACCAGATTTGACCCATGACCTACGTGTACTACTATACCAGCCTAGATGGTCAGTAACAGGTGTCACAATCTCCAAACAAGGAAGATTGCTTAACAAATGCTGAGATGGTACCACGTGGCAATCTTTGGGTATGATGCACCACTATATGATTTGGTTAGGGGTCCGACCACCTTTCCAGTACTATGAAGTTGTTCTTAATGGTTGCCTTGGCCTGGTCGGACAGATCTTGGTTAGACTGATCTTGGTTAAACTGTTCCTAGTCAAACTGATCCTGGTCGAATCCTAGTTAGACCTTTGTTGAACTTGATAGACTTGTTTGGTGGTCTTCTCATCCTACCTTCTTGGATTGACCTTTTTGCCCTCTTTTGTGGCCTTTTCAGATTGGTCTCCTTGGTCTTCTTGGGTTGCTCTTCTCGGCCTACTTGGTGATCTTCTCGAATTGGTCTCCTTGGCTATCCTTCTAGGCCTGCTTAGTGACCTTCTTAGATTGGTCTTCTCAGCAACTTGGAGGCCTTCTCGGATTGACCATAGGATTGGTCTTCTCGGCCATCCTTTTTAGCCACTTGATGGCCTTCTCAAATTGGTCTCCTCGACCATCTTTCTCGGCCAACTTGGTGGCCTTCTTGGATTGGTCTCATTGACCCTCTCAGATTGGTCTTCTTGGCCAACCTTCTCAGCCTACTTAGTGACCTTCTTGTATCGACCTTTTTGGCCTTCTCGGATTGGTCTTCTCAGCCAACTTGGTGGCCTTCTTAGATTGGTCTTCTCAGCCTTCTCGACCTACTTGGTGACTTTTTCAGTTTGACCTTTTTGGCCTTCTTGGATTGGTCTTCTCTGCCAACTTGGTGGCCTACCTCTTAGATTGGCCTTTTCGGCCTTTTTGATTCAAAGGGGGCTAGATTTTTAGTTGGTCTTCCCATGATGAAGATTTCCCCCGCAACAACCGTCATACACACTGACTAGGATATCTGGCATAGCGGCTATAACATAAGAGAGGGGCAGTTTGAAAATAATTTGGAAATTTAAGGATGAGGTTAGATACGATACTCGGCTATTTCAATCAGTTTATATTGTGATATATAGAGAGATATATTTAGTTTGCTTAGAGAAAACTGATAGCTATAAAATGTTTTGTTTTGCACAAGGGTGTGATAGCAAGCATAATTTAACTGTAATTTCATGTTAATTTCATTATCAGGTACAGATTTTGAATCTCCTATTCCAGTTTTGTGCATAATTAACTATTGTAGGCTAGAGTTTTTCGTTTCCTTTTTTTTTTTTTTTTTGGTGATAACAAATATTTGGTGACTATCTTCTTCTTTTTTTTCATCTTGGTGACTATCTGTTAGTGGCACTCTGAGTCCACGAAACTTGACTATACGAGTGACATTACTATTATTTGCCCCTTTTGAGAACCAGAAAATGATGCCCACACATTACCCACTAGATCATGAAGTGCGGCGACAATTTCTCTCTCTTTTTCTTTTCGGTTTTAGGCTTTACGCCTGCTCTCATGGAACTTTATAGGACATTGGAACAGCCAATCATTTTGCGCATTATAATACTAAAAATTGTGTGTTACACCACGCATTATAATATACCAGCCGATAAATTTACATTATATTTGTAGCAAGGGTAAAATTTTTCTTGATCAACGGCTCTCAATAAGCATATACAACATTTATTTGTCTGAAAAGTAAAAAGGAAAGATTATTGAGAATAAGAAACAGGGGGACATGCGAATTATATGAAAGGTGTTGGAGGTGCCAAACTGGGATCATTTTGATGTACAATTTTTTTTTTCTTTTAATCTTAAACGGTTAGGTCCGGTTTTAAACTAACAAATGATTTTGATATAGAACTAGACCGACGAACTAAAAATTATCTTACTAGTCCGGCCTAGTAGTTTTTAGTCTAGTCCGCATAATCTTCATTTGAAGAATCTATCTCAACTTGATTAGCTCTCATGAGCAGGAAACAGATATCATTTTCACTTCTACTGCCCCTAGTTTGTAGGAGCTCTATTGGTAATCATGAATCATGATTAATTTGACTGGTATGAAAACGAAATCAAATTTTTGGACAAGTTTGATGTAATTTGTCGTTCTGTTCTCATTTTTTGAGGAAAAAGGTCTAATAGTAATTTCTCTTTTGAAATTTTTGCTAGGGGCTTTGGCATTTTTATCCCTCTACTTTTTAAGCTTTCCCCCTAAACTTGTAATTTTGAAGATTTATCATCCCAACTTGTTTAAAAATTGAAATGTGACTCATTTTACCTTAAATTTTGGTCAGACTAGGGATTGAGAGATTAGTGTGAGAATTTAAATTGGGATTCTAAGGGGCTGTTTGGTTCCCTTTTCAAAAAGTTTTTGTTATTTTCAAAAATACAAAAAATAAAAATGATTTTCAAACTATGTTTGGTAGTATTTTAGGCCCCAAATTTTTGGAAAACAATTCTAAAAATTTGAGAAAAAGTGAGCAAAAATGAAAACAAAAAAAAAAACTATTTTCTTTTTTTTTTTCAATCTCTCTCTCTCTCTTTTTCTCTCTCCTCAACCCAAAACCCTGCCCTTCTTCCTCCTCTTCTGCCCATCCCATTAGTGACCTAAGTGACCCACCCAGCCCCTCCTCCCACCTTACCAAAGCAACTTGCCTTGTTGGAGCCCGACTTGTTTGCGATGGGAAGCTCACAACAAGAATCTCAGCTTGGATCTCGAAGGGAAGCTCACCGTCAGTGGTGGAATTGGGTTCGTCGAGAGTGGGGGTGAGGGTTTGTCAGGGGTGGAAATGGGTTCATTAGGAGTGGAGGCGAGGGTTCGTCAGGGGTAGAATTGGGTTAGTCGACCGAGGGGGTTACAAGGCTGGTCGGCGTGAGGCTGAGCTGGTCAAGGACGTTGGGTTGTCTGGGGCCGTTGGAGTTGGGCTTCGGGTTCATCAAGATGGCCATCGCCGGTGTCTCTCCTCACCGGAGAAGAGGAAGATGAAGAGGATTTCCTCTTCCTTTAGTGGATATAAATAAAAAAAAATTATTAATATATTAATAATTAGTTTTTTTAAAATTAAATTTGAGTTTTATTTATATTAATAATTTTTTTAATAAAAATAATTTTTTTTCAAAACATACCATTATATACAACCAAACACAATTTCAAAAACAATCCTAGTATATTTTTCAAAATATTCTCATTTTCAACTTTTTCGAAAAACAAAAACAAATAAAAACACTACCAAATAGGCCTTAAAGTTTTCGGTCAGACATGCTTTTTCATCACAAATTTAATACAACCACAGAATGGGCCATTGAAAGACTTTAGCAAGTTAGGGAGACAAGTTGCAAAAATTAGAAGGGGAAAGTTGTTAACATGTGAAAAGTTCAGCGGCAAATGTGCAAAATACTATCTTCACATACCCATCTATTTGTCTATAGCATGAATACAAAGACCTAACAAGAAAAGAAAAGAAAAGAGCTGACCTAATTTTACTTAAATGATAGACTTAGTTTCACTAGCGTTAACCAAACAACAGAAGGGCTTAAAAAAAAAAAAAAATTGTTTCTCTAAGAAAAAAATCTTTAAATAAAATGTCACTTTAAACATAAAACAAATTCAAGAACCTCATTGCATAGAGACTGGAATGAAAGTCTCTATTTATGTTGTTTTCAACATGATTATACGTACAACGATAGAGATTATTCTATACGTACAACTTCATGTCTCAACAGCTATAAACAAGTAATTATTATCAGTATCGTTGCTCTTCAACACTCTCAAGCTTAAGCTTTACCACATCTTTCAAAGCTATCAAGTCATTTTTTAGATGAGAGAAAATTGATGGTCTAAAGCTCATAAGTCATGCCCACCTTAAGCATTCGCTTGTGAGGAATTTCAAACACCTTGTCGGTCTGCCTCAAATTCTTCTTCAAGAAATTGTACGCATAATCAATCAAGATCCTCTTAGCAATTCCAGATCCTTCAGAAGCCACCACTTCATTCTCGCCTATCAAGTGCACAACCCCAGCCATCCAAGCCATGTCAAGTGCCTCAATCTCTCTATCCAACATCTCATGTCGCTTCGAAGTATTTGCATTCTCGACATTCTCCTCATCAGTGATCACCCTCTCTTTCGATTCCCCGACATCATTCTCCGCATCGACAACCTCTCCTTTAGCAATACTCTGCGTCATGCTTATGTGGAATAGCCAAAAGTCATCCTTGATAAACTCCTTCAATTTCTCAACCAGCATCTTTTCAAACGATTCGTGCTCGTTTCGAACATCATTGTAACCATATCTCGCAACGCAACGGAAGACATTGAGGTCTTTAGGCTCCACTCTGCGAAAGAGGAACCGCTCCTCCGGCGGAACCTTGCTTATAGGCAAAGATTTGATGGAGACAAAGACTAGTACCGAGTGCAAGGCGGGAACATTTGCGGCGTAGCGCTTGAAGATGGGAGGGATTCCCTGGACAAGTTCAGAGTAGAACATCGCAAGGCCCGGTAACCGACAGAAGTTTGCATTGTTGGTGATCTCCTTGAATTTCTCTGAAGAGATTTTGTGGTCGAGCTCGTAATAGTACTTTCGGCGGTAGACATCATTCCAAACGAACATGACAGCCATTAGAAGCCCGGCGAAT
Source organism: Artocarpus heterophyllus (assembly GCA_025403435.1). Taxonomy (NCBI): domain Eukaryota; kingdom Viridiplantae; phylum Streptophyta; class Magnoliopsida; order Rosales; family Moraceae; genus Artocarpus; species Artocarpus heterophyllus. The sequence goes on from CM046335.1 coordinate 10,622,399, forward strand.
GCAAGAGGAAGGTATCCTCCTTGCTTGAACTTGTAGAGGACTGAACTTAGATAAAGAAGCTCCACTGATCCAATGATGACAACATAGGTGATTACGAGAAGTATGTTGGTCTTCCATATCATTACCATGATTAGTACTAGTAACAACGATGTGAGAGTCATCACAAACACCACAGCTATACCTGTTTAAATAAACGAGAGTGAATTAGTCTCCAAATATGACATAAAAAGGGTTTGAGACGTCATTAATGTTAAAAGCGCCACAACTAATAAAAAATGAGTTCATTGAGAATTTGTCTTTATGAATATGTGTTATTCAGCACTACCGATATATGATATCATATAGTATTGCTCTAGATGAAGACCATGCAATTGCTATAATTAACCATCTAATAATTATTCATAATTAAGTTTTAACCAATCACAAATTTACATTTTAATTACTTGCACAATTCAACATCACTTGAAATAATACCAACATAATAAATAACGTTATTAGTGATTTTTACAAAGTAATTTATTTAATGATTGTGTTGCATAGAAGCATGTAAATATATGAACATTTAGTTACGTAATATTCAAAGTGAAGTAGAATGGTTAGTATTCAATGTGTACCATAGGCATTTCCAATTTCTTTGGTGCTCTTGAAACCCAAAGTGACTGCAACACAAGCCAGCATAAGAAGGTAGTTGACTTCAGGAACATAAACTTGTCCCTCATACTTAGTGGAGGTGTGGACAATCTTAACGCGAGGGAAACACCCCAATGAGAGGGATTGTTGGATTATAGAAAAAGTCCCAGAAATCATGGCTTGACTAGCGATGACTGCCGCTGCTACAGCCACCGCAAACATTGGCCAATACAAATGCTTTGGAATAGACTCGTAGAAAGTCTGACCGACGACTTCTTTGTTTTTGCGAAGAAAAGAGGCTTGTCCTGTGTACGCCATTATGAGTGCCGGGTATGTTATAGAGCACATGCTGATTTGAATGGACCTAACAGTGAAGTGTCCCACATCCGCAAATAAAGCTTCAGTTCCTGCATTTGATAAATAATGAAGTTTATACAGAGACAACATGCAGATCAAGAGTGAGGGAGAACTATTATAAATTATTATAAATCAGGTATCTTCGTTATAGTGAGTCTAAGAGGATTTATGATATTCTTCCTCTTCAGAGTTTTTATTTACATTTATTTGCTTTTCTTCCGCTGTTTAATTATTGCTCTTGATAATATGATGGGTTTGAAGTGTCCAGTGAATAGAATCATCCCAAAAAAAAAAAAAAAAAAGAAATTTGGAACCTGTTATGGCTAGAACAATGCCACCAAGGGAAATCCAACCGTCTTTTTTGTTCCTCCGAAAATAATCTACAATGTATTTTGGATTTATGGCTTTGATAACTGTGGGATCAAACTTGACGAAGTTATAAACACCGATGCCAGCGATAAGTGCAAACCACACGCAAATTATAGGAGCAAAAGAGTAGCCGACTTTATCAGTTCCAAATCTTTGAACCATAAATAAAGCTACCAAGATGGCTACTGATATCCAAACAACCGTATCTGTACCACAAAGAAAACTAATATTATAATCCTCTAACAATAACATATTCTAAGTCCTTTAAAATTTATGATCTAAAAAAAGTGAAAATTAATTTGAGTCCAGTAATGTTGTGTAAAGGAAATAAAAAATAAATAAATAAAGGACCTTAATTAGTTAATCTCTGGAATTTTTTTATGACAAGAATGCAAGCTTTAACAGTTTAATTCCCGTGGGAAAAAAAAAGAGTAAAAATTTCAATGAATATGGGTCACCCTGAGATGACTTATATTTCTTATGACATGAAATCTATGTCCTCATCATGACATGCATATGTGTTGATAGTTACATTAATACTTTTTGTACGGAGATTAAACAGTATTTGTTGAATTTTCTGGGAGCAAATTATATTCCACGGTTATGTGCGATGTGAAGGGTCGCATGTGGTGGGGATTCCAACAATTGGTGGGCTTGTAATTAAAGAACAAATGGGATACCTTGGCTCATAGACGATTTAGCATGCTTAATGCCTCCAACAGCCGACAGAACTGCCATCAAAATTGCATTAAATTATTAATCTGATTTCTGACTATCACAAGTCAAAATCTCGGACTACAACTTTGTGTACAATAATGCGAGAAGTACTAAAGAAATATGCCTTACGTGATAATGTTATTTTCATTTGTATTTTAATGCATAATGTTATTTTAAATATTATGTATTTTAATTTGAAATATTAATTTCATAATAATTAAATAAAAAAAAAAGTAAATAAATTAACCAATAACAATCATATTATATTTGGTGTCAAATTTATCACCAAATACAACATATGTCAAATTTAGTGCCAAAAATAATATTACATTGGAGAGTGATTTTCCTACTATTCAAATTTTAAAATTTAACATTAAGAGACTAAGTTGGCATTGCAGTGTAGATGCTCTAAGCACTACTAGCCAGCCAATAATTAAAACAAACCTGAGATGCAAGGAGTGAGGACCCCATCGCCAATAACCATGGAGGTGCCAAGCATGGTGGCGAACAACAAGATGAACTTGGCGGACTTGCTATTCTCAAGCTTTGACTTCAGCCTTGAAGCTCTTTTTAGACGGTTGTTGGGCAGCTCAAGCTGGAAATTGGAAACATCTTTGTCCTCAGCCTGCTCGCTTGGTGTCAATCCCACCTTTGCATATCGGCATATAAGAGAGTACAAAGCAAATGTCCCTCCTAATTAAGATAATTAATCTTGTCCAAAATCAACAATATATATAGATAAGACAATAATTTTTTATCTTAATAAAGAGAATGATGAGAAGAATGAGTTTGTTACTTGGGTCATATGGTATGATTTCTTTTTTTCCTTATACGATATGGAATTGAACTTGCGATCTTTCAAGCTCAAACACCATTTCGCTTGACTATCTTATCTTATTTGACTTAGTGGTCATTAACGTAAGATGAAAATTAGGCGATGAAGAATCATAATTCTTTCGCCAAGTGATATTGTCATAATAGGTTAGTAGTGCTTGATTCATATGCGCAAGTGTCTAAGGTTACATTTATGCATTGATTTAACATTATTGCAACGGTGGAGCATGACTCAAGCATCCCTTTACCACAAGAAATTTGATGAGAAGACTGCGGCCTAGCGTGGTGTGTATAATAAGTCTACACTCGTTAGTGTTTCGGAGAATTGAGAAACCTATACATGTGGTCCTAGATATAGTTTCTTCTCAGTTTGTCCACACTAGGCTGCTTTGGTACCAAGTAGAAAGTGCTAGGCTTCCAACTCTCATTTTTCCAAGCAGGGAAGGGAAAAAGAAAACTAGTTAATTCTTTTTAGGGATTTGCTTTTGGATATATACTAGTTGAAAAGTAGTTTATTAAGTATATTAATAAAAAAATAAAAATAAAAAAACCAAAAAATTAAAGAAAAAACATTTTTTAGAGGAAAAAACTTTTTGGGCGTTTAAAAGAAAAAAACGTTTCAAAAAATAAGAAAAAAAAAACACTTCGGCTGAAAAATAATTAAAAATAAAAAAATGTTTCATAAAAAAACGACAAAATGTTTTGAGTTTTGAGTGGACTAAAAGCATCATGTGAAATTTATTTTTATTATATATATATATTACAATATGAAACGTCCAAAATTTTGCACTTCTTGGGTTTTCACTAAAAATATAACAAAAATAGAAACATGTTTGAATAAGTCTTAGGGCATGAGGACAAATGACCTTTTCCGTTCTCTTTTTCCTTTGTTTTCTATCTATACGATCATAATAGCTATGCATCACACTACAGAGGTTAATAAATACACTGAGGCGAAGAAAACAAGGCTTCGCATTTAGGCAATTAGTGAAAATATTATAGTTTCACCACACAATTAATTATTAAAACTGTACATAAACGAAAATTATTGCAAACAAAAAAATATTCCCGCAACAAATGAAATTGATCAAAAGATTCTATAAATTTATTAATGAAATTTGATCAAGAAATGGAAATTAAGATCTTACCTTCACCGTTGTCATTGGCTTTCAAGACGATGAGGACGTATTTGAGCAAAGGGATCAAAGTGATTGTGTAAAAGATCAAAGAAAGAGCTCCCAAAATGTCATCGTCATGTTTGATTCCATGTGGGAAAGTACTATCGTACACATACAAAGGTGATGTGCCAATGTCACCATACACTACTCCAATGCTTTGGAATGCTAGGTGTAAAATCACCGACCAATCAGTCGAAGCCTGTACATATTAATTAACAGTTACAATCCAAATATATACCCACACTTTGCTGCGCAAATTACTAATTTACTATGATAAAAATAATAATAACAACAACATTAGTAGTAATAATAATAATAATAATGGTGAATATAATTACCGCTATAAATATATTATATATATATGTATATAATATCCCTCCAAAACAATAATAATTTAAGAAGTCAACCTTATTTTGTAACAGGATATACATCAATAAAAAAATGAGTTGATTTTTGCATGGAAATATCAAATATGAGTTAATTTAATTAATGAAGGACTATAAATATAAATAATACATATACATATATATATATATATATATTTTCCTATACGTTACTAATTAACATATCTATGTTCACCAAAATAACTATATGTATATCCATTGATATGTTAGTTTCGCTAGTTATTTAACATATTAGTCTGTTTATATAATTTCACTGGAAAAAAAATTTATATGTTCACTAAAAATGACTAATTTTATTAATATATGACATATGTATGGTTTTATTATTTTCTAATATGCTTTAAGTCGTCTTTTTTATTATTTTTTTTCAAGGGAAAAAAAAGTCCTCTTTTTTTGTTTGAGCAAAAACCTCAAATCGCGTGTGAAGTCTATCTTGATTGCAAAATCAAACGCGAAATATATATATGTAAAAAAAAAAATATGACAATAGCAAAATAGAGCAATAAAAATTGAGAAGAAGGAGATTGATAATGATAAAATTGATGAGCAGTATAGTGCCTTGGAAGTATGGCCATAACTGTGACCGCGAATACTACGGGACTCGATGTCCAAGGAGTCATATCTTCGCAGCTTCTGCCATGAAAGCTTCTTCGCTTTCAGTGCCTTCTCTTCAGAAACTTCCACCTGATCTTCTTCTCTTTCTTCTATCGACTCTTCTCTTCTACTTTCACCAGGTGCCAATATTTCATCCATTTTCGATATATTTATATATATATAAGAAATAGAAGAAGACTGATGAACGTGTAATATTATTAGTACGTAAGAGTATTTAGAGAGATATGATCGTGAAGAGAGAGAGGTTTGGTGCAGCTGCAACCTCGAAGGTGTAGAAGTTTCGTTTGTGATCTGGGACTAGGAAAATATAAAGACAAATGAAGGGCCCCACACATGCGCGTAAGAACTATATATTAAATTAGACTAACCATCCAGACAACGTTAGACAGCTTAATTTGATTATTAAAAAGGTGTTTAAGAGAAGAGTTTCAACTTTAAAGCTTGAAACGTACATTGTAATTGTATAATATAAGAACTTTACACTTGAATATATTTTTATTTTACAGTGTAGTATATAGAGTTTTACATTATTTTAAACCGCTCTTCTAAACACCTTATTACAAGTATTTTTAAAGAAATGGTTAGGTTAATAGTTAATCCACTTGTTTTAGTCTTTGCCGATCGAAAAATAAAAATAAAAGAGTTTGATCTCGTGAAACTACAAACACCCCAACCTAGACATTATAACATATATACACAATGCATATAGAATATTGTATGTATTGTTATAGACATTTGTGTGTGACTAGTGGTGAAATTAAACTTTATCATATGATATTTGTTTTATATCAAAGAAACTTATATTATAATATTGGGTCATACCAAGGAAAAAAATAACTAAAAGAATATAGTTTCCTTTTAGTACTCTTCGCTGGCCAAAACCTTCACAAACCGTGACAAAATACTTTTTGTTTAATTTCACAGCTTTAGCCTTGCCACTGAATAATGCTCTCAATATACGCGTACTTGAAACTGTTGCTTTGTTTAGGAGAGTAGTTTCAACTATATAGTTTAAACTATAATAGTATAAAGTTCTTACATGTTATAGCGTAAAGTTTTTATATGTATAATTTCAACAACTCCTTCAAATACCCTATTTAATGTTTTTCTTTTAGATTTAGGCATTTCACTTCTAAAATTATATACCAATTTAATTGTTTTCTCATTGCAGTACTCTAGTTCTATCTTTTTTTCTCTTTTAACATGTTTTGCTCGATGCATTTTCCACAAAAAAAAAAAAAAGGTTATTACTTGATGCACCACTTAAAAAAAATTCCTTTGATCCGAACTGAATTTTCTAAAACAACAAGAAGAAACTATTTTTGGAAAGCAGCCCTTCCATTTAAAGCAAAACCTTTTTTGCCAATCGGAAAGTAACGTTTCCATTGTGAATTATCGGCTTTTTTCCAAGTCTTAAAAAGGGCAAAATTAAATTATGCCATATTTATCTGAATTTCTTCGCAATGTCCCCCAAATAATAATAATTTAATATGTATAAATAATAAAATTTATTTAGAACTTTATCTTTAAAAAATCAAAACTTTCTTTCATTAGTCAAGTGTATAATTTCAATATATAGATATTAGATAATGTCTTTGTTTTTTTTCAAAACTCTTGTTATAGTTGTATTATCTCCCATAAAAATTTAAATTTATGATCGAATTTTCTATTGCCCCTCAAATAATAATAATTTAATATATATAAATAATAAAATTTATTTAGAACTTTACCTTAAAAAACTCAAAACGTTCTTTCATTAGTAAAGTATATAATTTCAATATATAGATATTAATTAATGTCTTTGTTTTTTTTCCAGAAGTTTAACTATAATTCAAATTTTTTTACAGTTGTATTATCTCCCATAAAAATTTAAGTTTATGATGGAATTTTCTATTCCAACTTATGAACCCAAAGTTGGCATGTTAATAGAAAGTCTGAGGTCTCGTGATACTTCTTACTCTCTCTCTTTTTTCTTCTTTTCTTTTGAAAATATATTATCATAAAATTTTTAGTCAACATCACGTGCCCTAACGTACAAAATCTTAACTTTAAAAACATCGTACAGGCCATCACATGTGTCTTCATGTACACCCAGTTTTTCCAATGGACAGCTGTTAAAGTTAACAGAAAAGAGCGAGAGAGACCAATGAAAACTCTCCAGAACATTAATTCGTCCACGTGGCAATCATCAACACTAGTTGTCTAGTTATTATCCAGGACCTTAATGCACGAGAGTTAAACACTTTTGTCGCTTTGCAGTTGTTGGAGGCTGATGAATGTCACGTATGGATTAGTGATCATCACGTGTGACGTGTGAGTAAAGCCTAAGCTGTATCACGGGGAAGGCTCTCCAACTGTTTTCACTTTTTTTTTTTTTTTGGTTCATCTCTTCTTGGAAATTTCTAACAACTATTCTTCTTCACCATTGGTTATTAAGTATGGAAAATCATCTTCATCCCCCCTAAGATTATCACCTTATAATTTTATTACTTATAAAACTATGAGTTACAGTTTAATATATAGTATGTTTTTAAATTAAGTTTTATTATTATGTTAGTAGCGAAATTATAACCCTATAGGATTAAATAAGATTGTTCATAAATTTGACTGTTAAATTAATTTAACAGTACAATAATGTAAATATTACCTTAGTGTTTGACACATCGGTTGTTCTAATTTGTCACAATATAAAACTAATTTAATATTAAAAAACTACAGTATCAAATTTTCACTAACTACAATATTTAAACTTAATTTTTTGATTTTTTACCAAATACCCTATAAATATAAACACTTATAGATTCTACTGTTGAAAAATTAATCTAATAATTAAAACAAAATTTTCTACAAGTAACATGAAAAACCATACCATTAAAATTCCTGTCTTTAAAAATTGATAGTAGGAAACAACAACACTGCTTTAAGAAAAATAATAATAATAACAATGAAAAATAAAATAAAATAAGCGTTCCACCCTGCAAGTGTCAAAAGCGTCATTCACTTATAAAAATAAAAATAAAAAAAAAAAAAAGTAGAGTGGAGTTCTCAATTCTATCCCAAAAGAAAAGGAATTTAACTCCTGAATCAAGGGAGCCTTTGTGACGTCAGCGATCAGTTTAGTAAACTTTTTAAAAATATTAATCTTCTTGTATAAATAAAGGACTACAAAAGGGGTTCAATGAATCTTGAATAGATATGATTAGTAGTTTCATTGTGTGAATACAATTAATTTATAAGGTGTTTGAAAAAATAAGTTGAAATTAAGAGTTAAAACTGAAAGTATTATAGTATGTAATATTTTTACATTAGAGTATATTTTTTTTAACATTATAACATGAGAGAACTTTAGACTGTCTAAGAAAGAATTGATGAGTTGCAACGAGTATTGTATTTTAGTTTTCATGAATCAAAGAATTATATGTTTTATTGACAATAATCTACTTGGACCATTTGCCTGCAATCATAAAAGTGATGATCAAATGTTATGCATCACTGCGAATATTTGAACCCAATTTAGTCAAGTGTTTGTGAATAAAATGATCTGCAGAATTATGTAAACGTATATACCTCATTTCAGCTATTTTTTTTAAAAAAAAAAGATATGTCATTGAAAAAAGTTACTGCCACTCCACAAAATGTTCAAAAATTTCGCAGACACATACATTACTGATTTATTAAAAGAAAAAAGTCTTTATTCTTGTAATTTTAATGAAACAACGAGTGAGCTAATTTAGCTACTAATTAAAGTGCACCGAAATAATCGATATATATATATATATATATTTTTTTTTTTTTTTCATGAAACATTAAGGACTGACGTGACGATTAACTTTTTTTTTCATCGCTTTTTAAACAATTCCGTTGGCTTTTATGAGTAGGAGCCTACACAAAATCGTACTTTTAGTTTAATCAAATTTAAATAACTTCTTTATTTTCCCCTATTTTTGAATCCAACTGAACGAATGTTTTTTTTAGTTTACAATTATTTTTGTCTCCCTCCTGCAACTTTGGCTGTTACGTCGTCCTGGCCTTGAAATTGGTAAAAAGTTACTACAATAATAGATCACTCTTTGACACTAGATCCATAATGCTAAATAAATAAGACGTATTTTAGCCGTTGGATCGCAGGCAGTTCGTGGCAGATCCCCTTCAATAAAAGCGAATTTTTTTAAGTAAATGAATGCAGACATTTATAACAATTTCTCTCGCTTTCCACATTTGGTTTTTTCTTTTCTTTTATTTTCTTTTTACCTTTTCTGAATTGTTTATATAAAGTTCGTTGGATTATACCAAAAAACTTTGTTTCAATTGCGGTTTCACATGCGCCAAGCATAAGAAACGGGAAACACTCCCCGTTTGGTTCACCATTTCAAACAGTTTAAGGAATGATAAGCACAACTTAAATTTCAGTTCAGCTAGTTCGTAATCCAAACTTTTGGAAAATTCAGTTTAAACTGCCCAATTGGAGTTTATCACCTCCCTCCTTTGCAGTTAAAACCATTTTTGAATAGTGAAAAAATCAACCAATTCACCCCACTCTTTAAATTTACACTTCAAATACACATCCAAATACACCCATCTTCATTATAATTTAAACGACATTCAAATTTTTCAGTTCAAATCAATATAATTCGAACCCATAAGTCAGAACAACTATAAACTAAAGACTTCCCGTTAGATTTGTTAGCAATTATTGGACTTCTATAAACAAATTAACCTAATGGTGTAGTTGCATATATTTAATTAGGTTAAGATTCTCATTCATAAAGGAATGGTAGCTTTCTAACTAAAAAATTGGCAAAAGGGATTGGAATACGCGCAAAGGCCGCGTTATGTTGTTGGTTTAACCAAACTGTCCATGCCTTGTCTCAGCAAGAGCATATAAAAAAGTGTAAACCAGAATATTCTCACTCAAGACAAAATAATCTCATGCAGTCTTTAAACAATTTAATACTACAAATGCTAAAAAATAACGAAAAATAATAATTATTGAAAAGGAAACGTGGTGAAGCTTCTTGACTTTGATGTATTATTATTATTATTATTAGAGCAAATAAAGAGTTTGGAATTGTGAGAGTAGGTCAATCCCTATGGACGGCGTTAAGAGCCTAATTCCATATACATAAAGACAAGAAATATTATGCAATGAGGTCGACAAGGCATTTGTTCTTGCCTATTAACTATTGTTGCTTTAAAAAAAAATTAATAAAGAACTTAAAGGTATTGCTTTCAGTAAATCCTTCTATTATTTGATTGGCTTGTTTGCTTCCATATGTGGTATTTCTTAAATAAATCCTAAACAAAGTTTGGCGCATGATTGGTTGGGTCTAGGAATAAACCCTTTTTAATCAGGTTACTCCAAGATTGGGTTGGATCAAGGTGAATCAAAGGAAAATACTACTACAAAAGTTTTGGAAGGCTTCCTAGAAGCTCATTTTCAGTTTCCGAGTCCAAAACTTATTTTTGGTTAGTGTTTATATGACATGGCAAAAGTGCTTTCATTCTCCAAATGTGCTTATGGTGAAAGTCATAAAATATAATTTGTTAAAAAAGCACCTCTAAAATAAACTTTGAAACATGTATTGGGTTTTCATAAGACATTATAAAATTTATTACTTCATTTTTATTACCTATTGAAAAATTAAATCATTTTAGCCAATTTAAGTTCTTTTAAAACTATAATTTTAAATACTTATTGAAAATTTATATTTGTTGTTTATTTTCTTTTTTTGGCTAGAAGCACAAGCAAAAATTATGCACAAATACCACTTATGTGAAAAGATTGTAGTCTGATTGCTTAAAAGTGTTACATGTGAATAATTAAATTCATGGCATGGGCTGGCAAGGACTTAGGCCCTGGCCAAGACCCATCACCCATTCGCATGAGATTTTACAACTAAACCTGCCAAGCCCATTTGTCGTTCCTGAAAGAAGCTAATCATCTTGCACTATTCGCGTGAGATGAAATCCAGATTTCGTCTCATAATAAATCTGTATAGTCGTCATCCAGTTTCTGTTAATGAGCAATTGAGCGCTATAAGTAAATAGAAGCTCTTCATTCAAGTATTTTATGAAGGACTAATTGTAGAATTGGATCAGCTGAATGTAAAATGCTGAAATATTAACAGCCTATTAATTAGGCTGAACACAAACATGACACGATAAATAAATGTCTGAAATACAAACACGAACACGAACCATCAACCATCTGTGGCATGTGTCATATGGCATGACATAATTAACACGACTACTAAACAGGCCGTGATGAATTGACATGATAAAACACGTATATGGTATGACCTAGTTAATTGAAAATTAAAAAATGAAAACTAAATCTAGAAAGAAAATTAACAATTACATAATATCTAAATAGTACTAGCCTACTACTATTAGGCATGTAAAACTGTCCAAGCAACATCATGTCTAGTCTCAAAACATAGCAAAACACTCAAACTGAGTTTCAAACAAAACAAATATATCCAAATCAAAATTCAAAACATAACCAGCATCCAAATATTCCTATCTAAATGTCTAACAATAAACAATATAAATGCATAAAATATCAATCTTTTGAGCTTGAAATGAGGTCCGTAAATCCAAGCTCCAAGTTTTATATATTTTAGGATTTAAATTTTAAATATTTTTATTTTAAAGTTTCAATGTGTTACAAATGGGCAGCTCGTGCTGTGTCGTGTTGACATGTTAACGACTCATTTAATTAAATGTGTTAAAATGTGCTAAACGTACTAGCATGAATCTAGCTCGTTTATTTTTTGTATTTTTCATGCCAACCTATTTATGGCCCAATTAATATACGCACGGTCTAAACCTGCTTATCTCGTATCGTTTTCGTATAGTGTCATCGTGTCATATTCATATTGTGTCATCGTTTCGTATCGTGGCACGAACACGATACCCGAACAAAAATTGCCAACCCCACTATTAATTTACATCTTAAGAGTTAAATACAGACCCGTATGCCAATTGGTTTAAGTCAGTATGCTCTAAAATACTTGGTAGCCACTTGGCAGAAGTTTTTTAAACATTATTTTCTCCAGAAGCTAAGGTAGATTCCATCTTTTTATGATGCGTACCAAGTAGCCCATTTTTGGCTAGTGGATCATGAAGTAAAACAATATGAGCTGTTAAAATTTTTTGTTTTACGACTTTTTTTTTTTCCATCTCGTGGCTGAAAATTGGGGCTTCATTGGGATGTATGTATCGTATATAGCTTACACCCTAAGGGCATGTTTGACACACTGTGTTGTATTATATTATATTGTATTGTATTGTATTAGTATTATACAGTATATTGTTTGGTTTTGTAGCGTATTAACATGTTATATTACACTATACAATGTTTGTTTACAATATTGTATTAGTATTCAAACTTTAAATATAATAATTTAAGTCATGGTTTCGAGTTCGACATTTAGAACCAGGTCAGGCTTTGAGACAAGGGGTTAGGGTCGGGATTTAGGATCAAAGTTAGGATTCGAGATTTAGGGACGGTGTCAAAATTTGAGATTATGGTCGGGGTTGAGGGCGGGATTCAAGACCATAGCCGGGATCGAGATTCATAACCATGGTTAGAACTAAGATTCGAGATCAGGGTATGGATTGAGATTTGGGACCAGGATTAGGGTTGGGATTTGAGGCTGAGGTCGGGGATAAGATTCGAAGCCAGAGCCAAGGACGAAATTTGGGACTAGGATGTAAGGTCAGAGTCGAAGTTGAGGTTGAGATTTAGGATCGGGGTTGGGGTCAAGATTAGGACCAAGGTCAAGATTTGGGACAGAGTCGAGGTCGGAATTTGGGACCGAGGGTAGAGGTCGAGATTCAGAGGTTAGGGTCAAGATTTGGAAGAGGCTCAAGATCAAGATTCAAGATCGAGGCTGGTATTAGAATTCAGAATCAGAGTCAGGGTCGCGATTCAAATCAAGATTGAGATCGGGGTCAGGGTCAAGATTTAGGATAGGGGTCAAGTTGGGGGTCAGGATTCAGGACCAGGATTGAGATCAAGATCCAGGGTCGAGGTTGAAATCGGGATTTACGACTAAGATCGAAGTTAGGATTTAGGATTAAGGTCGGAGTCAGGATTCTAAACTTGGGTAGAGGTCAAGGTTTGAGGTCAAAATCGAGATTCGAGATTAGGATTTGAGACCAGAGTCGAGGCTAGGATTAGGGCTAGGGTCGGGATCGAGATCAAGATTAACATTAGGCATCGAGATCCAGGTCATGATTCGGTGTCGAGGTTGGAATTCGAGGTAGGGATTTAGGACTGGGTCGGGGTCGAGATTTAGGGCCAGGGAAACCCAACCCTAACGCAAGACGTGGTCTTAAATCCCAAACCCCAATCCTAAATCCTGACGCTGATCTCGAATTCCAACCCCAACCCTAGTCTCAAATCTTAACCCAACCCCCCTCCATCCAGGATCAAGATTTCCAAACCTGTCCTAGACCTCGATCCTGATTGTGACGCCCTGCTTTTTGAGCCGTCACTTAACTTGCTTAAACATTATTTCTTGACTTTAATCTTGCTTAGTAGAAATACTAGACAAAATTTTCTTTTTTCTTTAAACATACTTAAAACTGTTGCGACTTCTGTTGCAACTAAAGTTAGAATATAGCTCAACACTTAACTTTAAAATCATCAAACATTTCTTAACTCGTTAAGAAACATTACTTTCGTAAAACCTTTAACCTCATTTAAAATCAGCAAAAACCTACTTTCTTATCCATATCCAACCTTCGCATATATCTATTGCAATATCGAGCTCTTCTACTAGTCTTATTGGTCTCCCATAAGACTACTTATAGCATGAAAGAACTTGTAATGAGCTTTCACTCAGTAAGTTAAACATAATCTCACAAAACATTTAAAACTTTCTTTATGAAACTTTGTCATAAACCTTTCTTATAAACATTTTTCTTAAAATGTTTTTCATAACACTTCTTATAAAACATTTCTCAAAATATTTTGACAAACATATGACATAAATATTTCATAGGAAGGAATGCAAGCAATAACATAATGCATGATTCTATTTATACTCATTTATGAACTTTTAATTATGAGCTTCATAATATCGTTCATTATTTAAAATTTTATCATCGTTCTCATCTTTCCTTATCTTATAAACTTTAGTATTCGTACCAATATCATTAATCATGAGAACATAAACATAATGCTTTCCTTGTGAAGACTTAAGACTATTGAATAACAAGGTTATAACTTTAACTTTACTTGTAAACCTCACATCAAGGAGGCTAGTACAACACTTACTTATCATCTTTGCTTTACCTTCTTGTTAACTTTAATGTGCATATCAAATGGTAATATATTATAGATATAACTTAGCATTGAAACATTAAACATAGTATATGCAAATATATTGCATAGCATAACTTGAACTTTGAAACATTATACATAGCACATGCAAACATACCTTAAACATAACAATTACAATACATTCCAAGTCTTGTTTTGATCTTTAAAGCTTTAATGCATAACAAATGCAAACATAAACATATTCAAAGCATTTGAAATTGATCTACTTCATGTGGTAGGTGAGTTAAAACTCATCTAGATAATGCTTTAACATTCCATTTCATTTATTTTCCTTCTATTAGTCGACTTTATGTCATGTCAAATAACACCCAATTATTAGCTAACTTTCTCATTATCAACCTACTTGATCCATAATATAACTTATATGTAACTATTCATTCCTTTTACTTAACTTTGTATCCCATCAATTTACTTTTTCATTTACTTTACTTGAACGAACATTAGTTAAATTTTCCGTCTTACTTGACAATTCCTTTACTTTACATATTACAGAATATTTTTTGCCTAAAGGCATTTTCCCTAATTCAAGAGGCTCGCTTCATTTTATGGTTTCTTAAAACACAACGATTTTACCTTAATAGATTTTTCGTAAGCCGTGTAGTTCAAAGTGTTACACGACTAAACTTTTCATTTTACTTTACCATTCCGTTACTTACGGGCTATGGAAAAATTCCCGCAAAATAACATTAGTCTTCAATCTAGTGGTTCAAGGTTTGTTTTGGCCATGTTACTGAAAATAATCATTTTGTCCTTGAACAGGTCTTAAAAATCTTTTAAAACTCATTTTAAAATAAAAATTATGTTTCCTTATTACTCCTAATGTTACGAAACATTAAACATCGGTTTTCTTGTCATAAAAAAAAATCCTTTCCATAAAAAATATATGAACCTGTAATATTAAGTCTTAATGATTACACCCTTAACATTCTTTTCTCGTTCTTTTTTTCGTAAAAAGAACCTTGAATCTTTTCTAACTTAATATATGTGATTGCTCACTGCCCATAATAGTGTAAAAAACCAACCTTTAATAAAATTTCAATTTCACACGGTATATAATTTTAGCCCAAAACATTGCCCCCAAGACCAAAATGACCACTTTATATCAAAAAATCTTGTTTTTATCCAAGATTAAAACTTACAAAAACTCCTTGGTCAAATTCAAGGCATTTTCTTTTTATAAAATATTGTGCTTAAACCTCATAAACTTCATAGAATTTTAACAAACCGTCCATGATTCTAATCGTTTCGATAAGATTTATAACTTTCATGTTTTAGCTTTTTATAAAAATTAGATTAAAATAATATCTTTGTAACACATTTTGCGTATCATAATCCTTTAATTATTACATTTATAACGTACTAGAAACGCCTGGGTGTCACAACTAAATCCAAACCTCACCGTTTTTAATCCCGAATCCCAACCCCGATCTCAAATCCCAACCTCGATCCCCAACCCCACTCCCGAATCCCGACTCCAACCCCAATCTTAAATCTCGACCCAATCCCTACCTCAACCTTAAATCTCAACTCCGATCTCGAATCTTAACCCCAATCCTAAATCTTGACCTCAACCCTAACCCCAATTACGAATCACAACCCCACCCCGACCCCAAATCTTGACCATGACCTCAAACCCTAACCCCAAATCCTAACCTCAACCCTAATTGCAAATCCTAAACCCAACCTCAGTTGCAAATTACAATGCCCACCTTGGTCCCAAACCTCAATCCCAATCCTAGTCTCAAATCCCACCCCAACCCTAGTCCCAACCACAATACTAACCCTAAATCCCGACCCTAACCCCAATCTCAAATCTTGACCCCAACCTTGAATCCCAACACTAATTCAAAATCCTAACCGTTACACCTATCTTGAATCCTGACTTTGACCCTAACCCTAGACCCTAGTCTCAAATCTCAACCCTAACACCTGTCTTGAATCCCGTCGATCCAAAATCTAGATACTGACCCCTATCTTGAATCCCAACCTTGACCACAGTCTCAAATTCTAACCCCGACTTTAAATTTTAACCTAACTCCTGAATCCCAACCACGGTCCCAAATCCTAACCCCAACCTTAGTCTCAACTCGTAACTTCAACATCAACCCTAACCCCAACCTTAGTCTCAAATCTCGACCTCAAATCCCAACCTTAGCCCCAATCTCAAATTCTTACCCCAACCTGATCTTAAATCCTAGCCCTAAACCTAAATCTTATTTTAAAACTTCAACTTTTATGTCAATTTTTAATAGACTTTAAATATTTAATTAGTTTATTAATATCACTTTTGGTTTAAATTATATAATATGGTCTAATATGGAATTTTGTCTATTTGATATTAGGGCTTGTATCATATTATTTTTTTTATTTTGTATGAAATAGTACAATACATAAATAAATGTCACTAAACATTATATTATTTTTAGATAATATAAGACAGAGCGCTAATTCGACGTGTCAAACATGCCCAAAGGTTTTATATATATGATTTGCCAAACGAGGTAAGCCTATTGAAGTTGCAATTCTGGATTACGTACTCAAGTGAGTCAAGTCTAATGGCACCAACCCACAAGAGTGGGATTCGTTAAACATATAGATTGTACACAAAATGAAATTACACTTTTCAATTTGACATTTAGCCAGCGGGTACCTCTGGCAATGCGAGTGGTAGAAAAAGACAAGCGATCCACAACGTGCCTCGCCGCTGCTCACCTATCATAAACAAAACTTTGTTGTCTTGTAAACATGATTTTAGATTAGGTAGCAAGTATTTCAACACATTGAAAATAAAATGTCACCCTGCCAAATAATTCCACAAGAACTACATACCTCAAGGATTATATAGCACTTCCCGAGATTGGTACATGTTTGGAAAATTTGCAACATTCTAGCACGCTTGTGGAAAATGGTGCCTGTACTACAAAGATGAGTACTTGTTGAAAAGTTTGACCATTCTTATCCGTTGACTGTGGGTGGCAGCATATACAAAATTCCAGGGCTATCAAAAAGGCTATCGTGATTTCTTTAGGTTCTTGAGCTTCTAAGAACCCTGTCAAAAACTGGGTTTTCCACCAGATCTTTAGCTGAAGGCCGTCTAACTGGATCTGGGTCCACCATAGCCTGCTAGTTGTAATGAACGGTTAGAATTAATAGGCATATGCCTAATGA